>OZ012652.1:10171286-11371286 GCA_963942575.1 Priocnemis perturbator
GGAGGAGAAATCGAGCGTTTGGTTCCCGTGCCAGGGTACACACCTTGATCCGCAGTACTTCGAGCAACCGCACAAGTTCATGCCCGAGCGATTCTTGGACAAGGAGAAGAAGCTGGCCAATCATCCCGCCTTCTTCCCGTTCGGCATTGGCCCGAGGATGTGCATTGGGAACAGGTTCGCGTTGTTGGAGGTGAAGGTGATGTTCTGTCATCTGCTGCATCGCTGCGACTTAATACAGTCAGCCAAGACGCAGAATCCGTTGAGACTTAGCAAGAAAAGCTTTACGACAGCGGCGGAGAATGGTTTTTGGCTCCAGATTAAGGAGAGAAGCAAGCCGCTCAATAAGCCAACGTCTAACGGCGTTGCGCATTAGAATGATGAATTCGAACTGTACTCTTGTAAATAATAGTTATATTGTATACTTGTCAAGGTTTTGTGATAGTTGGATGTCCGGAATGAATATTTATTGTTGTTGCAGAGGGTATACGGAATTTGCTATCTGTTTCGTTTTGTATCTATACCCCAAATGTGCTGCTAATAAATTGGTGATATTTTGTACCGTTACCGATCAACAAATAATAGCTCCAATATTTTAAAAGTCCGCTTCCTGTTCATCCCACCATTAACAATAATAACGACCGAGTTCGAGGACTCCGTTAAGCATACGTGCGGAAAAATGACGTACATAAGTATTGATAAATTGTATCGCGTCGAGAATTTAACTTCAATTAATTTCCTGCACGAATCGCGGAGAGGAGATAGATTACGTAAGCGAGTGAGTCAGTAACTCGCAGAGGCACGAAAAGGGGGAGACTGAATTGGTATGTGGCAGAGGAGCTCTCGATTCAGTCGCTCGCTGGACGTCGACGAGGCCGTACCTGGTTTCTGCTGCGAATAAACAAAGTCACTAGTTTGATTAGCTGTCACCCGTGCAAGACAATCCGTGAAGTAAGACTTCTTTCTGCCCGCATTGTTGCTTCGCGCTAAGTAGTCATTATTTAATACGTTATTCACAAGGTTACCTGTTACGCTTCTACTAAAAACGTGGATTGACTTTTTATTAAACTTGTACGTCTTCACACTACTTTACAAAGGACGCCTCCACCATCCGCAGTTAAAACAAACACACATCACACACACACGTTCTCGGTGACTACGGCACGGATGGAGACGCTCACCTCATACATACCTCAGATGTTCAAGCGCGTCATACAAATAACTAAATACATGCATGCTTCCAATATCACCACACCGCCGACCTATCGGACATCCGTTACTAACACAGCCATTACTGACTTCTTCACTTACACTTAGAATCGTTCGCTTCTACAAAAAATGCATGACTTTTTTGCCCAGCGATACCTCATCATCGCACCGACCTTGGTTGTTTTCCTCTCCCGAACTTTTTTCTCGCTCACGATCATCATAATCGCTAATTAATAAGCTGCCAACTAGTTCTGCCGGACCTAATTACAGGTGTTTGATCGTCAACAAGAGTTTCCGCGGACAATCACGATGCACTGGACCATCGTGTTGTCGCTGTTCGCCGGCGCCCTCGGCATCTACTACTTCTTCATTCGCGGCTTGAGCTACTTCAAAAAGTCCGGCATCCCGTATGTGCCTGCGCTGCCGATCGTGGGCAACATGGGCATGGCCTTGTTTCGGCGGAAGTCCTTAGCTGCCGTCATCGAAGACGCTTACAATTTCGACCCAGACGCGAAGTACGTCGGCTTCTTCGATCTCCAGACGCCGGTCATCATGATCCGCGACCCTGAAATAATAAAGTCGATCGCCGTGAAGAACTTCGACAGCTTCCCGAATCACCGGGGCTTCGTCGACGAGGACGAGCCACTCTTTGGCAAGAACCTCATCTCCCTGAAGGACGACAAGTGGCGCGACGCGCGCAGCATTCTCAGTCCGGCGTTCACGTCGAGCAAGATGAAGAGCATGTTCAAGTTGATGTCGGCCTGCGCGAACGACTTCGCCGACTACATCGCCGACCTGCCGGCCGACCAGAGTGTCATGGAGGTAAAAGACGCGTTCGCCAGGTACACCACCGACATCATAGCCAGCTGCGCGTTCGGCATCAAGGTCGACTCGATGCGCAACCCCAACAACGAGTTCTACGTTCTCGGCAAGGATCTCTCGATATTCACCTTCTACCGCATGCTGAAGCTCTTCATCGGACGGGCCTTCCCAAAGCTGTCGCGGAAGGTGGGCTTACAGCCGTTCGACGAGAAGTTCGGGAAGTTCTTCAAGGGCGTCGTCGAGAACACGATTCGCAATCGGGATGAAAATGGCATACATCGACCTGACATGATTCAGCTGATGATGGAGACACGCGGGAAGCGCGAGGGTAAAGAGCTGACCATCGACGACATGACGTCACAGGCCTTCATATTCTTCTTCGGCGGCTTCGAGAGCACGTCGACCGCGATGTCGTTCGTGGCTTATGAGGTGGCCGTCAATCCTGATGTTCAGGAACGGCTTCAACGGGAGATCGACGCGGTTCTGGGAGAAACTAATGGCGAACCGACGTACGAGGCGATTAGTGGGATGAAGTATCTGGACGCGGTTATAAACGAGGCGCTCAGGCTGTGGCCGCTGGCCGTGATGCTCGACAGAATGTGCTCGAGCAGATTCGAGCTGCCGCCCAGCAAGCCCGGACTGAAGCCGTACGTCGTCGAGAAGGGCGACAACGTTTGGTTCCCCGCGTTCGGACTTCATCGCGATCCGCAGTATTTCGAGAATCCGAACACTTTCAATCCGGACCGATTTCTGGAGAAGAACGGGGACAACTTTTCGGCGTTCCTGCCCTTTGGTATAGGGCCTAGAATGTGCATCGGTAACAGATTCGCGTTGCTCGAGGTGAAGGTCCTGATTTTCTATCTGCTCGCCAAGTGCGATCTGAAGCCTTGCTCGAAAACGCCGATCCCGTTGGTGCTCGAGACGAAAGGGTTCAACATGAGGGCGGAGGGGGGCTTTTGGTTGAACGTTGTCAAGAGGAATACGGAGTGACGGCTGATTAAATGCGTCGCGGGATATGTAATGTGATGAATGCGTGTACTATTATTGTAACGCGTGATTGAACGAGATATTGTTATGAACATAGTGTAAACCAGTATGACACGGTGTGAACGAGTTTTATGGGAGGGTCTTTGATTCAGCCGATTGCGGACGCCTCGATATGCCTATCGGGATAGATAACGACCAAATGTCGATTTTAATTAAACGTAATCCACGTTACACAACATAGCAGGGACTCGATAAGTTCTTTAATAAAGTTTTCTGCATATAAAAACTAAGGCTATTCTTTCTTGCTGAAAAATTCCCACATTCCTTATTTTTGTTATCAACGCAACGTTTCCAGTGACGAGCGTGGGCGAGTTTGATTCGACGTGAGACGTTCATTCGTAGACTTGACGGAATCAATGACAATGTCAAGGTACATTTGAAAAAGGATTATCAGGGCCTTTGAAGATAGGCAATCTCGAGCAAATGTGTGTGCAGCCATAGTCATCCAACGACACATGTGGTACTTGAAGCTGGAAGGAAAGTGGCGCATTCGATACAAACCAGATAGCATTATCTTCGGCGGCGATTAGATAAACGCGATCATGGTCGCGCAGCAATATTTTATACATTAATCTTTTTTTGTATCACAAAGACACTTCGGACGCATGCACCGTAATTATTGAACTTATCTATTTCCGGCAGAATGAATGGATACGACTGCTTTCCGATATTGAGTAAGTTTATTCATACAGGTCATGGAATATGTAACGCGCATGCCGTTTTGTATCGCGGCAGTAACTCATTATGGTAATTTCCAGCTTCGAAATTTTTGTTTGTCGCCCGATAAACCTTTAGACCACAGTCAACTGAAGTGAGTCCTCTTCATCGGTTGGCGGACAAGTTTCGGTTTATAAGCGTTCCGTTTCAATTCCAAAATCAATCGAAAAGTGTCACTCCAAAGATGGTCCCGCTCTCCGTCGCTCTCGCCGTCGCGGCCGGCGCCCTCATCATCTACTACTTCTGCTTCTACGGTCTGAACGACTTCAAAAGCGCCGGCATCGTTCACAAGACGCCGCTTCCCATATTCGGCAACGTAGCACGCAGCGTTCTGCGAAATGCACCGATATGCGACATAATAACCGAAATCTACAACTTAAATCGAGACGCGAAGTACTGCGGCTTCTATCACCTGATGACCCCAACCGTCATGATCCGCGACCTGGAGCTCTTGAAACTGATCATCACGAAGGACTTCAGCCACTTCCCTAACCGCTGCGTCGCCACGTCGAACGACGTGATTGCCGACAATAATCTGTTCTGGCTGCTCGACGACAAGTGGCGAAGAACGCGGGAGCTATTGATCCCGGCGTTCAGCTCGGCGAAGCTGAAGGGGCTGTTCGGGACAATGTCGGGGTGCGCGAGGAACTTTGCTGAATACCTCGCCGAGCAGTCGTCGGTGCAGAGTGTGATCGAGATGAAGGACGCGTGCTCAAGGTACACCAACGACATCATAGCGACCTGCGCGTTCGGCATCAGCATCGACTCGATGCAAAATCCGGAGAACGACGTCTTTCTGGCCGGCCACAAGCTGACGCACTTCGACAGGGTGCGCTCGATTCAGTTCTGCCTCGGCCAGTATTATCCGCGACTCACTCGCTTCCTTGGTCTGAAGCTGCTGGATCAGGACGCCAAAGGCTTCTTCAGCCGTACGATAGAGTCGGTCATTTCCACGAGACTCCGGAATGATGTTAAGCGGCCAGACATGATTCAGCTGATGCTGGAGACGAGAGACAAGGGCGCTGAGAACGGCCTGTCGATGGAGGACATGGTCGCGCAGGCGTTCGCCTTCTACTTCGCCGGCTTCGAAACCGTCTCGACGACGCTGAGCTTCGTCACGCACGCCCTCGTGTCGAATCCGCGCGTCTATCAAAAGCTGCAGGAGGAACTGGACCGCGTGAGCGAGACTTGCAACGGGAACTTGAGGTACGAGGATTTGAAGGAGCTTGAGTACTTGGAGGCGGTGATCAACGAGACGCTTCGCTTTCGCTCGCCTGTCCCGCATATGGATAGAAAATGCTCGGAGGACTACGAACTGCCGCCTGCTTTGCCCGGAGGCAAGCCGTACTTGTTGCGCAAAGGAGACGTCGTCCAGATCCCGTTGTGCAGCATTCATCGGGATCCGAAATATTTCGAGGATCCGGACACTTTCAAGCCCGAACGGTTTCTCGGCGAGGGCAAGAAACTGGCGAGCAGCATTCCGTTTATGCCGTTTGGATCTGGACCGAGAATGTGCATCGGGCAACGATTCGCTATGATAGAAACAAAAGTGTTGTTCTTTTATTTTCTCACGAAATGCCAGCTGAGGTCCTGCGCGAGAACGCCGGACCCAATTGTTACCACCGGTATGAGCTTCTCGGTCATGGTAGAGGGTGGCCTGTGGCTTGACGTGAGGGCGAGAAAAAAGCATGGGGCGCCGACGGGCATTCGAGCCAGTAACGACATACGGGCGCAAAGTTGAAATTGAATGCTGCTGCGAAGTGATGAATGCGTATCGTGGTGCATTTCTTGTTTCATTTATTATTGTTACTATTATTATTTGGGTTTGTCGTTCTTTGGTTTCCTATAGTCGTGTTGCGAAAATGTATGCATATATTGCGAAATAAAGTGTTATTCTTTCAGCGGGGAGTGCGATTACTGAATATTATGATAAGTTATTATCATGAATCCACCTTTGTCTTTAATCCATTATCTATGAATCATAAAACTATCTCTACGGACGGTCTATCGCAGATCACGCTACTAACGGAGGTATGATAAACGTGTACTGTTAAACTGACGCAATCGCGGGACCGCGAGAAGCAATGGAATATACTCAGTCTGACGGGTCAAGTAATCTGATTACATGATTTGGATCAGGCTGACGAAAAAGGAATCATATACAGTTCATCTTCTCAATCGTTCAACAGTCAGCAACAAATTTTACGATCTATATCAATAGTTCTTATAACTGTACGTACAGAGAATAGAAACCATTTCAGACTTTTTACAAACTTTTTCAACACAACGAATAAGTCTTACTTTCAACGAACCACGCTATCTACATATTAACATGAGAGGACGTCACCAATAGATAAAAATTAGTATTCAGCCAGAACGGGTAGAATCCATTGTAAAACCCATTCAATTTAAATGTGCACACTCCCATGTATACAGGGTGCTTCAAGAAGTTGTATTCCGCGCAAATTAAATTTCGATCCGCACAATCGATAGCTGCGCGTGGGCTAAGTAGGCGGCCGGTCGAACGTAAAACTTGATTTTTCAGCTGCGCACTGGCGACTGGTGGGGAGATACAAATGCGTTAGACGTTGCAAGAGTTACCCGAGGCACACCCAGTAGCGTGTCTCATTCGGTCCGTGCGTAATCGTAGCAACGTCTTGTGTCCGCATTTACTCGATTCTCAGATTAACGCGACAGGGTTCTATCGACAATTACAAAAGTAAATCGCAGTATTTTCATCATTAAACACACAATGGAGTACTGGACGATCTTATTAACGATTTTGATCGGATTTCTCGCGGCGTATTATTATTTATTCAGCGGGCTTAGCTACTTCAAGAAAGTTAACGTCCCGTACATAGAACCGATACCGATTATTGGCAACGTGGCACCGGCGATTTTTCGACAAATGTCAGTAGCCGAACTTATCAGAACCTTATACAATCTGAGCCCCGAGGCGAAGTACGTTGGCTTCTTCGACTTCAAGTTCCCGGTGTTCCTTATTCGCGATCTCGAACTCATCAAGTCGATCGCCGTGAAGAATTTCGATAGCTTCCCGAATCATCGGGGCTTCGTCGAGGAGGGGCAGGATCCTTTCTTCGGCCGAAATCTCATCTCACTACGTGACGACAGATGGAGGGACGCGAGGAACATACTCACCCCGGCGTTCACATCGAGCAAAATGAGGAGCATGTTCAAGCTGATGTCGAACTGCGCCAAGGGTTTCGTCGACTTTCTGGCCGATTTGCCGGAGGAGAAGAAGATGGTGGAGTTGAAGGACTGCTTCACCAGATACACCAACGACGTGATCGCCACGTGTGCGTTCGGCGTGAAGGTCGATTCGATGAGAAATCCGGACAACGAATTCTACACTCTGGGAAGGGAAGCGATGGCGTTCGGCACTCTTCGTTCGATGAAGCTGTTGTTCATACGAAGTCTGCCGAGGATCAGCACCTGCCTCGGCATGCGAATCACCACCGAACGCACGGAACGATTCTTCATGGATCTGGTAGCGACGACTATTAGGACGCGAGACGAGAAGAACATACATCGGCCGGACATGCTGCAGTTGATGATGGATACGAGAGGCAAGCGTGGCGAAGGAAAGGAACTGAGCATCCTGGACATGACCGCCCAAGCCTTCATCTTCTTCACCGGCGGATTCGACACGACCTCTACCCTAATGTGCTTCGTGTCTCATGAAATCGCGGTCAATGCCGACGTGCAGGAGAAACTGCAAGCCGAGATCGACGGCGTGCTGGAGGATAACGATGGGAACGTCACCTACGAAGCCATCAATCAAATGGAATATCTGGACAGTGTCCTGAACGAAGCGCTGCGAATGTATCCGGTGATTGTATTCTTGGACAGAGTTTCCTCGAGTAGCTTTGAGCTCCCGCCGGCACTACCGGGTGGAAAACCATTGATCATCGAGAAAGGTACCAACATATGTTTCCCGACTTACGCACTTCAACGCGATCCAAAATACTTCGAGGACCCTGATACTTTCAATCCGGACCGGTTCATGGATAAGGAGAAGAAACTGGCGAATCATCCGGCTTTAGTAACCTTCGGAATAGGCCCGAGAATGTGTATCGGGAACAGATTTGCCTTGCTGGAGGTGAAAGTGATGCTGTTTCATCTGTTGGCGAAGTGCGACTTGAAAATGTGCCCGAAAACACAGAATCCCATACAAATTAGCAAGAAGGCACTAATGGGGTTGATGGCGGAAAATGGATTCTGGGTGAAGATACAGCCGAGAATTAGCTCGCCCGAGCATCAGGAGTTACTCAAGAAATGCTTCACCGTGCATAAGGAGCACGAGATTCAGTCCGATTGGGCGAAATGAATGGAGCACTTGGCCACCTATACCTTGTCTGAAATCCTTTCGTAGACATCACAGAACAATGGGAGCAACGAGTACCTTGTGTAAGGATGGATTCCGTAGTAACCAAAACTCAAGGCACAAAAAAACGTTTATTCACGCGTCGTCTTTACGCCATGCTTTCTTCAAGACTGCGCAACGAGTACCTTGTATAAGGATGGATTCCGTAGTAACCAAAACTCAAGGCACAAAAAAACGTTTATTCACGCGTCGTCTTTACGCCATGCTTTCTTCAAGACTGTGCATCCGCCCAATCACACCACACACCTCGCCCCGCCGCAGCGTTCACATTTTTCCGCTGTTGCCGGGCGAGAAGCCTATGCGTTCGTGAAGAAGAATATTTTCTATTCTATTATACGTTCGCTATTGTGAAGAAGAATATTTTCTTTTATTGTTGTGCAACGACGATTCATTATGAAGTCTAGTTATAAACGCACAGAAATACTTTCACAAAAATAAATTAAATTTCACAACAATAAACTTACTTTTCTTTTTGTAGCAATAGAATGAATTTTCATGATCTTTCGCGCCGATTGGCAATAATAAAGCGTAAACGATATTTGACATTTCTCTTACCCACGCTCTCACTTACTCATCATCACTATTCTTGTTTTCCGTAATGTCTATTTTAATTACAGAACAGCGTGTTGTAGCCGCGTGCCATGATCTTTAGAGCAATACGGTTTCTCTACTAATCGATTTAATTTTTATCCGGCATACAGTGGCCACGGTCGGCTTTTTAATTAATTCTACGACACTACTGTATCCTTAATCCCTTAGCTTACAATGACGTATGAGAGACGTGATAGTTCTACGGGCCCAAACATAAACAAGACGTCTCAGAGACGTGGTGGGGCGACCGTGCCAAATGTAAGCAAATGTAAAAATATAATCAACTAATCGTAATTATTTATCAAACATCTTGCAAAGTTAATTATACCATGCACGTGTATATACAAATCATAAGACGTTTGCGATTTGTACAATTTCGTACGCTCAGTCAAGTTGTTTATGTCCCTACGCGTGACCGACCTTGTGTTCGCTTTTGGCACGCACAGTTAAAAATTAAATCGTAAGGCAAGGGGTTAAGAGCGCGAGAGCGACGCAATTGCACTACAGTAAAGAAAAAAAAAAACATATCGTATAAGAAACCTTTTCGAAATCGGTTAAAAACGACGAGGGTTCTGGCTACCCAGGAGCACCGGCGTACGGTTACAATGTAAATCGACTACTTTCTAGTTGTATAGGAATGGAATGTATTTTCCGATGCAAAATCAGGAATTTGGCTACAGACTGGGGACAGTCTCCAAGGTGTATAAACGTTGTGGAGATTTTTTTAGTAGATCTCTCAAGCCCGTGCAGATCAAGTTCTTGTATTTGCACAATACACGTTGCCTCACGAGCTCCCTTTTATGTTGCGTACTATATCTTATGCTTCTATTGTTCGATAATTAATATACTAGGACTCTCGGTTTTACTGTTCGCTCGATATTAAGGCAATATATATAATAACCCTACCCGTTATGCGGCTCGGCGTTTGAGCCCAGCTGACACATGTACATGTGACGTATACCTGTGTTGGCGCCAATCAGCTGCGAAATTGTCAGCTGCTGTAAGAGAGCGATTGGTTGGAATGTGACGTAGACGTTACATAAGCAGCTTCTACGTCACATAATCCGCGGGCATTAGCGGGTAGTCGACACGCATGCGGGCTAACACCAGCAATTGACGAAAACGCGCGATAACTCGCGAGCGTTCTTCAGCTCACGGCGAGCGCGAAGCTTGAACTTCACGACGGCGTGGTCTTAATTCCAAACACTAGACCATTTAAAATTTGCTTAATAGTAAGATAACGCTAATCGCGTAAATCGATATCTCCTCGCCGTTGACTGCATTAGTCATTGTAGAAAAAGTACCCATTTGTAACCTGGTAAAACACTATTCGATAGGCAGTACCAGCTGCGTTAAGCATCACGCAAATAAGTTTTCATTATCTTCAACGGCTAGAACACATACACGCCTATGATAGAACCAATATATCGATACATCTACACGGAAGCACAACAGCAGTAAATAATAATTACTATTCACCGTGCGCAATCCGCACGCTAAATCCATAAAAACAAATCAATTCAATTTTCAATTCAGCGTATCATCTAACATATAAAGCAGGTAACACACACGTGTTGCGCGTAACGAAACCGCCGACACACGCAATGGAAATCTCGATCCTGGCAACCGACAGCGACATGGGAAACTATGAAGTGGTCGCGGGAAACGCAAAGATAAGGTTACGTCAGATGGCGAGAGAGACGCATGTATATGAGGGGATACCGGTTTGGAGCAGGAGCAGTAGCTCATATCATTCCGACCGTGCAACATCCCAGGAACATTCGCCGCTCGCGTCTGTTCAGTTGTTAGAATCGCGTCAAAATAAAACTACATCGCAGAATGTGAGAGTGAGCCACAGTTCCTTCGTTCTGACACCAATACTCATCAAGTTCATCAATCACATCAGTCACGCTCACGCCGTCTTCCCGTGACAATCTTTCGTAATCGACTACTGGATTCTGATAATTGCCGGAAAAAAAGGAAAAGAAAAGGAATAAATCATGGAGGCCTGGACGATCTTGTTAACGTTCTTGGCCGGACTCCTGGGCGTGTACTATTACTTCTTCAGGGGCCTGAACTACTTCAAGAAAATGAACCTCCCGCACATAGAACCGGTGCCGTTATTCGGCAACATGGCGCCGGCACTTTTCCGACAGAAATCAGTGGCCGACTTGATTCGAAACGTATACGAGCTGGAGCCCGAAGCGAAGTACGTCGGCTTCTACGACTTGATGACCCCGGTGTTCGTCATTCGCGATCCCGAGCTCATCAAGTCCATCGCCGTGAAGAACTTCGACACCTTCCCGAATCATCGAGGCTTCGTCGACGAGGTTCAGGATCCGTTCTTCGGGAAGAATCTCTTTGCGCTTCGTGACGACAAGTGGAAGGACGCGCGGAACATACTGACCCCTGCGTTCACGTCGAGCAAAATGAAGTGCATGTTCAAGCTGATGTCGAACTGCGCCAAGGACTTTGCCGACTTCCTGGCCAACCTGCCGGAGGAGAAGAAGGTGATGGAGCTGAAGGACTGCTTCACCAAGTACACCAACGACGTCATCGCGACCTGCGCGTTCGGCGTCAGCATCGACTCGATGAGAAATCCCGAGAACGAATTCTACGTTCTGGGCAGAGACGCGACGAATTTCGGCACCGTTCGTTCCCTGAAATTCTTCTTCATCCGCAGCCTGCCGGCGCTCAGCTCCTTCCTCGGCATGAAACTCACCAGCGATCGCGTGGCGAGTTTCTTCATGGACGTCGTGGCGACGGCTATTAGGACGCGAGACGAGAAGAACATACATCGGCCGGACATGCTGCAGCTGATGATGGACACGAGAGGCAAGCGCGGCGAGGGAAGGGAACTGAGCATCCTGGACATGACCGTGCAAGCCTTCATTTTCTTTTTCGGCGGATTCGACACGACGTCCACCTTGATGTGCTTCGCCTCTCATGAAATCGCGGTCAATGCCGACGTGCAGCAGAAACTGCAAGCCGAGATCGACGGCGTGCTGAAGGACACGGAGGGGGTCGTTACCTATGAAGCTATCAATAAAATGGAATATCTGGACAGTGTCATAAACGAGGCACTGAGAATGTATCCGGTGCTCGTGTTCTTGGACAGACATTCCTCGAGTAGCTTCGAGCTCCCGCCGGCACTACCGGGTGAAAAGCCAATTGTGATTGAGAAGGGCTCCAACGTTTGGTTCCCGATCTACGGACTGCAGCGCGATTCGAAGTACTTCGAGGACCCTGACACTTTCAACCCCGACCGATTCATGGATAAGCAGAAGAAGCTGGCCAATCATCCGGCTTATCTACCCTTCGGAATGGGCCCGAGGATGTGCATTGGGAACAGGTTCGCGCTGCTGGAGGTGAAAGTGATGCTGTTTCATCTGTTGGCGAAGTGCGACTTGAAAAGGTGCCCGAAAACGTCGGTTCCGTTGAAGTTGAACAAGAAGGGACTGTCCATGTTGGCGGAGGACGGATTCTGGGCGAAGATCCAGCCGAGGACCACCTCGCCCGAGCATCAGGAGCTGCTGAAGAAGTGCTTCACTGTGCACAAAGAGAACGAGATTCAGTCGGACTGGGCGAAATAGGTATTATTGACTGGCGTTGATTATCTGCTGAAGCGATTCAACGAAAAACGATATGGTAATTATACGTGGAGTTGACGTTCTGTGGCATTGACTGTATTAAACTTACGGCGCACTTATCGAGCGGGAACGTTGTCTCTCGTCGTTGGAGAGTAATATATTATAAGCATAATTATAATCCGCCGACACGAATGGAATTTGTATAAATGTTAATACCCTTACGAGTCTTTGGTAAGACGAACGCTTCTTCGGAACAAACTTATGTTTTACAATAATATACTTTCCTACCTTCGTTTCGTAATAAATCGCCTGCGCATTATGTTGCTTTCATACCTTGACCCCTCGTTCCAAACTCTATTCTTTCCGCAAGTTTTCAGACACTATCGCGTTCTTATCATTTCCAGATTGACACGATATCGTGGTTCAAATAGCTTCGTTAGTTCACGCAGATAAAAGAATTTGAATTTATGTCGTAATGATACAGAGTATCCACATTACGGCCGGCTTCAAAATTATCGGTCTAATATTACTTGCCGATTGCATAATTTACAAAGTTCGCAGCTTTTTAAACGAAGAGCGCATTTTCGTTATTTAGGAGACCATCAATCACGGAGGTTTTGTGCGGACACGTAAGTATATACGTATTGAACGTACTTTCGATACTGTCTTTTAATTTATGAAAGATTTTATGAATTGATGACAGTTTACCAATACAACAATTCATCAACCACATTTTATAAATTTACTTGTGCTTCAACTATTTATGACATCCGTTTATACTATCAACGTTTGGCTTTGTTCTAGCGTTTACAGTCGACACATTCGCTACTTTACCAATGTATATTTCCATTATCAACACCTACTCATTATTCCTTATGCGTGCCTCGCTAGCTCATTAATCAAACGCATAAAAAATCGTTGATTTTCCTAACGTACACGTTTTCTTTTAACACCCATCCATCTAAATTCTTCTTTTCTCTGTCGCTCCATCATTACAATATGCAATTACCTGCATATAATTATTTGACATACTGAACCCACGAGTGGACAAACGACTTTTCTCATTCGGTCGATACGATAGTGGGATATACATAGCTATCATTAGTCGCCGTAATATAATCGACGCCGGTCATCATAACATGTTTACTGTTTATATCGTGCATCACTTCAATTACATCATACCGAGCATGTCGCGCCGAACTTCTTATTCATACTCTCTTAATCAATTAGCTGCTATCTGGGGGAAAAAGTGACAACTCATGAAGTGAAGATTGTGCCCAGGGCGCGTCGTTTCTTATCGACGTCACGGAATCAGTCCTTACATGCTTCGGCGACCGCGACAAGACGGCGGAATACGACGAAGATTCTCTAGTGTTTGCGATCGTTAACGACTAACATTACGTAACGCTATTTAATGTTAATCTACCGTTGCCGTTCGACCAATTAGATGGAACGCCAGTCTCCAGACTGCAACAGCAGCGCTGCGACATTGTATCTGCGGCAAAAAATGCCTCCTGCCCACACGCCACATACTGTTCGTGTGGCAAAGTGTGATTGCATATTGCCAGCTCGTGACGTCACGTCGCGCAAACTCTTAATCCAGCATGCGCGCGAAAGGAAGGCCGCGGGGTGATATTGAGATTAACGTCCGCTCAACGTGTGTCACTGGTGCGTTGCATGACAGTTTCGTATCGGACGGAAATTCTATAGATACCGCCAGTTATCATTCAAGAATATTAGTACTTACTCGCCATCGGAATTGCGTTCTAACGAACGTTAACGGTAGGAGTGCGAGGAGTTGAAAAATCAGGCCAAATATTTGTCACTGTCACGAAAAGCGGCCCCTTCCGAGAAATTCTAGTTAATCGCGGCCGCTTTGTGAGCATTGTGAAGCGAGCCGCCAATAACAACGGAGAACAACGAGCAGTGAGAATATCGTTCAACGTGGGTCTATAAGCTATAGCTATAGGAAGGTTTTTCGTGGCTTCTCAACCCTTCCTTTTACCACCCCCTCCACCCTTTCTCTCGCCTCGGACTCTTTCGTCCTGGCGGCAAGACAATGCACTGCCCTCCTTTCACCCCCGTGATCCCGACTTCATCAATTCCGAGGAAAACTACCCCACCCCGCCTGCCTCTTCGCAACCCCCAACTCGCCCAACCACGGCGTCGCTCCTTCCATTCCTTGCCCTCCATTCGACCCTCCTCACGTGCTACCAACATGGCAGCGGAGAGTGAATTAGATTAGAAGGGGTAGTTTTATCGAGTCAACCTGCCAGATATTTCCTTCAGGCTGCCTAAGGGCTGCGTCGGTCGAGGGGGTGCGCGACGAAATTTCCAGGGTCTTCCGTCGAACGTCGGCTTCTTTGACGCAGCCGACGAGCGACATGAGTTTTCAGGGTGACGGACGCGGTGGAAAGTTCCGAATTTGCTGCGTGTTTGGAGTAACGGGACAGTTGGTGAGAGACTGCGCTTATTCTTACGTCTTACACAATTGAGATGTGTTTTTTGTTGGTTTGTGTTTTAACATCGCTGGCGTTTGAATCAATGGTGCCAATGGAGGTGTCGTGTGATATTTTCAAGCGTGAGAAAAATATGCGCGTAGAGCGAGTTCGGTTGGGTTAATAAAAATTGTGTGTTCTAGTAAGTGAATGTTTATGGGGTGTCAAAGTGATGGAGGTTTGTTATCAAAATCGGTGTAATGATGTTGTTGGCGGGATGTCATCGTTGGTCGGATTGAAGTTGTCAACTGAGTGCGAGGGGGGAGAGATCTTTTTCGAGAGGATAATAGACCAATCGTCGTTTGTAGACGAGTTGACGAAGATTGATAAGCGGTCGAATTGGTCGAAAGGTTTTCTTAAGCTTTCTCAAGATTTATGCCAATGAGAAGCACGTGGCAGATAATAAATTGACTGCAAACGCAACGAAGATATATTTCAGCTTTCCATTAATTTTCACATTCATTCCATAGCATCAGAGTATCCCCCCCCACAATATTCGATTTTCAGAACGCAAATATATTCGACTCGCGGTTGATCCCGGATCCTCCAGAACGACGTAAATTTCCTTCTTCGACCCGTCACCCAACATCACAATTTCCTCAAACAGCTTCGCTTCTCCCTCGCACTGGACTCCGACCCGGGGCAAATTGCAAGTAATCTTCAGCAATTGACGGAAACAAGGTGGAAGGTCGTCCGTAGGCAGACAAGAAGTGTGTCAATTAGGAGCAAAACGTTTTGTTTGCTCCCGCGTCTTCCGTGTGATGTCATAAGATAAGCACCAGCTGGAGCACGCGTGGCACCGTGCTCGGACGCGAGATAAACAAATAGAGCCACGCGCAGCAAACTAACGGATAGTACAGTGAAGAGGAAAACGATCAAGGTGGAGACGACGAAGGTCAGAAGCATGAAAGGGATCGTATCTACGGACGAAAATAAATAAACATGTAAAAAGTGAAGATAAAGATGAGCGAGTACGGGGAAAGTGGGACGCAGATGGCGACAGGGACGATGAAAGGCATCGTGTGCCACGGTCGACGTGGGCGTCGCTCATTAAAGGGGCATTCACAAGGTCGTATCGCGTCTCTGGCATCGCTCAATCACATGTCGGAATACATTATACGGCTGTTATCCACTGTGCGACTGCACGAGTACGTGCCGCCAATACAGATCGTGTGGTCCATTCAACGGTCGACAGTCACGCTCCGTCCACGTTCCCGCCTACACATATCCGCGCCAATGTACCTGCACGTGCCTCTGCGCGTACAGCTGCACGTGTCCGCAAATATACCTGTACAGGTAGAATATTTGTCTAGAATCTCCGTCTTTTTCGCACTCCTCTACAATCTTCGACAATCGTCCATACGATTTTCGACGACTCTCTGTCGTGTTTGGTTGGGTATTTAAATACACGGACGGAACGCAGGAATTGTACGTTTTACGTGTATTTCGGTGAGTACAAAGAGAGTGCCTCGGGACAATGGGATAATATTATATTGCAGCGTCGGGTTTTGTATTAGGGTAGATATTCTGTGCGCCGGCATCTGCAGCACGAGTATGGACAATAATCGCGTCTCTCTCTCTCTCTCCTTCTGACACGTGAATGTGTACGCCTCTGTGTCCGGATGCATGGAAGATCAAAACCCAAATTACGTATACTGCGTGCCGGGCAGAATGATGAACCCTTTCGCTGAGAACGGCGTGATCTAGGTACGGAACAATATTCTGACTCTCGTTCGCTTAATTCTGTACGTCACGAGGATTTTACATGAGTCGATGCTAATATTGTTCGATTTTCCAAGCTCTTATATACACAGCCATAATTCTGAGACTCGATCGAAAAGCATTTAAATTATCGGAATGATAAAAGAACGATCGACTTAAAAAATCTTATTATACATTCTTTAAAACACAGAGACATCGAAAGTTACCGTTCACTGACAAACCGACAAACCGCGTTTCCCGAAATCGCATCACGATGAATGTAGCATAACAAAAGTTCCTTCATTCAATTGCATCAGTATCATTGCGCCACCCGCTTCCGCTTAATTAGCACGCGTTCCGCGATCGGCTTCCCGGATTCTGGACTTCGTCGGGGGCAATGCATTTTCGGACTGCCGCAAATCACGGCCGAGATAAAGCTCGTACCGCGTGGCGGTGGATTTTTAATGCAGGAAAGGGCTGCCGGGAAAGTAGTTAAACGCTTTAACTACGTCGACCACACCGCGTTACGCGGTCGCGCGCTGGCTGCCGGCTTTAGAGTTTTCTCGTGCCGTCGGAGAAGGTGTAATTCGATTTACCACGTCGTCGCGCGAGCGCGCGCGCGCGCCTGTCCGTGTGTCTGCGGGAAAGTCGGCTGCACCGGAAACATTATTACACCTAACGCGTGCAAATGACGTTGCCGGGGGAATCCGACGCTGCGAGAACGAATTAACGAGTGAAATTCGACGAATTTTTATTTCGCTCGTAATTGCACGCCGTTCGGTATCATACGTTGCTGATGGTCCGGCGGGTAGAATGGAATGCAGAGGCGTTTTGAGTATGAAACGGAGCGTGGGTGTGGCAGGGTTACTTAAAATGTCAGCGCGGGCGAAGAGATTTCGTCGGGCAGTTTAAAGAAGAAGAGTGGAAGGGTGGTTGAATAGAGAATGAACACGAAAAATAAGAGGCGAGACTGAGAGTGGGAGACAAAATGAGCGCAGCTCATAGTAGTTTCGGGAAGATAGAAATATCAAGAGACGACCAAGACAAAGACCGGAGGCAAGAGTCCGGCAGATGAACAAAAGGCAAAGCCGAAGATAACAAGCGTACGACGGGGACAAGGGAAGATAGCAAAATTAGAGAACAGCGAGCAACCGAAGAGAAGGTGCAGAAGATATCAGAATGACGAAAACAAACAGAATAATACTACAACGTGAACGATAAAAAGGGTATAATTGAAGGTGCAGAACGAAGAATACGAGGAAGGCTAGAGAAGAAAGACGTGCAAAGTTCGCAGAAGGAGGGACGGAACGAGAAGGGAAGGGCAGAAAATTCGAGAGAGAGAAGGGGAGGGAGGAAGGGAGCGTTAGTGAGAGGTCTGGCGGAACAAAATTCATTTGGCCAAATTAAACAGAGTTTAGCAATTTGCGCTTAATCCATTTGTCGGGGATCCGCCGTCCGTCACTCCGTCCGTCCGTCCGTTCGTCTGTCTACTTCCACTACCCCCCGCCCTTTTCGGCTGCCTCCCCTTTATATAACCCTACGTTCACCCCCACCTCTCGCCCGTCACGTTCTTCCGACCCCTATGCAGGCACACTACCCCCCTTGCCCTCCCTTTCCGACCGTGCGTTCCTTACGACCGCGACCCTTCCCGCATTTTTTCATTCGCGCCGGCCATTCTTCCGACCTGCAATGTCTCCTCGAGAAAAAATGCCATTGATTGTTTGCCACTTCCTCACGTGCGCCACGGGTCGACAGTTCGAAGCGTCGTAGGCGTGAAGAAGGATCGCTTGGAAGTTCCGACTTACTGTCCATCGCTTTCATCGTGTCACGTATGTATGATTAATGATACGCACGCTGCAAAAATTTCGGGGTGGGAGTGTTGTCGTGATATGGAATTTTGAAGCACCGTGTATTTGTTACAAGCACTACATCAGCTCACTGCACTTTATTACGTTGTTATTGCCATATTATACGTCTGCATCGTTACGTCATGTACTACTCGAGGAAAGAAAATAGTCCCGTGCCAACTGCGACAGACGCGCATTCACACATCGTCTAACATCGATATCCGCCGACTATTCGGCGCTTGAACGGGGAAGCAACAAGCGTTTTCAGCGACTTCCAGTGGCCCCGCTCGTAAAGTCAAGGACCATATGCTCGCTTTTACTTTTCCTCCCCTCTCACACCGCTCACGGCAGCTCACATTCGTGCTCTGCCTATCCTCTCTCCGTATCGACTCTCCCATTCTCTCTCCGTCTCCCTCCAGATACCTCTGCCAGCCTCTCACTATCTTATTATCACGGAATTGTTTCCGTTCCCCTCGCCTCCCACCACCCCTCCTCCGCCCCTCTCGCGCAAGCCAGAAGCACTTCTCCGGAGAAGCCCCAGACAAGAATGGCGAATCCTTCCTTAAGTGTATTGGCAGTTGTGTCCACGTTTTATTTTCATCCAATCGGTTGAGGGCCGAAGCTTTAAGATCACTTCGCTGGAAAACCAAAGAGCGCACGACTCGCCAGCTCGTACTCGCACCCCCTTTGAATTCGCCCCTCAGTTACCTCCTACTCATTCTACCCCCCCCCCCCTTTTTTTAAGTCTCTCTCTCGCTCGTTGCGCGCAGGAGACTGGATTTAATGCGGAACTCTCAACGTCGATCGGATCGTACGGGATTTTACGTAGCGCGTAGCTGTGTTTCGTGTCTGCAAAATTCTCGTCGAGCTCCACATGATTATGGTAGAATAGGGAAATTGCAATTATTGTTGTTAATCGTTGTGATTAGGGCTTGATAGTTGAGAAGCGCGAGAGATGAAGTGAGAGAAAGATACTGCAGAAGCGTGCACGGGGGAGAGAAATCTTTCGAGTTCCAGTCATTAATCGCATTCGATGAAGATTGAAAAGAACGAGGTCGACCTTCGGCAGAGCGGTGGAGTTCTTAACGACGTTAGATTGAAAAACTTCCTCTCCACTCGCGCGGTTGAGGGGGCCGATAAGTCAGCCCTCGTCGAGCGTCGATTGTTAAAAGTACAAATTTCTTCCGTGCATATAATTCCGGCCCACGATGCGTGTCGTCGGCGGGAAAGAATTAGTCGACGCGGCCGAAACAGCGGTATCAAAATGTGACGAACTAACGAGACGTACGCTTTCAAACGAAACGGAAAACGAGACTCGGCATAGCTGAGTACTGTGGGTGCCGAGAGAGCGCAGGAACGAACGACGTTCTGCGGCACAGGATTTCAATTTTGCACCGACGACGGTACGTATATAGTAAGCAGATAACATTCCGCTCGATGCGATTCTAGTTTTGCTCGCCGAAGAACGTTTTTTTGTTAATTTTTATATTTTTTAAGGAAACGTCGAAAAAAACGATATACATGTCGAATAGAGAAGGTCCTCCTGTTTGAAGTCGATTAGAAAGGACCGATCGCAGAAGCAATTCGCGCTGTAACGGCGTTGCGCGCAACACCTAATAATTTCCGGCGTGCCCTCGCTCGAAAACGAACGCCAGGAGGTAGGCAGAGGTTAATAGAGCTTACGAGCCAAATGCAGTAATCATATTTGCCTTTATACGAGCTGCTAGTAGACATTCATAGCTGGTGGTTACCCTCCAGACCCACGCCGACCAGGCCACCACCTTCAAACACCGTCAAACATCGTGAAACACCCTCAAACATCCCCCCACTAACCTTCCTCACCCTCGACCACTCCTCCGGCCACCCTCGACCCCTCTCTCCTCTATTTTCATCCTACGTCTACGCCACCGCAATATTACTTAGCGGTAGTTTCCGTGTCGACGAGACGGAGGACGAACGCGCGCGTAAGAATATGTAGAATTGTTCCGAAATGCGTGTGCGCGCCCGAGTGTACGTGTGAACGTGTGTACGAAGGTGTGAAAATGCGGAATAATGAGTGCGAAGTGTACATTGGCAGAAGGGTGTGAGATTTTGCGAAAATGTGGGTAGAGATGTGTACATCGTGTTGCGACGTGTAAGGATTCGCAGAAATGTGGGTGCATGCGTGTAAATGGCTTGAAGCGTGCTGAAAAACGTGTGTATTCGCTCATCTTCCGCGACGTTCAACCTCGGTACATAGTTTGGGATGCAGTTGTTCCAAAGCTTAAGCTCGCTGACACCTACGGCTTCCTCATGAAAAATTTCAGAACATTGCAAGTGAAAAAGTTGCGCGATGCGTGAGCCGACGGGAATAATTTGATGCCTGCGATGTGTCTGACGCAGGATTTTAGAGCAATTTTATCGTTGCCGTGGAGAACACTGCGTGACGCGAAGATACTCGCGAGTAGACACAGGTCCTGCAGTTTTTTAAAATTCGTCTATGAACGCGTACGATTGATTATAAGAACACACGTTTTAATATCAGGAATTTTTTGCGAATCGTTCGTTGAAACTATTTTTCTTGCGGCACATAAATTAAAAAAGAAAACGAAAGAGAGAGAGAGAGAGATGCAACAAAAGGGCTGAAACAGAATTACGGCGGTATACTTTATTGCACATCAGACCACCGACGTCGCAGACTGTTTTGCCACTAATATTTTCTTCTTTTTTGCCAGTACGTATAAACCGCTATGGCGCGAGCATAAAACTAATGGAATATGGGTGTACCGCTGGCGCGAAGTCGTACTGAATGAACGAACCCGCTTACACACGTACACACCTATATGTGTACGTACGTAAATACAGGGTGAGACGAAAATGATGGTATAAGCGAAAACAGAATAATCGCATCCATTAATAGAAACATAAAATGTTTAATCCCTTTCCGTGTTCCACATTCGTTTCCAAGAATCCAACAATCTCATATAAAACGTACACTTTATCCCGCAAATCGAAACCGTCAATCACTGATCATTACAAAAAATGCATACAATATCTGCTATTACCCGACGTCAACTCCAAATTTTGTACAAAATCCACCACATTACATAATTTCAGGTCAACTGAAGCTAGAGGATAGTTTGAGAAGTACCATTTTGTTCGTTTGACGTGTCACGATTCTTAGCTCATCCTATAGTACACAGCACACCCATGTATCCACACACGTACAAATTGCAGATTCTATTCATGTGTCCCCGAGAATGTTGAACCTCAGCATCATGATACTAACACAGTGAAAATGCATTTAAGTATCCGTGAGCTAAGTGGATGCTTAAAGCGGAGATATATACCTTCTGGCATGGCCAAGGTAGACGGGTTGAATATTATTGCCCGACTCCGCGAGCATCTCGTAACGTAGTGCTCGATTTTGAGAATCCTTTGAACCGTTCCCATACCGTTCTCCTGCATTTATTCGCTGCCGAGTGCTCGTTCTTTTCACATCCGGAAAAATAGGCGCAAACACGAAGTGTGCTCCCGTTTGACGAATTGAACGTAAAGGCATGTAACGTTTGTTGGTTGCAATACCGAGTGCGCTCAAGGTGACGAATGCAAAGTTATGAGTATTCGTAGAAATCGTGGACGGTTCATGGTGCAGTGAATATTGAATGATATCATGATTTGAGGCGTCGAAGAAGTACATTCGATTTCGTCGCCGTTTGTCGAAATTTTGGTCACTTCGCCCGTCAAGTTTCGTCGCGAGGAGAATGGTTGAGAACGGTTTGAATTTTCAGGAAAGAAGAAAGCTGTCGAAGAGAACAGGAGGATTCAAGATTGCTGCCTCTTCGCAGGCCAGGTTGGCGACGCGTATTCTTGGGGAATTAACACACATTTGCGATGTTATTGCTTGAGAATACACGTAGTTTGCCTGGCCGGTCACGTCAAAGGATACGACATGCGTAAGACTTTCGAAGGATATCTCACTCGAATAATGCGCAACCATGTTTGACAGGCCGTGAAAAAATGTACGAATAAATATACTCCGATATCGTGGACCCAAAATACTCGAATCTTACACTGCATCCCATTAAAAATATCCGACACAATCAAACTTGTATCAAATCCTAAAAATCAGCTTACATCAATTTACATTAAAACGAAACATTAAAACTCGTATTACATCCCGATATCCTGACAAACGTGTCCTCTCACATACTGCCGTCGCAACTTACGTCACGCTCTACTGCACACTCAAACACACCACTCCAACACATTTACCGCGACTCACAATCAGAAAAACGTCCAACCAAACCGACGACTTCTGCGCAACGAATCCGAGCATTCCAGTTAGCCTGCGAGCATATCCCGCCGTCCCGCAAACATTCAACCGACATGACTCATTGCATTCGCCATTACTCGGTCAGAAAGAAAAAAGGCAACTTCCGCCATACTTCCCGGCGCCATCATCCTCCCATGAAAAAAAAAAAAAAAAAACAGAAAAGAAAAAGAAGCCGCGCGACAAAATGCCGTCCACGGAAAATACGCCGGAAGTTTGCCGAGAGTGTTAAATCACTTCGGCGGCGCGGGCGATGCGAATGCGGAACGCGGCGGGAGGGGAGGGAGGGTTAAGACTGACACACAGAGAATCAGGAAAGAGCAGCGGCGGGGGAAGGAGGGGAAGGGCTTTCGAGGTGCCGTGCTTCGTTGAGAACTTAACAGGCCGAGTAATGAGAGGAGGCCGTTTTCGCGGGAGGTGAGAAGAAAGAGGGAGAGGGCGCTTTTACTTAATGCTTTCGAGTTCTTCTCGAGAGGCGTTAAGTAACCGCCTCCGACTTTACACGTGGCGGAGCCGGATGGAGGGCGCGGGACTCGTGATGGGAGAGAGTAAAAGAACGAAATGTTCTTTTTCTGAGAGAAGGATAGTGCGATGTTTCGAATTACGACGTATTCCGCGTTTAGAGCAGCAATGATGATCATTGACTATTGCGTGTCTACTACTTGGACGCGTCTTGAGACGACGTATATGTATTGAGAACTGATAAATGAAACTCGGCAGAGTTCATGAAAGAACGAAAAGCGGAAAATAAAGACGTAAGAACAACCGACGATAAAGTCGTCCACGGGCAACTATACGATTATACTCTGGATGTCCACGGATACTTAAAGAGGCCTTAGCCAAGAGAACGCACGCCGTCGGAGTGCGTTTGCCGTAAAACGACGTCGCAAAGAAACATTCTCCCCCAGCAGTCTGCGTCGCCTGGACAATCGCGAGTGGAAAGAATCGCTCGTCACTTTTTTCCCCACCATTTTCTCGCCATTTTCCCGCGACAGCGAGTAAACGGTGTTATTCCCTCGTCCGACATCGTGCAGCGTGTCTCGGCGGGTCGTCGAATGCACTTTGTTTCAAGTCTCTACGACTTTACGCCGCTGAGAGACATATCGTTCTTTAAAGACAGCGACGTTATATTTTGACGGACGTTGATAAAAAAGAAACAAAATGCATACGTACATACTGGAAATTACCTCGCTCGAGCTTCCAACACATACCGTGTTATCCAAAATTAATGATTATCGAATTCAACTAATTAATGTACATATTTATTATTCAATCTGTGGCTCACTCTAATGATCCAAACAAACTGGATATAAAACATGTTATCGATCATGTTGGTATGGAAATTCTGCGGCGCCGGGTGAATTTGAGAGTGACGCGATAAACATTTCCAGTGCTACGTATAAGAAGAATAGCAAGGAGGGATGTTAGTTTAATCTAAAAATCCGTTCAATAGAAATCCAACAGAAAAGGCAGGAAAAAAGAAAGTACAAGCTACCGAGCATCGAAGTGCTGCGAAAAATTGCTGCGGCCTTGCCGCGCGGATGTTCGTGCGAATAAATTTTGTAAAGCATACCTGCGGTTTCGTTCTGATCCCTTTGTTTGGCTATTATGCAATTCAATTTCATAATTTGGCGCGGCTTAAAACATTGCCGCGCTCTTCCGGCTCGGTAATTGCTCCGGTCAAACAACGGGCGAACGGTGCGGAACGAATCCGCAAACGGAAGCCGAACGGTTACAACGACGTCTGTTTCGCGAAATGCAGCAGGCGCGCTTATTAACACTTGGCATGCGGGTATACTTCGCCGCCAACTTACGCGTGCAGCGGGTCACGTAAAAATACGTCATATTTACGTATTTTTACATGACCCGCTGCACGCGTAAGTTATACGTATAAGTATATTAAATAAGTAAATACGTATTACGTATTTTTACGTGACCCGCGCTCTAGTGACAGACTGCGAAAAACGTAAAAGTACGTTGCCCGCATGCCAAGTGTTAACGCAGTGAGGGCGAAAAGCGCGGAGATCATGCAACGATAACGTAACCGACTCGATGAGACACGATTTTGAGAAAAAAAAACAGTCAAACGGAAAAGCATTCTCGCACGCTTCATTTCCGGGCGCTCACGCGTGCATCGTATTAAATTCACATCAGAGATGTTGGATTCCGATTCGATCTGCAGCATTTATCTACATGCAGGATAGATTTTATTCCGATTCTTTAATGAAAGTATGAAATTCGGTATAGATGAGAAGACTTTGTTTAGAACTCTTCTCAAAAACCTTGCCCACTGCTTCCTCCGTGCACGACACATCGAGTGCATAGATTTCCCACTGAATGTACAAAATCGCTGAGTCCGTGCTGTCGCCGTACCGTATACGTCTGCACATAGGGCTTCCCTAAACAAAGATCTGCGGCCAAGAAGGTTCTGTTCCACATTTCGATTTACATCTCCCGTGCCGTTTCACCGCCCTTCGACCGTATCACGAATTTACCGAACACGCCGTATACGTTTATGCGCTCGAGTTATATACGCGGCAGAAGGATTTGGTCGGAAAGCCTCCGAGCGACACGACGGGGAAAGTATTCGGGATCCGATGAATTCCGAATACACGCGGAACAGGCGAACGGGATACCCGGCGAAAGTAGCGATTTATGTCGCACGGAATTTCGAAGCTCCGTCGCGAGCGAATTCAATGCGGACGAGAGCGCGCTTCGATTCCATCGACGTTTTTCGGATACATCCTTAAAGTCTCCCTCACGAGCCCGAACACTTTTGTCCGCAGCCGACGACGACGACGACGCAGTAAATGTCGGCAACTGCGCTGTTCGGCGGAGAAAAAATGACGACGTCGTTCGGTCGCCTCCTTCGAAGCTTGTAAATTCGGATTCTTTACTAGGTAAACACAGCGTCGGAGGAAGTGTCAATCGAGCGATCGCGAATGAGACTTTCGACTGAACGGAACGGTACTTTGTGACGATAGAAAGAACCGTGGATGCGGACATTTTCCCCGCGCAGAAGGCTGTCCTTCCCAGATGCGAGATTCTATGTGTCTGTTTGAACGGGTAATACGAACTTCAGACCGACGCTCCAGGGAAGTCAGTCGAACGATTACAATTAACTCCGTAAAACGTCTAACAATTGCTGCTCGACTCCCAGCGAAACGCCGTAATTTCCTCGACTACCAGGAGCAAGGACTCGCCAATAGGGCCACTAGAACGGGGGACAAGAAATACCAGCTAATCCGTATTGCCATACCGACATAGTCAATGCTGTACTTTGAAGCACAGGGCAGGTGTACGGAATGTCGTACCTCTAAGGCTCACGTCTACATACAAAAGCCGCAGCATACATGTGTCAACGATCATACGCACGCGCAAACATAAGTCCACATATCCAAATACGTACCACAATATAGATATATATATATATATATGTATATGTTCATATATATAAATACACATACGTGTACCATATAGCATGTATATAGTTTGAAGAGACATATGCATATGCATATATACGTCGATAGGATGAATCTTATTAGACACCCTCCAGTCCAAATCGTCAAAGGGATCTGGGAGTAAGGCCCGATTAGCTTTGGCATCCTGTAGCAGAGCTAGCAGGAGATCGAGTTGATGTAGATGTTGTCGAGAGGCCAAATTGAGGGTGGATAACGCTGTATGCCGTCACGAGCCGAGGACTAACTAGCTACAGCCAAATGGGTATAACGATAAGGACGGTACGCGCGCATATTCTGCGTGCCTGTCAAATTCTTTCGGAACGGAAGGATTGTAGGAGATAGGATAAGTAAGGCAAAACTGGCGAGGTAGCAAACTGGAAACGATCGTGTAAAATTTACTACAACTTCATTTTTTGAAAAACTCATCGATCGTGTAAAATGTCTAACTTGCGACCTGCAACTTGCGACAGAGTATAGTGAATCGACATATTTCGTTGACTGAGAAGTTTTTTTGCCGGAATACTACACTGTCAATTTACTCTGATATCGATCACAAGACGGAGTATTACGTTGTTGTATGAGATGCTTCACTTGTAACGGGTTGAAGGGGTCAATTTTGCGCCTGTTTCATTAAGAAGTTTCCGTCCAATTATTTACTTTGTTGTCTCTAGTATCAACACCGAAGTGGAATTGTATGTTATTTGTGTGCATAATGAACGCATACGTGTGCTTTGAGTAATATAAAAAAAGGCGCAAATTATTTCGTTCACGAGCGCGCCTCAACATTTGAAAATATGGCAGCGTATTTAACCGGGCTTAATTAAAATTCTAGTAGTAATGAATGTTTGGAAAATTACGCGTTTCGCTGGTGCCACGCGCAGTCGGTTTCAGTGGAAAAACCTGGCTATGATCCGACGATCTGATTGCGCCCTGTCGTAACATTGTCTCGGCCACTGTAAATCTTGCGCAAATAAGATCCTCTCAATTACCTGACCACATAAAAAACATCTCTCTAATAACACGAACAATAACTACTTCAAAGACACAGTACCGACAAAAGAAACGTGCACACACGAAAAGGATATGAATTCAGGCAAATTAGAAAAGAAAAGTTTCTTGCCAAGAAAGTTATTCACAATCCGTAATTGAACATCGGCATCCGGCCGACGGAAATAATAAATAATTCGAGCTGCATCGCCACGGCAAGTCTCATTCCGTATTCGGCGATGCGTCAAATCTGCCGCCCTTCCCAGGGCTCGCAGAAAATCTGAGCGGAAAATAGCGTTCGGGGTATGATCTTTTTTCCCTTCCCCCGCCCACGCGCGTCGCGACCGTTTTCGTGCCGGGTGGACGCGTCGAAAATTGTAGGCTCCATCAGCTATTCAAGCGCATCAGTCCGCGACGGTGAGATATTGAACTGCGCCTCCGGCCCATTTAAATATTCATGAACGTCTTTGTAATCGATGTAATACGGGTCTAAGCGTAATCTCACGTGTCAGAAAGTAAATAGGCCTTCCATTTTCCAGGCCTCGCCGATCAGCGTGAGTTGGCGGAAAAATTTCGGCCGACCCGTCTGTCTAGTGTCATACTTCCGTCGAACCGTCCGCAGGCGCACCGATCTCGCCTGCATTAAATTAATTGCAAAATCTCACGGAGCTATCCGCGCGCAGGCAGACAAACGCGAATTACAACAAAGGGCACCCGTCGTCACGCGGCAATCTCCGATCTAATACAGCATTACGCCGACGACAAGGCAGTTGAATTCGAAATCCGGCGGGGGGGAGTTGAGAAAAATAGGTTGCCGGCATCAGAGCGGGATTAACAGCGCGACCGTTTTAATTCGTCGTATTAAGCAGAGTGGACGCGAGGAAGCGATGATGACGCGAGATTGAAAGAGGCGGACAATAGGAGAAATTATCCGGCAAAGAGCAAATGAGGCGCACATACCCCACTCATTTCCTGAGAAAAAAAACCGTATACCTTTCCCTTCGCTCTCTCTCTCTCTCTCTCTCTCTCTCTCACTCATCCTTATTTCATTTTTTCCGCGAATTAATTCCAGGTACGCTCGACGGTTATACGCATGGCTCGTCTTGTCGTCTCTCGTTTTGCTGGCGGGTGTTTAGCAGCTCGCACTGAAATAATTCCGGGGGAAATTTGATTTGCTAATTTGACATCGGCTTTCATCGTTCCCCCTACCCTCTTGTCGTTTCTCTTCTCTCCCCCCCTCTCTCTCTCTCTCTAACTCTCTCACTCTCGCCACCCCCACACTACCTTCTCCTGCTCACAATCCATCCCCACCAGACGGTTTCAGCCTTTGCCTGCGACCCCCTTTCATACCCCCGGCAGCCCCTTACCAACCCTTCGCGCGGTCCCCTTCAACCCCCATAGCGATACAACGACAATGGCATTATAATTATAATTGCGCCACGGCGCCAACGTAAACAGCCGGCTTTGTGCCGCCGCATAGAGACTTCTTGCTCTTATTAAATGAAGCGAAGCCCCGCAACCGGCAGCGACGCCGGCTCATATGCACCGACGTTATTACTAGACGTAATATGCAAGTAACGCAAGCCTCGGCGCGGGTACGCTAGACGGCGACGAGGCTCGCTTCGAGCAGGCGCGAAGCTTCCGAAGCGTGAGTTGGCAAAGGAGGTTCGGAATGATGTCGTCGGGATGTTTCGAGCTGACGATCGTGAGAAAGCTACGCGACACCTTCGATTACCCGCGGCACGCGGAATGGCGCGTTGTCAGAGAGATCTCGAGGTGATTATGTTGGTCGTGTGAGCGGATGATATGAGGCGATTCGATTACTCGATCATTTGCTGCCGCGACGATTTATTTTTGTAGGGGGAAGACTCGATATTTTTCCTGAGATTTTTTAGTTGAGTCATTTTTGTAGTAACAGGTGTGATTGGGAATGAAAATTGTGATTTTCGGAAGTATCTCGATGGTCAGTTATACTAATATGTATGCCCGTCCTCGTATTTCATATTTCGAATTTTCGATGCAGCTGGATAGAAAAATTATTTTACGATACTCCTAAATGTGTCCGAAGAAGTTTGTTATTATTGGAAACGCGTAACACGTCCCCGTCGACATTTTTTATCTACACTCACGATTGCATGCCTTTTGTGTGGTCTAGGTGTCTTTTTATGATCATATTGTTCGATATTCTCGTGTTTGGATTGTTTTAGCGGAGAGCAATTACTCGATCGCTCAAGGAAATTCACTATTTTTCGTCCTATCCCCGTTTCTATCTTTCAACTGGCAAATAATTGCCTATGGTTATCGTCGAGAACGTCTCGTCCTTATCAGTCCATCGCGTCCCACTCGCACTTCGGTAAATACGGCTGAAAGGAGCAGCCGCTTAAAGCGGAATGCCTCCCGTGGGACACATGGCCGCCGTGCCGACGGTAATAAATATGTAAAGTACGGTTTATCAAACGTGCGTGCACCTTCCGCGAGCCGAACGTAAGTCGTGGCTACGTTTATGCACGGCCGACGTGGTGTCATTTCGAAAAAGGTGCATCGAATTGAAGGAAGTGTGACAATCGATATATAACTTTAGATTGGTTCAAATAAATTGTCCCGATCAATATGCCATATGATTCGCAAATCAAGCAATAATAGTAGAGAGTATCTTAACATCGTCTCTTACCGTGTCAATTTGAAACCGAGAACCCAATGCGCAATAGTATGACTCAATTCGATTCGTATTCACACTCAACGTATACGCAAAATCTAAAACCGAAACATTTCTCCCAACACCCTATACTCATCCCGCCCTCAAGTGACATCAGCCTCGCGGCCAAAAATATCTCTGAATCACGACTTCGACTGCAGTCTAAATTCACGAGGCAAAAACCGTTCGTCCCATCGAATGAAATCAGCGTGGCAGGCGGGAATCGGAAACCGCGCTTATACGAAGGAGTCACGAGAGACCGTGAGAGCGAGAGCCTTTCTCCCAACACGCCGGAGAGGGATACTTTGCGCGTCGAATCGGCATCACCCGGTCAGCCGGGAAGTTTTAAGCGACGTTACGTGACTCCGTTATACGTACGAGAGTTAAATTTGCCCTGAGGGAAGTGGAGGGCCGTATAGTGGCCTCTCTTTTCACCCTTGTCCCGGACTCTTTCTTCCCTGCGTGTCGATCTCCTCCGTTCGCCGAGAGTCGAACGAAGGTGGACTAGAAAGGGGGAGAGAGAGAGATGAAGAAAGAAGGAGGATTGGTTCCCATAGGCGGCGATCCCAGGGGCACCAGCTATTCTTGATGAAAAAGCACTGGGCGACGGTTGCCGTTTTAATAAGAATAGCGGACGATTGCCCCTCTCCACCCCTCCCCCCAAATCCACCCCACCCCGCCGTACCACCCAGCCTGCGCGAAAAAGAGAACGAATTCGTCGGGAGAATGGAACGGAAAATAAACCGCTCGCAGATTGAAAGTGTGTCGTATTGTTTCGTCGGCGGGCAATTGTGCCTTCCATAGATCCTCGGTGGAATTGAAATGTTCCTTCATTTTTCGTTTGCTGCGCCACGCCGGCACCGAGCGATTCCTTAAGGGGATACGAATTTTAACGGCAACGGTCGATTATGTTTCTGGGATCTGAGGAGTGTCTCGATGTTGCCGATCAAGTGTTTCCGTGGGAAAACTGTGCGACGTTGAAATCGGTCAATTTTGAGCGAAACTTCTGCTGATTCTACGACCATGTGGTATTGTTATGTACAGGCGCCCAAGAAAATTGTAGACCTCCTTTGTAAATCTAATATCTCAAGATTCTAGAGGCAGAGGATAATTAATGTTACGTGAAAGCGTCAATTCAGGTTTGTAATGGCTGAGCCGTGTGTCTTGATTTTATTGTACGACGGCTGCTACGTCTATGGGACATTAATCGTGTCCATACTCACCCCATAGAAATTCATAGATCGCCGCCTATGGTGGTTCCCCTCCGCTTTATACGGAAGGGAGGAAACGCGGAACAACCACCGATGCGAGATCGATGAACGTGACAGAACCGCCTTCTGGCCTCCTCGCTGATCGTTAAAGAAACGGCGAGGCTGTGCGGGGGCGACTTCGGGATTACGGGACCACTTATTCGCAGATAAGTCGCATATTTTCCCGACCGTACGTTAATGCGAGCCATCTCGGACACTGTCGATCGTTTGTCGCTGGCAAGAAATCAACGATCTGCTCAGTACCGTTGAAAAGTAATAGAAATGTTATATACTCGATCCAGTACTAATATATAAATATGTGTGTACTTCATTCTACGCACCATGGTATATTTGATTAAGAGCAACGACGCAGATACTTTGTTGCGCGCACAAAAATGTGTAAAAGCACAGATGCTAACCGTGAACCGCGGTAAAGTATAATTACAGGTCCCTAGAAAGCTATAATACCGCATACCGAAAAACACGACACATTAATGCGTGTCGTGCCGCTTATTTATACGTAATGCCAATGCATTATCGGATGTACGTCCATTAAGTTTTACTTACCGCGCATGTCCAAATATCATCCATTTTATTCACCGAATGCACGCTGACCGACGATTCGTACAGTAGGAGAATGACAATTGTCACTGGCATTGCATACCGGAAAATTACGTGACAATATATCACGAACTTCTGCATTTATCCTGCAACGCCTCCCGTAATCTATATTTAAAGAGAGTCAAATAGCTGGCGCTTACAGGAAGCAAACCGACTTGCGCTTTAAGCAAACCTTTCCAATCGCATCGAAGCGAGACAAGTTCTTCGGAGGAAGAAAAAAAAAAAGGACCTGAAATGCCAGCGTCCGACGAGGACGACACAGCGTGGCCCGGAATCTTCGACGAAATCAATTTGGGAAAGAGAGAACGTCATGAGAGGGAAGAAAGGGACGGGGGGAAATAATAGAGTGAGAAACAGGGGCGGAGGCGTTGAAAGGGGTGAGAAAGAGAGAGAGAGAGAGAGAGAGAGAGAGAGAGAGAGAGAGAGAGAGAGAGAGAGAGAGAGACTGAAACGCGTGAAATCATCGTCCCTGAGGGGCCGACCAATCGTCGCTATACCAGCCTCCAAGATAAACTCTTGGCACGTCTTCATTAGAGTTTTCTAGTCTATTTGCGGGAGAAACGAGACTTCTTATTGCCGGACCAGAAACAACACGAGCAACTCACGCCGCGGACCCTCCGTTTCGCATAGCTTTTCACGAGGCTTCGGACGATGTTGTTGTTGTTTCGCGTGTACGCTCGCGCTTTTCAAAATGCACCCTCCCGACATCATGCATTGATGTATTGTATTACGAAGTACAGATGATGACACATATTTGTCTTTATCGCGATGTCATGCACGATGCGCTTGTTAGTACACAGCTGCGTATGAATACTCAGTACAGCACGCTGTAGTATTAAATTAACAAATTATTCTTATGCATAACCGAAAGTAAGATTTTATCTTTTTCTGTTTTCTCTCGACATTGCATTTTACGGAGGTTTACATACGACTATGTTCGGATGTGTATTCCCAGTTGTGCGCTCACAATGACGATGCACCTGCATTTTCTTTTGCCGAGGTATATGCGAAATTATCCGCGAATCTCTGATTCCTGGATTCCCATGTTCGACGATCCCGCGGAGAACGAAATCTCAATGTTGTCCCGACGTTTTTTCGCTGCCGGAGATCCGCCGACCGAAAGGAGGCTGCTCAAAAGGATTATTGCGAGTGGTCCACTTAAGAGATAGGCTCCTTTATGATTTTTAACCGGAGAGAAAGAAGAGGATCCGCTTCGTAACCGCGAACAGGGGGTAGCTGAGCACGACAGAAGAAAGGATGACGGAGGAGTCCTCAAAAGAACACGGAAAACGTCAGTACGGAAAGAATCGGGAACGCAAAACTAAGCGGGACAGCGAAAAACAAAATCGAGTCCGATATAAATATAGGTTTAAAGTGCCAAAAAGACAATGAGGATAAAGAACTGCAGAACAGAAAATGGGGTAGTTCGGCAGTACAGACGGAGATAGAGAACACTAAAACTGAAAACAAATGCGAAAAAAGAATCAATGCTCGCCAAGGGGGTATCAAATTACAACAAAAGAAATCGAATAGAACGTGAACAAGAAAGGGAATCGAGCAAAGAAATGCGAAAAAACATAATCAAACGGATAAAGAACTGCAGAACAGAAAATGGGGTAGTTCGGCAGTACAGACGGAGATAGAGAACACTAAAACTGAAAACAAATGCGAAAAAAGAATCAATGCTCGCCAAGGGGGTATTAAATTACAACAAAAGAAATCGAATAGAACGTGAACAAGAAAGGGAATCGAGCAAAGCAATGCGAAAAAACATAATCAAACGTTCGACAACGAGGGTAGCGAGTTACACGAGACAAAGAAAAAATCGCGTACAACGGAATCAACGTTCGAGTTCAAGAAATACTGAAAACGAATAAAAAAAAAATTCGAAAAAAAGCGACAACGATCACCGGCAACGGGTATAACAAATTACTTACAGGGTAGAAAATCGTGTAAATGGCCGAGGCCAAGAAAGACACCGGCGCGAAGGGTGGAAAGAGGGACGCGCGGAGGCAAAGAGAAGTAACGGGGAGAGAAAAAGAGAGAGAGAGAAAGAGATCGAACGTGCTCGCCGGTCGAGTGGAGAATTGAGCAAGAAAAATACTTCCTCGAAGGTAAATTTCAATATCCTGTCCTGCGCTTTGCTTGCCCGCCTATCTGCAGGGGGTGTCCTCCCTTACGCCCAACCCCTGTCGAAAAGAGAGTTCAGTCGCGTTCTGAAGGCTCTCCTGGCACTCTCGAGAGGTTCGTCCTCGTCCGTGACTCCGCTAGACACCGAGGGATCACTTCTTCCAGCATCCCCTCGCCCACCCCCCAATTCAACCCCCACAAACTCAACCAGCCCCCGCCAGCCCTCTGTCGCCGACTCTCATCGTATCGGCTAATTTAATTCTTAAACCGGGGAATAAGAGCGGCTAGTATCGACGAAGGACGTCGGAGGATGTCGAAGGAGAGAACGCGCGAGGGGGTGGCGGCAGGGACGCCATTGTTGTACAAAGCGTTGTCCTTTTTCGTTGTTTGAACAAAGCGATGGCTAACAAGTGCCTCTCTTCTTCGTTATACGCGCTCGTGTTCTCCTTTATTCGTTCACTCTACGTGTATCTTCCTTGGAGTTCTTTCCTTCGATACCAACGGTCCGCGGTTTCCACAGCGCGCGTTCTGGAGAATTCATGTTCGGGAGTGCATGTATGCAGTATTAATTATGGCATTGTTAATAAGAACGTGTATAACGCTTAATTGGAAAACGGAGGTTGATCCTGAAAGAGTTCAAAGTTCGTGGATTCATGTTAACATTTTTCATAGCCCCACTTTTTCGTTCGTTCTTGTCGTTCGTTATATAACTCTTTAGTCTCTCGCTTTCTTTCTATAGTTTGACGTTCTCCGGTCCTTTTTCACATGCTCATCTTGGACCCGTTGTCATCCTTACAGCTACTCCGGCTTTGGGGAGTAAAAATTTCATCACAGGCTGAATTTCCAGCGAGGAATATGCTTGGCAGGAAAAATACGGTCTAGGCACTAGCTGATCATTCTTCCCTCACGATAGGGAGCGCGCGCGCGAGTGTATGTGAGAGAGACAGAGAGAGTTTGTCGGGGTTGAAAATATCGCGGGCAAGCCGGATGATTCTTCGCTGGATTTTGGCGTTTAGGTCAAAGTGGCGCAAAGATCTTTGCGGGGGCAAATTTGCAGCAGCGCGAGCCAGAATGAATGACGCAGGAATCGCAAGGCGGACGAACCTTCAGTTTAAAGGAGATAACTCCTCATGAGATCGGCGGATCATTCTACGCTGGAGTGTGAGGATAAGTAAGAAGCGCAATCATTGATGCTTCAGTGTTAATTCAGAAATTGATAACGAATACTCTTTACGTAGGCTATCATCGTCCCTCGCCGGTTTTAATTGTACAGTTAGAAAATAACGATTTTGTTAAGCAATGTTTCGAGATTCGCAAATGACGAAGTCGCAATTTCATGTGGTTTCGATTCTATCCACTACCGCGTTCTTAATAAGTTCGATGCTGACGCCAAGTGGACGAGAATCACGCGGGTTCCGAGATTTTTCGGTACTTTCGGCGTAAACGGGTTAAACGTGAAAGGAGAGGCAACAAAACCACACGTCCTGTAAACGCGTTAGACTGAAAAAGCGAATTATTTACCCGCCTTTTAAGCTGCCTCCTGAGAAGGCAGCGTTGAGGGAGAGACCCCGAAGACACTTTTTAATTGAGTTATGCACACACCGATCGACCGTCGCCTTCCTTCCTTCTCGAACGGCTTTATATCCCGAGAGAAGACCTTGTGCCTCTGCGAAATATGTTATTTTAAGCGTAAGATAATGATCGCATCGAAAAGTCTCTCTCTCTCTCTCTCTCTCCTAACAACACTACACACATAAACGTTCCGCGAGAAATCAATAACGCGAAAGATGACCCCCTACCCCTGTAACGTCCTTCGAGAAACATGTAATTCCACAAATATAAAGGCGTCTCACGACGACTAAACAGCACGAAGTAAGTCCCGCGACCTACATAAGATCCTCTACGAACGACGTAATTTAATATCTCAACATAATAACCATGCTAAGAAATCCCGTACCAACCACACGACAGCTGGAAACGTTTCGCGAACAACGAAAAAGCATGCAACGATCCGTCGATCGCACCTCCGTAAATTATCTAATTAAACATCTGAACACCGCTATCTCCAACCACCCACTGCTGCACACGGTCGATATTTTCGCTTTTTTCCTTTCAACACAACGACCGCGCCAACAGACACGACAAACAAAGCGTTCTAACAATCCGACGAATGCAAACGTCTCGCGAAAAGTTTTGCTAACCTTCCTTCGATTACAGTGGCCAGCAAGAAACGGCGGGCACGTCGGGAAATAACAATTGATGCCGCGCTTCTGTTGCGTACGCAACGTCGTGAATGAGGGAGATTCATGCAGGCGCTTCGATTCTCGAATGATCGAGCGGCGTCACTGCTAAAAGATCATGCTTTTGTTTGTTTTTTCCGCTCAGCGAAGGTTCGAGAAGAACAGTCTCCGCGTATACCTCACATGGTTCGGATCGACACATTCTATCTCGCTTTCGGTGTGATTTACAGTTGCATTGTGAGTGAGTGAGTGAGCAATAACATTAATTGTGAGGTACCTCAACCTCGTTATCGTTTCATAATAGAGATCAGAATCACACATATACAAAGGTTTCTCACTGGACCTACATATCCAAGCACACATAACCTGAACTGGTATTCATTGAAATCTCAGATTCTGCGAGCTCAGGGTATTATAGGAATTGCCCTCGGTATCACTCATAGCCGTGCCCTGAGACCAGATACGTAGCTTTAATACGATGGCGACACGTAACACTGAATCAATGAATTACCTGCTTTGGGAGTACATACACTCATATCAAATCCATGGCACACAGCAATGCCGCTTCTCAGGAGCATCAAGCATAAAATATCTGCACTACATTAATTTGTCGTGTAGAGTCCGCAGTTTCAGGGTAATATAGGAATTAACCTCGGTATCAATCATAACCGTGCCCTGAGACCGGACACGTGGCTTAACCCTTTGCACTCGAGCCCTTTTTCGCTTGCGCGAACCAGCAACTCGAGGCGATTTCGGCCAAATTAAGGGGTTATCCTACTGTGACCAACCTCAAAAACAGGCAAAATTTCGCGAATTAATTCCGAAAAAACTATTCATGCGATATTATTAATTTTTGAATATGTATTTGTACACACCTTAGGGAGCATGAATAAAAAAAAATACAACAAAATGTTTATATTTGAACAAGATACGTGACTTCGTGTTCAATATGGTGCTCTTCGTGCACGGTTCGACGGTGGGCACGATATCTCAGACTGTAATTGATTAATTGACTTGCAATTTTGTACACATGTTCGGACAAATAGTAGCTATCGTGTATCGGGCGGTTTTTTCGATAACATATTTTGTTTAAGAAATAAACCACTTTAAACTACCCACTTTGTGCGCAAAATAGCGAAAAAAAAATCAAAACGTTGTATTTCTTTATATATATGGAGGAAAAAAGAAAGCCGTCGATACACGATAGCTATTGCAATATAATTCATGAAACTTTTTTGTTTTTCCGTTTCGGACCCACCAAATCACCAAAATCGTGCCCACCGTCGAACCGTGCACAAAGAGCACCATTGAACAAGAAGTCACATATCTTGTTCAAATATAAACATTTTGTTGTACAATTTTTTGTTCAAGCTCCCTAAGGTGTGTACAAATACATATTAAAAAATTAATAATATCGCATTAATAGTTTTTTCGGAATTAATTCGCGAAATTTAGCCTGTTTTGAGGTTGGTCACAGTAGGATAACCCCTTAAGGAAGCCGGGCGCCGCAGCAGCGCCGCTCGAGTTGACACTTCAAATCGGTCGGGCGCCGTATCGGCGCCGCTCGAGTGCAAAGGGTTAATACTATGGCGACACGTAACACTTCGTTAACGCGAGAGTCAGAGAGCGCGGGCACCCCTTTAAGTCGATCCCGCAGCAGCTCGAATCTCGTAAAACCTTCCGGCGTAAGTCTATGGCGGTGGGACAGGACAACGGCGGAGGGCGGAGGGTAACGGCAACGAGGAGAAGGATCACGACGAGGATGGGAGGACACGAGGCTGGCCGGAACAGGCGGCGGAATGAGCTACCAGCTTCTAACAAAGGCGACATAAGTTACGTAAAGTGGCCCAGCGCCGCGGTCGGCTATTCTTTACCGTCCCGCACACGTCCGCACGTACGTGTGGGGAGGAGGGATGGCGAGAAGAAAGGCGAGACACAGAAACGAGTCGAATGACGGCGTCGATGGCAGTGAGACAGAGAGAGGGGGGGCGAAGAAAAAATTGTGAAAATTTGTGGGACGGGAATGGATTAGGGAAAGGTGGACGAAGAATGTGTGGACGCGGGAATAGCTCGGGAAGCGTGTTAAGATACAGAAACGGAGGGAAAAATGAACGAGATACGAGAAGGATTCCGAAATCATTCGGCAAGGATGGCTTGAGAATGATGAAACAGAACGGTCGGGAGAGACGTGGACCAAACGAAAGATGCGAAGGCGAGAGAAAAAGAGATAGAGACGAAAATGTAGAAAGGGTCTGACAAACAAAAAGGGAGAAGAAGAAGGTCCGTCGATAGATGCATCCAAGAGCCGTACGCGAAGAGTGCGATGATACAGAAAACGTCCAAGTAGCCGTGTGTCGAGCAACAAGACATGCCGTGTCGTGGTGCTGTTCATACGTATGCGAGAGTGTGTATGTTTTGCGCGGGGGTGCTCGACGGTGCGAGTGTACATAGGTGTACGTGCATACTGGGTGTAACGCGGGTAACGAATGTTATTGATGTCCGCCACGGTACTACGGACGACAGGGATGGCACGCCCTTATTGTCATTTTATACGATACCTACCTCTATTTTCGGCCACAAATATCCTATAACGGCGCAGCCGGCAGCGACCTTTTCCTGCCTCTCGTTTCTCCTCTTTCTCCACGTTGCTTGTGTGCTCTTTCTCGCTCTCACTCTCTCTCTCTCTCTCCTTTTCTCTCTCCTATTTCGTTCCTTTCTACTTATTTTTATCTACTTATTTGACGGCTGCGGACATTGATATGAAGTTAAGACCGTACGATGTCGGATGTACTTAGGTAGGTACTTGTAAGTTATGTTGTAGTAGGTATAAGTAATTTTTAAGTGTTAAGTATGGTATTGAGATAGAGAATGTAGTTAGATGGGTGTTTGTGAGTGGCGTCATAGAAAATGAAAGTCGTTTACAAACGTTAGACGAATAAATTATGTTACGAGCGTACAATATCGACTACGACAATTTCTTCCGTAATCGAACGTGTATTTTGACTCTTAAAAACGGTGTAGCTACGTGAAAAATTGGAAAACATTTTTGTCCCTTCCATTTCCCCTAAATTCCACTGAATACGGTCGTAAGTCTTAAGATACGACTATAAATATCGCCTTATGATCACTTGACGCGCGGAGCGGTTCAGCATCGATATTAATTCGAATATAATTGGAGTAGGCAACCACTCGCTGCAGATATTTCTGCGCGCTGCGGATTGACGTGAATGATCCTAGCGATCGATCTAGTGGCCAGAACGAATAACGAAACGCTAGAGAATATAACAATGCGGCGCGTAACGGAAATAGATGTACGTGCGAACGGCGCGACAGTGGAAGCATATATGCGGGATATACAGGCGTACGGCTGCAGGTATATGTGTACCAATGTCCTGTGTGATGAGAAAGTGTGGAAGGGCGGAAGAAAAAGAGAATGGAACGAGAGCGGGGAGACGTGAAATCGAAGCTATCGGCTATTGGTTATTGGACGGTCATTAATGTTTTACACTGATTGATTTTACGCACCGGTTATACGCCTCCTGACACTATTTACTTTCTAGTCCTCCTCCATGCATTCTGGGGCTCTTTCATAGTTCCATGTGAACACTTTTTTCGGAACTGTACAGGATGTTTCGGAAGACGTATTCTCAAGTCCCCTAATTTTAAGAAATTTTTCAATTCATATTTCAACATACGGTCAATACATTTCTAATAAAGAAAAAATTATTAAATTAAATAAGATGCCTTCGTTGTAGCAAAATGTCAAGCCGATCATTTTGCTGCTCGATGCATAATTCTAGTGCTGAAGTATGTCCCCCCTCGATGCGATACCGACTCGATATGATGTGCTCGCCCTCGTATTTTCCCGCCCGCTCTCTATCCTGTTTTCCCTCTTGTTTTTCAGCGCGGATAGCGGGCACGACCGACGCGGACGGTGAGAAAAACATCCCGATTAGTAGTGGAAAGCTACCGACGATGGGCACGAATTATTCCGGATCTTGCTCCGACAGTTTCTTGCTTCTACTTCAACGTTCGCTGGCATACGCTTGATATAAGTCACTAATGTTATAATCTTATGATTAGAGACAAATCAAGATGTTTACGTATTGTTTGAAAAAGTGTCAGATTCATAGCCTTGTCTCACGCGTCGAGATATTTGAGAAGAAAATGAACGAATAAACGTACTTGCCTAAGCAGTCGCGTGACTGCGTCAAAGTTTCAATACAATCGCAGTGCATTCACTACCTTGACACAAATGTATTGTACGCTGTACCCATTATGAATATCGATAATATCGACAACGAAGAATTCATTAACCGACCGTAGGGCTCTCGAAGCTTAACGGCCTGATGCCCATCTCGTTATCAACTTACACTTTTACGAGCATCATCCGCATCGGATCCAAGTACACAGGCTAATTAGTAGCCAGCAGTGATGAGCCGGTATCGAATTCGCAGCATTCAATATAAGTACGGCCATTGTCCGGCCGTGCTGCGTGCATCAAAACTTCCTTCCCCGCAAACCGTTCCACGTTAATAGGGTCGAAAGATTTTGACGCCATCCTGACTCGCGCATTATTTTCAATTCAATTTTTGCTTGATTCCGAACATAACGTCAAAAGCAAATTTCATCAGCGACATGTTTCACTAATCTCATCCAAAGGCTATTTGAAATCATTCGAACCGACGCACTGTATTTGACCGACGCTGAAGAAACCGTCAGTTAGGCTTCCGCAAGTTGAACGCCAGTCGATCGTGGTTGAGCGCCGATAAACAGATATTTCAAGCAGCGTCAGCAATTGCTTTGCAAAGCTCCGTCGGCGAGTGAAATAGTCCGGTGGACGGCGAAAAATGGTCGAGCGCGATCGGATCGAGCGGCGCACGTAGGAAATGTGGTGCAGAGCGGCCTGGTAGTCGGGGCATGTTGATATTAAGTCTACATTGACTTAAATCATAAAGGTTATCCCGGTGCCGCTAGCCGGCTGAGTGGATGGCAAATACTACACGTCCCGGGTCCACTTTCCAGCGCTCGCCCCGTTCCGCTTCTTAACCCTCGCCGTACGTACGTACGTCTTCGCTTTCGTCGTTTAAAAGAAAGACAAAGGACTCGCACTAACGTCCTTCTTCCGTTCTCTCGTTCCGCGAAAATGTCGCGCGTAATGCGATCCGACGCAAGGATAATTGACCATCGAGCGGAGCGAGATATGTATACTCGCTGAGAAAAAGAGAAAACTGTTGACGTTCACCATATACGTATGTATAACAAAGGGCGATAATGTTCGTACGATATAAATGTCGATGCTGTATGTGTATCGATACCTGGACGACTCGAGTGATTTCTGAGACACGTTTGATAGAACTCTTATCTGCAGACTGATGCTGTATGTGTTGTGTAGTACGTCTGACATGCGTCGTAGCATTTCACTTGAATATATGTATAAGTATAATTCAGACCGTAAGATGTGAATTGTTGTAGTTTGTAACGTGTGACTTCTGATTTGTTAAAAACTGATAGTTACTAAATTTATATCGGTAGCGTAGAACATGTCTTGGTATGTCATCTCACGTGGCGTTTCTATCACAATCGTACCTAATGCTAATTTTCGCGACTGAGTAATGATTCGATAAGTGACGATATCCCTCCGATCGCCGTACGTCAAGACATTCGTTCGGCGCTTATGCAGATAATACGAGGACATAAAAAGAAATTAGGCAATCAGACGGAGTCCGCCGGCAGCTGCGCGATGAAATTGACTGGTTTTAAATCCTTGTAAATTACCGCGACGTTTATGCGTCTTAAACAGGACGCGTTACGGTCAATAAATGTTTATTGTTTGAGGCTTAAGTGTTCGTTATAAAGTAGATATAAAGCGTGCGCCCGTCTACGTGCGTTTCAACGCCAGCACTACACGAATTCGCCATCTTTTGTTCAGACGTTTTGACGGAAGAAAACAATAACACATCTTCCCACCACCGAACTCAGTTCTCAAACGCTCTTATCGTACCAAAATCTTCGGATGAGTATGATGCTCAAATTTTATCTACATATGTCACCTCGCACGAAACACTAGCGAACAGTACACTTACACATATAATATTGACATACCGATTTCATTGCAGTATCAATGAAAAACACGCGATCTTAAAATGAACCGATGCAGTCGTGTGCCAATCAAAATTTGACTCGTACCTGTTCCTATATCCAAGACTCCCGCCACGCGTCGTTCGTGAAACGAAAAGATGTATCGCTTGCAGTGGCAGTGAGATGGCGAATAAGCGGGTGTTGTTCGAAAGAAGGAAAAAAAAATGTCCTCCGTCCTAAATGGCCGGGGGAGCGTATAGCTCGGACGAAATGGCTTTAACGCGCCATACCTGGTCAACAAGGGGAAGCACTGCAGCTTTATCCGTGAGTGCATCGTAAAACTTTAACGCAAAAACGAGAGTAGTTCCGTGTACTCACCGTCGACCTTTAATTCCTTCGTTAAGAAGCCGCGTTCGTTCGTCAATCTCGAAAATATTGTCGGCGGTAAGTGAAGTTTGTTGTTCGAAATTCTGTCGTCGCGACGCGAACGAGGTTGGCGACGCTAGACGATTATAAGTTGCGATATATCACGATAAAATAACGTAGGCGGTATGTGGTCAATTTTTGGAATTCAGTCGGGAACCAGATTCTGTCAACAGTTGCCTTGCTTTTTCGCTACCCGTTATTAGTGATTACTTGATCTATGTTCGAAGGAAGTGAAATCGATGTTCTCGTTAGATCGTATCACAGATGATTTTAAGTGTGTCGCAACTTTTAATGACAGCCCACTCATAGATTCGCGGAACTACCCATTAATTCGAGCAGCAAAGACACTCGACATTCTTTAAACAAAGGTAAATTCGTGGAACTTTCTAATGGCTTTCGGAAATCATAACGTTCGCGGCTGATCCGTTCTCTCCTGCGACTCATGGAACGCAGTTCGGAAAGCAAACACGCGATGACCTTGCAGAGCCTAGAGATGGATAGAGTCACGGACGAATCCGGCGTCCGAATGTGGGAGGCAGCGAAGATAATCCGAAAATAAACGAAAGCTATAGGAAAAGACCGTGGTGGAGATCCGTAATGGGCTACGGATCTCATGCCTGTAAACAAAGACCGTACATATGTGTAGTTACGCGTATACAGGGTGTCCAGTGATTCTGAGACAATTAAGCGATGGAACGAAAGTACAGAAAATCGAAGAAGAAGAAAACGATTAACGAAGATTGTATTAGAAAAGGAGAATATGGAACACTCAATCACAAATTGGTATGTGTGTTGCTACGCTTCGAGCTTATGCCATCACATTTTCGTATCATATGTACATGGGCACAAAATACAGTACCTATCAATTGCCATTTATATATCGATGTGAAAGGCGGAACAAACGTATAATACGAAACGATGTTTCAAAGATTATAAACAAATTCACAAGACTGACGATACCAAGAGAGATAAGTCTGAATAATTTACCTTGAAATTAACGCTTTAATTTGGCATAAATCGTGATGACCATATTAGAACGTACACCCTGTATACGTATCATCCACCTACACACGGTCCATTGTTCCATCGTTCCCTCGACACACATGCGTAAATACACAACAACGTGGCAGCTCTCTCTCTCACTTCACTTTTCCTCCCAAGCTTCGGCATCCGGTTTTCGCCAGACGAAGGAGAATCCTCTTTCTACGTTGCCTCGTGTTACGGCGTTACGTCATTAAATCTCCACCTATGACGTCATATAATGTGCGCCAGGCATAACGCTGTTACCGTCTTACTTTCTTCGCTTTGGACCGTGGTCCTTACTCGGGGCGTCTAATTTCGTGGGAGCACTCGGGATAATGCTTTAGTTAATGTACCAACCTACGCCGGAGGGTGACGGTTAAATTTTCTTAAAGCTCGATAATCAGGAGCCGGAGCCTCGGTGTAACGGAGAGACGTCAATTACGCGGAACAACCAATTCCGTTGCCTCGAGCATATTAAGTCGAGAGAAAGATTCCGTCTGACACTTGAGAGGCCAGCGAGAATTAGACAAATGCGGTAAAGATCACCGTACGGACGGTTGCAAAAGATTCAGAACAATTTAGCAACGAATAACGAAACGAATAAAAAATAATAAAAAAGGCGAACATTCGGAATAAAACGCCAGTGCCAACGAGCACGGAAGCGTCGAAGCTGAGAAATATACAGGGAACTAGTAAATAAAGTAAAAACGGCAAACGTCAAAACCGTACCATGTACCCTCGAAACGCTCGAACGATCAGCCATAAACTGTCCGAATGAATCCACGCGAAGACCAACACACGGTGAGCAACATTCGACGCGTCCTCGAGCGGCGGGATTAAACGAAAGCCGCCCACGCTTACACACCTTCTTCTCGCAGTTTCTTAGCGGAAAGTGGTAACAGATTGGCGGCCGCGTTTCCCGAATAGATTGTCCGATCGATCACGCAAGTTCTCGCCCGATCGACTGGGCGAGATATTTGTTCGGATGACAAAATACATTGGCACCGCGGGTACTTCGCGTCTAACCGGCTGATCGATCATCAACTGGCACATGATCGATTCGCCGAACACGTCTGTCGACTGGCAAACGAACGACGAGCGAACGACGGTTCATTGCACCGGACGACGCGCGTCGTTCGATTAGTCGCGAATTTGTACGTATGTCTGTCCCGTCGTGGTAATCGGAGAGATAGAGAGATAGAGAGTAAGAGAGAGAGTACGTTCTTTTTCTTTTTTTCAAGACGTTCAATGTCACACTGTATATGTGTTTTTATAATACGTGAACTTTTAGTAATACTATTCTTAATGAAAATTAATTTTTGGAAATCCCCGAAATATATCCTTAACATTAGAATCCGAACGCTGACAAAGCAATAATTCATAACGATCGTTCAAGTTAAACGACACGATAAGGCGCGAGTGTCAATTGATAAGAGCGTCGATGTTACGGATTCTACATGACGTGTGCGAGGCTTACCGTTCTTGTTTTTTTTTATTTCTGTCGCATTTACAGCTGACACGTTCGCCTGCGAGATTTGCAATATGTTTCGCGCTGGAGAGAACGGGTCCGTACTTGATGTCACCGATTTGACGTTCGAACGCGATTGATAACGCTAAGAATGTTAATGAACGACATATTCTATCTACGAGCTCAAACGCTGTATCTGAAACATTCATCTTCACAACTTACAAAGTCAACAGTGCACGCCACGTCGAATATTCGACTTTACAAAAATACTGAATACAAAAATTAGGCGTGGTATCTAAAGTTCAGAAAGACGATTGAATTTTTTTCGTCTCCGAAGGTTGAACCGAGCAAGCCGTTCTCTCTAATGAAAATCTCCGCGAAGTCACGTACGACATACAGACGTGAACGATGTCAACAGCGTAGTCAAGTAGATTGGCACGATGAGACAGGCAGGCGGGCCGATATCATGATACCGAATTGCATAGAAAATGACAGACATAATTTCGGCAACTCCAATGCAGCGAACTTCATGAGATACCTGTTCAAACATCGGGCGAGTCAAGCTCGACAACCAACTACCGAGCCAACCCTGAACTTACATCTGGCTCGTCTAAGAACTGTCCATTTTTTTTTTGTCCTCTGCCGAACATAATCACGTGCTCGAATTTGACGGCAGAGTAGGATTCCTGAGATTCTCCTCGAAAGTCGGGCACGCTGAAAAGCTCCCTTTTCCTCGAAACCGGCTCGACAGGATTCATTAAAAAAATCCGCAACGCGGAAATACGCTTAATAACCCCTTTTAATTCGACGCTTCGTTATTGCGCCGTTTCATCTGCGCGTCGGCGTGTTTTCACGAGATTAAACTCCGAGAAAATCGGAAACGTACAATTACCGTTTCCGCATACGTTTATTATAATAATGGCGTGCTACTGTTTTTTCCGAGACTGAATCGCAGCCCGACTGGCAAATGATGATACGAAGTATGTTCCTGCGCGGACAGCGGTTTCAGGAGAAATTCCCACAAACTCGCTGGAACGTCGGTGCGAAAAAATGTTATACTTTACAGGCTTCTCGCGGCTAACGATAAAACAACGCCCGATATCTTGTCCAGCATTTCCGACGCTCAACTAAGTTATAGGAGCCCTCCCATATATTTGATTCATCGAGTTCAACGAGCATGCTTATCAATTTCCTTCCGTCCCACCCCTCCGCCTCGTAACGACAGAACACACTGCATCGAAAACTCAGGCACACCAATCTGGTCGATGAATGCTCTCAACTACCATACGCGCTCGCGCGTTCAATTTCGACTGACCGCGCCGTAAATGATCGTATTATGAAGCAGCATGTCCACCATATGTCGTAAGCAACCTTTTCTCGCGCGGTGCCCAGCATCATCTCCCGATCGACTCGCGCGTTCTATTTCACGAAGCATCCTCGTCAAAGGAAGAAGTGCGCTGCGGAATTCGACCGCATTACGCTAATTATCGGGAGGCATCGGCGGGATAAAGATTGCGCGTGCGAGACGTTAATTTAATGACCGTGCTTAACGTGTGCGCGCGTCCCATTCACGTGAGAAGGTACCAGTCTCCCGGGCACACTGCCTGTTCGGCGGGACAGACACCCGGAGTCAGAAGAGTCCACGAACCTTTCTGCGTTTCAGAGCAACGATCGTCGGACTTACAGTCGTGTACTAATTATAATTATCATGGCCCCGGAGCGTAGGGAGCTCGAAGTCTGTTCGTCTCTTCTGAACGCGCTTCGCTCTTTCTACCTCGCCACGCCACGCTTTGTCTCTGTCACGCTTTGCCGACTGTACTGCGCGCTGGATAGGTGTGCGGAAAGCAGGTTTTACGAGAAGTTCTACGACACGGCGGATGTAATATTTATTAATAACGGCCGCCTTGACTTTATCATTCGCACGCATTATTGATTCGAGCTGTCGACGAAGGGTTCAATGATTTACAGGGTTCGTCGGGAGATTTTTATGCACTGGGATATAGTTTCTGAGTGTTGAGTCAAGACGGTAGAAGTATCATTTTGCTACCATCGGAACTAGCTTGTTGAAAGTTTCATTTATCAGACTTGTGGCCTCGACTTCTATTCGAAGGGTCAACATGATTTTTGTATAAATCCTGATTGTAAATGCTTGAAATCGTCGGTTGAGGCATGTGAGAAGGGTGACGATTTTTGTGAGATTAGATTTGTGAAGCGATGGTTCTTTCGAGAGTTATTGTTAGAACTAGTTCTGAAACGTCTTGTACGCGGACAATAATGATCGTGTTCATTGCGGCCGCCATCGTCTCTCGTCTCGATTACACATAGTCGGACAAAGGGTACGGAACTTAAAATGGAAATGCCCTCGGCAGGACTGTTAACCCCGACGTCACGTTAATCCCGTCCTCGTTTCACCAAGACTAAATGTGGCGATCGTACTTTAAACTTCTCGCGCCGCGTAATGTTACGCAAATGCGCGAGTTTAAGCGCTTCACCGGACACCATGGCGCGTCGTAAGGAACGTTCCGTTTAGTTCGCACCCGTTGCGTCACTCCAAATAACGACGAACTTCATACAATTTCAGGTTTTAGTCCGAAAACGTGTGGTGGCAAATGTTAAAGATCGAAAAGTCGATTGCGTTGAAAAACCATAGAACTCGATTTTTCGAGTCATGTAACACGAACGAAAAACCACAAGGGTACGCATCTAAAATGTCGGATTAAACTCTGACAGCACCAAATTTCCCTAAAAATTCCCTAAAGGAAAAATTAAAATTAAAATTAAATTAAAATCCCTCACACACCGATCAGCATAAAATCCACAAGAATCCCCTGGCGCACACTTAAAACTTTGCCAACCGATTCGTCGAAATCACTACAGCCCCGCTCCGCGGCCGTCGGCACAGACCAGTCGTTCGCCTTATAAAGTCCCGCGTCGCCGGGTGGAAGCTTCTCGAAGTGCCGATAATTGGGCGAAACAAAGTGCCGGTAAAAGTAATTTTAAGAATGTCGGGCGCCGCGCGCCGTGGCGTCGGGACGGATGAAGGCGCGATAGGACGGGATAATGTATTGGAGGCGAATTGCAATGGACAGAATCAGCCCTTCGTAATTTGCTTCGAGGCATCCCGCTCTTCTCTCGGACTACCCTCTCGCGCGGACAGCCTTCTGACAACCAATTACATCGAGGACGGGGGCCGGAAGGAAGCCGCCCCGGACGGGAGGAAGCATTGAGCTCAATGAAACACGTAAGACGGCCCTGTACATTTACGTATTAAAGCTGGACGCGGAAACGCCGTCACACTTGAGGGATAACGTCGCTCATTGGACCGGGACGGGCGTGAACGTCGGTAGCAGGCGTAAATGGTCTGCGTTGTGTTGCCTTTCCGATGCTTTTTTCATCCGTTCTTCGTGTTTTTCTTTTTTTGCCAGACGATAATGGACTTATCCGGAGTGACGAAGGTGGGAGAGCGTGTTAACTGCTTTGTACCGAGCGTCCGCATTATGATTCATGATGCGAGGCACGAGCCACTCGGACGAGGAACTGAGCAAGTGCGTCGATTGCACGCGGTAGGGAGAAGTGATGATTATAGAGAAAGTTCAGAACCGGTCGCGCTAACGAGAAAATTGATGAGTTTTGCGAGCAAGGCAAATTTTGTCGAGTTTAATGACTGACCAGCTCGCGCGAAGGTAGATGATCGGGAAGTGCGGCTAGGTTTATATGCTACGCTTTTTCTCTAGTCTTTCCGATAACGCCATCGTAGAATCTTGAATCTACCCTGAGAAAGAGCGCGTTCGAAAGGGTTGAATCGGCCGCGCGGCGAGCCTGTCAATTGGCCGATATAATTAGCAGCGTGCCGAACTTCGGGCCGAATCACCCGCGGCACAGCACCCTTCGCGAGCCGTCCTTGTAGGACATTGTCCTGCCGGCGTCGACGTCAAAGGGAAATCGGAGGGGGCTGCAAAGATGAAATTCTTAGAGCAGAAGGTGGCAAGAGCGGGGCAAGAGGCGCCCGTCGAGAATGGCGGAATTAAATTTATTCAGGCAGTGCCAATAAGTCGGAAAAGTCTCACCCTAAAAGCCGGAATCCGCTCGACTCGCACCCTCCCTCCACACCCCCTTCATACTCTCTACCCACCCCTGGCCCGGCCCACCCCCTGTCGCCGTGCTTTCTTTCCCTGCTTCGCCTATGTTTTATTGTGCGCGAAAGAAGAGGGACACGCTTCTGGGCTGCGAGCTATGAACGTCTCGCGAGGCTCCTGTTCGAGGAGCGTTCGACGTTGGAGAAAAAGTCGACACCCTGCGTCGACTGGCTGATCGGTTCGTTCTGGTCAGAATATTCGAACGCTAGCTGCCGAGTAGGTATTGTTCTAGGTAACACAGATTTACGCGAGGACTCTTAGTTCCGTCGGTGTGTATAAGTTGAGTATATTATTTGGTCTCGTACCCGAGGAGCGATTCTTTATTAGTGCGAAGTATAAAACAGATTGCCGACGCCGTGGGGTTTGATATTACACCTGTTGTTGGCTGGGTGGAAATTTGATGTGCGGTTAAAGGAGCGCATTCCTTAAAAATTATGAGTTTAACAATTCGCGAATAATAAAGATCTAGTTTTGCTTTGCTCTTTATATGTCGACGATCTACATGTTTCAAGGAAAGTGAGGAAACATTGCAGGATGGGGGATGATTTAAAAATGAGGAATGATTATAAGAAACTGTCAAATGAGGCACCTTGAGTCCACGGTAGTTTTAGTGTCAAGCCGCGCGAAAGTTCGTTCACAGTCCATTAGACGGCCTTGTGGCTGTACGTCCATATGTGCGTAAGTGCGCGATATCTAAGGGTGGGAATGTGGAGAAAAAGCGAAGAAATAAGAGGCAGAGAGGGGTGAGTTGGGAGAGAAGAGACGAAGAAAGGGTGACTCCTCTCCACACATCTCTACCAACCGCGCAGACAGAAATACGTGTAATCTAACCCATTCTCATATACGTATACGCGTACCGACGCATAGTGGTGCACCTTCTTTTACGGATATTAAGAGAACACTGATTCCTCGGGGACTGTTATTATGTACGTATACAGCCACACACACGGATAAGCTTGACAGATATAAGTAGACGCTTGAAAATATACGTAAACATGCATAACATCATGGCGGTTGTACTCGTGTCAGTATGCTATCTTTAAGCCCAGTTCACATTCGAGTCGAAAGTATCGTGTACCAAGGCACACCTTTTCTCTTCTAACCATCCAAACGACATATAATACAAATTTACAGAGAATAAAACAATCCTCGACAAACTTGCAAAATTCTCCGCAATGCTCTCAAGAATTCGAATACATCCTCCATAATATCCGGTTCCATCCATTCCCACTCTACAGCTCCACCTTAAACCATCACCTGCTCATTTTTCTCAACACTACACGCCAGCCAACCCGCTCTCCTCGCAACGTCCTACAAATATGAACTGACCCTTACACACATGAAACCCTTCCACACCTCCGTAACTAAAGGCTGAGCAGCGTTACGTATACGGTAAACACTTACCAACCTCTGTACATACGCACATACACACTGTACCTATGTCGCGCGGTACATACGTGTACCGTACATACGTGCCGTACGTATGTACGAGCGGTTCACACGGCTTAACGCGGTCGGCCACGGCAGTTTCACGAAAGAAAAGGAAGGAAGGGATGCTGCGTTATAAATAAAGCGCCACCACCTGCTACACACTGATAAACTCGAAAGGCCAGCCATGCGCGAAACAAAGGTTAACTTTGACGGGCACTAGACCCTCCCCCTCCCCCACCCCCTCTGCCACCCTCTCTCTCCCACTTTAGTGACGGCATCGCAGAGGGTGGTAAACGCGGCCTGCGGGACGAAGGGGGTGGAATGGGCTAGAAAGGGGTGGGACGGTCCTCGCGCACCGTATGGATGTATCTTTCGATACGTATTATAGACGCTTCCGCTCTGCGCCATTAAAGCACTTCCTGACGTCGCGCACTATCGCGTCCACTCTGTCGTGAAGCCATTCTCGGCGGGAGGTGGGCCGCGCGCGTGAAAAGTACCGTAATTCCTACGAAGTGGGTCGGAAGAGGCTCGCTGACCGCTTCGGAGACGAGACATGGCGAATGAGCGGACTAGGCGTGGGCTGCCACCTGCGTGGAGAGTGAATTTTAAACGTTTTCGACGACGTCGCGTCGAGCGATGCGAAGAGTGGCAGGCGTGTGCGTCGGCATTTGTTCGTCTTTACGGGAAAGTTGATTGAGGAATGTAGAGGGATGGGAGGATAAATAGAAAAGGAATGAGGGGTGAAGACGTGCGTGAAAAGTGAATTTTGTGTCCTCGATACAGAAGGTGATGCGTTAATTTCGACGGAATCAATCTGGACGCAGTGCTGATGGCGAATGAGAGAATAAACCGTCGTTTTCTATCAAAGTTTCGACCGACAGCGGTCACTCTTTGACCGCTCATCGCCGACACCTCTCGCCTCGTACCGGCAGGCCCCCCGGCGCACGGATTTAACGTCTGACTTTTTTCGTTATCGAAGAGAAGATCAAAGAAAAATGAAACCGCGGCCGCGATTGATTGACCGATCGCCTAACGCCATTTTCCGCACGGCAGAAACGGGCAGTGAGCATCCCCGGGTGCACGTGACCGCTCGATTATCCGATAAATACGCACCGGAAGGATTAACCGGCCGCTTTCACATGGGCAACGTCATAAATCAAAGACCCAACGGTTCAGCCGGAAAGCATCGGCCGATTAAAATAAGAATTATCAACCGCGAACCGACCACGAAACACGCAACACCACCGCGCCTACGTAACGAACTCCTTTAATCCACATTTATACAGCGGTCCAATTTCACGTAACATCGCCTATAATCTGCCTAGTCTGCCTCCATTCGTGCCCCGATCATTGCCACGCCCCACGTAACGGCAGATAATACACATGTATCTCATAACTCGCCATCCAGCAGGGCCGAAAACGTAGCATTGCGTAAGTCGCGCGTAACGTTGTTAAGGCAACAACGCCGGAACGTCGCTGCCTCCGTCGTCGCGACGCGAAGTATCGAAGAGTACGGCGATAGGTGAGCCCGGTGGATCGTGGTTTGGATGCAGCATGGTACACATAATCATATTGGCATTCTATTAGAGGGCGTCTTCTCCCTGCCAGCCACCCCGCTGTCTCCACCCCCTTCTTCCCTATCTAGCACCCTCTCTGCCACTCCATGTACGACTCTCCTGCAACCCTCTGGCACACGTCAATCGATAGTACAACGTGATTATAATATCACGTTCATCCAACGAAATACGGGAACTGTGTACCCCTGCCCCTACCACTCCGCCAAGGCCGCTTTGTTATCGTGACTAAATGTATTATTAGCAGGGATAAAAGGGCTGGACGACGGAACGCTGCACGAAAACTTCCGGGTGGAGAAGGGAGGAGGGTGAAAAATTACGCTTATTGCCGCTGGTATTTGTTCCTAGGAAACGCGCTTTGATGATGCTCGCGCAGAAGAGCGGGTGCGAATTGTGACTACGCGAAATTGGAGATGGAAGTGTTTGCAAGCAGCTTCTTTCAGAAATCAGTCTGCTAGCACCATGGATAGTCTGTATTAGAACGGTGTATAGTAGAGGCAATGATGACAGTGGAAGAGTAAATCATCTACTAACCAGGAGAACGATATAATTACCTTACTCAGAAACGTGGAAAATGGCAAACTATGATCGAGATACGGGGGAGAAATGGTGAAAACTGGAAAAATATTGTTTGTCGTCGCTGACTTGCACCGTTAAAACGTAATTTGCGATAAAAATAGGCTGCTGGCTGTGCGCTGAACTTTCAATATTTTTTTAATACCTTTGACATATCATATTCTGTAACAATATGGTTCAGCTCCATTTCTGAAAGTTCAATCTGGAAGTGAGACGGTCTTCTGGTAAGACGACATAATACTGATATTATAATAACAATGTTCCTAGGATGAAATACTTAAATCAAGTAATGTAAATTAATACTAATTCCTCAATTTCGACTCTTGCCTTTTCGCATTACAGTTTTCATTGCTTCAATATTCTACTGATATTAATATCCCGCTTTATTCCACGAATCCCAGCGAAGCTCGCCGGCCGGCGAGCGTCAAAATTAACACGCAAGCTCGGCACACATTTATGCCGACCCTTCCTAACAATCGGCCAGCGCAAACTTTGTCTTCCGCGGAGCGAAAACTAATTAGAAAAATACACGATAGATTCCGACTGCGCGGCCCGCTATTCATGCGATTTTTAATCAACTGCATTATCAGTCCGGCATCCATTGAAATCGAGACAAGGCGTGCGTCGGGGATGACATAAATCCCGAGAATTTTATTCCGGCAACCACTTTTACCGCCCTCTCCAACCCCTTACTCACCCCATTCGAAATTATCAACGAACTAGTAGGTACATCAAACATATCAAATCTTGACTGTGATAAAATCAGCATATATTCATGTTTCCAAAACGAAAGACAGTAGTTGTTCTTTCGTAGTTGGTAGAACCGCCAGATTTTTTGAACGTTCAAATTTAATCGGCGTCTAGGAAAGGTTTCGGGGGGTCGATGCATTAAATACGCATCAAGTCCTGACCTTTGACCGGGAAGAGTGTGCGAATCTGGCCTTTGAGCTTGCGCAAACAATCGCCGCCGCGGAAAAGAGGAAATATTCGGCGCAAGGAGCGACGCGTTGATGAGAATCCCGCAAATTACACACCCCGTCAGCGGCCGCGTATTAACTTGCGGGTCCGGTAAACGATAGATCAAAAGTGCGGGCCACCATGGTGGAAGATGATTTTAGGCGAATTTTCGACCGATCGACGGAGGTGGCGGTAGAAGACGGGACGAGGTAATTTGGCTTTTGTGAGTCCGTCAATATTAATATTACCTCTCTTATGCGGCCGAATGAGGATATGCGGAAATTCTGATTCTAGGCGCGGAACGCGGCAAACGTATGATGCGAAATCTCGCGGCGCTGGATAGGCGTTGACGAACGTGGTAAGCTCGGTTTCAGCTTTGAAGCTGTGCATTCGATGCATGTGTCAACTGAAGTTGAACGAGTACCGTTTAGTCGTGCTGTTCACGACTTCCATAGGCGTAAATAAAAATCGCTTCATTACGTTAAATTGGTCACTAAGAGTAATCGAATTGTCATCGGTCCGACATGAGGGAAAGTGAACACCGAAGCCGGCTGTAATGGGGAGAAATACGGAAAACTTTCTGTTTTCCGAGCGCGTATTAATTTTCATACCCAGTCACGTTGCCATGGCCACGGCCATCGCCAGCAGGAATAATAAGTTTTCGAATAATTTTACGCACAGCTGATCACATGAATTCGCTTCTCCCTTCAACTCGCCCCGTCTGTTCTCTCTCTCTCTCTCCTCCAGCCTATCGTTTTCTCCTTCACTTTTCATGCCGTTCGTCTTATGCCAATTAGCCGTCGGCTCATTGTAACGCCGCTGTCATTCAGTATCCACCGCTCCGTTTCTTAGTCCTCGGATTATTCCGAATTTCACACGTACAGTGCGAATTAATTCATAATACAGCGCCATTGAAATTCATCGGCACGCATGATCGATACTTAACACCGAACGCCGACTGAACTGAGACTCGTGACATAGAATTTCCGCGACAATGGCAAGGACCAGCGCGCAGAAGAAAGAGACGGAACGAAGCAGGAGGGGGAGGAAAAAAAAAGAAGAAATCGTCGCAAAGCACCGTGACACTCGACACACGGCGGGCGGTCTCGGGGTCCCCATTATTACTAAATATTTCATCGCGAGGAGAGTCGAGGAGGGTGAATTTTAGCCGGGTCATAAATATGGAAAGTGGGACATCCCCCCTCGCCCTTTTTCGACGTTCCTACTCCTGCCGCTCGTCGGCCAAGAAGGCTCTCCTTTTCGTCCGCTGCGCCCGTTCGAAAATATAAAAATTTGTCGCATAATTTCGCGGCACCGCCGCCCCCGTCGACGGCGAACGGAAGAGCCGACGTAGGACGAGAGAGCGAGCGAAAGTGACGTGAATCGATAATCGAACGGCGCGGCAGAGGGCGGGCCCCGGTAGCGCGGAAAAATTGTATTATCGCTTTTTCTTGACGTGCGCCGCGTCGAATCCAATAAGCCGGGCACAGACGATACGAATTTGTAATAGCGCCGAAGATTCGCCATTTTTTTTTATGCCCTGCGCCCCGAACGCCTGCAATTCGTCGAGCGTGTGCGACGAAGGACAGTCGGCGACTGAGATCAAGAGAGGCAGGTCGAAGAACAAGAGGGAGATAGGCCAACAAACGAAGCATCGATCTAAAAACAAAATTCACTTAACCCCTTGCCGTACCATTTAGCTCGACCAAACTCGGACGTAATCGGTAGTCGTCAAAACGCAGTAAGCACTGATGTTCGAGAAACGTCGCAATACGAGCCGAAATGTAAACACCAGTGATACCTGATGTGTAGTTAGTTTTACGCATTACTGCTATTGAGGTAGTAAACTTTAATCCTTTTCCTTTGACAGATAATATAAATTTATTATAAATTTGTGATATTCATGTTTGGCCCGATTATCCCTTCACGAGTCTGACTCGTGATATTCATGTTTGTGCCAAAATCTTCATCACGAGTCAGACTCGTTAAAGTACGGCAAGGGGTTAATCATTCGATCATCTGCAACAGAGAAGAACGCACAATTCAAACGGAGTACTCGATGTTTCGGGCGAACTCGAACGAAAATCCAAATAGCAAGAATATTCGCGTTCGTACGGCAAGACGAGATCGAACGGTGTCAGATAACGTCGTGTACATGCGCGGCACTGGAAGACAGGCCCAGTATTCCACCTCGTCGACCGTCGACCGCACTCGGAAAGATCCTCGATCATCGCCACTTGGCACGCGAAACGTTGAGGCAGAAGTTGTGACGCAAGTGCGCGGCCGTTTAACCGCGTAGCCCACATACGAGCGACGAGGAAACGACGGAAGTACGGTTGGAAGTATCGAGAAGGGAGGGAGGGAGGGCGTTTAGCATGCAAGGGAAGCTGGCGCCTCTCATAAAGGACAGGAGGAATCCACAATGAACCGATAAGCGAATAATCCCGCAAGTGCGAACGGGGCTGGAGGGGTGAATTGAGAAGAGCTAGCGGAGGGTAGTGCGAGAGGGGTGTATCGAGGGGCGGGGGGTAGTAAGGGGTAGTAAGGGGCTAGCGGCGACAAGCACGAAACGGGGTTGGTCGGGCGCCACCGCCACTTCACACCGCCACCCACGCCTCATTCTTCATTCAATTAGGACCTCTTTCGTTGCTGAGCATATCGCGATTGTCGTCGCCCTTATCAGCGAACGCCGTCTGTCACCACTCGCCTCGGCGCGGTCTTCGAAAAGCAAGCGACTCTTGGCGCCTCGACGATTCTCATGAATCTCATGTCGCGGCAAAACTGTAGGCGACAGAGCGGACTAACTGTCAGTCGAAAATCTGGAATAATGTGATTTTACATTTGATCCGTGTCGCGTCGAGTTATGTTTGAATACAAGTAAAAATTCAATTTCTCTCTTCGATTCTTTTCTTGGACCACCTTCATAGTTACGGGCGCATATGAGAATGATATGAAGTGTGACCACTTTTCAGATTACTCCGAAAAAGGAGCCACTCGCCCGAACTTGACTATGTCGTCCAGATGCACTACTCTTTACGCTCGCCCTCCGTCCGGCGCAAAAAGGCTCAACTTAAATTCCTAACTAGAAATCGCGTCGAATGGCGGCCAGGACGGGGCGAGTGAAACGCGGCCGACGGAAAAGTAAGTTGTAGCGACGCGGAACTCCGAAAAAGCGGGATCACAAACGTGGAAGACGGAAGCCTCATTGCGATCCGTCGCCGCACTCCTTTGTAGGGCGAAACTGTTCAGTGCTGCGTGTTAACCGGTTTGATGTCACCCCAGGAAGTTAATTACGAGCAGAGACGCTGATCCGGGGGCTGCCGCGGGTGCTAAATTCGTGTTAATCGACCATTTGATCTTGTAATTACAATATCCTACCACCCACTCCCCCCCCTCCATCCTTCTCGCATGGGCTCTTATTATGCCCCGTCTTACTCTGCCCAAGTTTCGGGACGTGTTGGCCACTGTTCGAATTCTGGAGAAAGGATATTGTCAGGTATTACAGTTTGGTAAACTTTGGAAACGCTCGACTTTTGGGGATGGCTGGCAATTGTTGCCTGGCAGATAGTTTCTGCGGTCGTTTATTCGTGCGCTTAAAAAACAAGGGTAAACACTGTGACTTGCACGACATTCCATAATTTTGAGTCGCATCTACGTGATAAGTAGCTGTGTGATAATTGGGAAGGTGTGAATTGCACGTATTCGCAATTAAGGAATATTAAGAGCACGGAATAACAGAATATTTCGACACTTTGAAATGGACGATTTTGAACGAGACAGTGCCGGGTCCGATTGCTAGTCCGAGCGACATCGTCGAAATACACCGACGTCCGATTAATATTCATCCCTAAAAGACCGTCCGAAAAACTGATAACAACGGTACGCGTCGCGTCGAGGGACGTGGCGCGCAATAGAGGGTTAATTTGATTACAGAGTGAGGGGTAATGTTAATTATACAACCGTCGCTCGTCGTTAAATTACATGCGCGCGCCTCGCTCTAATTGCGTATAAAATATGTTAGCGTCTTATAATTAAAAAGCGTCCCGCGTCACGGACTATCGTGTATCACTTAGTTTCCGACGTACGCTACGAACAAACTATCGTACTCGCTCCAAAAATGGGATCCCACGGAACTTCACCGAACGCGGTGCAAAAACAAATTTGCGCAAAATTACGCGAAATCGACGCTCAATAAAATATTCGGAGAAAAGGAAGTCTGTAAAAAAGGGCTGAAAATGGGAAAAACACACGAGAAATGTATCGCCGAATGCAACCGTCGAAAGGGGTTGGGAAGGTAGTCGAAAACGTGTCGTGTGTGAAATTAGACATTCACGCGATTTGATTAAATTGGGAATGGATTAATTCGATCAAGCGGAACAGGGGAGGGAGAGGGGGGGAGTGTGGACATGGAAGTGCGAAGTTGGCAACCTCGAGTGGAGAACCAAGGGGAGAACCTCCGCGCATAGGCGTAACCCCTTAACTCCGGAGCTTGCAACACCGGGAGGGGTAGAGTCGTAAACAGGGATGGGCGCGTGTCGTTGAATTTTTAATTCAATCATAATTACACCCCGACACGGGCATTGTACAAGCGCGACGGTAATTATCGTTATCGCCTTCTCGTTGCAAACGTTTTTTGTTTTCTTGCTTCCTACAGTATATTTTCGCTTGCGATAAGTGAAATTGCGTTGAAGAGCGTTTTAAGAGAACTGTTTTTCAAGGAGAGCCGCTGGCCGTATAATCCGTCGCGGTGGATTGTCGAGCTCGAGACGAGTGCACGGTGCTCTGTCGCAGAATTTGATGCAAATATTATACAAATATTAATACACAGTAATGTGTATGTCGAATAGTTAGTTCTATGAATTCGTACCGATCGAGTAAAGGCAATGAAGGTAATCCGAACAGCGCTCGGCCAAGAAATGAAAATTCGCCCGGCAAAAAGTGTAATGCGACCATTTGACAAATTGAACAGATTTCTCGAAACACCAAGCTTGTCGCGCAGACAACGCCTCCGCCGACGGAACTTGGCTCACGAAACCAGACTCACCGAATGCGCGGGCGTCGAGTGCCTACGCCTATGGGGGGTCGACCCACCCTTCATCGTATGGGATTTGAGCCAGGTCGTATTTCTACTTAGTTTCGAATAAAGATGGATTGCGGAAAACAGTATTGCCTCGATTGAGCGGAGCCCCCTGACGCCTCTTCTTTCCGCGATTACCCGCTAACTATCGGAGTAAAGTCACGCTCCTGTGCCACAATTAAACTGGCGAGGAATCGATATCGACTGGCGAACTGCGCCCCACCCTGGCCCGGCGGACGCAATCCTTTACCTGTTGCGGCGGGATTTTAATACTGGCGCGCGAGACTTGCGGCGAGGACGGGTTTTAAAATTCACGACCGCGGTCGCGTGACTTTATTAACTTCACTCGTCGTTTTCTGTGTCTTATTACGGCACCCGATGCACTCCTCGCGCGTCCACCGTTTCAAGGAAAGTCGATTTATCGTATCGGCCGAAGCACCGGACGCGCTTATTACTGGTTGACCACTTTACGCGGATCTTTTCCTTTTAAATCTGTTAATCTCTGTTAAAAATCTCTCTAAAGCAACCGATAGACTGACAGAAGCTTTCTCTTCTAAGCAATACCATGTGACCCCCGACGGTACAACATTCTTCATAATCCCCATCCGAGGAATAAAGTTGGTCGTATTTAGCGTTCAAAGGGAACGCGTGCAGATTTGCTTGAAAGAGTACGGGGATTTACGGAGAGTCTTACGCCCTTTTTTGGCCTGAATTAATTAGTTATTACTCTACTCTGAAAACTCGACAGCCGACACCGTACAAAAAGGCGGACTATGAAACGGGATAGTTGGCAGAATGGAGCATTTTTTCAAAGACACTCTCCGTTTGGAGGATGTCACATTAATCGTGTAGTATTGTAGACATTTCCGGAACGAAAAAACGCGACGAGTTGACGTATGGCTTTCCATAATTCGCGAGCCTGCGAGAGCGTGTTGCCTGGGGAAATTCGAGTAATTAGCTAACGAGCCGTTGCTACGTAATACGCGCACGTGTACTTTGGAAAAATTCGGTAACCCTCTTTGACTCATTTTGCGCTTTCCTTCAATCCCTCGCGTCTGTTGTTAAGTGACGATGTGCCGAAAATGAGACATCTTTAATTAATTGCGGCTCTTATAGTTTCACTTAAGTCCATTTTCTTACCGATAATCAGTGCTTAACTACGCCGCTGAGCATCTTTCCAGTGCGCGAAATCCGACGGTTTGTTCGACAAGATACGTATAGTTTGAGCAAGTAAAATAAAAGTTCATCGCGGGTGGGCACGAAATCATGCGAAGCGGCACGATGAAAGGGGCCGGTAGCATTTAAGAGCTTTCGTACGATCAGACCCGTTAAATTGCACGTTATGACCGTCATTGGCGCGTGGCTTTATGGATGTACGGCAATCCACCCAAAATCTATCCGACATACGCGCCGGACGTACGATCGTATCCGCGAGAACTCCGGCCCAGATCGTTCGATCCTGATTTTCCTTAACGCGAGCTTGCTAATCAAGTAATGCACCGATTACCACGACTACCACTCCTTGAAAAATACGATCAACTCTCCCGAGCAAAATATGATTAACCTCCGCACTAAACAACGCACCTTGTTAACCACAACAATATAATTTTCCAAATACATTTCATTCAAACAACGCAGCCACCGAACATCTCAGTTACATTGATCCTCAAATTTTCCGAAACTTCCTACAGCACCGACATGAACCATTCCTCGAGTCTTACCTCGATCCTCGCGTGACGTTCGCGCGACGCTTGCAATCTGTCGCGCGGATTAAAATCGATTCCGAACACGCGTACGAACGCACCAACGTCTCGGCCAGTTACGTACGTCTTACGACCCATAACTTAATGTTCCGCCGGCGTAACAATGGCGTTCGAGACAGAGTCGCGATGCTATCTCCGAGCATCGGCCCTTTCGCAGAGCCAAGCGTAACAGTAGCCCGCAGCTGAAAGTTCTCCAAACTTCGGGGACGTCCGCAGCAGAGGCTGAGAGCAGGATCAAACACCGGTCGGCAAATTACATACGAGGCATGCCGCGTAAAGATGTTATCTCGACGGATACGGCGTGGGAGATCGAAATTCCATTGAAACGTTTTAAGGTGAACGGCGAGGGAAGGACGAGTGTGCGCGGCGGGAAACAAGGGGGGAGGGACGAGAGAATGAGAGTGGAATGAGAATAAGAGATAAGGAGGGCAGAAAATAAGAGTGAAGGAGGAAGAGGGTGAGACAGCCTCTGTGTTATCGAGCGACGCGCCGGGGCGTCGAAACGAAACAGCGCCGCGACGTTCGCAGGCTCAACTAAGATTTACGGTGAAAGCCATCCCCCCCCTCCCCCCTCAGACACCCGAGCCCACCCCTCCTCTGGGTGGATCGTTTCCCTTTGAAAACCGGCCGCGCATTTCGGGGTCTTTGAAATGACGGGTAATGTACGACAATGTTTATATAACGCTCGGGGTGTGCGTGCGAACTGCTGGCGAAAGGTAGAGAGTAAAAATGGTGTGCATTGATATGTGGGTTGCCGTTGTTGTGTGACTGATTCCTTGGGAAATTAGAGTGGGACGCAGTGATGTTATCATTTTTATAATGAGTGAATTGAAGAAATATAGGAAGGCCAATACCAGGGCTAACGGGAGAGTGCTTTATTAATTCTTCAAACACCTGATTTAATGCATTGACATTGTTAACGTCTCCGTCTAATAATACCGATAAAACGTGCGGCATAATAATTTAATGTAAATTTAATCTGTCGTCATTGTTACAAGACTATTACTGTCGCGCCAGCGTCTAACGCTTCCGATCCTTCAATTATCACCCGAACACAAACACCCGCACGCACGCTTCAACCTACTTCCATCGAGACCCACAAATATCGTCTGCCCGGTACTTCCGCGGAACATCCCACGCCACTCGTTGCGATCAATTTGATATTCATAGAAAATAATTCTCCGCACAATTGGGTTAAGGTACACATACTTGCGTCATAGAGGTGAGTAGAAGGAGGTGGGTGGAGGACCGAAGTAGGCAGAAAGTCGTTTAATACGGCGGAAGACTAGTCGAGCCGCAGGTTTATCGGGTACATTGGCCGAACGAAGAGAAAGACAGAAAAAGACTGAGACAGATTGCGAGAGAAAGAGAGAGAGAGAGAGAGGAAAAAGAACGAAAAGAAGAAAGACAGTCTCTGTGACGCTCCGTCGGAGGACTGAACGGCCGTCCTGCAAGCGACAATCCATTGTCTCACGGATAAGCCGTTTTTAATAAACTGGATGATTATTCTGACGTCGAGCATCGCCACGGAAGACGAAAATCGATTCGGTACTGCTGCCGCCGATATCGTCGTTCCGCCTCTTAAATTGCCCGTGTGCTTGTACGTGTACTTAGGCTAACGTTCAAGATAGCCTATCCTGATGCTCTTGGTCGTTAACGTCGTGTAACGTAACGCGTTAGTGCACGGGTATAGTGTGGAAGTATTAGTTTTTTAAGCAGTCACGATTTTCTCATGACCGTACGCGATAGCCAATTTATTTCGCTGTCAATTTGTTTCATGTGTTTAATCGGATTCGTGGTGTTCACTTAAAGTCAGTGGAACAAGTCAATCAGTCGGTCAGTCAGTCACTCGCACTTTCACTAAAAATTTGCAATGATTGGAAAATAATAACTTGACATAGGCTTCCAGTACTTAACTAGCTGAGACATATTAATCAGCATTTAAACGGATTTGATCGTATACACTTGAAATCAGTAGAACGAGTCAATCAGTCAGTCAGTCTCAGACAGCCACTCGCTGTGACCCCTTCCGTGCATTAATAGCGTACCACAAATTTGACGAAACCTCGGCAACTGATCGTGTCGATCGACAACACTGCGCGGAATAATTTCATTCTCCGAGCGGACAAGCGGAATTTCTCGTTCCACGCTCGTCGGCTCTCCCGGTCGAGAAAGGATTAAGAAGATTGGAGAGCTCGTCCTTTTTCCCCGAGCGGGTGGGGCCAATTCGAGATGCAAAAAGAAGCGTCCCAAGAACGCTCGCGTGGCCGTTCGGTCGAGGCAGAATACGTTTCCCTGGGATCATTTCGTGAGGAGAAGGACGGATAAAGGGAGACAGAAACAAAGAGAACGGACAATCGGAAACGAGTAGTCGCGGAGAAGGAGAAAAGCCGGGGCGCGGAAAGAAGCGGACGAATCGACGAGGATGTTTTTGGTTCAATCAAGTAGGAGACAAAACAGGAAGTGAAAGAAACAGAAGGGATCGGCACGGACGTTTGGTTCGACGAACTAAGGAGCGCGCAAATTAAGAAAGAAGGAAATGAGAAATATTTCGCGAACGGAATATGAGGAAGAGCGAATAAATCAAGAGTGCGCGACCAATAAAAACGAAAGAAACGAGCGGAAACAGAAGAAGAACGGGGGAGACGGAGGAAGATAAGAGAAGAATAAGACGGTCGAGGAGAAAAATTGGGTAGGGACGGAAGCAGAGAGGCGCAACAGCGTTCGAGGGTGGAGAGACGGGAGTGGCGGAGAAGAATAGAGTCCATCGACGGTCAGAGCGAGAAAATCTACCTGCCCTTGTACGAGTGCGTCCGTGTAGCGACAGAGGCAGCCCTGCGGGCAGCCAATCAAATAAAGTAGTCCGAGGTTGCTTTGCTGGATGCAAATTCGGCCCCGCGGGCTTTCCGCTCGCCCTCGAACCCTCCCTCCTTCGCCTGCTGCAACTCACCCCCCACTTCGATCATCCCCCACCCCTTTCCACCCATTTCCACCCTTGACAGAGAGTCGACTCACCGGCGGCTTCTAGGACACACGAAACCCCTACGGCTGCCCACTAATGCCGGTAGCGTAGGTTATTCCACCCCTGGCAACCCACCGAACCCCGAAGCATTGTTCACTTGAGGCCTTTCCAATCTCGATCGAAAGGAAAAAAGCCGACGTCACGTTCGGCGGATAAGCGTCGCCTGTTGAAGCGTCCAAATCGCTCGTTTCCACGCTTTAACGTGTTACGCGGATAGCACGATTTCATACTTCTCTCTTCTCCTTTTTTGTGTCACGGCGACATATACTGCTAAGTCAAAGATTTTCATTCCTGTTTCGCGGCATAAGATTCGGTATGTTTCTGTCTGTATCTCCGCTTACTGTCTCGTACTCTAAAATTTGATGTCCGTCATTTTTCAATTTTTGGTGTCCTGTGTTGTCGCAGCCTTTGTACCGACGTCTCTGTTTCACGATGCGCGTCGACGACTTTTGCTGCATGTTTTGTCCGATAGGATTTCGTACCTCGATACCTTCATCTTCGTTTCACCGTACAAGAGCAATTGATTACCAACAAAGCGCGGCAAATCCTCCTAATAAACGTCGTAACGAGAATAAATCGTTACATTTGTCCAAGTCCCGCGACCCTGAATCTTTCAACCCCCCATGTTCTCCATCCCCTTTTCTAGTCACACAAACCGACACACAGACAGACACACACTCACGAACTTACACGTCCTTTGACCTTTTTCTTGCCCCGAAGACGACGTTGCCCTCACGCTGTGCGCCACCTGTTTGATTCTCTCGACAATGTAGCAATGTCTATTTGTCTATTTCGGCGGCCATACCCTCCGACACGACACGAAACAGAATCCGCCAGCCAAACTAATGTCTCCGCTGAACTATCAATCCCAATTTTCCCTCGAATCTCGCTTAATCCCGATATCGCCTTACCTGAATCCACGATCAGTTCTCTTCTCACCTTCCTCAGGGCCCGTTCTTCTGTTGTTTTTTTTTTTTAATTTAGGATAGGCAAACCTACCGTTGGACTGTTGAGGATTACAGACGGACAGGGTGAGTCACTTACAGTACCTGCAAACGTGACTGAAAGAACGATATTGCACGATAAACGGTCACGGGGCACGGTCTTAAGATCTTTACATTTATTATATAATCTAGTGATAATAGCAGCAATGGTAATAGCAATAGTAATAGTAATAATAATAACGTGATATAGTAATAGTATTATGTACAACCGAAGGGACTTATGACATAAATAGTAGAGAAAATATTTTACAGAGGCAAATGTCTAGAAAGGTGTGACTCGAGGGCAATAAAATGGCGATCAACACAATCTGCTCCGTCGTACCGGATCGTTGCGCACAGTACAATACCTAGTCACGATCATCGTTAATCTCTCTCTCTCTTTCTCTCTTAACAAATTATCACGAGCACTCGGTTCCCACCTCGTTACGTCAGGAAGAAAGAAAAAAAAAAAACACCAAAATAAAATCGCCGACCGACGTCTCCGCATGTACACCTCATTTATCGACAATATAGAATAAATATATGTGCAATAAGTACCTCTTAATAAATCGTCTGTCACCATTGAAATTTGTTTATCCTATTACATGATTCCGCTCTCGTTAAAACTATAACATTTCCATCGCCCCCGCTCTTCCCTCTCACTCTTTGTCTTCTCTCAAGGCGGACCTCCATCATCATCGAACTCTCATCGACACCGTTATCATTCTTAACCAGTTAACAATCTCGCGCTCGGGGTTAATTACACGGACAAGACGCCACGATACACGTTACAGGACTATATTACAACGTATACCATTGCGTGTGTTTTTTGCTTCAGTATTATTATTATTAAAACCCTAAGCAACAGCACGTCAACGCGGACACGGATGAATGTCGGCGAATAAAACAGTCGTTCGACGCTGACGGAATCGAAACTTTACAGGTCGCGTCATTTACATGTCAACGTCGTTCTCGCTATCGGCCTGCTTCTTCTTGTTCGATCGGTTGCCTGACTATCGCTGGCGGCACGATCTCCCACGATCGATCGCGGCGGCACGTCGATCGTTTCTAAAAAGAAAAATTTGGGAGAATGGTCGTGGAACCTTCTGTGTCTCGCGCTCGACGAAGGTGTCCTCGGTTCGTTCGGGCGTCGCTCGCTTCATTCGTTCAAGGGTGTCTCGAAAATGCACGGGAATCGGCGAGGCGACGAGTTGCAAATAAGAAAATTGCCTCCTGCAAGATTTTTGATTTACAACCTCGCGCGGTATTCGTCGTGCTTTCGTGCGTTGCCGTGCATTTTTTTTTTGTTTCTTTTTTTTTTGTTTGAACACCCCGTATTATCGGTGATCGATGGTAGAGCTATGGGAAACGTAAATGAAGACGTGCTCGGATCAGGGGAGGGGGAAAAAACGTGCTACTACGTAACGACGGGTCCCGTAGAACAAGTTTTATGCAAAGTGGAAAATAACGAGGTGTCCGTTCCTCGAGAACGCGCTTACTTCTTCGCGGCGTCGTCCGTACTCTTCGACGCGACGAGAGCGAAACAAGCGTTTCTCCGACGAAACAAAGGAAAACGACTCGTCCGATCCGAGCAGCACGATCTTTGCAGAATAAAACACGCTTCCCTCCTATTTTCAACAAATCTTTACCCGGCTCGCGCAATTTATTCCATAAACATACGTATGGACAACAGTATCGCTCTACGCGAGATCCATGGCAAAATCCGAGGCCGACGAAGCCGAAAACGCATTCCTACTTCTGTCCTCCATCGTAACTCGTTGGCAAGCCCGTTCTTACCGTAAGCAAAGGCACGCTGTACACATTATTCGAGGGGGGGAAAAAATATATATGGAGAACGAACGAGACAACGAAAAGTGGCGCTCACTTTGAACAGACTCCCTCCTTCACCGACGTCCGACCTATCGCCGACCTTACTACTGAATCGTTTCGCGCGGAAACATCGTCCGTGGCCTCGACTGAAGCTCAGCTCATCACGATCGCTCGCCATCCTGTCCTCCGAAACTCGACAAAAAGAAACGACCGATCTCACCACACCGTCCTCACCGACATCGGAAAAATCTCGATCATTCGACGATCGCCAAGCCTACCGGAGAGTGTCACCGAAAGTCGAAATCTCTACGCGAGCTACCCGCAATAAGACGCCTAAGTCCTCCCTCTCTCTCTACCTCTAACTCATAGTTCTGAAGGTACAACGTCCTGGTCCCACATGCCGCTCGCTCGCACGTCGACCGACTGAGAACACCCTCTCCGACGAGAGGCGACGAAAGAAAAGGGAAAATGGTAGAGAATAACGCCGGACGAGAACACACGCGCGCTTCCCCCCTGCTCATTCGAGACTCCCTTGTTCTTTCACATCTTTCGATTTTTTTTCTCCATTTCTTACTTTTTAGAACGATCGCCTTTACCGGCGGTTCGACCTTTCACCCTGTCCCTTTCGCTTTCTGTGTCTAAGGCCTGTGCACCTGGCACGGGATTTGTTTAATGTTGCTCGTCGGCAGGTGGGCAAGGAGCGGACTCCTTGTGTGCCGCCTCCGTCGCCTCAATCACCTCGAAACCCTCGGAGCCGGAAGTGTCGGTAGACGAACTGCTGTACGTCGTCTCCATCGCTGATGAACTAGACATTGGTGCTGACAGGGTCGTCTTCGACTCCGCCTTCGACTCGCACGAGGACGGTGGACAACTCGTCGACCCCGAAGACGCACCCGCTGGTGGAATATGGGAAAATTATACGCGTTTAGCATATGTCTCATGCTTAGGCGGAGGTTGAGGATGGTTAGGCCGAGCGCTTGATATTCTTTGGGCGTCGGGTAAGAGTCTTGTGTGGATTGTTAGATTAGGATGTGCGTGAAGATTAAGCAGAGTTATAGCGTTTTTAGCTCAAAGTGCCTCCTATTCTTTGTGCGTCGGGTATATCTTGTGCGATTTAGGAGTTTAGTATGTGTGTTATGATTAAGGAATGTTTTGTGCGCCGAGTAAGGGTGTGATGTGAATTTCGTAAAGGTGCACGCAAATATTAGTGTAAGCGCCTTCATTCTACCACACATTTGCATATGCCTAATGGTTAAATTCAGTCTTTTGAAATTTACTCTCAGCGCTGCGATGGCTTGAAACCGCTAATAACAGTGTCGTATGCTTCGCACGCGTCTCATCTTTAAGCAACAAACACGCGCCTCTAAATTTCAGCCGAAAGAGAAGTCGGAACTTTTGTCAGTAGAACTTATTAAATACGGTTGGCCGCAACAAAAAATAAAAACGCAAAACGGAGTAAGAGAAGGATCGAAAGTGGCTATGCGCGGCGTTAAAAATTATGCTTCGCCAATTAGAAGTCGTTTAAAACCGCGCGTCGCCATGCGCGCGTCGAAACCACAATCTCGCACGGAAGAAACCACCCTCCGGAGCCATATATCAACCGTCCGCCGATACGGCGAAGGCTATTATCGATCTCTTAGGCCGAGCGTGAAATTAAAAGCCCGGGGTGTGGACACAAAAAAAAAAGAGGAAGTAGTCGGCGCGCTAGTTCGGCTTGTTGCGAGCGCGACGCGAATATCGCGTGGCAAAACGTTTAGGCGTCGACGAGTGTCGGTGACACAGGATCTACAAAGTGCTCATTCAAAACTGCCGCGCGCTGTATGTAATCATGACGCGCTGCCGATTACAAAGTGAGCGCGGAAACGATACAAAATCGAACCTCGGTGCCGATAAATGCGTATAATCAGCGGCCGGCACTCTTTCGAACGCTGGAGCGTGGAGAGCTGTGGTCGCGTTGTAAATCTGCGGAATCGATTCAAAGGACGCAAACGCAGTGACATAGACTCGGAATTAAGACTATGCTGGAGCAAGAAACTTCCTAATTATCGACACTAACGAATTGTAGAAAAGAAAACTGAATATTCACACTGACGATGGAATCAACTGAACAAAACGACGTCAATAAAAAAGTCATGAACTTCGTATGGAACGACATATAAATTTACAGCAGCCCTACCCCTACGTGTATCCGAAGAAATCATATTCAACCTCCAATTAAAAAATTTCAAAAATCAAAACTGCAATATCTGTGCATATTTAGAAAAAGAAAATCACAATTGCCAATCCCGTACGAGTGAACGAAACGTCCAGCCCCCGCCAACCGTGTCAGAACTGAACAAGATAAAATAACTTTAAATGACTCACCCGACGCCGTATCAGTCCGCCGCTCGTTCGACGACGAAGAAGCATCATCAGTAGTTGCGCCGACACGTTCATCGTGACTGTTAGGATCGGGATCGAGCTGGGACAGTTCGCTGATGTAGTTCTGCTGCGTCTGTTCCGTCGTGGGGGTGGAAGGACTGGGACTGGGAGATGGACTGGCTGTAGGCGATGGTCCAGGTGTCGTCGGAGCCGTGCTGGGCGTAGGTGGATGCACGGCTTGAGCTGGATGATTGCGGAACAGCAGCTGCTGCAGCTGAGCCTGCTGCAGGATCATCGGCAGCTCGTAGTGGTGGAAGAAGTAGAGCATTGAGTGCTGTAAACAGAAATTTCAGGGTCTCTTTCTCACAGCCGTCGCCTACGCGTTATTACATAATTACAGACCAATCGACGCACCCTGCGAATCTGTGTTCATTACATCATACCTTATACATAGTAGATAAGATTTTGTAATAATGTTTCAGACGGGACTATTTGTATTAAATGAATATTCTGCAATATTTTGTACACGAACATATTGTACGTTCAGTACAAAAATAAATGAATCGTGTCGCGGAGCAACGCAGCCAATACCAATACGAGCACACTAACGTCCGTTCGTAAAACGTCAGCCTCCGACCGCTCGACCTCCACCGCGCGCATCCATAATCCCGCAAAAGCTGTGCTTTGGTCACATGACGCATTACGCGACAAACGCGAAGTACGGAATGACCCCGAACGAGATACAGTTTCACGGGACAGAGTCGGCGCGGCGTTTACGGGCGTCCACTTCGACACGGCGAACTTGACGATGACACACGGTCGCAGCTTGATTATAGAGAAAAAGGTGTCAAGCCTGAATACCGTGGCACGCAGTTGATTGCAAGTTCTGGCTACGGTTACCAGGCCTCTCCAACCAGTGGGGTGCGGTGTCCCAGAACGGCTGCGACCCGAGATCCAACACGATATACAGTTTCCCGGACTCCTCTCGAAAGTTCGTGCGCGCGCGCGTGTGACGCTCGCGGTCAGCAAATTTATATGGAAATTCGCCAAATTCGTTCTACGGCCGCAACTCTCTTTCGTTCCTTTAAGGCCTATCTCTGTCGGAACTCTGTTAACCCCGATCGAACTGTCTCCCTTCGCATTTCTGTCACTTTCTCCCCGCTTCTCTGACACGCTCTCCTACTCTCTTCGTCATCCCTCCCGGTCGATGTCGATCGTATTACCCTTGCGTTCTATGCGTCACTGTGGCGCTTCGCGTGTATGTGGGAGTATATTGTGAGGAGATTTCCTGATGACGTATGGTGTGTGTCGCGTTGGTTGTGTATGGTATACAGTAATTTCGTTGCGTAGTGTTGAATAATAATAATGTTTCTTGCCAATTGTATTCAGTACATAGTTGGTGCAGCAAAATAAATATGGACCTTTCAGATTTTCCCTTGTTAATTCTGCTCGTCTGTAACAAATACGTCCGATCTCTTATTTCACTGTGTCCCCCAAATCGATCTGACACTGTATCACCCCCGCTGGAAACTAAAATTCGTTGCATTTAATTCCCTCGCACCTCTTCCCACCCTCTGTGACGTCCTCTGTCCCACTTCTCACCCCGTCCTCACCCTCTCTTTTCACCTTCATCCCTCTCAATCGCCCCGTCACCGAGCGTAGTACCGTTGTGCATTGTACGCGCAACAGTGTATATATATAATGTATATGCAGGCTTGCCCAACACTGTTGCAGGCTTATATATATATGTGTATATATATATATATATATATATATATATATATATATATATACACACACACACGATCGGCACACTTTTTCGCCCCCTCGACTTTCCAATCTCCTATCACACCTGTCGCTGATTGACAGAATGAGGACAGCGTGCTTTTTTCATTAGACGCGACCACCACGTTCCAGATGCACTCCTCTATCGGTTTAAAAAATGTGTGGACGGTTTGATGAACAGGGATTACGGTGTTTTGCTGATGCCTTAGCGTTTCGATAAATTAAGTATTCAATTTTAAATGCGTCTGGAAATCGTATGTTAAATATGTCTGTCTCATACTTTCATCTAATATTTGATATATAGCGGTATTTGGTGTTAAGTTTTCTGATGTAGGAAGCGATAACGTTCGTAAGATGCTTGTAATACAATTGATCCGTGGGGGAAAAAAATAGAAAAAGTAGATGTATGCATACAGAGAAAGAGAGAAAGAGAGAGAGTGTGTGTGTGACGGGAAAGAAGGGATGAAAACGGACTGATCTAGGGGATGGAAGGGGAAGACAGAGGAGAACATGAAATGCAGATCTTGAATATGGAATATGGATATCTCGGGTCCGGGCATCTGTCGGCGACGTGAAGGAAATGGTATCCCCGGTGATTCGTCGGTCGAGAGCGGAACGATTCTGAATCGTTTCAGAAAAAGAACCTCGACGACGATATAAAGACAACAGAAAGGAGCAAATAAGCGCGTATAAGGGAAAACCGAACACGAGCGAGCGGGAAATCTAAACGCTCGCGTGTACGTGTAGTCTACGGGAGTTGAAAAAGTTGAACGTCAGAAAAATATCGTCTGCCATTGAGAACGACGAAAAGAAGGACCGCGCGACTGACTTTCGAGACACTCCTGCGGATTGTTTAGGAAAAGCTTTTGGTAAGCAGTAAAGCATTTTTACACGAATCCACCAAGCGAGACCAGAGATAACGAATTGGGCCGAAAAAAATGTGCTACTTGTATCGTACACGCATCATTTACATACAGCTTCTCGCATCGGAAAAATCCCTCGATTCATTATAGCCTGCAACCATGCTGTTCGCGCGACAAGTACGACCCGCTCGATGGAAAACGAAAGGCACGGGAGGCCGAAGATACGTCGGAAATCGGATTTCCGTTGGTCGGATAATCGGCGCCGATGACACCGATATCGGTCGGCATATAATCGCGCCGCGGGGCTAATCGACTGAGCTCTGACCTGCCACAACGACGCTGTGTCCTTCCGACTGACGTCGCGACGCCCTCCGGGGCCATTCAAATTCCCCCCCTCCACGGGCTGCACTCTCGTTATAAACCCTCGTCTCGCGGCGGAATAAAATTGCCGATCGTTATGACCCCGTCGAGAGAGTAGCGCGGGGGCGTCGGTCGTTAACGACGCGGAAGTGGACATTTTTGCAGACGAGATGGCTAGCCCTCAGCGATCGCGGTCAAAGAAACTTCCGACTTCGAGAAATGTTGCGTGCGACGCATGCTTGCCTCGAAGACATCGGCGATATGTCGGTTGACCAGGGATGCCAGACTATTCACTAGTCAAATGTGTGTGCGTGCCTTTAAGTGATTTTTGACAATTGAACGGCGCGAAACACGCGGACATGTACATATAATCAAATAGAGAGCCTTCTCCTTTTTAAAGTCAGTTAACGATTGGGGACTTCGAAAACGTCGAGTCGATCAGTTTGGCTTTCGAGAGAGGCTCGTTCGAGAAATGTCGGACAGCGACGGAAGAGGAATAAGCGTAAAGAAACGGTAGCGAGGAAGTAAGAGGATAAGGAGGGCGAAGAGATGAGATAGGTAGGGAAAGGCGGGCAGAAGAAAAGCGATCGTTGGTCGTCGCTGCGATTGACAGCGACGAGAGCCGGCGGCTTCTCCGTCGGCGAGGAAGGTTGGGAGATGAAGGACGAGGAAAACAGCCAGGACGAACAGGGTGGCAGGACTCTTCTGTACCGTGCGAGAGGCTACGCTATTGCTGAAACGTAAGTTACGTAAACGCAGCCTCCGGACAATGCTTCCGACAGGTCGATCGATGGAAATAATTTAATACGTTGCAGGGGTGAGCCAGTTTCCCACCGATATCGAATACAAAATCGTGTCTCCTCGACGGAGCACATTGTTCCTTGATCACTTTCCACTCCCGTCTGACAGAGCGGACTGGGCAGTCTGGAGCTGGGAAAATCTGCAGGAGGCCTTGTCCTGCTTGAAGTAAGCCACACTTGGTATGATTTGAACGGGCCCGAATGCTCATGGATACAGAAGAATATATTTTAGAAACAGTCGATAACGAAGCTGTCAAAATTTGGTTGCCCTATGGCGCCGTTTGTCATATATTTTATCTTTCTAACAAACTCAACCGTCGTTTTTATTGTCACTGCCAATTACTTCGTGATGACATTCGTGAATCGGCTGATAGACGTCATAGATGTAGAAATAAACTCGTCGCGGTCCGACAATAATTCGCTAGATAATCCGTTTCGAGCGTGTACTCGGGCAACCCGATAATTTACAATTAGATCGGCCCGCGATACGCGATTACGAGGTATTATTATTATAATAGCGATACAATAGGCAGCCGTTGCGTTAATAACTCCGCCCGGTATCTGCCGGATACATTTTCGATGGGAAAAATTGAATACCATTAAAGTAATGGAACGGCTAATTAATCGATGAAAGATGTAAATTAATAATGCCACCGCACGCTCGCTCCGAGTGCAATTATAAATACCGTTTTATATCGACGCGCGAAAAACGACGAATCGGGAAGAGGAGCTTCGCGAAATACGGCGGAATATATAATTTATGAACATAACCTGATTGGAGTGAGGCAGCCCATGCCGAGCGTCCTCAAAAATTGCTAACAAATTGTCAGACTCAGCAAATTTGTTTACTACTCCCATAGAAATCTTTAAACGCGCCTCACACCTTACTCTTTCTCGGTCATCTCGCTAAGATTGTTTTTTCTTCTTTAAGAAGATCATTTCTACATACCTCGCGTGCGGTAAAAAGTATCGGCTGCCACGCCTATATTGAACTGCCCGTCAATTCGAGGCATCTAATTCGTCATACGACCATCGAATGATCGCAACCCAATGCTCGATCCGCGTCAAGGCATGATCGATTAGCACATACTGTGTCGCTCAAAAAAGGGCGAACCTACTTGTGACACAATTTTCATCCCAACCACTGTTTGAAAACAGTTTCTTCATAATTGCCCCGTCTACTAACTTTGACCGGGCACGTAATTGCCGTTGCCGGCAGAGTGCCTGCCGCAAGTAGGTCGCAAAGTGTTCTCGCCATCAATGTCTTTAACGTCGTACGTTGTGTGTATCGCGGGGCCCTTATTGTGCCGACGCCGCTTCAAAGGGCGTGCGAGTGTGATTGCGAAATTTTCTTACCAGTATGAAGAGCCACGACGTCACCAACGCCAGACTGCTGTACTGTCCGTTGAATCGATAATGGTACGCGTAGAAGGAGAAGTGGTAAAGATAGAAGAACCTGTAACAAGGCAAATTTCGCGTATGATTAGTACGGCGAACAAGTATGTGGTCTGCGGCTAGAGTTGTTTCATTTATGACTAGGCAGAAGACTGGATGTTGTGGGTAACGATACTTGTGCCAGTAATTATGAAAGTGAATCGATGCGCTTTCTTTTCAGAATTTTGACAGACCACTCTGACGATCGCCGGCACGTTTGTTTGGTGGGTATGATAAGCGGGCTTAAATGTTTCGTTTGCGCTCCGGCATCGGGGTCGACTCGAAGAATGCGGAATTAAAAGAAAATAGAGGAACGAATTTCCTTTTCCTCCGGGAAAAGCCACGTCGTTCGGCAGGAACGATCCTGACCAAAAGTCATTTTGCAGAACGAAACCTTCCACTTCGCGTAGGACCTTTAATGCGATAAGGGTGGGATTATAGTCAAGTGATTTTTACGAGGAGTCGTTATGGGGTCGCCAATATTTGCGCATCGAGGCGGAGCTGAGACTGGGAGAGGTGGGGGTAGCGACCCTCGAACGAAACGAAAAGGAAAGTTGGGACAAGCGTGTGTCCCCTGCAATGACTGTGACGAGTAATTTTCTGGAGTACATGATAGGACCTATCACTCGGACGGCAAACGACCCCTATGTTCCCCTAACCAAGTACACGTTACGGTAAAAATTGTCCAATCCGTGAATATGGCGTAGACTTAGGCACATTTTATCGACCTGGGAATTTGGACGTTCTTATATATGTGAAAAATCGAAGTGTGCAATTGCGGAATATTTGAAAGTTCGTATTTCCGAGAATTTAAAATTTCGCGAATCCGCGACCACGGGAGTATGGACGTCGGGAAATTTCTTAGATTAAGTCCTCCGTCGTCCGTACTGAGCATTTGACTATCAAAGTAAAACGTAATCCCGATCGAGCATTCTCTACGAGGAACCGTCGGTCTCGTTCGACTACTAAATCGCGGAAAGTGAAATTCCGCGACAAACTTCGCTGCACAGATAATTCGCATTCCCGCAGGATTGTCTTGAAACTTTCCGTATTCCCGGGGCGAACAATTCGGGAGGCGTTCTGGCGTCCTGCGAAGATTTAATCCTTGATCTCGCACCCCCACAGAATACTCCCCTATGTCCGTGCGTATGAGCGTGTGTGGAAACTCGACAATAAAAAAAAAAAAGAATCGCATGACGCGATCCACCGAAAAGAATGAATAAATTTCTCCATCAATGCTAAAATGAACCCGCAAGAACACTTATCAATTTACTGTAGCCGACAACTGCAAACGCTGCGGGGGGAAAAGGAAAGTCGTATAAAGTACAATGAAGAGCAGTATACCCACGAATATGTTTCAATGACAATTGTTTCCGCCGCCATCTGCCGGCGCACAATCACGTAAACGCCGCACGATCCGACAAGACGCAATTGATCCGATCGAACGGCCTTCATTCGACATAACCACGTCTACAGCGCCGATAACAGCATTGAGCCGACACGCGTTCCCGCGTGTCCCAAAATCTTACGACACGAATTTTACGGAGGTCCACGCCGAAACGGCGCGAACGCTTTGCATTACGTTTTACGAGGGCGTCGGGGCAGTAAAGCGCAGTTTAAGCAAGCGTTCCGTCCGGCGTATATCGACCCGCCTCGCTCGATACAGTCCGGCCAGTGGATACACAACGGGCTACAGTCGAAGTGTCGGGCTGCCAATAAAGTTCGGCGAAATCCTGCCGCGAGGTCCGATGAAATCGAATAAAATAATCGTTCGCGCGCGGCGCGTTTTTATTTTCGCCGACACGAGTGTTCCCGAATAAACGGACGGTGGCCGGGGGAGGCTGAGTTTGAGGGAGGATGGCGGAGGGATGAGAAAGAATGCGCCTTCGAAATCCGGCGTTACGTATTCCGCGGGCATAGCCTCTAAAGTGTCCCACGCTCGGCGAACCGCAACCATCCGACGACGATTCATACGTCTCTTCCGTCGTGCAATGAGAAAGGAAGGGAGTGGACGGAGGATGGAGGTGGAGGAGAGAAGGAGAGAGAAAGAGTTAAAGAGGCCAGGCCGGAGACTCTCGAAACGCATTCGGAATTCATTGAAAGAGAGAGGTTTCTACTCTTGTCGGAGAGAAAGAGAAGGAGGGAGTGTACTTTGGACCTAGAAGAGAGACTTTCACTGAATGGCTAATGGTAAGATGATTTTGCGTAATACACGACTTCTGTTTTGGGATCAGGTATTTGTTAGGGTATGCGTACTGTACGTACCTGTACGGCGCGGAAAATAGATGATTTTGTTGGAGTAACTAATGTCGCGAGAAAAATAGGTACTTCGAAATAGGACGCGAATGGGACAATGAGCCTGCTTAAATTCCTCCCGCACTTTTGGCATTCCGCGGGCACTTTAGATCGGTCGGAAATAAGAGTTATACGGGCGTATTCGTCACACTGTAAATCTGTCGTCTGGACGTGAGTGTGTCGGGAATGGCTCTGGCTATTATGAATTGTGCCCTCTCGAAGACGGAAGTAAGACAAAGTACACCCCGATGAATCCATTCGGTGCAATCCGGGCGTAGAATTTAGTATTCGATCGTAAATTCATCCCGTCTATTCGGGCCGACCAGCGCGAAATTCCAGAACAGGTAACACGTCTTTCGAATACGAGCGTCAATGTTATTAATCCGAGTCCGAGATTTTGCCGAATTTTTATCTACATTCGATTAATGCGCGAACGTTAATTAGGACATTCGCACATGTATGTCAATTTCGTATTGAATCAAATTCAGCCTCGAGATACGTTTTGATTTCTAACGGATTTCTGTACTTCGCAAACTTCTTGTAAACGATGAATCAATGTGATTATGTTCATTAATTACGGCGCGCACCTGCATGTAAAGTTCTTACATCAGTACGCCGTTGTTAACGTTACAGATTGTTACGCATTGTATCAGATTTCTGGCTCGAGATCTCGTTAACCGGCACTCACGGAGACAAAATAAATTCATTGCCAGCCGCCCCCAGCCCCCTCCCCCCCAAATTTCCACCATGCTAGAACACATTATTCCGGGAAAATATCGAATATCCCTTTCCTCGCCTCGGCTCCACAAGCAAACTAGATATTAATTAGTTCCGTTAGTTTAATGAGACATCCAGCCAAACTCCTTTCAAGCAACGACTTTTTCGTCGATCGTACCGTTCCATCGACCAGCCGCCTGCCGTACGAAAAACGAGTCCAAAAAAAAGTTACTTACGCAACAATACGAGATTTTACATGCCAAGGAAGGAAAAAATAAGGAAATCGAGAGCGAAAGGCCACCGAATGCTAAGGAAACGAAAGTGAACGAAATGTTGCAGTGCAATATGCCACACGAGCGGTCGTTCTTAAAAGGACAGCACCCGAAACTGTGGAATGAGCGAGGCCGGTGCAGATAGAGAAAGGAAGCCAGCAGACGACAGAGGGAGGAAGAAGGAGAGAAAATCGACGAGGGTGGCCGTATAGCCGTCTCCATAACTATACGGTCCACTCACCTAACGTAAGTATATTGTCAATCAATCCACGGTATAAAAGCAATCTGAGCTTCGATCGACGGAATGGCGGGGTCCCGCGGGGCACGGACAGAATGACGGAGCCGACGAAAGGGAGAAGGGAAGAAGAAACGCAGAACGAGGGTAGAGAGAATAGTGTGCAAACAATTCCCTCTCGCTTCGATAGCGACGAGGGTGGTACGGGTGGGCGCGGAGTGTTGCTCTCCGTTGGCCGATATAACCTAGCCAATGCTAGCCCGAAGAAACGAAATCTCAGTGCTGGGGTACGTTGGTAAGTAAAAGTAATGCACGGTTAATGTCATTTCCTTCCTCTCAATCCTTTATCCCTCTAGCCTCTGAATAGTCTATTAGTTCATTTTGAATGTGTTCGGAAATCGAAGTGCATGATTGAACAGTAGGTCTGCTTCTAACTGCAGAGAAATGACGAGTATTGACGAGAATATCGCGGAGTCGTGAAGTTGATGATGGAGAATCGACGATTAATCGACTGTTTACGAATACGATGGCAGTCTGTGTATATACGTGAGACATGTAACGCATACGTATACGTAGCTATGGTCAAGGCGGCGTGACCGGACGGATATGGCCGACGGCAGGATATATTTGAAGAAGTTGGAGGAGAGCCCTGGTGTGTCCACTCGAGGTGGTGGCGTGTTCCGTTCACGGGAAGCTCGGAGTGCTGAGAAAATATATCATTTTGCCCCGACGAAGGAGACCGAGACGGCGATGGTCTTACGATCAGATTGATGTATCTTTCTACGTATCCGTTGTTTAAAGACCGCTCTTCCACTTCGGGCCAGACAAATGCTTCCGAGAGCACGATATTCCCGAAATATTTACCGGTCTTGTTGTTAGCGTCTCGAGCTTTGCCTCGGATGAATTTTCCGTAAATCCGCCAACTGTGCACTCGTAGCAATGCGAGATTCGAGGTTGACTCTTTCGACTAAGACAGTCTTAGTCCACGGCGGCAAATTGGTTTAAACGAACAAACGCAGCTTGCCTCGACATATTTAACTTTAACTCAGCAACATTTCTCGTACACCCATAGTAACGTTAAATTGAAATCTGACCGCTCCAATCGATCGACTAATTTTTGCTCGAAGAAATGTCAGACTGTTGTTTACACAACACCCCCGTGCTACACGTTCGCACGCGATCCCTTAAATCGTCATTTTGCACCGCATCACCGCCCTCGAGCGACATAACATTGTACAATCGGGGTCAGTCGTCCTTTGGACAACTCGCATGAAAACCCTTCTCGTCAAATCGCTTCAAAGTGATCCAGGGCTGGAGGTCCGAGGCAACAATGCCAAATCCGGCGCTCGTCGCGAGGGGTGGAATGGACCGAGCGTGGGATCCTGTAAATACATTATCCAGATTTGCTATTCGGCTCTCTGGCGAGCAATCTGCGGTACCTCAAGAGATCCGGCACGTGCTGGGATCCCACGACGTTTTCCTTCTTCCTTCCTTTCGCGTCCTTCCCTTCTTTGGAACCCGCCGCCGCCTCCCCGACCGCTTCTTCCCCACTCTCTTTCTCCAGTTCGATCTCCCACCGACGGCCTTTATCTCGCGCTATTAATCTAATCCTCGTTCGATCGGCCAATGAACAATTTAATTATGCACATTTTCTGACGAATCCTGTACTCTTACTTCGACCCGAGTAATTGCTCTTACGCATTCGATCTAATTTTCGAACAAATCGACAGGCATCTAACGTCGCGATGTACGGATTCCAGATTTTCGAATTTCGAACATTGTTTCAAGTACAGCCTGTCTACAAACTGAAATTAGTGAGCCCAGCGCAAACGTCGCGCGAGAATCGGTTCGTCGATACCCTTCCATTTTCCGCCACCCCTTATGGTACACCCCCCGCAAACTCTCTTACGTATTTATCTACGGCCTCTTTGGCGTTCGGCTCGTGCGGGCTCCGCCCGTCTTTGCGGCCGATATTATTTCATTTTCCGCCAGTCCAAGCCACCCGAGACGCCACGATGGGGTTGGTCACCGACTCTCCCATTGGGCCACAATGGGCGCGTAACCTTATTTGCCGGTGCACGACTGGCTATCCACCCCTCGTTCCGTTTCTCCGTTCCTTCCTTCCTTCCTTTCGTTCCTTCGCTCGGGCTGTCGTCGTCCGACGTTTTCCGCTGTTTTTCGAGCGAGACTCCTTCCGTGCCATATCGTTGACGCGGTCCAAGTTGATTGGACGGCGACAGATTTCTGGGAAACCTTCTCGCGCTCCATTTGTTCGACAAGTTTCAGCGACGTGCGATGGTGAACGATCCGGTGTCCATTTACTTCGCAGCTAGTCTGAATATAGGTTTAGGCACGGATGAAATGCATGGTTCCGTTGATGGCACTTTTTCCGGCGTCGTGCAAGCACGTGGTCAGTCGAACGTCAGACGACGAGTAGCGTGCTCGAGACTCGATTGTACACACGTTTTTGTAAGAATAAACGCTCGTACACGGGACGAGATTTTGCGTTAAACTATGATTTCTCCTGACGCCTTACGCGAGATCCGTCGCACAAGTTGATCTCGATCGCACATCAGCCGAGCTGCTGCGGCATTGTCCTGTCGATGCATTCTACGATACGATCGTGGCGCTTCCTCAAACGAATTCCGTATTCCAAAGCGCCGTACTTCAATCGCCGCTGTTTACGAAATAAGAAAATCTCCGGCCACTCAAGGGTTTATACGTCCTTTCAAGCGTCCGCGAATATTTCGTGTGCATTTCTCTCTCCGCCCGCCGCTGGATTCATATCACGCGCCAGACAGAGGAGTGACGCATTAGAATTGGCATTCCGCGTATGAGAACGTATCCTCTTCTCCTGCTCTATGGTCGAAAGAACCCGACTCTCTTCGCAAGATTATCACGATCATGCATTTCGTCGCGGGATGAAAAAAAAAGAAGAGAAAGGAACAGACGTATCTCGAAGATCGACACACACCGCGAAAATTCTGACTTCGTCGACGTAATAAAAAATTCAAAGCCGCTTTGGCGCCGCGCAAACAACAGGTGCGCGGCCGCGGTATTGTGACAGGGCGGGGTGTGCGCAAATTGCGTATGCAAATTCTGTATGCGTAGGGGCCGAATTAAAAAGGACCAGGCGCGCGTCGATCGTTTTACATACTCGCCGAAACCGACCCTCCCCACGAAATATCTCGTGACAATGGATCATTCATTATTTATCCATCGAAGTCCGACAAATGTAAACACGCTCGACATGGCGACCGCGACCTACAACACGTCAACCAAAAATCACTCCTTAAAACCAACCAAACGAAATAATATTCTCTAATTTCTCACGATTCTCTTCTATCTTCTATTATATTACAATTATGTTTGTATATATATATATTTTTTTTTTCCTTATGTACCAAATCTAAATAGATAAAAATATTCATCGTACATAAACCAAACAAACCTGAAAAGGAGACTGAGAATCTTCTTCGCTCAAGCCTGCCCACAACGAACACACAACGATACTCGGCAAAAAAAAGAACAAGAAGCACGACAAGCGCGAGGGGTCGTCCGCGCATCCCTCAAATTATTCCCAACGACAGTTTCGCAACGCACAAAACTATACGACTCCATAGAAGCGGCGCGCGATAAGTGGCGCGGACCGGCCATAATCCGGCGCGCTCGTGCGGAATAAGCAATGATTTTCGAGTTCTATTCTATATTATTACGTCGGATCCGTGTATATAACCGGCGGTAATGCAGTGGGCCGCATTAAAGCGCGGATAAAGCTGCCAGGCGTACAATAACTGGCGCGAGCTTTCGAGAAGACTGCCCATGCCAGCCTTCTCTCCCTTCCCACCCACGCCTCTCATCTTTGACCCTCTTCCCAACTCCCACTCACTCTTTCCATCCTCTCGAGCGTGCCGAGGTGGCCCGCAGGTGGAATCGCATGATTAATGATCCTCGCGGCCAGCGCCGGCCCAGGCCGGCCCGACACACTGGAAAGAGATCATTTTATCACGCTCAACGGATTTCGAGGGCCCGACGGCCGGGATGAAGCTATTTTTGCGACTCTCGCGCGGATATATACTTTTGGACAGGTCCCAGAGCGAGCGGGGGAGAACACGATCTTCTGGCTTTTCGACGGAAATTTGTCACTTCGAGGATTCGACGAAATTTGCGCGTTGTTCGACGGATTTTTTTTTTGGGGTTTTTTTTTTTTTTTTTTTTTTTTTTTTTTTTTTTTTTTGTTTTAATTGGATTTATTCAGAAAATGTGTGACTATACGGTGTAAGTAAATACAGCAAATGTATATCGAAAGAATTGGATTGTGTGGTGTGGGCTAACATCGTTTGTAAAAAATTGTCGACGTTTTCGCTGTGTTACGTGTACAGTATTAATCGTAGGAATACGGCGAACGAATCGATTGACGGGATATTATGTTCTGCTTTGATATCGTACCCCGAAATCCCACGTCGTCGCACGCACGTCCGAGACGCTGATCGGCCGTCCCACGAGAGATTAGAAACGCATCGACCGGAGGTGGACATTTCCGAACTCGACGAGAGCGTATTTCGAGAAGTTGATCCGATGTAATTCGTATGGATGTCGTTAATATTTCATCGAGCCGCGTCGAGAAACTTGCGTCCATTTCGAGGCAATTCGCAAACGTACCTATTCGGAATGAAGCTCTCAGCATGATTGGAAAAACAGGATTAAAAAATTGAACAAGCCCTTGTCCCTATTTGCCGCATCACAGATCCACTCCGGGATCAACTGATAAACCATTGAAAATCTGACTCTGAAAAAAATCCGTTCCCGCAAAATCTTCTATTAACTATTTCATTTAGTTAGTCAACGTGTCTCTGGACGTGAACCGCTAACGTTTACACGCAAGTCGAGGCCGCCGAAACAAAGTGAAGCCGAATTTGATTGCCTTCCACCTTCTGGCCCTCAGCACATTTCCCTTTTTCCCTTTCGGCCTCTCACGGAACTTGGGACGGTAAAACCGGTGTTTGTAAGTGCCGTAGTGGCCACTTTGCGGCTCTCGGCTGCGGTTGAATTAGAGTTTAAGAGATCGCCCGGCATTGGCAGGCCGCTCGTAGAAGCCGCGAAATAGTCTCGTTCACGACCACGGCAACTTGGCCCTTCGATACACTTCAAATCGAAACAACGTCGATCGGCTTCCTAAGCTGCAGAGGCAAATCAAGCTCGACGCTCGACGCTAAATAACAGTTCCGAGTGGACGCGCGCCTTCTTCGGAGATCGAAAAGAACTGGCACTTTGACAAACAAGAGTCGCTCTACAGGAAATTATTGGAGCGTAATACGCGCGACTGCTGAATTATGTTAACTGACATTCGGTTCGCGTAAAAAAGCCGTCTACAACAAAGCCGTGGCGTTGTTCAAATGAAGGCGTAATTAGGAAATTGGCAAGGGCGTTAATTGCGTCGGATGCGAAAGGTCGTAATTAAAAATTAAAATGAATCGCGAGCTTAATTCAACGAACGGCAACCGAAACTGTCGCGTTTCAACGCACTTTGTCCGGTTGATCGTAACTCAATCGTAGAGCGGGCTTCGCACTTGCACCGTGCGCCGTCGTACTTTAGGAAAATAATACCGTTCGAGCGACACTTGCGGCCGGAGTGTTTCTCGATCGTCCGATTCCGCATTTGCGTTTTATCGCACGCCCGCTACGTGATAGTCGGACGTCATGAGGTGTTACGGACGAAACGAAAAGCGTCGATCGACGGGAGGCCAAACGGAGCAACACGAACGACGCATTACTTCGCACTCCTCACACCCCGCCAGAAGTCCTTTTTTCGAATGTGACCGTGGCTGTCGTGCGGCACACAAAATCAATATGTCGCCCCTGCTCACATCAAATCCTGCACTCTTTGTGCTTCGTTAAATATTGCTGCACAGATTCGTCACTTGCGATCAAAAGTATACTTTCAATTCCGGAGAAAATCGTGAAGTCCCGTAAACCTCGATACATGCCACATTTCAATATTTTCTTATTACAGCCGACTCTTATTACACGATCAAAATATCTGCGCTCCCACACACATTCGTATATACGTCACCGCGTAGAGGATAATAAAAACCCCAAAGACCCTCCGTCACCTTGCTGTCTTTCTCGTATTTACCCAGCGAGCTATTTCCAGTAAAAAAGAAAGAACGAGAAATGGTGAGAAATGTCGGGATAGAGATAGAGAGAGAGAGAGACAGAGAGAGAGAGAGAGACTTGACGACGACTTTCGTCGCGACGCGATATCACTCCGCTAATTAGACATTAGCGCAACAAACAACCTCTAGGTACAGTGTACCGCCTACCCCCACCCATCCTCTCTCCCCTCGCGTCCCTTCATCCCTCTTCAACTTTATCTCTCTCTCTCTTTCTCTCTCGCCCTCGCTCCTTCCACCCGGCCACTTCTACCCTCCAGAAACCACCCCGATTCCCCTGACGAAATGCTCAAGTTACAAATTAACTTGCAGAGGATCATCCGTTTCCACCTCAGCGCGCGCCAACGCCCGTTCCGTGAGACGGAGTTCTCTGCCAGGCAGTCGTCCTCTCGTCGCAGTCGTTGGCAAATCAAACGGCACCCACCCACCCCCGGAAAAGGGTCGAGAAAACTCGTTGTTATTGGCTTTCGTCGTTCGCGCGGCGAGGGAATCGCGATGGGCAGGGAGCCGTGAAAAAATAAATGCCCCAGCGTCGTCACTTCTTTTGCCTAGGGTGAAAATGATTCGCAGGTATAATGTCGGCGATATGCTCTCGTGATGTCGGGCATTATGCGCGTCGGATTCGTGCTTGGTGGGATCGTTTTGATAACCCTCTTGGCTGGGTCGAAATTTTACTAGAACGCTCCGGTTTAAGTAGGTTTGACTGAGATCGATGATTGTGGATTTATTTATTTAATCACGGGTGTAAACAAACAAAAATATAAAAAAGAAATTATTGAACTCTCATATACTTAATCTAAACCTACTCTAAACTACGATTACTTCATTACTCTGCGCGAAAATCATTGTATCGAGCGATGTAAAGTTAATTGTCGATTCCTAAAACGTTCATGGCAGCTTATTTTCGGTAAACCCGTAGTTGAGAATTTAAGGTATAAAGTACTTGCGTAATAAATCGATTCAGTGTGTAAGTGTTTGTTAAGAGTCAAAAATCCATAGATCGAATTCCTCGAACGACTGTCGGCCCACTCACAATCAGTTCTCCCCGCGCATCGCAAACATCGGAGCGTCATCGATGAAATCATATCCCTGTAACGCGCGGCATCGATTATTTTCCGCTCGGCGAGCACGCATCTACGCGAAATAACTCTGTCAAGGAGGAGAAAGAATTTTCAGAACTCGATGAAGGTGGGCCTCCGCCGCCTCTATTGAATGATATCGCGGTACTACAGGTATTAAATTCTTCGCAACGAGAACGGTGACGTAAAAGAATATTGCATACTTCATCGTGTCGTCCCACGCGGCCCGATGCGGAAAAGATTGAATTTTATTATTGTCACGATCCACCTGTGCAGCGCGTTTTCATAAACATCGGCAGAACATTAATACCGAGAACTGATCCATCGCCGTCGGTCAAATATGGCGCCCGATAGATACTTAAAGCTTGCATCATATCGTTACGTAAGAACATTTTGCATCCCAGTCGACACGTCAGCCATATTAGCATCCCAACACTCGCACTCGGATATGACAAAAAGATCCGATCGACTTTCCACCGAAATCTGAGAATTCGTTACTCGTTATCAGCGCGGACGATAAAATCGTGAAACTTTCTCGCGGCGCCGACTTAGCTCCGCTCCTCCGCCGCAGCCGGCTCCGTTTATTTCCATGGAAAACGATTTATCGTCCCTGAATTATCGTTACCCGCCGCGGCAGCGAGCGATTTTTTCCGCCAAACTATTAACGCCGGTATCCGGGAGCGCTCGCCTGTTATGTTTAGCGGAGCACCCAGTATAATTTCGTGCCGCCTCAGTGCGCCCGCCGGGGGCGCTCCAATGTCCGCCGTGGATTTCATAACGAGTAAACAACATATTAGAGACGAGTTGTCGACGATCTTCTCGCTTCGACGCTCGGGAGGCATCGCTTCTCCTTTACCAACCCCCCTCCTTCCCACCCTTCCTCATTTTGCGTATATGTCAATCTGCATCAAACTTCAAGCACCACCGCTTCAGTTTTCGAATTTTCTTGTTTTCCGGTGCGTGAAAAAACAAGGCCTAACGATGATGATGTTCGTTAGCCGAAAAGAGGAGAGGCGAGCTGACGAATCGGCGAGACGGTCTCGATTACGCAAGAAATCGGGAGAGTAATGAGGTCTCGCGGCAATATATGACACCGTCTTCCGGTCCCATGGTAACGCCATCGGAGAAGACGGTCCTCCTTTTGTCCCGCGGGAGAGGGTCGAGTCGTTCTAAATGTCGCGAACCGGCGGTGATAGAAGGTAGGGGAAAAGGAAACAAGGTGCAAAAAGGGAGAGAGGAAGAGAAAAATAGGAAAGACGAAAAGCGAAAGAGATAAATTAACAGAAGTGGCTCGAAGTGTTTCGGAAACTTCTGAGAACGATCAAAACTAACGTCCGGCACGACACCGAATAACGCACCGAAAAACAATATTTTCCGTTATGAAAATGAAGAAAAAAAAAACAGTTTTGTCTACACGCAGAACGCTCACAAGCTCATAGGACAAGAATAAGTCGAGAACGAAAATTGACCGCTAGAGTCTGGCCGCCTGGGAAGTCTCTCCGCACGACCGTTCCGTATGAATGTGTGAGAACGTGGAAACGGGATGGTGCCAGAATTAAAGGGGGCGGCCGGGTTCTTATAATTGGAGGAAGCTTCGGCCCTCGGGGTGCGACGGTGCCCTGGCAACAGAGCAGACTTCGGCCTCAGACGCGAGGATCGGAACATCATGACATCCGAGAGACGAACGGGAGCGGGAAACGAGCGTCGAGAAGAAACGGAGACGCGGCGTGCGAAGAATGAGCCGAGGAAGCGAGAGCACGACGGAGACGAGAAGATGAAGAGAACGAAGAGGAAAAAAAAAAGGAGGCGAAGAAATCCAGTGTTCTATCTACTTCTAACCTTTCCTCTCTGCAATCACCCCTTCGTAATTAACCCCCATTACGGTTGTTTTGCCGCTCCTTACTCCTCGCTCACCTCTCCTTCGACACCCCGACGATTTCTACCTTCTTTCCCCACCCACCTTCGTCAGGCCGACAGGACGAAAGGACAGAGTCGCTCGTTTGCTGAGAGGCGGAGATGGTATCGGCAACGCTGCTAGTTTATTATTCTTCTAATGGAAGGCAACAGCCTTCGTCGTCGTCTTAGTCATCGTTCTTACGCCTCTCTGGCCTCTCAAACTCCTAATTATCGTAGAGTACGTCTCTCTCTCTCGCTCTCGAGATATATTTCCCGCGAATATCCGGAACGGCGCGCGGCCCTTTAACGGGAGATATTCGGATGTGCGAGGGGATCAAAACTGAACGGGATAATTGGGATTATGACGAGTCGCGCGACCGAGCACGCCTTCGACGTCGACGTCGGAATAAGGTGAGTTTCCTCTCGCTCGACGCTCTGTATCCGCTCGTATTTTCGCGTCCCTTCGCTTCTTCGAGGCGTCCGGAAGAAAATCGTGGGCGATGCGAACGCCCGCGCCGTGGAGATACTCTAATTACCGTCGACGGCCGACTCGCGAGAAATTGCGTCGGCATTTAAAATACATCTTCTGCGCATCGCTGTATTCCGTACCGTCTATGGCCGTTTAAATGCGCCTCACTGCGCGAGAGCGACGATCGATTTAGCTACCGATAGGTCTGCCTTCGACAACTTCCTTCGGTGCATAAAAATGTATCTTTCGAGTCTGACGGCTTCAGGGAATTCAAGTGTCGAGTACATTGAAATACGATTTATCATAAGTGCTTCCACGGAGATAGAACGATCGAACAGTTGCAACAATCGAATTTTCGAGAAATCGTAACGCAGACGGCGCTGTTTTCCACGCTTACGGCGGAAGCGTACGAATAATTTAATTGCATCCCGAAGCCCGTTTTAACCGCCAAATCATTTTCCACCTCCGACGGCGCGCCCCCGAGAATTCTGTAGGAACGATGGATGAGTTCCCGGAAACCGATACGGTTCGCCAAGTCTCGCGAACAATTAAGGTCGTCGTCGGGATCTATCGGAAGCCGTGCTAGACTTATACACGCACGTCCACATCTTCCCGCAATAATACCGTCACGATTTACACGTATACAGAAGTATATATACGGATACGCGCAGAAACGGTATCACGTATTTCCACGTCTGCCGATACATACAGGGAGGGGCATATATAGAAACGTCGATGCAATTAGCAATAATCGAGTAACTTCGACTTATCGGCGCTCGTGGCACATCAAATCACCCTCGACGTATTCCCGGAATCGGACCGCATTATTAGCGGACTCTCGACGTTATTAATACGGCCCGCTTGAGCTTCCAGCGATCCAGAGCGGGAGCAACTATCGTCCTCCTTGTGGGACGACTCGTACCGGGCTACGCAAATCCGACGATACGCCCGTTAGCGTTGTCCTTAGCAGCAAGAATCCGATTACAGACAGACACGATGTAATTAGTTGCCGAGCAGTCTACGGCAGGCACATGATCGTCGGGCGTTTATAGAAATACACGCATGTATTACGATTAAGAAACGCGGGCCAGTTCCTTCGCTGAGTTTCAATACTTTTTCTGCCGATCCACCAATATCCAATATTCGATGAAACAGCATCGTAACTGCTGTGACGAACGACGGAATAATAACTAACGCGATCAAGAGACAGAGAAGCGAAGAAACGAGCAAAGTTAAAGGAAGCACAGGAGGACCCTTCCTGCCTCTTCAGGCCCAGCCGAGCGTGTCCGGTCGGCGGGTATTTAAACGTGACGGGCGCCGTGGACAGAAGGAGGCAAACGGGGGGAGGGTAGGCAGAAGGGTGGTAAAGGGAGGAGGCGACCGTGCCGGTGGAGCGACGCGAAGCGCCATTACTATGCAAATAGATTCGGAGTGACACGACGAGAATGGGCTATACACCTCCAACCCCGTCCACCCCCCATTCACCCCCTACCACCCTGCAGCACCTAACTGTCGCCCGCGAGGACACCATTTAATAGTGTAGTTTCGCACGCCCCTCCTCATCCCCTTACCACCCTCTTTCAACCTATCTACATCTTTCTCCCTCTTTCGCACTCCCACTCTCTCTCTCTCTCTCTCTCTCTCTCTCTCTCTCTATCCACTACCCCAATACGGGTAATGAAATTGTCCATGCGCGAAACGGTGTGCGGCTCGTTGCGGGGGTGACAGGGGATCGAGGAGGGTTGGAGAGGGCGGAAGAGGGTTAGCGGGAGGCTCCATGATGGCAGGAAGGGGTGGCGAACGTTTGTTCTGCGATCGAGCGAATACGTCGTTGCGTGCCTTTTGCGCGCTGAGCCAGATTCACGAGGATTTAGCCGGAATTTCAGGTACACGAATGGTACAACGTGCCACGAGCGTGTGCGCGCGCGCGTGTACGCGCGGATTCGGGGTATGATGGGAAGTGGATATATTAGGTGGCCGAAAAGTTCGGGTCACTGTTCACGCACGATCGCCGTCTATGTTGCGCGGATCGATGGGGGCACGTGTGAGTCGGTCTGATATATGTTTGCACGGCTGCGCTTGTGGCGTCTGCGAGTATTCGTAACGTGACGGTTTTCTGTGGATATAACGAAGTCAAGGCTGATGTGTAGAGTAGGAAATTAGGGGAAGAAGGAAAGGACGGCGAGAAAGAGTACGAGTGGCGGAAAATTCGTGGGGCAGGAGCGTCGAAAGGATCGCGACGGATGAAACGAATATCATGGGAGCAAACGATTCGCAATCCCATCCTACGCGGCTCGCTTGTTTACGCCTGTCCACTTTTCGTCTCCCGTATGCTTCTCGCCCACCAGTACGTGTTTTTCGCGTGAACTATGACTATGTTGATCAGCGAATCTTCTTTCTCTAGCCGGCTACCTCACACCTCGGGTTGCTGAAATCGAAAAAACTTATGGTTTCGACTCCTGAAGGTGACTTTGCTAATGCCACATGTTCTTCAATCGAGCTATTGGATAATTTACCTTAATATGCCACGGTCAATGAGGTTCAAGTTAAGGACGGTAATAGAAGTTTGAACGACCGCGACGCATCGAAGGCATTTGACTTATGACCGGTCGACCGCTGTATCGGGAGCTGCTTCAGGAGAGCGCTTATGGGTGGTCAAAGGCAGCGCGAAAAGTGGCGAAGGGCACTTAAAAAGTGCACAAGGAGCGCGCCGCTCCAGAGGCTCCCGCCACTTCTTACTGTCGAAGTTTTGAGAGTGACAGAATTGACGAGCGCTTCATATCACAGGAAAATTGAGAGGGATTGAAGCGTAAAAATAAATGGCCAATTTTATTGGCCAGTTTACGAATTCAACACTTGTCAGTGGATAGCGATGCAATATGTGACAGGATATTAAATTAATCATGCATTACATGTAATTTGCACTGTATTCAGTCTCTTTAGCAAAGCAGAGCAAACGGTAATAATCTTGTCGTTAGTCGTTGATGTTCAATATTGAAACGTGAATCTCGATGATTCAGTAATTCGTGCTCAACGTAGAAGCGTTCAATAGAATACATTTGCTAGTTTTACGCAGAAAATATGCCTCTCGCAGGCGAGAATTGTTTCGCGCTCCGCAAATGAAAATCGCTGCCGGCGCAGCGCGCCTAATTCAGAAAAAGGCGTCGTGCAAAGGGTTTAATGAACGATCATTCCCCGCCGTTAAGAATTCCCGTGGCGCCTGCTCGCGAGAGGAGAGTCTCGCATATACCTTCTCATTTTCAGCCCTCGCCGGCTGTTAAAGTCCCGCAGATCTGTATTCATTTCAGTCATACCGTTTGCGCCCGATAACGGCGGCAGATTGCTGTCATCATCGTTAATTCTCATAATCCGGTAATTTTATAAGCGTGTCTCCGAAGATGCGAGAATTCGCCGTATTCAAGTAAGAAGAAGAACGTTCTCTCTTCCGCGGTCCCTGTCCTCTGTCAGTGTAAATATCATCGTGGAACAGTTAAACTGATCCACCGGACTCGCATTCGACGTGCGTGTACATATATTAGGCATTTTAATGCGGACGCACACAGCCGCGCGGATAATATACAGGACGGTCGATTTATTACAGTCGAAGCTGTAGACAGCCTACTAAGTGCTGAACACGTCCCGCCAGAAGATTGATGTTTCTTCGGTTTGCGGTTCCGGGCGAGGTCGAAACACAAACGCAAGCCACAACCGCGGAACACCCCATCGGTTAACCCTATCGTCATATCAAAATACGATTAGCTGCGAGGCGAAAAGGAGGGAAAGGGAGTGAAGGAGATAGCGCGTTGGATAAACACGACGAAAGAAGGAGGTGTGGAACGAGAGAGAAGAAGAGAGGGAGAGATGAAAGAGAGTGAGAGGAGGCAAGAAGGGAAAGACGAAAGGGCAACTTTTGCCACCCCCTCCACCCCCCTGCGCCTCGTTATCGATCAATCTAGGTCGGGCGCGAGAGGAAAAACCTCTGTGGATGGAAAAGCCTCAAAGGCTCCCGATGCCTCGTAATTGGGGATTTTCTTCCTTTCGAGGAGGAGGAATTCTGAAAAGTCCGAGGAGGAATGTTCGAATATCAAAGGAGGGCGCGTCTTCGCAGCCCCCGGCCCGGAGAAATTACGAATTGCTATCGGAGACGAAGAGGAGAGCGTCGGAAGTCGGCCGTGAAGCGGCGCCGATACCTTTTCTGCGCCCTTTGCGCCGCGACGACCGGCCAGGACAATAGTGCCAGAGATTACTGCGCGTCGATCGTCAACTTTCGACGGCCGTCGACGTCGTACGAAACGCACATTTTTCAATAGGAACGCGCGCACACGCGGCTAAATAATCGCGGCGCTTGCCACAAGTGCGCGCTCGGCCCAAATGTTTCAATACACGTCAAATGTTAAAGTGATTGAAGCCCAATGCATCGTGCCTACCACTAAACGTAAAACACGTCATTCTCTGTGTCGAGATGCTTCGTTCCGCAGCGTAACGATATGCACGGAGAAGTCGGCTCGCGGAAGGTTAAGTCGCGCGAAGTCCGCCACGAAGAGACGGAAAATGTAGAACAATGTCGCGACGATTTCAATTTCAAATTCAATTCCCACCACCCCGTTCGCTTTCCTCTCGAGCGAATCGATAGCCCGTGACAACGATCCCGGAACGTTTCCTTTTTTTAAGCAACCGACGTCGAAGGGGGTGGGCGGGTCGTCCGACTACCCTTTACCACTTAGACGGCAGGCATTTTTTCCGCGACTGACAGTTCCGCTTAGTATTCCAGACCGCGTGCCCGGGAGTCAAGACGATTAATTATGCCGGTTAATTATCTTACGGGGACTAATTTTCTATCCGCTGTTTACGATTAATCATGCGCCTTGTCATGCGGCAAATAGCGCGTGGATGGACCGGATGGCATGAAAGGGGGGTGCAGAGGAGGGGAAGAGAGGGTGTTTGGTCCGTCGGTTGGTTGCGCGTTCCCGCTTTTGGTCGGGCTACCTTTTTGACGTGGAACGCGCTTACCATCGTCCCAATGACATTAATCACGACTCCGCGAAACGCGGCCAACTTTCGTGCGACGCTCGAGTAGGATCGGTGTCTTCGAGAAATGATATGGACCAACGAAAACATCTACTATAATACGTCACCAAGCACTCATACAACGACGTTCTAAATCACAAAAAAAAAAAAACGGAACCGCCGTAAACCGAATCATACAAAAATACATTTGAAAGTACAACGGAGTACGCATAACTGTTTAGACAATTTCCCGAATTCCCAAAAGGGTCCAAAATTGCATTTTCCAATGACTCCGAGAGCCGAAGGCAAACGTCGAGAGCACAATGCGCTTTCTCTCATCATTCTACAAAAGCGCATAGCACATATTTCCGGCAGTCCTCTCTCTCCCCCTCTCTCTCTCCCTGTCCAGTATCGATTCTCGTACCAATGTAAGACGTCGCCTCAGTTCAAAGAACATCAGAAGCACGCAGCGAGAATGGAAAGGGCACACAACTTTGCCAACTGTTTCGCACCCCTGCCGAGATATGTTTCGGCACCTCGCAGCGAGGACAAAAGCGTTGACCGATCGTGCATAGACGACCGGCCGGATTCCAAGAAGCGGAGCGCAGAGAACGCAAGAACGAACGGAAGGAGGATCGAAGGAAGAAGAAGAAGGGAAAGACGAGGGTGAGAAGGTGAGAGATGCGGAAAATGAAGTCGACTCCTCATCCTCCGGCTCCGGAGACTGGAGCCAGGCGCCAGTCTGACGCCGACCACCCCCCCGCACACCCCCGCACCACCTTAGTCACCCACTCCGCCGCCTACCGCCGCCCAATGTCCAAGATATCCGAGACGAGCGCGACATCCTGATTAAAACGCCAACTCCGGGGTATCGAGCTCTCGCAGCACGCCCTTCCCTAACGCTTCCTTTTTTTTCTTCTCTCTCCACTCTCCGACCCCTCTTTCTCGTCCCAACCCCCGCGAGTCTCGTTGGCACCTCTCAGTAGACAGTCATTTTGTGTTATGAAAAGTGATACGGATCGTTCGCGTATGCGTGTGTAGGAAGTAATTGTGCGTCGTCGGAGAGTATGATGCGGGAAATGATTGAATCACCAGAATGTTTTGGAATGGAATGTCCTGATATGTGGGATGTATGGAGAATCTGCGGAGAAGGTGATGTCGTTGCGTAGGATAGGTACGGTTTATAGGTTAGTAGGGAAGTGAGTCGGTGGAAGGTGGATGGTTTCCCTGCAAGTGTGACGAAAGAAGTTTCACACTTCGCTAATCCAGGCAGCCTACGATGTTAGCCGCGGGATTATGCACGCCGGCGAATTGGCAATTATGCGTCGGGAGTAGATCGTTTTCGGCTGGGATTCATGTCTGTCGGGCGACAGATGCGACAAATGCGCCCGATAAAACGGTAATCATCGAGCATATTGAGCCGCGACACGTCAGAATGACTCGACTACGGCTCCTGTATCCGTGACCTCCGTCGATTTTGCCCGAATTTCCGCGGAAGCGTGCGCTAAAAATGAAAACATCGCTGCGCATCGCGATGGTACGCGTGCGAATAAGGTTCAAAGACATCTTGCGTGACTTCTCGTGTAACAATGAATAGATATCGGAATCCGGTGCCCGGCTAAGCGAACGACACAACGAAATTCGCACGGAGGTAAGCAATACGCCCGCGAACTGCATTATACCGACTGTCGAACCGTATAATTCGCGCGAACGTGACGATGCGAGAGGCACGAAAACAACATAGGCCATTCATACGGACGCGGAACCGCAGGCAATTCGCAAACCGACGGCGGCGGACAATAGTAATTGTTTATCGGCATCATACGCGAGAGACCCGACGCACCGGCCGCGATAATGAAATTTGGAATGTTCGACATTTTCCAAACAACAATCGAATATCGCTCGCGCTCTTTCGCGAAAAATCACCATAAGCGATCGGAGCAATAAAGTCGCTCGTCCGTGTAACTTTATTAAACACGAATGAGCGTATAATTAGCAACGTCGAGGGAATGTTGTTCGATGATAAAAACGGCCTTGACAGTACGATGCCGAACGAAAGTGATGCAATTTCGGGAAGCCGAAAATGGTATGAATCAAAGTCACTGAAGGAGGTATCAGAAAAGGCTCGGTCTTCCAGACGAAAGGAAGACTCGACGAATGGAGGGCAGAGAGGGGAAAGGGGTAAGTGCGCAAAGGGTAGTGGGAGGCAATTCGAGATCATCGGCCCCGCCTAACACGCGGTACGCCAACACATACACACACACACACACACACACACACACACACACACACACACGCGCGCATGCCAACACGCGCGCGCCCGCGCATACGCATACACATACACGAATAGAGCGAGCGTGTACATAGGTATACGTTATGTTTGCACTGTAATTTTCCACCCAACTCGCCGGCGCTCCCGGTCGACGACATAGCCACCCCCTCGACCACCCCATAGAGCGGCCGCCTCCTCTCTTCGACCCCTCACCATACCGCGAGCCCAACCCCCGTCCTCGCCCAACGACCATAACGCTGAAATAACACCCCAGGCGACCGCCCGCCGTGCACTCGTGGGATGTGAACGCCTCTCTCTCTGCACACGTGTGTGTGCGCGCGGCCTGTCTGCACGGGAACGTGTCAGACTGTGTACGAGAATGTATCAGGCCGTGCTGCGAGTGTATCCGAGAGTATGAGAATGTGATCGCGGTGTGCATGAAACTGTACACCGACCTACCCTCGGCTACGTGTGCGTGTGCTTGTGTACGCGAACAAACTACCCGTGTTCCGAAGTGTTTGGTCGGTGTGTACCGGGTTCCGCGCGTGTTATTTATATAATTGCTCAATAGCCTCAATTACGGACCTTATTCAATCATAATCATCCGCCGGTGTTATTTGCGGACAAGCCCAGCTGATTGTAAGCACTCGATGCTCGCCACTTGCCGACGTTGACGACGCGTGGCGTCGGTGTCGGCGTCGACGTCGAGCACCCCCAGCGATGAACCCTCGCCACCCCCTTCCTGCGTCAGCAGCCCACTTTACTCGGCCCCGCTGATACACCTAGGCACTGTCGGCATGCCGACAGACCGGCGCTAAACAATCGCCTTCGCCCGACGCTCCGGCGATAACACAAAACTCTCTCTTCCTCCTTTTTTCTCTCTCTCCACCCGCATCAATGACTCTTGCGATTGCTGGAATGCCGACGATGTTTTCTTCTTTTTCATTGCTTTGTAGCGCTGCAGACTGATTGTGCGGCGAAATTGGGAACGTCGAGTTTTCGCGATTGTAACGTTCACCGTGCGATAATTTAGTATTTTTGTGACGGAATCGGGTAACTGTTAGGCGGCGGATTTGAAAAGGGGATAGATGGTTCAGAATTACATAAAGGTTATGACTTTCATTATTTTCTATTGCTTCCATCCTCTGCAGCGTCGCAAATTTTGATTGAATCAAGCAAGTCGAATTCACAACATTTTTGTTGACGGCTGCCTCTAATCTCGAGCTAATCAAACTTGATACACCACGATATCGTTAAATACTGACCAACGCACCGTCATTGACTTTGTTCACTGCGCTTACCACACCCCCGTGAAACAAAATACCACACATTCATCCGCATACTCTTCCGACTCCTTCTGCACAAGTAAGTCAGCGAAGCAGAACGTCGAAAGGTAGACAACCCCGCCGCGCTTAAACAGAAGCGAGCGTGCGCTATCTGCTAACTCGAGAGTAGGCGAGTTCGCGTTACGGATCTAAAGTAAAGTGCGCGTCGCCCACTCTTCCCACCCCCTTCAAGTCCGTTCACATCGGCGCCCGCCCAAACTGGCAGCTGGAAGTCACTACAGCGTATCGCGAGACCAACACATCCGAGCTCGCACTTTTCCACTCTTCCCCCACCCGCCCCCTGCTGCTCGCCGGACACATCCCAATTCCGCGAAGAGGGTGAAATAACCGCAAGTGCTCGGGAATAGCCGAAAAACTCGTGCGCGCGACGTGCCCTCGCAATTTGCTCGGCGTCAATTTCCGCCCCCGACACTTCTGCCGGAGTGGCTGATAAGAGGGAGCTTGTTTGAGCCCGCCAAATTTGTCCGCGCCGAAAGAACAGGCCGCGCATAACGAGCGGGCACGTTAAAATGCTCAGCGGAAAGGATTCTTTGGAGGCCGGGAAGAGAGGTCCATGGAACGTGGAGCGAGTCGAAGGCGGCGTTGCCGGAAATAGTATCGAGGAGAGTATTGTCGTGAGCGGCGAGGGTCAGTCCGTTATTTCGGTAATTTGTTTAGAGAGCGCTCCCATCCAATATTTGTGCCGCACGCCCGTCGTGCGCAAAGGCCAAGACGAATGTCAACAATTCACTCAACGTGGCTAGTAACATGAGTCGCGCCTCAACATCCATCATATCCGTGTCACGCTCTCTTTCTCTCTCTCTCTCTCTCTCTCGTTCCGGCCGCCCTCGACCCCTCCGCACGATCATTATGCCGCGTCATTGTCCCAGCCCCGCCGCTTTAAAACGCACTTCATTCGAAACGCCATCTGCGAAACCTCATCAAGTTCTCGATAAAAGAAAACCGAAGGCGTCACCGTGGTAAGAAGATGCCGCGCGAACGGCATAATTAAAGAGACAGCGCAACAATCTTCTAACAAACAAGAGACTGCGTGACAACGTCCGCCCTCCTCCCGAAACCACCCCCAACACCCCATAGACCGTATTATTCGCCCTTTCTTTCGGAGGAAAGAATTATTCATCATAAAGTTCGCCACCGAGAACTCCAACCCCGAGAACGTTGCTGCATTTTATTTTATTACCGTGTATATACCGTTCTTGTGGGAGGGGGTGGACCGGGGCAAGAGCGGGGGGAGGGGGGGAGCTCTTATCGTGCAAAAACAGGCAGGAGGTAAAGTAAAGAATTTCCGTGAAACGCACCTTGACGAACGATAATAAGAGAGAAACAGAAAGGGAACGGCGGGGAGGGTGGAGCCGCTGTAAGGAGGAAAGCAGAGCTACTCTTTAGTTAACTTAAAAATACACCTTTTCCCAGGAGCGCGAGACACCTAATACCACTCGCAGACGTCACGGGACAGGGCAGTTGTAAACATTCCCACCCCGCTCATTGGCCAGCTCAGACAATTGCGTTTTAATGAATTCCGTCTGTTCTATCATCGCCCTAAACTGTGACTTTCCAAGCTCAACGCAAGTAGTCCTCGAAATTCGTGTACAATACAATTACGCAACGTCTTAAAAAAAAAACTGATAAATGATATGCCATTCTGGAACCCTATTTATTAAAACTAACCTTAATTTACGTCCAGAACTGACTAATCCGACGAGCTTGCGTCCTTCGCCGTGATCAATTACCGTCGCTCAACGACCGTTGACACTGACTCCGACGACGATTAAAAATGATCCCGCTCTAGATTACACGGCGCACCCCCGACGATCGAATCTTGCTTTTATTTCGACGCACCGAGGAAGAGACGAAGAAAAAGAAAAGGGGAGGGGGGAGGGGGAGGAAAGAGGAACGATCGAGTCGGCGTTATCCTGGGCAGCCTTCGACCATTTCAACAAAGCACTTTTCTAATTGTTTTCGACGACGCCCCGACCACACGTACGCGCGCGCACACACTCTTACCAGGAACGTTTGATCACGTATACGGACACGTATGGACGCGGGAACACGTGTACTCGCGGGGTGTGGATAGCGACCCTTTTAAATTGTCGAACAAATGGATGAAACTCTTACTCGGCCGTGGGGTTGAGGTTTTAACCTGCCGAGCCTGCTGCGGAACCAATTGCTTGATTGCATTTATCCGCGAGTCTTTAAAAGGAACAAAATCGCATCGCGGATTGGCTCGTGACGTATGGGCCCGTTTCACGGGCTTGATCTTTCAGGATTACAAACGTGCGAACGTGTGAGCTTCTATGTGTGCGGATGAGTGTGTGTGTGTGTGTGTTGGAAGAGGGAAAGAGAGAACGCAAAGGGTTACCGCAAATTAAATGAAACGCTTCGAAAGGCAGTGGCACTATATTAATAGTGGAACCTTTTAATCGTTCGAAGCGGCCTATGTTCCTATGTGGACAATCAAGATATTTGGGCACATTTGATATTTCTTCTAAGCGCGGTAAGAAGTGAACGTTACTCCTCGCGACAAGACACAGTGAAAACAGCTGTTACAGTTAACGAGGTCTCTTCGATCGCAAAGTCAAATTCAAGCGAGATTAAACGGAAACTTCTGCAGGACGGATGGTTCACGAGAAGGCGAGACGTTGACAGCGACCGTCTCTAACGTCGTGCACGCATGTAAATTGACACACAAATTGAGGGCGCGGGTGAATAGCACGGGTCAAGCGTCATCCCGCCGACGATGAGTGAGATTCGGTAGTGCATTGCCGAATGATTGACGCAATTGTTTTCGCTCCACTTCCGTCAGATTACCAGCGAAATGTAAAAAAAAACGCAGCGGGGTGCAGAGGACAAAATATAACAAAGTGAAATGTTCACGTTGAAACTGCCACTGTACACCAACATTTAAACAAAAGATGCTAAATATTGTAGGAGGTCCATTTTTATGTCATAACATTGTGTGTGTTCAACCGAAAGAAGCACTTAATTTGAGACTGCGTTCGGGTTACAGTGATCTCTATAAAGCCACGGGATAATACTAAAAAGTACCCTAGGGAGACGGAATGCATTTGTGCACGAAATGCTCTTCGAATATAGGATTGGCAGTTCTCTTGTATAGTCTCGAGTGCATTATACAGTGAAACACTTTACGCCCTTTAGTAACTAAAGCGTTCAAGCTTCGTACATTATACTGAATATCGCAATTTTGAAAAAGTGCGTCCTCATTTTATGTACTGCAATGGTACACAGAGAAGCATAGATATAACACTTTCATTGCATTGTAATCAGACACGTAGTTCCTGCACAAGGCAAATACAATACATACGACCAGACGCAGGAAAGTTGCCGGAAAAAAGTGTCGAGAGGCAACCGTCGAAAGTATTGACCGGTGAAGAGTGGAGGAAACGATAGGCAAAAACCGCGTAACTTCTCAGCCGATACACAGGCCGGGATCGAACAATCATTGAACTTTCAGCCGCTATTTGCCTCCGGCAATGTCTATTCGCCGACAACGCGCGCGATTTCTAGTCTGTGCGGCGAGAGGGTAGTTACCACTTACGATCCCGACTCCACTTCTTTCGCAGTTCGATTCCGGCCTATAGCGAAATGCATACGAGATGCGCACGAAAGACGTGTAAGTATGCAGGAACGAAATTTGACCCGGGACAAAAACTTTCGTGCGCGGCTCTACGTGTGGATTTTTGCGAGGTAACGAAAGAACGTCGGAACCTCTCTCTCTAGACAAAAATATAACCAGAATTTTGATACTTTACACAAAATTCGGGGGGCAAAAACATCCCGGCCGAAATGAAGTATTTTGCATAAAATTGGCAAGCAAAGAATCATCCAGGATCGAGGTGGCCGACACGATTATTAATAGATGTTAATTTTATATTAGACCGTGCCGTGAGGTTATGAACGATAATGCGAGCGATGCTTTCGTTCGACAAATTGTACGGTTTCCCTCCGTCCACCATTTGCAGGCTCCGCTCTCCTTTGGCCCAGCTTTGGGTTACGAACGGCAAGGAAGCTAATGCGGCTGCGGAGTACGGTGTATCGGATAAACCGCGTGTAAACGAACGTCAAGCTTCTAATTAAAACCGAATGACCCGTAGAAACAGTCGGTCGGCGGATGTTCGACCGTGGTTTGCATACCTCTCGTAACCCAGAACGCCAGAACTCCGGAGGGGGAAGAAAGCCGGAATCCAAAGAGGCAAAGATAATGACGCAGTGAATTAAACCGGCCTTCCGTTTGGCCCGAGATTCGGTAAGACGAAGCATTCGGCGAATTTGAGTCTTGAGTCGATCGACCGGTAAAGCTTGCGACGCACAAAGTCGTCATTTCCCACCAACCCTAATACCCCTAATACAAGTGACACGTTTCCATTAAAGCGTTCCGATATTCAACAGTTATCCCTCCGTACGTTCTTCGCTCATTCCGTTACCTAGAACATCCTAACCCACAGCTAACCTTTCCAAACAGCACCGCTCAGCGATTCGCCTCAATAACGGCTCACCTCCTATTTGAAACGCTTCAATATTTAACATCGACCGCCGTGCCAAACTCTTCGTCAATAGCGCGTCGCTCGGAAAGTCTGCGCAGCGCGCGCGCGCGCGGACTGATGGCGGATTAAATTCGGATGAGATGGACGCGGGAATGGGGGCGAAGAAGCAGTGGCGCGGCTGGACTCTTTTAGCTCGATTGGGGAGATCCGCCGGCGTCCACTCGTCGGCGAATTCAACTAATCTCGCGCGGCGAGCCTCCAGTCGGGATTTCCATCTCGTTCAAATAATTAGAATCGATCCTCCCGGTAACCGAGAGTAAATCCCGTATTAGGCGACTGCTGTTCGGCGTTGATCCGCTGTGTAGTCCGGAATAGGTCCGTGGCGAGGTCGGCAGGGAGTGTCGAGAGGATTATTACCGGCATCGGGTCTGTTTAATTGTCACCTAATGCCCGGGCTCTAATGCTTCGTTCGCGGCCTCGTCGATCGACCGGAGAAACCTACGGCGGACCACCCCCTCGCTTTGCCCGCGAATCGAATCTTAATCGACTGCAAAATCGCAGCCCCGCTCGCTGAGGAATTAACACGTAATAGGCTTGCCGACGAATTTCACTTTGAAAATGCATGCCGAAGGATACCGGTCGGAAGTGGGGTACTGGAAATATGCACTGCGCCGATCGAGTCTCGGACAGGTTACGCGAGGCTGGATGCAGAATTGCAGGAAATTGGTATTTGTTTTTTGAAATTGTGTCGCGCTGGTATGAAACGTTGTGATTCTAGGTTTCTCGAAATTGTTTCGGTCGTCGCGGGAGCAATTCATACGCGGTCATAAATGTAGATCTAAGCAAACTACTCGGTAAACACAGGCTGAAGCACTACGGAAACCTGATTATAATGTATCAGTCTCGCAATGCAAAAAGCAAGTGAACTGCGGCGAGTCATGCTGACATGCTTGGAATGATTACGCTCCCGTACATGGAACAACACCTGGTTCAATTGTCACGGTCGCGAGTATATTGAGAACAAAGTCTCGCGAGCAAAAATAGAATAATTGAATATTTCGAGAAAATCACAATACTCGCATGACCCGTCTATGCCGTTAATAGAAGTAATCCATTTTTACGTGATTCAGTGCAATATGCGACACGCAAATGGCAGCATATTTAACTGGCTCGGCAACTAATTTCTGGGTTAGGTATTCGGTATTCGAGTATTGAAACAATATTCGTCCCAGGCCTAATTCCAACCCATTTTTCGACCGCGAAGTATGCGGATCGGTACATTCCTGTCCATCATACCCCCTCTCGAGCATCAGTTCTTTAGGAAACGTTCCACCGCTGAGCCCGGCGAGACGTTTTAGCCCGCTGTCTAACAAAGGCTACTCCTCGCCGGAGTAAACACTTTGATCGTTTCAGTTTTAGCCCAGGTCCGCGTGGACCCCGGAATAAAGAGGAAAGAAGAGACACGGAAAGAGGAAGGGAAAAAGAGGCAGCCGCCGTGCACCGGAGACTCCACCGGGCTCACTGCTCACTACAGCTTAATCCTTTTTAATTAAATGCTCTTTCGATCATCCCTACAACCGCCTTGAAACGCGGAACCACCCCATCTTGCAAATTTCAGCGAATACCGCAAAGGTACGCACCTTTGTCGAACCCTACTGTCAGAGAAAACGATCGTTTGTCTGCGAGGTAAACGACAGTTTTTCGCTTTAAGTCCCTTGAATCGACGGCGCTGGGGCTTAACTTCCTTAAACGGCGGATTCTCGGTGCAACTTTCTTAAGCGCCGCATTTTCGGTTTGATTTCGCGAACCCTTTGCGATGCGAGTGCGTTTTGAGTATGAGTTCTGATGCATATTTCAATCGCAAATACTATCTACGTTTTCCGATGATGTTCAGCAATGATAATGTTGATATTTGTATGAGTTCCTATACTACACTGATACCAGATAAAATATCGATTTAAGAGGTATGAGATAATTTTGCTTCAATGACGTTTTTATAAAAGAGATGGTAATAACATAAGGAATGTACGCAAGAGCGCTGTACTTCTCAGTAGGACTTTGCGTGTATCATTTAATGCATATAAAACGCGCGGATTGATATGGCAACAAAAATGTACTCTGTTCCTGAAATCAAAGCATATGTCCAAACAACGTTGAATCAATGACTCACCTCAGCCAATGCCTCTTCGTAACAGGTGTGTGACAGCAAATAGCATCATACTGATCGGCTACCCAGACGATTAATATAATGTAGAAACCACTTGAAGTATCATTGAAGAATTCAGACATGATCGCCTCCATTCCTGAAACACAACGAACAAGATTTGAGCTATCTCCAATCTAGACATGATTCGAGCATTCCAAACAACTGTTCTCTGACACGTCGCGATAAAGCCTGAAACTTTCCTTACACAGTGATACGGGGGAAAAAAATCAGAAAGCCAAATGCTCCGGAACATCGAAGTGACTAATGATGCGATGCTGTTAAGTATATTTGATAGAAATCCCGCGTTCGTCAATCTATCCGTCGTTCAAGGCCCCTGCCTGTCGGCCACTCTTATCGCAAATTCTTTCCTACTCTCGTCTACCGAAACACACCTCGTCCGCATAATCGGAAATTTATACACGAAGTCGTATCTTCGCGCAAATCGATCTCGTGAGTCGGAAACGTGAAGCGGGATTAATCTCGTTAGGTGGCAGCTATGTGAAGTGAATACGGGATCCACGTGCATGTAATCGTGCACAGAGACGCGTACGCGCGTGTGTGCGACGTCGACGTTGCATAAGTGACCTTCTATGTATCTGTTCGGACCTCGACACTGCTTTTTACTTTGGACGATACTTTTTGTGCGACATAAGTGCCGAATGACGCTGGGAGATTGGGAGTGATTAATAGAAGTGAGACGCGTTTACGGAGAGATTGAAAGCGTTTTTAAAATTATGATAACGCCGCTCGTGACACTTGACGATAGTTGGCGGGATGACGTTTGACGTATTACGATGATAAGGACGATGCTTGAGTGCGATAGACGTTGACAACAAGAAACATACAATATTAAATCTTAGTTTAATCTACGTACTCGTGTAGCATCCGATAAGCCCATAACATTTCTTACAGAATGCTATAATTAATATATATCAACAGCAACCGAACTCCGTGACACCAAGCATCTTAATTCACCCAGAACACGCGGCGTGCTCTCAATAACAAAAAAAATCCGTTTAAATTCATACCGAAAATAACGAAGCACGGGTTACCGGTTGTTACGCTCTGTTACCCCGTGACGCCATCGACCACGCGAAAATCGTATTTCGTCGAGCCATCCCGCATGCACCAGATGACGCGAGACAGTGAAAACAGTTTTGGACCGAAAAAAAAAGGAAAAAAAAAACACACCCAGCTGCCCATCGGACGGACATCAACGGTATTTACAGAACGACGCCCGAGCGAATATCATTAACGTGAGCGACAGGCAATGATGTCCGCACGATCGGATGCACGGGACACGAAATCGATCCCGGGCATCTCGATCGAGTGCGTCGCGATGCCGAAAAATACGGAGATTTATGACGCGCGCTGACGTCATTCGTTACTCCCGATATTCGGCGTCCCCCAGGCTCGCTCTCGAGGACGAACGTGGCCGAACGTTGCGCGGGCCCAACGGCCAGCCCTAGCCCCCGGTCTGGTTAATCGAATAGTTTCCGTGCAATTTAAACTCCAACCGGCCAGATTCCGCGTCGGGTAAATTTAATACCGCGCGACACGGGTCATTATGCCGTTAGAACGACGCGCGCTTAGTCTGTCGACTCACGTTCCTCGATGTCCCACGTCGAACGTTAATATGTACTCCGTCGAATGACACCCACCGCCACGAATTTGTCCAAAGTCGCTCGACCGTCGTGAGACTTTGTCCGAAGAAGCGAGTACTCGGTGTGAGTACACTTCTTTTTACCACTCTCTTGTCAAATATGTCGTTTTAAACCCTGTCTCGTGCGAAAGTACATCGAATTATGTCTCGCGAAGACGTACGCATTTTGAAACTTGGCGCCGTGCAAGGAAACGCGTTAAGTCAGTCGCACTTATTAATCCGTCGAATGACAGTAGGCGCTGGAAGCATCAGACGCATCAAAAAAATCCGACAGTTTAACGTCGCATCAATTACGATATCAGAATTGCGCGCGGACGTAAAATATTACGCTATAAAAGTTGTGACAGACGCGCGAGCTTAACGTCCGCGGTGACGTTCCATTACTTACAAGGATCGAGACGCCTCGTTCACTTATCCGAGTTCGAACGATGCATCACGAGAGAGTCGTATAAATACAGACTCGGCGAACATCCACTCCGCGAAGTGGTGGCGTGCGTTTCTAATGAATTGTTACGATATGAAGGCCCACGGGAGAGCTAGGAGAAATAATAAAAGTATCCCAGGGCGTGTCGGCGACCACGCGGGTCACGAAAGTAGAAAACGACCGGCGGACGAGAGGAGGTGGGAGAAGGAAAGAACGAAGAAAAGCGCGCGTCGCCTGAACCGTAATTAATGACCAGCTCTCCTGATGAATATAAACCCGGAATCGCGAATACGGCACATACTGTTCGAGCGGGTCGATTAGGACCCGTGACGAATATCAAACTGCCCGGCCAACAATCCCGAGACAGAAAGCTGAGATAAGCGAGAAAATTACTTCTCAATCCTGTCCACAGTTACGCAATGGTAATTCATTTCAAACACAGCTACACGGATTCGATTATGTAAGCGCAAGCTGTAGAGAGCTCGACGTCGACCGTAACGAAGTTAGAAGACCATTAACGCCGAGACGCAGCAAAATTAAAGTTAAGTACTAAACGGAAAACAGAGCGTGTGACACGCGTGCGAGCGTAAAATGGCTACGCCTTGCGCGTATGCTGTTCGGCGCAGACGAAGTCGAACGATGTCGAAAATATCGTACGGCGGAGTGCGAAAGTGCACGGGGGCAGATGTCGTACGTAGGATGTATGGGAGGAACGTCGGCCGAAGAGGAATGGCAGCGGTGGAACGGAGGCTCAGAACGCGAGGAGGATGAATGAGCCGAGAGGACTGAGGGTGCAACGGCGGATAATTAGTTTCTTGATCGGACACACACCGCGACGAAAACACGAAGAAAACAACGCCGCGAGAATGCTAATGAGGTTGCCCCCGCCGCGTCCATCCCTCTTCCTCCTGCGGCGGCCCTCTAAGCTCGTTTGTATCCGGAGTGCACGACACCAGAAGTACAAATCGACTGGCATACAACGTGTGACGCGAGCGCTCTGAAAGGGCTGACAAGCTGAGGAATTGTTGAGTTGTTAAGAATATGCTGCCAGGACCCATACCCTCGCGCGGCCTTGAGTAATGAAGGGACCGGAGGGTGTGGACGGGGAGAAAGGGGAAAAAAAGGAAGGTCGGCCGGTGATCACACTTTGCTCCGGGGAAGAAAATCGTTGCGCCGCGCTGCGATCGGTAACGGTTTGCGCTCTCTCTCTCGAGAATTAAGATCGAGAAGTTCGTAATACGTGCAATCGCGCGCGCTTCAAGTCGATCGACTACCATATGCATGACACTTCCTCGCGCATCTTTCCGGCGAAGTTCCGGCCGCGGCGAACGCCATTTACTTCGGCGCCATTAGGAGTTATATAGCACACAGTTAAAAAATCGCGCTGATACCCGCCGAACTGCGCGGCTGGCGCCGAAATTGGTCTTAACGCCGGATAATGCGGGGGTAATGTACTCGTTTAAATGCATACTAGCCGAGCATTACCTCACAGTAGGTAAGCCGCCCTTCCGCAAGGGCCCAAGTGTGCCAGGGCCGACCACTCTCCTACCCGCTCGCTTCTCCATTCCGCACCCCCCGCTCGTGCGACCCTTATAAAGACGTTAAAATTCCCGGAGCAAGTACGACGGGTCGCCGATAATCTCGTACGGCGCTAAAATTGCGGGGATCGTTCCAATTTATGTCACCGGCATTTTTCCCGCTCGGGCGCGGGCGAGTGGAAAAAGAAGGAACGGAGGCTGATCGACTTTCGGCGGGCGGGCAAAATTCTCGAACGTTAAAGACCGCTCGTTCCTTCCCTACGGTAAACAATTATGGCACACATTTTAATCCGTACTCCGACTCCTCGACAACGATGAGCCGAAACGTAGACTGAAGAGGGCAGAAACATCGAAGGTTGTGATAGCGAAAAAATTGAATGCAAGAGTATTACCGCTGTATTTTGACATGTGCTGATATTCAATAAAATTGATTTGTTGCATGACAACGTCGATTCGACGATCGGAGGTAAATCCTCTCGGCCGACATCGATAGATATAAAACTACATACAAGTGCAATGTTTAGTGCACGTGTTAAAGAGATGGAATGAAAACGTACAACCGCGCGGACTCCCGACTTCCCCGACCAGCAACACACCTGCAGCACACCTCAGTCAGGGGAAGCGGGGAGGGTTTCCGACGACGCTCGACTAACGAGCTCCGCGAGTCATAACTAATTCATAGCGCGCAGGTTCGACGAGGATCGTATTTTGCCGGGGCCGCTGGCAAATGCGTGCACGCCGGTTTCACACGTCCGTGGATAGGCATCGCGCGCCGCGTCGATATGTCAGTGGCGATCGATCATGTGTGAACAACATCGGGGCGCACGGGCCCGAACCGTCGAGAGAGCGGCAACTTTGACGCTGCATTCTGCGCCTTCCGCATCATCGCCGCTGCATCATTAGACTCCCCGGCGCGGCGCGGCGCCCCGTTTGCAAACGCGCTCGCCCCGGCACGGCAAATCGCGGGCGTATCGGATACGAAACGGCAAATTACGCCGACGAGACGAGGCGCACGGAGCTCGCGACGCGTTAGAGTGTAACGCCGGGAAGCGGAAATTTTCCGAGAGACGGATGATTCTCGGCACCGGGAGCGCGTCATTCTTGTGGTGCGTGGCAATCGCACGTTTTCAGCGGCGTATGCTTTAAACGCGGGAGCGTAAGCGGAGACGGCTGCGAATCTCGAATGATTTCTACTGGCAGCATGGGAGAATGCAAGGGACCTGACATTTTCGTCAATGCTAAATGTGTCTGGCGAAGATTGGAATCATCCACTCGTCTGCTACTTAGAATCAAAGTCAACGGTCAGATACTAATACGGCACACTTACTATCTGTCATACGCAAACAATTGAGTTATTATTTGATCACTCTAGCCAATTCGATAACTCTAATCCTTGGAACAAGAAAGCAACGCACAGCCGACTATCTGTGATCCGAGTGATCGTGGTCAATGGTCACGCGTCGACACGTGTCATTATTTACTCAGCCCAGGCCAGCTTCCATCAGCCCACACCGCGGCGAGATAAGATAACGATATTTTGAGTCTCGCCCGGTACGGAGCCCCGAAACATTGCCCATCGACGTCACCGTCGGCTTGGCCGATAAAAAGCGAAACGGCAGCGAGTGCGAGCGTGTGGTCCGGGGACCGTTCCGGAAAATGCGTTCACGGCGTGTTAGGCGGCATATCGTCCGACACTGATGCACGCGCCTCCTGCACCGTCGTTCTTTGACGTTCCATTATGCAAAATCGCCTCGCCCGATGTTGCACGAGGCTGACTGCCGAACGACACGTGAGCGATTTGACGCGAATCCCCCGGCCAGGCAGGCAGGCACAGTTGACGCGGCCGACGGAATCGCCGGACCAATGGCCGTGAACGATGGATCAACTGAATGAAAGCCGTTTAACCCCCCCCCCCCTCCCTCCACCCCATTTCGCCGACGGATTATTTGGCGGTAAGAGTGGCAAAACGAACGATGAATACAAGGATCGGCCGCGAATTCACGTGAATCGGAATCGTCGCTGGGACTTGTGGCCTGTCGTGCAAATGATCGTGGCGGTAACGATGGTATGTGATGGCGGAGAGCCGATTGAACTACGTTCGACTTATGACTCACTGGATTAGAAGTCGGCCGTTTCGATCGAAGCGATTTCTGGATAGACATTTGCGGAATGTTGAGGTGGCGCGTGGGCGGTAATGAAAATTTGTGAAACTAACGCTGGGATCCCGAAACATTTAGGATTATTCCGAGGTATGTGAAGATAGGACGGCGTGTACGTTGTAAGCAGCAAATTGGCAGACGGGCGAACCGTCGGCAAGCAAGCAGCGGAAATCACATCGGAGGTACATTCGCCTTCGAAGCTTGTTATCGCATAGACGGCATCAAATTCAAGAGTGCATCTGCATCAAGGATACCTAACATGCGCGTCATTACGAATCACGTTGGCGGACGATTTTCACCAAGTCATTAACACGAGCGCGGGAAAGTGCCTTAGCTGAACCAACACCTAATCACCTCAAAATGGACTTTAGATTTAATTTCCATCCTTACGTAACGTACCGCCAACAATCCCTCGCATCATCCCGTATCACATTAACGAACACTAATCAAATCGCATTCAACCCCGGACGTAATTTAAAACTCTACCTCGAACCAAGAACAATCCCTCGGACACGCACACATCCACCTGTTCAAATTGAAGGCTTAACCACGGCATTACATTAACGAACGCTAATCAGCTCGCATTCGACTCTCCGACCCGTTCGGATATCCGAATTCCGTCGACGCAAACATCCGCCGGCGGCTTGCTCAGTTTTTCCGTCGCAACACTGAAAATCACTTCGGCTCTAGAGTCCTTCTGAAGCTTATTACGGCACATGTAGCGAGAAAAAGGACGAACGACACGGCACGAGACGACGACGACAACGACGAGAAGGGAAGAAAAACGAGAATATGTGTTTAACCGAAGGTAGCATGCGGCGGGAGTTGCAAGGGTGGCACGGGGTGGCCTGGGGTGGGGGGCGGGGGGAGGAGGGGTGAGAGATCGTGGAGGTACTCGCTGGAGAGAGCTGCAGGATGACGGATGGAGGGCAGGAAGCGACACAGGAACCGGAACCCATTACTCCAGATAACAACTTCCCTAAGGCTTCCTTTCCTTCTCCTACTTCCAACGCGTAAACCCGACGTGCACGTACGCGAGCACACATGGCCACACGTACGCCGGCTGTGCATGTACGCGCGTGTACGTGCGCATGCAATACGGGTGTGCGACGCGTCCTGCAATCCGTGCAACGTCGAGTGCGGGATCCGGAAATTTACCACTTCTCTTGCCATTTTGCTCGGCTGCTGACCGTGCAACTGGTGGCCTCCTGCCGTACTGTGGGCCCAAGGTTCGAAAAAGTAGCTTCGAGATTTTCATGCGTGCGATATGTAGGTAGGTATCTACACTCCGGTCTTTTTGTCGGGAGAGAAACTTCGAAGGGTGTGTATATATAAGATCGTATTGGTCGTTAAAGGCATCAGTGTCAGAGCGTCTAGTGTACAAAAAATTGATTCTCAAAATAAGGATCGTGGAATGAATTGATTACTCGATGCATTGACCAACTAAGTACACCTAATCGTATTAGTAGACTAACTTCATCAACGTTAAAACAGATCGATTTAAGTTGTCAGTCCGATGCTAACGACGAGCAATCGTCATGACCATACTGGGAGAAATTTCCCATGGCAATAGATTCCGTTTTTTCCCTCACAAAATGGTAAGAACAGATGTCAAGCTGAAGCGTGCGAAAACACGCGGAACGGAAGATTTTGGCTGACACGGAAATGCGAATTGCCAGACAGCGACGCCGTTAAATGGGCTCCGGGAGCGGGTTACCCAACTGTTGCGCCTTCATCAGAAATTTATGCAGAATCCTGGGTTAACCGTCCCGGCCAATCAGCTTTGTAAGCGACCTGACGTAGCGCCGGCGAGCGGAGCGGGACGACGAGACAAGGACGGCCGGAGGGTGGTGTTGATTTAGTAAAAAGATGATTCAATATTTCACGCCGCTGACAGTCGGCACGAGTCGGTCCCTCGAAAACCGATTTTAATCGCGCCCGCTAATGGTATTATCTCGCTGTTAAAAGGGATTGCTTTCGAACGTTGTTCGTACCTTGTCACCGACTGACAACATTAAGCTCGCCGAACACGCACGTTATGTGAAAGCGATCCCTACGCACTGTTAACATTGCGTGCACGAAGGAACAAGGATGTATCGACTCACCGACTAGCGCCAAGATTACTGTCAGCAGGGACGCTGCCGGAAATGACACCGTCATGTTGAACTCCAACATCTGCAGGAGGTCCACTGAAACAAAGAGAGAGACGGACGATTAAGTAAATGTAAGTACGATTACCGAACCTATTATCACTACCCACTACATCACAGTATTAATTTGATTAAAGAATAAAAATCGAACTTAACTACCCTTACAATGAACGGATCTCGTTTTAACCGCTCTTGATGCACGTCCATACCGTCAGCTATTGTTCTTAAAGGCAATGTAACCGCCGGCCGATTGTGAACCTTTGACAACGAGGCCACGGTGCCGTGATATATTCAGCCGCACGATTAAAAATGCACGATTCCACTTTCGCACGCCGGCTGAGCGCGCGGCTGCAACGACGCAATTAAGAAGTTAATACCGGCCACTCGGCCGCGCACGTACTCCTGCGTGGGCGGTCGAAATTGGCGATGCAGCACGTCGTATCTCCCGCTCCCGTCTCGCTTGTTCGTCCCGCGCGACACGCGGCCCGGCAGTATCGTCATTTACAAATTTCCCCGCAACACCGAGAGAAGTGTAGCCGGCGCACAGAGGGGGACACGACTTTCGATTTAATGAATTTTAGATTTCAACTTGCCGCCATCCACTAACTCCAATCCCGCCGGTTATTAAAACTCGGCCGCTCCTTTGTCTCCCGCCGTAAAGCCTCATCCCCTTCTACGGCCATCTTGTGTATCCTCACTAGAGTATATAACTATATATATCTACGTGTACACGCAGCTCTATCCAGCTAGGCCGCTCACACGATCGCAACTTACCGCGTCACGCGGCGGCTTACGTTTTACTTTAAGTGCGACAGCGTAAAGCATCCTGCGATCCATCTACATTTATGGATGGCATCCTGGGACGAACCCGTTTGACAGTCCTGCCTCCTTCGACGGCACGCGTACGAACGCACACGCACCGTTTCGATACCAAGGGAATTAGTTGTTGGTCCGATTTTCGCTTTCTTCGCAGCGACGGGATATGTGAAAATGCACGCATTCGTGGCGCATAAACAAATATTTCGTCGCGGAACGCGCCGCGCATCGGAGCATTCCGCCCGAAACAATGCCGCAAACGCCTTAATACGGCGCAGGATTTTCAAATTTCTGAATTCCTCTTGTGGCACGTGAAAGCGGCGGGGCCGGGACAAAACAGAAGCAGGAATAGCGGTGCCGCGGACAAAAGCAATTTTGCTTTCGGTAAAACAAAAACAGAGTACGAGGAGATAAACAGAGGAGAATGGAGCCTGGTAGAACGCGACCTGCTAACGAGGACAGAAGAACCTCATGGCATTAACGTGTTTTTCTATGCAAATGTGTATTTCGAACGATTAACCTCCAAAAATAGACCACCTCCGTTCACCCCCTGTTTAGACTGTCAGACTACAACCGCCTCGTCTCTTCATTCGCCTACCATCCTCCCCTCTCGGGACGTTAGCTATCTCTGCTAAAGTTTCAGCGAACAAGCGAAAGAATGGGTCAAATAACGAAAAGCGTGAATACGCATGCATGCGCATTCTTTCATTCTAACTAATCGGTAGATTCAGCATAAATCGTTAAAAATCTCGCAATCCTATCATATCAGACCAAACCTTATCCATTCATCTCCCCTTACGTCGATCCCACACTAATTTTCTCCAACCCAATTATACAGTGACTTATCCCACGCGCCGCATTACAGCACGCAATTTCATCTCGCATTCGTCGAGCCCCATTCCTCTCCTTTGTCTAACGTGTCGCGTGTCCATTGCATGACCGAGCTCTGCAGTCTCGCGTCTCACGTCCCTCTTGCTGACAACCGACGAAGAAGCGCAATACTTTTTCATGCGGTTCGGTATACGTATCTGTCCGCAGGCGGGTCGCGCGTCACATTTTACACGGCGAGAATGTCGCTAGGTGCCTAGCTAGCGTGTGCGTGGCGAGATGCGTGGCCCACTGGAGCAGGGTGCCGTGCGTGTCAGAAAGGTACACAGAGTTACGCACGGATGGCAGATCACCTTTCTGCGGATCCTGGACCGGTGTAACACGTCACGCCAGCCTAATGCGTCGACATAAAGAAGAGGAGAGTCGGGATGATAATAATACGGCGCGTACACGACGGCGCTCGCTCCCACGATGTTGACTAACAACTTGATCGCTGTTCCGCAAATGGCATTTTCTATCGCGCACGGTAGATGTCTCTTTATTTCAGCGAAGAGCGAAATACGCAAATGTCTAGGTCAGGTATTTATGGAATGAGTGTATGAAGATTGTATGTCGAGAAACGGGGTCAATGTGGGAGCTGTTATAAATCAGTGTCGATCAGCTGCCAACCGGTCATTATCGATTATTTTCATTATTGGTGAGACATCTACGTTCGATGTCTTGGTCACGGAAAAAGGTCGAAGGTCGAATGCTATGGAAGCGCTAATGGACGAGTCATAGGCTGATGACATGAGACGTTCTGCGCGTTATCAGCGCGGCAATGACAATGACGACGATAGAAATGTACTGTTGCCAGGGACAAGCACAGAGGCGCCGGCAGAAGGTGGCGGACTAGGATTCGAACGGAATTCGTAATTAACTCGCGTATCCTCGGCTAGAACGAGAGGCGTGTTCATAGACATCGACACTCCGACGATTAGTTCATTGGTAGGTCGGAATTGAGCTTCCCCCCTCAACAATCCTCCTCTCGCAGTACGTAGTTGAAGATAGTATAATCGTCTATGCGTAAAGCGATTGCAGAAATGACGTCGTTCGGCTCGCACAGAATCTGCCGATAACTTTAAATCGCTTCTAATTAATAATACCGTATAAATAAGCAATATCAAAGTTAGAAAAGATGTCAGTCATAGCACGATTATCGGGAATTACTGATCCATCTTACGAAATGGCGCAATTAACAGCTGAACCGTACGCTTGTCCCCCCAGATATATCGCGGCAAAAGAGACAGGCCACTGTTGCCGACGTAATTATCAGTCGTCACGTGCGAACACGAACATATTCGCAAACGTTCTGTCCGTGATAATTATGTCAGTCACAACTCCGTATATAATGATTTCCTATGTTTGAACAAACACGCATACCGGTCTCGGTATCGAGCATACTTACCATACTCGCATACCAGATAACAACTCAATGAAATAAGTACCAATCATCGCCAGTTAACCGTTTGACCAGAGAAGACTACAAGACATACTACATAATCGTCGCACAAACTGTGATCTTCTACCGTCTATTACCCCTCCCTCCTTCACAAGCTGAATCAAATATTTAATAAGAAGAATCCTTTGCACAGTCCCAACTATAATCGATACACCGTTGACATGAATATCAAATCACATTGACGTACATAACTGCTCCTCCGAGTTCTCCCGCAGAATTTGTTTCCGATGCACTTTGACACATCTGAACATATATGCGCACATACTCCCCCTCTCCCTCTATTTGTACCCCGTCTCTGTGCAATGCAGCTTCAACTACCGTCGGCACAGTGTGCATACTCGTAAATACTCATTAGCCGAGATTACCCTCGTTATGGAGCATTAACCGTTTCGAGCCCGAGCGTCAGCGCGTTGCTACGCAGAGAATAAAGTTCATTAAAAGAGTACCAGAGAGGCGAATGCGTAAACACGAGCGAAACGATCGGCTCGTCCGGGAACAGGGAAGCGCGTGCCGAAGAATTTATTCGGCATGAAACGGATGGAATTCGACGGATCCGGACCTTGCGACCCGGTGAACTTTCGGACAACCCTCGGGCTCGTTGTCGAAATCAACGAGATGTGCAACTTAAATCATCTACTTTGCACGGCATCAAGGATTTTGTCAATATGGTTGATATGTAAACAATTATTGTGTATATATTTGCGAGCTTTCAGGCGTCGATATAAAACTTTACACTGAACACGTAGATTTCGTAATTGCGTACGATTACTGCGTGGGATATAAAAACTTATAAATAAGCTACATATTGCATAGAGTGTATTTAAGAAATACGCGTCGACAGGCAACACTTTCCACAGTTCTCGTCCATTCAATCGTCACTGACACGTGCTCGAGTTTTCTCGATCATCGAAGCGATCTGCGCAACAGCACCGAATGCGGCTCGAATCAGGTACACAAAAGCGTCGTTGAACTAAGCGACGATCAATTTCTCTATTTCTGCGCGAGGGAAAAAGGTAAGCCTTGCCGAACGCCAGAAGGCGGCAGGCAATTTCGCCGCGACAGTGAATCTGTTAAAATGCAAGCGAGACAAACAGTCCCGTTCCTACACATATATATGCACGCATAACACGTCCTACACTGTTTTCTTCTTCTCCAGACGTACCCAGAATCCGTTCTCAGCCACCGGCGAAAACGCTTTCTTACTAAAGACAATCGGATGCACAGTCTTCTCCGTGCGCACCACGGAAAACGTTTGGAGCAACTTAACGATCAGCAGCTTCGCCTCCATCAACACGAAACGATTGCCGATACACTTTCTCGGGCCCGCGCCGAAGGGTATGTAACTGTAAGGGACGATCTTGTCCTTGTTCGCCTCGCTGAAACGTTCGGGATCGAATTTTTCCGGATCTGGGAAGTACTTGGGGTCATTCTGCAGGGAGTAAACTGGGAAGAGAATGACGGTTTCCTTTTCAATGGTGACGTCTGGCTCGTTAGGCAACGCCGAAGGTAGCGTCATCTCCTTCGTGCAGACCCTGTCGAGGAAGACCAACGACGGATACTTTCTCAGCGTCTCAGACATTACCATCTCCAAATATTCCATCTTCGTCAGTGTCTCGTAGGTGAGCTCGCCGTTCGTCTCCGCCACGGCCCGATCTATTTCCTCGCACAGCCTCTCCTGTACGGCCGGATTGACGGCCAGTTCGTGGACCAGGCAGCACATGAACGTGGAGGTAGTGTCGAAACCGGCCAAGAAGAAGCCGAAAGCTTGAGCCACTATGTCTTCTGTCGTTATCTCTCCGCTGCTCGGCGCGTCTTTGTCCTTGGCCTGCATCAGCATGTGTATCATGTCCGGCCGCACGATCTTCTGCTCGCGACGCACTCTCAACGTGTTGGCGATGATGCCATAGAAGAACTTCATGGTACCGCCTGAGAACAGACTCAGGCCGACGACCTTGCTCAGCTTCGGGAACATTCGGATCAGTATCATCTTGATGAAGCCGAACGTCCCGCCGAACTTCGCCACCTCGACGCCTCTCTTGAAGAACTCGTTGTCTCGTTCCTCCACTGAGTTGATATTTATCCCGAACGCAGCGGTCGCTATCACGTCGTTCGTGTACCTCGTGAACGCGTCCTTCGTTTCCAGGTTCGACGACACTTCCGGATGCTGCACCAGATAGTCCAGGAACTTATCCGCGGTGCCAGAGATGAGATTGAAGAGGAATCTCATCTTGTTGGCGGTGAAGGACGGTGTCAAGGTGTTCCTCATCGTCCGCCACCGATCGCCCTTCAGCAGAAAGATGTTCTTCCCAAAGAGCGGATCGATGTCCTCGTCAACGAAGGCTCGATGGTCCGGGAAGTGGTCGAAGCTCTTCACAGTGATCTCCTTTATCAGCTCTGGGTCGCGGACCACGAGGACCGGCGTGGAGAAGTCCATCACACCTAGGTATCGTGCACCAGGGCACCTTGTGTACAGGTACTCCGCGTAGTCCATGACCGTGATCTTCCGCAGCAGCATCTTCAATGCGATACCGGTGAACGGCAATGTGTAGAAGAAGGGCACTTTCCTCTTCTTCCAGTACGTCTGCTGAAAGCGGATCTTCGACCACAGGTGGGCCACGCCGATCACGATCAGCACGACGAGCAAGGCGGTAAAAGCCGAGAACGTGAACAGCTCCATTGCGAATGACGCACGAAACGTCGCAGCAGATCGACAGTGGTTTATAAACGCAAACGTAACGGAGCGCGGCTTTTATCGTTTAGGAAGCGCCCGGGGTGGGGGAACTGGACGCGGAACAGGGAAGCCGAAGAGGCAAGAGAGTGGAACCTGCGACGTTAGCGAGTCATTTCTGGACCAAATGTGTCGCGGAAGCGAGCGGCTCGACGAAGAGAGGGAATCGTAAAAGAGACGCGGGACGTTTAAGTTTAAGCGCTCGGACGCCAAGGCAAGGAACTAGTAGCAGCGCGAATATCAACTGTACTGGCGCCTGAAGTATTGAAGCAATAATGGGGAATCGTGTCGACGAGAGCCACATGTTAAATTATCGCTAACGACAATACGCGAATCTGTTATCAGATATGAAATCTTTTAGATGACACGTTGTGTGGTATCGATAACGAGATGTGCCATTGTATCAATGAAAAGATGTGGAATTTTGACGGTCCTGAAATGCTGAATTGCTTTAATCGCAAACAAAAATATTGACGACACTCTTTCGATAGTTGGCTTGGGTAGCCCGTTGATCGACTCGGCTTTTGACAGACCAGGATCGTCTCGGTGCGACGGAAGAGGTTTGACTAACAGGAAATTGCGTTTACCTTTAAAACGGCGAACAGATAATGCTGCGTGGACCGGGTATTGTTTCGATACCCGCGACTTTTCATTATAACATCAAAGATCAAGCGCTTGCCAAACGAAATACGACGGCAACGACGCTCGTCCTAAGACACACGTATATCAGACGCGCCGTGAAGATGAAATAGTGATTAAAAACGATAAAGCAGTCTAATCTTTATCACGCTACCGTGTTTCTTTCCCAAAGCATCCACACTTTTTCGCAGGGTATCAAGGTCACCGCGTTAAGACACGATTACTCAAACGTCTCACTGATAGCTAGAACACACTCCTTTGTTTTTCAGCCGCGCAGACGACTTATTCAGGATGCAATCGATATGTATGATAACGTTCTTACGACTTACCAATAAAAATGAAGATCTGGTGATGCGAGTAACGCAGTAACATCGAAGTGGACACCGTCTGCAAACAGAAAGAATCGTCGCATGAGTGTGACGTCATCAAACCGTCTGCTCTTTTTCAGCCGCACAAACAACGGATCGAAAATAAGAAATTCCTTCGATCGTCTCAACAGTACGAGCCCAGCACCGGCTTCAAGTTTCATGTTCTCCCCGTGTCGGAGGTACGATTTAAGAACCGCGCAGTACATCGACTCCCGGCCAGACTGCCGATCAGAATGAAATTGAAATGCACAACGAGAATTGGCGCTGTAAATATTTAACGCCCCGCACGACCATCCCCATTGCGAAGTTTCGCGTAAATGACAAGTTCGGTCGCAGTCGGTTACCGGGTTGAGCGAGCGCTGCAATTGAATTGCAATTGGTTCAAATTGAACCGGCACCTGACACCCTCCCGAAGATAATTCACTGTATATAATCGATAACCTCGGTAACGGAGGCGCTTAATTGAGCTTCACGATCGTCGGGGAACGTTAACTCTGCGAAAGGGAACGGGCGGAGATTTGTTTCGCCGGTAAACTACTTTTCCAGCCGATGAGAAAGATTCGAGAGGAAGCTCGGAAGGCTGCGCGCTTTGATGCTTCGGCCTCTTACGAACCGCCAACCGTTCGATCAAACGTGTCAAGAACGACGCGCATTCTCTCACGCGAACAATAGATATTCCGCATGTAACAAGCTAACAAGCCACGTGCGATAGTAAAATATTTACTACATGACCTAACAAAAAAACAACAAAGGAACCCTAATAAATGATCCTTGAACGAATCAAGCACCATAACCAAAAACCCGAGAAATCTGCAATAGACAGATCGAATCTGACGACGATCAGTCTGGCCACTGAGAGCCTCGCACGACGAGCGGCCGAACGAATGCACAAACGTGCATGGAAAAACGTATGGAAAGGTGAGAAACACGGGGATCCATGGGCAGGCGAAGTGGGACATTGTAACGATGGAGCCAGCCGTCGTCTGCACATGACAGAGAGAAGATGGGCTACTATACGTGCGTGGACGACAGTCCCGTACACGTGACTTCGGTGGGGGTGGAGATTGTAGGGGGTCGCAGAGGGTTGCGGAATCGGAACGAAGGGGGTTGGCCCCAGATGGCACGACCAGCGTCGAAGTCGCGTTCACGTGTCGCGGCACGGGGCTAAAACCCTCTGCACCCCCTCCCCCACCCCCCTTGGCAAGAACCAACCCCTTCAATCCGTATCCAGGACTCTCACCACCAGCTGCAGCTTCTCCGCTTCCGACCACCGATACGGAATAATTCTCTACCGTGGAAGCTCGATAAATTCTGCGCGACGCCGTACACTTTCACAAGCGTCGTTACTCGATTAGGCTGATTACGCGGACGGCATTGAGAATCGACGGCGGATCGAGTGTAACATTGCTATCCTTTTGCGGTCGAAGTGTGCCGTCCAGGCGCATTGTGGAACAAATCGTTATTATTGTGATCGATTGTACTGGCGATGTATAGGTTCTATTTTCATAGCAAATGGTTTGTTTCTTCCGATCAGGTCAATTTGTTTATCTCAGTATTGGTGCGAGATTCAATTGTTAGCGAGTAATGATCTGCTGAATACTCGTTCGCCACGTGCCATGAAAGAATATGCGACTATTCACATTTCATGTTTGTTGGCTGGATGAAATATCATAACTATTCGCGGATTCACGTTCCCTCGCAGTTTGGAACATATTTGTTACTGTCGATCGCTAAAATGATTATCTGATAATGCTAATGGATCGTGCAGCTTAGTGCAGTGCTAGATTCTGCTAGGACGGATACAGGCCGAATCGATTATCCTACGTCAAAATCAGTTTAGCTACGCTCAAGCGAATAAAAAGGATTAACGTTTCTCCCACCGCGTCATTACCGAACGCGAAAATTTTCTCCCCCAAACAATGTCTAGCCCGCACTCAGCACAAACCTTCGTCTACCTTCATTCCGAATTACCAACACTGCCCAACTTACTTCAAGCTTTGTCTTATGCACAAGGATTTTTTCATAATTTTTCGTAAAACATATAAAGTATAATAGTTGACAAATGATAAGCCCCGATCTACACGGTTTCTGTTTTTGACTGAATGATATATACTTTGTTTCACAGGATATGCTGGTAAAAATAAGATTAACTTAACCCGAACGGCAGATTCATACTTTTGCAGGACCAATCTACCTCGTAAATGAAGGATTAGGTGCGTAACAAATGTTACGACGAGCCGACGAAACGACAGGAGTGTCGAAAATTCGTCGGACCATTTTACATTTCGACTCGAATCGTCGTTAAATAGACTCGTACATCGTCTATTTAAGATCCGCATAATGCGCGGCCGAAAATGCGTTGCGCGAGGCTATTTGTATTTGAAATAACGTCACGACGTATGCATTTGCATCGCCAACGCTTCCGAGCAGCCGCCCATTCGCTAGGCGTAGTGTAAACCCATTAACCACTCGCAGATCTATTCGTTAGTCCGAATATGATCCAATCATTTCCTAACACCCAGGGAATACCGCGAAATTTCGCGACCCATCTGGCACGCCCGTATCAGACACTATGCCGAAATACGGGTGTATTAATTCACCGTGCGTTCGATTATTTATCCGAGGCCGTCTGATAAAAAACGGCTCCATGGCGAATGGCTAACACCTTCGGGATTGGTCACGTGTCGCGTGAATTAAACGATATTAAAACCGAGAAACGTAACGCTATGCCATTTTTAAGTTTAAACCAGAAAAGAACCACGCGAAATCCTAGCAACATTCTTATTCAAACGGTTACTACCCCTCGTCGACGTTGTGCGACGTATCTACGAGCGCAAGGAAACGGTTCTGTTACGCTGCCAGATTTACGTCGACCACGTAATAAGCCGCTATACATTGTCTCTCAAGCTAGAATCGCGAAATTACAGCTGACGCGATGATACCCTGGCATCGAAGCCGTTGATAAAATTACACTTGCCCATGGCGAACGATTCGGGCAGAACGGGGGCGACCGAAAATTTCTAACACTCGCCGTGATTCTGCTCCTGGGGGTCCGCGGTGTATTTCACTACAATTTGATACAAAATTACCGGCTTGGGGCCGGCACGACGAATATGACGCCCCTAATAACGTTGATTTATATCTGACGGTTCAACTCCAAAGGGATCGCGCCACGATGAGAGCACGAGGGGGTTGGAACGCTATGCGTGGGTTACCTCACCGTGTGGTTAGTTTGAATTGATTGCCATATCCTTTTACACGCGCTAAGCTATCGTGTGGGTAAAGCATAAAACCTTCCTGACGGAGAGGAATAACTTCGCATCGAAAACGTGTGGGGACGGGGAAACTTATGTCGCTGTATCCGTTCTCTCTGTGTCATCCCTACTCGCCGTTACATATGCTCGTTACGTTGCATCGGTGACATATTATCGCACGGAATTTCTGCGCTTTCGTTGTTATAAGTTAAAGAGAGAGTTTCTTGGGAAGAAACAACGTTTGTTGCAGAGTAATTTCGGGAAAAAGTTCCCATTGTGGCAGAAAATAGAATAGTTTTAAGTTAAAGCGCCGCTGAAATGACACTCATTGTCAGTGTTACTCAGTGTCCAGAATTATGAAGGTTTCGGAGTTTTTATCAAGTAACACTGAGTGTCAGATGGACGGCCTTTTAATTTCATACGAATGTATTTTTTATCAAGAATTGGGCATTTTCTTGAATGTGAAAACAAGACGGAAGAATATGTTGGCTTATCGTTTTTAAGAATCTAAACATTGGATCGCAATATAGATTGAACGGTTATGCAAATAGATGTATATATATATATATATATAGGCTATGTTTGCTAAACGTAACCACGTAATTCGTCTTTTTTCGTTCTCAGCAAAATATACTGTACAAACAAAAGTCTAGATGATGGCCGGCAACAAACTTATGAATAACTTTCGCGATTTCCTTCTGTTGATTTGTTTCTAAGATTCCGCGTAATTGTAACTAATGCTCGCGATACTAGGGGTGCGTTCGGGGAGTCGCTACGAACGCTGTAAACGCAAACACTACCAACGGCGTTCGCGGAGCCAATAGCGTGATGGCGATAGCAAGCTCCGTGAACGTTCTACAGCGTAGCGTTAGCAGCGATCATCATCGTTTTGTGTGGGGGTTTTCAAGGTACATAGTTCTATCGTGACATTCAAATCGAAAAATTGTTTTTCAGTTTTTCTCACATACAAAATCGTTTGCGGGCTTAAGTTAAATAAGATAAATTGTTGAAAGTCGACTAAACTAAAGGCAAGCATTTTCGTTTATCGTCCAAAATTAACGCACTTTTGAAAAAAGTGGGATAAAAATTTCAAGCGGCGAGGAGGTTATGCATAGGACCAGTAAGAAAGCAGTAATTTGTATTCTTCATTGGTATCGTAATCTTTTAAAGTGACCTCGACGGAATTGTCCGAATTTTCCATGCTGAAACAAACAACTTACAGCGTGTGGTGCTATTCGGTGCTGTTCACGCAATACGCAAACGCTACGCAACTGTCACACTACCTCGGAAGAAATAGCGTTTGTTGCGTTCAGTCATGACGTCACACACCATAAGTAGTGACGTCACGGTCGTGTTTGATTGCGCTAATGTCGAGCTCTGCGAACAGTCTTTAGCGCCAGATGGTGCGAATAGTGACTCCCCGAACGCACCCTAGATCAAACTTGTACGCAAAATGGTCGTCATGGGCGATATATCAAACATTGCAATTTTAATCAGTGACAAATCGCAACTAACAATTTAAACCATAACCTAACCATAAAAAATATTCAAAACTACTCACAAAGACCAGCATGATGAAGAATGCAGCGAGATACGAAGTTCTGGCCATCCACATGCTGACAAAACGGTAATGTTCTCCTGTCACCACGTTCCTGCAACAAATCGTACCGACGCCATTTAAAATCGGCCAGAAAAGGTCGGTTACGAAGAGATGTTCGAGAGCGAACGATTTTTTCGGCGGACAAATTTTCAAAGCTCACCTTAGAAAACCCTTGTTGTCCTCATGCTCGGCTAACGTCTTAATGCTCGCCATGAGCAGATCGTCGTAGCCCAGAAATTCTTCCAATATCAGTCTGGAAAATGCATCCCCGAAACATTTGTCGTTCAACGGGTCCAAGGTGACGATCTTCACTGGAATGTTCAACTTTTGCCGCGCCGCCGGTGACAATCTTAGAAAACCGTATTCCAACGAATACTCGACGATATAACCGTCTTCTGAAAGCAACAACAACCGCATAGGTAGTTACTCAGAATTGTTAACAATAATTTAACACAAGTTACTGCAAAATAGATAAAACCAACGTACGAAATTAATTGTGCAACACGAATCCCTTTCACGCCGAACTACGGACTACCGAAGTCAAGTGGCAGTATGTGGTCAATGTACGTACTAAAACTGATCGCTGACCATTGGATGGTAAGTGTCACTTCCGGACCGCGAATATTTCGAAGTATTTAAAATATTTTACATGTTCGAATAATACGAAATATGGATGCAAAGTGAATAATGATTATCAATTGTATCGATCGCAGATAATATCCTGCATATAAATACGGTCAAATATTCCCTATATTGTGAACATAATTCCTATTATAATGAGAAAACTAAACGTTTACCTGCTCGAGGAGTTTTATCTACTTCGGATGTCGGATCCTTCAGGGGTTGAATAATATTGTCTTTGCCTAATTGGTACGTGTCGGAGTCCGAGCTTATAGTTTGTGAAACTGTGATGTCGGGCGGCTGAAATAAATGTCTTCGCGTCAGAACGCTTTCAAATTAAGTTACGGAAATCAACTTTCTTTACTGAACCATGCATGTCTTTACTTATAAATTTTAGAACTGTTTCCAGTTACGAACACATAATTACCTCTTTCCCGTCGGCAGTCAAACCGGTCCAAAGTTTCGTAGATAAGGCAGGACTTATCGTTGTATTACTTGTACTTAAGTTCGGGTCTTGTACTTTTCCAGGCACAGTCGAACTCCTAATGTCCATGCCTTTCTCGAGTAGCGTAAGATTGAGATCAGTTGATCCGCTCGGTATGTGGCCCGTTTCTCTTTCTTCGTCCACACCGGAGGATTCAATATTTATAAACCTGCAACAAGCAGTACAGTTAACCTGACATTAGTATTACTAATATTTTTCCCTGATCTGACTCGTTCGCGTGAAAACGATGCAATAAATCGAGCAACTTACCCATCTCTCGTTCGTATGCCCAAATCGTTCGTCAAATCGTCGATCTTCTCCTGCCGCAATTTTTCTTCTTTCGCGTAACTTTTCTCTATACTGTAATCGTCGCCGCCGTTTCGAAGAATCTCAACTCTGAGTATGCCGTCTCGCGGCCACTCGTCTCTTATATGCTCCAGACAATTGTTGGGTGCTCTCGAGAACACTATGTGAATATAAGCTAGTACGAAAAATGCCAGTATTGCCTGAAAATCGTATTCAACGTTATACCGTATGTTGGGAACATCGTGACTTATAACAAGAAGCTGGAGAATATTATGGCTTTTACTCACCTTTAATAAAACTATGAATTCTATAAATCTTCGAACTGGTCTAGGAAACGTTCGTGCATAGGCTAGAGCGATCTTAATAAATACTGCGTGAAACAGTCTGTCTCGCATACTGAGTAATGGATTTTGATTGTTATTGTTCCTAGCTATGTTGATGTTGTTCAGTAGCCCGACGACACCGGCAAGGCTGGGGTTATTGAGTGCCACTGCACCATTTTGATTATTTGCTGCTGGCGCAGCAGCAGCATCTTCTTGCGGCATATTTAAAAATTGGTAAAATATATATCTTCAATTAATGGAATTGTTTAGACCATCGGTTGTTAATTCCACTGTATATGTCTTGTACAACTGCTACTTCGTCTTAAATATGTACATATATCGACTATCATTTCCAAAAGGATGTAACTAATGTACTCTGAAACAGACAGAGAATATCTTGTTCAAACATATAGAGGATACACGTTTCACAGATATTTCCATACAAAATAATGTCTTGTGTTTCGCCTTGCAAAATGCATGGACTTTGTGTAAATGCTTTATGCGATGATGCAGCAGGTTTACTGCTTTTCTCATAAATTACAGAGTATGCTATATTTTATATAACAACAGTCACCACTCCAAGATGTAAGGTTCTGTAAGGTTCATCTCTTATTGTAAAATACTGAATTTGAGCTACATTCCTATGTGTACCATAGCATTGAAGTCAGAATTAAAAAACATGAACCAAAGGATGCCTGATATCCTCAACAAGTAAAATACATTTGAAAATTAAAGATTAGGTTTATTTTTTATCTGTTACCAGTATCTGTGAAACAAATCTGCAGTACAATATTACATACGACCTAATTCTCATATAATACATAAACACTGAAACTGTTGTAACAATTGGATTGTGTCTATGTATTTCCAAAGTATCGGTTGCAACCACATTACAAAAATACATTGCACTCCAAAAATGTAAATATAGCCTGCTGTTAAGAACGTCATACCCACAAGATGTCACACACCATACACACGCTCATACACGCACAGCAAACCCGTCATTGAGAAAAGCTCACTCGACCAAAAGAAACTGCAAACATTCAGACATATCCTCTGCTTTGTTATTGACCACACATTCTAGAGAAACCCAACAACCTAACCTTCGCAATACAGATCATCCGTCGTCTAACCTATCAACGTTCTACCCAAAGAAATCGTTTCTCCGGCGACTTTTCGGCAGCACCACCGGTAGAAGTTACCGAAAGAAGCCTGTCAGAGAAATTCGGCCTGTGCACAGAGCGACGAGGAGAAACGACCGAACGTGTCGCGCAGGTGAAAATATTTCTCATTAACCAGCGACAGCCTCGAACGTCCGTTACGTAATTAACCAATTCAAAATATTAATTACAAACAGCGTCACGGTCATAAACGACGCCGTTCATTTGATCGCCATCCAGCTAAGCGACCAGGCCCGTCCGATAAATCAGCTTCATCCCGGACGTGACACTTCAAAGCTCCGTCACAGGCGCCTAACCCGCTCCGTACCGAACATTTTCGGGAAATCTGTCATGTCATACCTTGTCCGCGAGCCCAATCACAATTTCGTCGACGCGGACGCGGCGCTCCGACGAATTCGCGCACGTCGCACCGTGCTTGACTGCGAATCCTCGCGTGCGAGTTACGCGCAATCCACGTCTCGTGTATTGGCCACGATTCTCGCCAAATTGTCACTTCATCATATGTTTTGATACCGAACAGCTTGTATTGCACTAACCCCCCTGGATGTTTTGCGCACTGCTGCCAACCTGCACGCACGGAAACGGCACCCTCCCGACGACGTCCGTCACACTCGTGCGCGACACTTTCTCTTTCTCATTCTGCGTGCCGTCGAGCGGTAAGCAAGAAGGGAATGATGTGTTGATCGTGACAAGGGATCGTCGATTGTCGGCCAAGAATATCGGAGGCTCGCGACACGCTCCAGATCTAGGATAATACGCGCGACGCCTGATGTCATTAAACCGCAGCTATCTCGCGTTTAAAAAACGGAGCGAAGCAGTCGTGTCAATCGCACGTTCGATATTTAACAGTGAGCCGGTCGCTGTTGGCCGCTTTGCTTCAAATCGAGAACGGAGCGAATCTAGAAATTTGGACTGTTTAATTAAGTTATGCGGCGGAATTGCCAGTGTAAGTTTTGCGGGTTTATTATTGAATAGATGCAATTAGGGTCGAGCGGGGTTTGTTCTTGTCCAGTGCTGCGATTCGGAGGACGAAAGACGTTTAACAATTATTCTGTTTCAATTTATTTCCCTTTACCTACTGGTCTTTTGGTGTCTTGTATGTTAGAACTCTTTGTAGGCCACTTAATGGCTATAGTTACGGATTAAAACTACTTTCTAGTGTCTTTATTTACCCTTCTCCTTTTCAGGTTTAACAGCTTTTTTCTTCCTTCCCCGTCTGTCTCCATTCCTGCTGTTCAAATCTTCTCCGTCTGCATATAAGAATTATTTATACTTACGCACTACAACGTTGACTACCTCCACAAAAGTGCCTGGCGAATAAAGTACAAAAATCATGAATTCCCCGCTGTCACCGCAGAATAATCTCAGCTACGAGCTAAGGAAAGTTATTACGGACAGAAATGTGTTAAGCATGAGGAGCAGGATGAGAGGTATAGGTCCAGTTGTTCAGAATATGCATTATAAGAATTACGTTCCAATTACTCTATGATGTTCTCTGCTTCAATGTACAGTTCTCACAGCTATGAATGAAAATAATCAGAAACATGCAGCAGAGAAGAAGAAGAATTTGAGGTATCAGGCCATACAAGAGATCCTGACCACCGAGGTGACGTACTTAAGCCAGCTGGAAATTTTAATGGAGGTATACTTTCAAGGGTTTTCTGAAGACCTATAATTGAGTCACAGAATTTTAATAGTTTTATCTGTTTTCAGTTCTTTCTACTCCCCATACATGAGAGGCAGCTAGTCAAACATTCCACTGTTTCAACTTTACATGATAATATTAAGACACTGTACAATATCAGCGGAGAGTTGATTAAAGAGATGAAGATGGATTCTGAGAATATTGCAGCTGCATTTCATAAGTTGGCTCCGTTCTTTAAATTATATTCTGTTTATGCTTATGATTATGAACAGGTTTTGATGATATTACAGGTAAGTTTAAATTTGCTTACAGTGTAGTCTTGTTTGTTATAAATTATGATAGAGACACTTGTGTTTACATTGAAATAATTTGCACTCTGCAGACATCACAAGAAAATGATCAGTGTTTAAGAAACTTTATTAAGAATCAAGAGACAAGACCTGAAGTTAGCAGAACTTTACAATCATTGTTAATCACACCTATACAAAGAGTTCCAAGATATAAACTGTTGTTGAAGGAAGTTTTACAGCATACACCTAACAAGCACAAAGAGTACAGCTTATTGCAGGGTAAATAAACCACTTACCTCTTCAATATACTGATTGAAACACAAATACAAATTTAAACAGTCATACAAATTTATTGTGTGCAGTGTGTTTGGTGGAGATAGAAAAGGCAGCTGCTCACATAAATTCTCTGGTCGCTCAGAACGAGGAGGTGCAGAAATTGCTAAAATTACAAAAATGTATTGTAAATAGAATTAATTTAGTAAAACCCGGCAGGAAATTGATCAAGCAGGGATCGTTAATGCGGGTTTCACGACGCGGTAACTCCGCTTATAGACGATATTTTATTCTTCTAAACGACACCCTGTTGTATTGCAAAGGCGAGCCGGAGAGTTCTTTGACCGTTTGTTGTGTATTACCGCTCAATAAATGCAACGTCGAGTGCGTTTTAAGCGGAGGTCTTTTCAGGGTCACTTGCTTGAATGAAACTCTGCTACTTTATTCTGAAAAGGACGATAGTAATTCATGGATAGAATGTATGCAGAACGCGATTAAAAAGGTACTCGATCATGCTCTATTTTCATTTGATAATTTTTCTACACACCTGTAATTCGAAGGAAATATTCTGTATTATTTATGTTTGTTACCAAAATGTAGTATTCGGAATGCAGACAAACTTTGAGAAAGGACAGCAGTTCAAGAAAACCGCTGAGACATCACAACGTGTGTCTATTTCCATCCGAAAACATTCCCAATAAGTGTGTTAAGAGAAAAAGAACAGACGATGACGACGAGGTGAGTTCTGTTTAGCCGGCCCGGGAATATGCTTGTGTATTTATGATGATAACGTGAAACATGCATATTGCCAAACAGGTTTACTTAAATTCTTCGAGTATAGTATACCTGAAAAAAGACAACGAAGTTGAAATTGACTCGCAAGAAGAAAATAAGTGCCTCCGTCTTCTGAAAAGGCTCAAAAAAGTTAAGCGTGATATGACCCAAAAGGAAGAAAACATTGGATCATCGCAGCATAATTTAATGTTAAGTTCGTCTCATAATTTGATTGAAGAAAATGATATGTTGACAACTAATACTACGGCATCACCAAACGCAGACACTCGAAGAATGGTAAATTTCAATCGTACAACTTCTCACACTCATAAAATGTGTGCAAACATTTAATTTCGTTACGTTTGTTATATAGGACACTTGTTATACAGGATACCGTTATACAAATCCTACGAACTACGAGCAGGAAGCGCAATCTGTAACATCACAGCTGAGGAATATCCGTAACTTTTTCGTGTGCATGGGTAATTCAATAAAGGAACTTTTCAGATTTAGATAACGTGCACACGTATCAAAGATCGTAAAATGCACAGAACTTTGTATAACGATTACGTCAGTGTATTACAGATAACATGATTTCTATTTTATTACCAACAGACTATTCTTGTACCACCTTTAATGCTGAAAATTCTCCTGCTTCCTGAAAAATTCTTGAGAAACTCACAGTAATCCGTTTTCCGCGAAACTTCTATAATCATTAGTGTAACTTTGATAGAGAACGGCGACTGTACAACATCTTTCATTATATAATTTTTATTGCGAAGTATAACATCATGTGGTATATTCTGTAAAGTCGTCCATGTGTACACGTTTGGTAGATCGTGGTGATAAGTCATCCGACGTCCCGTCGGGATTATTGTTCGCAGTTTCTTGTAATACCCTGTTCCTAAGTCGCTTAATGTGACGCAAACGCTCCAACCAGTTGGAAGCGTAAGGATTGTGACTGCTTTGCTTTAGAGACGAAGAAACCATTGAGGCTAGCTGCAAGAATGAATTTTGGATATTATATATTAATTCTTACTTTTAACGTTACGAAACTTACGTTAGCGTGAAGCGCGAGCTGCCGTGACAAGATTGCGAGATTTTGATCGGAAATAATTTTTGGCTCGCTATGACCGATATGCTCAGCCAATTCTTCTCTCGCTTGCACTGTAACTTGATTCGTGCCATGATCCAACGGCTGTATCACTACGCAAGCATAATTAAATTGCCCCTACAAAAAAATATCAACATTATCCGACCGTTGACGACGCCGTTATGTACGTGCCAGCAAAGTGCCTTACTTTTACGGTATGTATATTGTACAATTCGCCGGATTCATTGTAAACGACCGTAACGTAATTGTTACCAATGTGTTGCTTTTTAGATGTACACTTTGGGTCGCTAGCCTTTGTGGGCATCAACGTTGCCACATGAAATGCAACCTATCGAAATGGCACGACAGATTCATAGAATTATCTTTACACACAACGGTGCATTAGAACATAATTTTGTCTTGCAAACCTGAGTGACGTCGTCCTGCCAGATATACGCAAAATTTCCATTTTCACCGTTACGATCTAGCCCGCCCAAAAACACGCTTTCATCGACGTCTTTCAAACGGACCAAAGTTCCCAGCCGCTGTAAGAACTCTGTGTATCGCAGGGATCCGTGCTGATTCGCGAAGATTTCGACCTCGTTGGAAGCTTGACCGGGACCGACATACAACACTCCGATCTTATGAGTTTCGTACGGTTGTATTCGGTCTAGATTTGTCACTGCTCTCTGGACAGCGGTTGTTTGCGGGACTAACAGCGGTTTTTCGGTAGTCGTGCCAAAGTGTGCCGTGTGATAAAGTTGTAGGAAGACGAAGCTACGACACAACGTTCAAAATTATGCCTTCGCATAATGCGTCGCGAAGAAATAGGGTTGCATACCTTGGATTGATACCGGTACGCGGAGGATCCTTCACGCGAGGAGAATTCCCACGACGAATATTGTCCCACTCCCCACGAGACTTTTTGACAGGGCTCATTACGGAAATAGTGTGACCTCTGTCGCGGAAAGGTATGGACAAGGGTGGTAATGTCGAAGGGTCTGGCCGTTCTTCTTTCTACTCGCACAGAACATGTAACTCTCGTTTTAACACAGTCCTTTTTTACTGTGAAGAAGTTACAGATAACGTACCTTGTCTCCAAAATGATTGCGCCCAATTGGAGGTTTACTGTCAGTCGGTCCAGGCATCTGCTTATGATTGATATCTAAGTTAGGTAATCGCGAGTATATTTGCGTGGGTGACTGTGGAGGTTTTGCAGTAGGCACCTGCACACCTCGGGTTTGAACAGCTAAAAAGTTTCCCGGCGCCTGCAATATAATTAAGATAGTCAATAGTGTGCATATTATTATTACAGTGAAAATCGGACCTAATGAGTTTAACGGTTGTCTGTTATTTAGGTGAGGTAATAGTTGCTATATATAGCTCCATACCTGCAGAGTGGTGGGCGAAGGTGGTACAGTCATACTAGCAGTTGTTGGTGTACTTTGCGGCACCTGTGTAGCTCCTGGATAGGATCGTTGCGATCTCAATGCTGTAGGATGTTCGCCGGTATTTTCGGTCGACGGCGGTGTGGTACCCATGCCGAATATTTCCTCAGGTATGGCTTCACAACTTACTCTATAAATTAAAGACGTATGATATACACACATGATGTCGATCATCCTCATACTACCCCATGGTCCAACACAACGCCTGATATTCAAATACTATACCTCATGTCTTTCGCATATGCAGTCTTTGCATGCTTCTTCAGTTCCGCGTCTAGCTTCACATCCAAATCCGTGAGAACGAGATCTCTGTCGACCTGTTGCGACATATTGGCCTTCTCCTTATTTAAGAACGGATTCTTCCAATTGGCACTCATTTCTGGACTAGAATTTGATCTGCGCACAGGGTTCCGAGATCGGCGCATATCTTCCTCGCCCTCCTCCAAGCTTTCAAGACTGTCTCGCGAACTCTGTCGCGATGGGCTTGGTCGAGCAGGCGAACCGGGTATTGCAATTGGGCCGGACGAAACAGAAGAAGACGTTACGGACTTCGAAACATTGTTGAGATCATTCTGCGGTTGCTCGATGCTCCTATCCGGCACGTCCTAAAACAACTTTTGTTGTAGGCATGAGCAGTCATCATCTTGAACTTACAACCAGGGGTGAAGCATTGTTTCATATCGTCACGTTATCTCAAAACGTTGTTCGAACATTGGTTTAATTACGTAGCATTGTGAATATCAGGAAACATGTTAACTGCTACGTCGAATAACTTGATACACCCAACCCTTTATAGTGCTTATAGAAACCGTGCAATAGATGTACCGTCTTATTCGAAAGTTAGGTATATATAATCTTCATCCCTGATTATAGCATTGAAATACCTCAGTCTCGTCGCCCGAATATTCCAACGGTTCGGGATGTTTTGTTGGCGCCCCATCGGGATTTGGCATGTAAAGGGCCATAATATCATGCACGGGAAAGTCCATCGGAGGCTCGAATTGCATTGAATTCTGTATCCTCATAATCCAAGACATATCTCCTGTTGGTCTTCGAACGTATATCTCGGCCCAACCCTGACACCAACAGGCGCATAGAACATGCTCCTCTTGCTTTTCACTGTTCAGTATCTGCTCCAGTCTCGACGGTTCCATCTGCGGATCCTTCTCGAGTTTCTCCGTCGGGTAGTCCCGTTTCGTCACGTCACAGTCTTCCAGCTTCTTTGACTCGTCAGTTGGAGAATTTGCCGCTGTATTCGCGTTTGAACTGCCATGCCCTCCGGAAGATTGTCTTGACAATTTGTCTTCCTTCCCGGTCTGCCGACAATTACGTTATACGTCATTGCATCAGTTTGTAGTGACAATATGAGATTGACATTAAAGCTTAACCTGCAGCGTGATTTGACAAAAACGAAGCTTGAACCATGTTTGATGCTAACATAATAGGAATGCCAGAGGTGAAACTTTTGGAGCGTTTTCCAAAGAGGACAACGTACGAAAACGAGATTTTTGTTGTTAAAGGGTCAATATACTTCTGACGAATACCTCGATACTTGAAGCTCGACGTAAATTGGTCTGAGAAGCTTTCACGTGCTCTGGAGACTGTGGGCCAGGTTTGCAAGCAGCCCAACAATTATCACATAGTCCACCGCGCATCGCCTTGTTGCTGCAGCCGCTGGTCGTGACTGTAATTAATTTATTACCAAGTAGCCACGTCATCGTTTGTCCTTCTTTCAGAAGAAAATCAGCGGCTGGCAACCTGTATTGATGAAAAGCAACCTCGTAATAAGTCTTGATGACTGACACGACCCCTTATGATTATTGCTAGTAGTCAGACGCCTGTTAAGTTTACCTCTTCGGTCGGGCCGAATAAGTGGAGAATGTATAACGTGCCATGAGATCAATGCATGTCTCTGTGAGCTCAACGTGGAACGTCATAAGAGCCTCATCAATCGGTGGTTTCAAATCTAACGCTCGGCTCTCCCCTATCATGTGATTTGACATTATTGGCCGTGCCCTTCTACCTCGGCTGCCCTGCATATTCAAACGTCCGCTCCCATTTAACACCATTGTAGAAACAAAACATCATTCAAATGATAATGTATTTATACCTGCTCCGTTAAACTCGAACTACGCTTTCGATTGGAGGAATCCTCGTTGATGAGACTAAAGTCTGACTTCATCAGATGTCCTTCTTCAAAAGGAACGATCACGTTTGCCTTCAATCCCTGCCGAGGATAGCATAGCACGCATAATGCAGAGTCAGTTTGGTACGCATTTGTATTGAAGTAAAAATACGAACCGTCGTGATGAATTTGACAAAATCTCGGCGGAACGGTAGGCGACACTTTAGAAACCACACGGCGATTACGTGATGAGCCAGAGATACGGTATAGTGATTGTACTTGAACGGATTGGTGTATGGCAGCAGTATAGCAAAGACAGACATGTACTGATCTCCAATAAAACTGCCGAAAACTTTCGGAAGTCTGGTAAGGGCTGGAAGAAAAATACGTTATCGGAATGTATAATGAACATGTCCATAATAAATGTACATACTTGACAGAAACTCCAAAATGGGTATAGCGATGTGCACGGTCGCGGAAATTTTTGATAAATTCAGAAGGACTTCAGTAAGAAGTTTGTTCCCGGCAAGGCGCATTTCTAAAATGCAAGTAGTAAGACTAGTAACACACTGACTCGCACATCTCGCTGTTAATCCAACCTACGAATAATAACGTTCGCACATTTCATGCATCCTTTGATAGAAGTAGTTCCAGCACAAATTATCTATATACGTTACGTGAATAAGTTGCACCACACATTGCATACCTCTAAACATTTTATTAAGCGTTGCTGTAAAGTCGGTTCCAAATGGGCATGATACGACGCTAAAGATGCCAAAACGGGGAAAATGTATATTCGAAATTCCGAAAGCGTAAATTTTGGCGGAACATTGTACAGAGACTCTGGTAGTCGTAAACTTTTATCGCTGACCTGTACAAAACGATGCAAACATCAATAACTGCCGTGAGTGGATTTGTAATTAATATTAAAGGAAAAGGAAGCACCGACCATTGAGCATAAAGCAGTTGCAAAGAATTCGATGTCGTTACTGTGTCTCGATAACACCAAGGCTCTGTTCTGCATTACTTGCGGTAATTCCTTCAATATTAATTGTAAAACTTTCCAATCTGAAATCCATAGACATCATGTAACACTATATAACGTATATATTACCAATATGGACAAACGGTACATTTTCTACTGTCATATACCACGAATATATCAGAACGCAAACCTTTCTCTTGCTTAATACATGAAATGACAGCCTTGCATGCATGAGCCAATGACATGTGAGTGACATGACATTGTACATGTTGCAAAGGTGCTGGACTAGCTGGAGGTGGGCTACTACCGCCACCGCCACTGTTTATCTTTTCTGTTGGTGTATGTTCCAATACCAGATAAGGGCTATACTTTACTACACTGGAATTCGGAGATTCCGGAAAGCCAAGGTGGTACATGGTATTAGCCCGAATTTTCAAGAAACATTCGAAGATCTAAATAGTAAACACACATTAATAACTTGATAGTACCATAATTCGATACTCAGAATAATTCCACCGTCTTACCAGATATCGAATGGTTGATACGTCGCGAAAGACCGACGGATCTTTATAATGCTGTTCCAGATGATTTACCAACACTTTGTAAGCACGAATGGCGTGACTCGATGGTAAGCGATAAATCTTTAGCGTGAGAATCTTTATCACACCGACCACTGCAGTCTTAACATCTTTAATATCAGCATCCAATGACACTGGAGTATCCGACGCAAAAGGTTTGTTTATCATCTAATTGAAACACATGTAAAACATATATTTCTCAAGTATATAAAATATTCATATAGTGTCAAAAACGATAGTGACAGAGAATATAGCATAACTCACCTTTTCCAGTATATCTAAAAGTTCTAAGCAGCGCTTTGTATCGCACTCGACGCAAAGATCGACGAGCAAATGCGCGGCGACATTTCGTATTGTAATATCTAGATCCAGGTCAACGTGTTGTAAATACGGCACGACGATACGCTCGATAAGCTCATCCTCGAATCTGGACCTATGAACGTGAATCGAAATAGAAACTCGTTTACCCTTAATCTACGGGACCGTCAGTACCTGTTAACTTGAATGACATTTGTCAGTACATCCAGAACCTTTACTCGAACGTTTGTACGGGTTTCGACTTTGTAATATCGTTCCATCAACGTGCCAAGCCTAGACTGCCATTGATGATGCGTCGGTCCTATGGTAGAAGCTCTGTATTCGATTAGTTTCAAAACGGACGCTTCCTAAAAAAAATACAAATTAATAGTGTGTATTACAGATGTGTTACGTTTACCCATATTTACACGATTGTAATGTTAGTATGATACGCTTACAGGCCGATGATCGCTGCAACGTTCTACCAAATCGTAAAAGCGTTGAACGCAACCATTGTAATGATTTGAATCGAGCAAACTCTCGATACTACTTATGGTCTCGTGCAAACTCGTTGACACTTGCTTGGTGGCTGGCTGATTACTTGTTTCTGAAATAACCGTTTCTTATACGCGGAACATTCAATGCATTGTTTCAACTTTATTACGTAAGCCAGTAACTCGGTACCTGTATGAGCAATGACTTCTTCCGTTATATCAAGGATGATACTCCACGTAGGTTCCCATAACTCAGCACCGTACTTATGCACTAGTCTTTGAATCGATAGTGTAACTTCGTACATGACTATCGGATGATTGCATTGCAATGCCTATTGACAACGGTGAAACATCGAAGTTCAGGGAAATTGTTTTACGTCTATACTCGTGTAAAAAAACCACATAATAAGCATACTTGATAAAATGAAGGTAGTACGGACGTTGGAGTACATTCCAACTTTTGTATTCTGTGAGTACCCCACAGTCCCATGTTTACGTAAAACACGGCACCTCTGAGCAAACGAACGTCCCGGTGAAAGTTTAAGTCTTGCAGCAGGCGGCACATTGTATATAACGCAGAATGACCCATGTGAGTTCCTAATAAGTTACGCATGATCTATACAAATTTAAAGTGGTCAGAACAAATATCGCTGAGGCTTCACAAAATTCGCATATCGCGTCAGGTCACTGTTACCCGACTCAATTACTACGTACCTTCCAGCTTATCTGGCAGTATGTTTCGACATTTACACTTCTACATAATGCTATAATGAACGTCTGCAGTGAGTCTGATTGTAAATTACTGTAACAAACGATTGCATCGAGTGTCTCTAAACATCCGGAAACGACCTCTGTGCTATTACTGTAATAGCAAAGATGACAAATGTACCTGAAATACAGAGTAGAGACACTGTATAAACGATTCTTTCCAACGACTGTAACATTCAAAGTTTGAAACATACTGAACAAAGCCGGATATAATATCTTCATCTATGTACGCCGAGTTAAATTTAATAACGTTTACAAGAAGAGAGAGAAATTCTGCTCCCCTCTTCCCATCTCCTCCGGTTACAGTCGGCATCCATTCCAATAAAAAAGGTCCCATTCTTTCCTCCAAGTGCTCAATATCCTTGCCATTCTCGGTTAAACTCTGAAGTAACTCTAATCTGTAATGTTAGTCAATCATGACATGAGCATTAACTTGACTCCAACTGCACGCTGATACACAGGACTTAATGTGAGAATTACCTAGGCCCAATATCTTCAGGAATATCATGATCCTTCACAACCATAAAAAATTTGACGCGCATAAGCGAAGATAGTTTAGAATACTGGCCTTGAACGAGGCATCTTAAAAAATTTAAAGCAACGTGTCTGTGCTCCCGCGGTATATCCTTCCCCAGCAAATCCTGCACCAAATCCCATAACCTTTCTGCTGCTCTCTGAAATGTTATCCATGACCTACCATAATGTAACCACTCATACAACGTATAAATACGTTGGTAGCTGATGTTCATCTTGGGGAATTGACTATTATATCTCAGTAATAAGTGACATCTGTAATACACCACCAAGGAGATATTAAGTATGCATTAATGACATACGTCTTCCCATTGTTGATTAAGCACCGCATCACAGAGATCCTTAATGGCCTTTGTACGATGATGCACCGGACTGTCAGGACTGATTTCCCTCTCAATATCATGCGTTACAGTGAAATCTTCGCGACTCTTGTAGTTACCTGCAAGAAGATTCGATTTGTTCCTCTGCAAAACGACAGCATCCCCGCCGATGCATAACGATACTCGGGACGAAAACAAACGCGTTAATAATTCCCAACAAAGCGTCGAGCGAATCCTTCGTCGACCATTTCGTTATAACGTTCCGTCACCAACATACAACATACGACGAGATAATATACGAAGAGTGCAGAGTCGTCGTCGTTTTAAATGCAATAAAAATAGCGCAGCGAGCGAAGTGTCACGTATCTCGCGAGAACGTTGAGAGAATAGACTATCAATCACCTTTGTTGATGCGAAAAAATTGCTTCAACTTGTCGTGCAACGTTTTGTTGTCCTTATCCTTCGTGCTCATCTTCGACATCGTATATTTTTGATCCCGAGCGCGAGGAAAACACTGCGATACGGCCTGAGATCTTGCATCGAGCAGCAGTGGTCATGTCAAAAACAAATCTGAGTCCGCGGAATATCGTGAAACCGAGACCGTGCGAAACGTGCGGAACGCGGAACCCGATTCTGCTGCAATTGGCTGCGTTTATGCTGCACTTGACGGCCCTAATTTCAAACGTGTACTTCAGTAATGTAAGATAATGAGAATAAAGAAAATTGTATAACGATTTAACGCGAATGTAATTGAACACCAAGACATTCGGAGCATATTAAACACGATTATACTGCACCAATGCAGCTGCAGTACATTCGTGTTCGAATACCCATTTCAAGCATACACTATTGCTAAAATAAGATAATGATTAGGAACAAGTCTATCATATTAATATTTTCGTTGCGGTGATTGATGTACTGCTTCACTTTTGCAACTTAACGTTCATATAAATCACCGAATGGGTGCTGTACATTTATCTCGTCGGTGATTTATTTATTACCTACGGCACCAGAACAATTTACCGACGACACCAGTCCTACTTACCAACAATTCTAGCCCTCCTCAGGCTCCTTCACTGGACCGCTACCTTGCACAATCCTTGGCAGTTTTAATATTATCCATAATATTTCGTCAGTGCAAATATAGCGTACCCAAGATAATGCTGATTGCATTGAACAATTTGATCTAATGAAAATTACGAACTTTGCATCGTACTACAAAAACTTACATTATCTGACTATAATGTCAGTTTGCTCCAGTTTGCTCAATATGTCATTCCCGCGCAATGTATATATATACATACATGCGTTTATAGATTACAAGCCACACCACGCAGCAAATTCTTTATCTCCTGTGCTCCTGTGTGTACTCTCTGATAAATTACGGGTATTATACTTTAATCATGCCTATGAAGGCAACCGCGGTTTAAAATGTTCAATGCAAGTCTCTAATATATATGACTCATACGATTATCTCGTGTATACACTACATAATGCCAGATAGCTTTTATAGGCAACAAAGGCAATTTCAGTCACGCGATATGTCAGGGCAAGTTAAGACAGAAGATATCCTGCAACCTGTGCCAGCAGAGAAATGGCCCAATGTTCGGGACATGGCGAAAGTTGATTGGCCCAATTTCGCATACGTGAGCTTACACCGCCAATGCATCGTGACAATGGGCATGCATTCAGGAAAATGGAATAATATTTTCGTCTTCCCTAACTTTTTCAGTACTATTACTGGGTAGAGAATGCGATCAAGTGGCATAGGCAAGATCCGAATATTCCTATTGAGATTTTTTGCCCGAACGGAGATTATGAAGGTGGCACATTTGTCGGAATATCGCGTGTAAGTGTGTTCTATGTATTGTACAGCACAGTGCTTCAAGAAATATCAGGTCCCTTATGAAAACCAAAATCGAAGCAATAGATATCATACTAACAAATGTACTCTATCTTGAGCTTTTGCTTGTTCACCATCATTCTCTACACATTGTTGGCATCTTCTCCCAGTTGACTCAAGAATCCTGACAGTATGCATATGCATACACACATTACCATGTTTTTTAAAGAATCTTGCACACTGTGCAGTACTCTCGTCCATACATTCTGACATTGTATCAGGGAGACTTTTATGTATATGACTAATATAATAATGACTGTGTTTATAGTACTCCATATGCATAGTACTTATATTTACACAAGAGTTGACTGGTGAGACTTTGAAGAAATCCATACGTAACTCAAAGCAAATTGAGTGGAACCAGAGTGTCTATTTTCCTGCCATGCATGAGCGCATAGCAAAATGTATGCATCCATTCTTTGAAGAAATTAAACATGAAAAGTGTATATGGATAAGTGAGTTCTCTCCATGCACCTATTACTTTAAATCAGCTGAAGAGTGCAAGAATTTCCATTTTGAGTGAGTAAAATTCCTACCTAATCATCTTCCTGCTGCAGTATGTGAATGATTTTAACTTTACAATATATATGCGTCCAGAGTACCTGATGAATGTTATCTGAAAGACCTGGATGAATCTCATGTGCCCACGGTACATGAATATTGGCCCCACAAGGATGAAAAGAACCCTGAAATGTCTATCAAATATCTAAAAGGAATGGTAGTAATGAACAAAGGTGTTGGCTTATTCTTGAAATCATCTGGCGAACTGGTGTCCTGGATTTTAAATTCCGATTGGTTGGGGCTGGGAATGGTTCAGACAGTGGACAAGTATCAAGGGAGAGGCTATGCACCAATAGTTACCAAAGTACTTGCAAAGTACCTGGGCGAACAAGATATCTCTTCAACACTGTTCATTGTTCGTGGGAATTCAACATCGTTCCGGATGTTTGAACGATTAGGCTTCAAACCTGTATCCACAGTTTTCTGGTGTTTATCAAGGCCAAGCAAGCAGTAAAAATAATTAATTTAGATTAATTATTAATTATGATGCAAAACTGGAATTACAAAATTTAGCATAACAACGGTATACTGGATATTATATATTCAAAAATTTATATTAGCTGTTCCTGCGTAGAACTATCTTATATTTCCTTTCATAAAAATAAGATATGTATACGTTTATAGGTTATATCCGAAATACACTAGCTTCGATTCAGCTATTAGTAAACAAGAAGCTAAACAGTGGCAAAAATGTCTGTGGCAAATTGCCAAAGCCAGTGGGTACGTTATAGTAGTTTCTTACAAGAGTTTCACATTCTATTGTTTGCAATAATCGAAATTACCGAAAAAGTACAATCTCGTCTGCTATCAAGCAACTTTCCACTCTTCCCGCACAAACCTTCGTCTTCATATATCGCCACCAGACGGTACGCATTCGAGCATCCCGTTCCGTTCCGTCGACTTTGACGAAAAATTGCTATCGGTTTTTATGTGAGAGATATACATTAATAGGTACTTCCAAAATATTTCCTTCACCAAAACCATCCGAATAACAGCCTGTACTTCAAAAACGTTCACTTTATTTTCACATTGTCTCTGGCTCGACTCGCTCCTGACGTCCTTACCGTCCTTACATCTTTGCTTTCATCCCTAATCAAAATACGCGCGTCATCGCACGTCCTGCCACCTGGTGGTGGTAAAAAATCACCTTCAAAAAACTCCCTATGGTTCCCTCTAGACAGCGTCTGCCTGGTGGGAACGTTTGGCGCCGCACGAAGAAGAAGCTTGGCGACAGTGCGTATTTGATCTATATACCGCATCAACGGCTGCATCCATGCCACTACGCCTGACTACGCCAGTTTCTTGCCTTACGGTTGTGGGGTATATCCGTGAGTGTCCTTCCCAGCACGAGAGAGAATCATCATCATCATCGCGACAAACTGCTCGCCGCGATTCGCACGACGCACACGCTCGATCATATCACGAGTCCCCCGAGTCCGCGTACCTATCCAGGGAAGGAAGGAACGCATCGTTGTCCGATCGTGTCTCTCCAACGTAGAGAGAGCTGGAGAGAGAGAAAGAGAAACAGAGAGAGAGAGAGAGAGAGAGTGCGCACAAGAAAGAAAGAGGAAAACGAGAACGGTATATATCTAATATACGCCAGTCGCAGGGAAGCCAAACGAAACGGAGAAACACTCGTTACTAGATTGATGACGCTCTCTCCTTCTCCTCGTCGCTGTTATTTTTTTCACGCGGACCCCTCAAACCTTTCCCACGATTACGAAGCAGCTGCGCGACACGGAAGCGTAATCGTACGCATCTCCGGACCGTTTTTTCGGACGCTCGATCCTTCGAACGGAGCTCGTTCGCGTTCGATCATGCGAGCGTTCGGCTACTTCGACGAACTCGCGACGAAAGTTGACAGGCACGCCCCGGCAATTAATAGCGAGCGCACGACGCGCTTCTCTCTCTCGCTCTCCCCTCGTCGTCGACGATGACGGCTTAATAACGTCCGCCGCGGTACCTCGGGACGTCGGACGGAGTCGTGATTGCCGAAATCGATTGCTGCGTTGCTCAGGCTCTTGGGTGCGATGACGGCTTCGCTGGCATGATCGTGCGCGCACGGCTGCTTTTCTCGCGAAAATTCTGTGCTGATGCTTTAGCGGAGGGGACATTGTCCTTGTCCGACGATTCGGATTCCGTTCAGACGTCATCGACGTCACAGCGCGTTCGGGAGGAAGGCTCGGAGTAGTCGTGCACGTATGCGAGATGCGCTCGGTTCTCACTCGTGCGCCGTTTACTTCTTAATGAATTATTCATAACAAAAGATATTTGATAACGCTTTGTTCGGTACGTCGCCGGAGTAAATATACGCTCGAAATTTTATTAATGCTTGTCGACTGTAGTTTCGTTCCCTTGCATTATGAAGGGTATTTATTTGAATGAAAATATATTCTTGCCTTTGTAGATTAAGATTTTGGTCGCTTGGGGAAAGCTAGCATTAGGGTGGTTCAGGTGGAATAAAGCTTTGGTTAAGTGAAATGTTCTGTCAAATTTCAGGAGAGTAAGTTTTCATGGATGGGAAGTGAATAATTGAGTAACAATGGAAAGTCCGTTGGAGGTAAAAGACTCTGGTCCAGCTATGGACAAGCCAATTAAGTCCGAGGGAGTAGCCCAGAGTCCTGACAGTAGTGAAAGAAGCAATGGAGCAACTTCTCCGCCGCCGAACTGTAGTATCTGTCTGGGAAAACTCATTAACACGTCGTTCACGGACAGTTGCCTCCACCAGTTTTGCTTCACATGCCTATTGCAATGGTCCAAGATAAAGACGGAATGTCCTCTGTGCAAGCAGACCTTCAAGTCCATCATACACAATGTTCGTTCAGAGGAGGATTACGATCAGTATCACGTGCCCAGGGAGCTGGCTTCCCAGATTCCGCAGCCTACACATCTTATAGACAATGGACTTAACATATTTGAACTGGACGGAAATTGGGACCTAGGCGATTCGTCGGTTCGCAGATTTTTTTACAGGTAACGTATAAAGGCACCTCCCGTGAAATTAGCAATAGAAATTATTCAAACATATTCATCAAATTGTGCTATCGTATTTAATGTAGTTGATATTTGTGTGAAGTGTTAATCAAGTTTCGATATTTGCAGGACGACAATGACTCCGAATCGTCGACGTCAGATGTTGAATCCGGAGCAAGTTGCCAGAAGGGAACAGATTCCTAGTATGGCACCTCAGGTCCCGAGAGAGGAACGGAGACGCAGACGAGCGAATCCAATGGACTATCGTAGGAGAGTGTATAGACTCGGAATTTGGGCCGCTGCTTTACCCGACGTTTTCGGCCGTTTCCGCGAATGTAGCGCAGAATATTACAGGTACGGGAGGCATAACGTGATGCTTTGCATGAATTTCACGCGCATCGTCCTCTTTTTAGATTGGTTTGTGGGTACCCGTAACGAGACGAGCCTCTCGGAAGTCAAACTGGGAGAATACACATCTGAAAAATTGTTGAATTTGATCACCCAAGCAACCGAATAGTGCTAAATTTTCCAATCATAGTTTTGTTCTACCTTTCATTGCATGCGGTTGATCAGTGTGATATCTGCGAGGCTCGAACAATGTCGCACATCAGTTGTATGCAATATTTACACTTATAGGAGACAGCCGAGGGAATTAGACCGTCTTGTTCCGTGGTTAAATAGAGAGTTGCAGGCATTACTTAACAATGCGCCCCAAGCCGCATACGTTATGAGGGTGATAATGGACGCTCTCACCCAGTACGATATTAGGAGCCAGCAATTCCGTGATCTCGTACGACCCTATTTCGGTGTATATACAGAACAATTTCTACACGAGTTATTGAACTATGCTAGAACCAACTTCGATTTAGTCGGTTACGACCAGTCTGTTATTTATTTGCCGCAAGGTTCGTTACCTATGTCTGATCAGACCAGCTTGTATCTTTAAGAATATCGATTGTACGGCTACCGACGTGTCTTAATACTGGCACGGTTTGTGTTGCAGGATTGTCAAACGAATATGTGCCTCGTGTCGTTTCGCCAGCAACGAGTAGCAGTAGTACGACGTCTGACGATTCAGACGTCCGAGTTCTCGACGAGGCAATCGACCTGAGAGTAAATACTGAAATGCCGAGTGTCATTCCGCATTCAATGAATATGCCCGGTACATATGACTTTTTCCTTGTGTCGCTACAGCCACGTGCGATATTACTGAGATAGGATGTAAAGTCGTATCAAGTCGAATGAACCTTGTTAAACCGAAAATAATTCATTTATAGGAACAGGAAGGGAGGTTCAGAATGTATTTATCATGTACAACGTTGCAGGTCCTAGTACAGTGGGGCAAGCATTCCAATTAGAAATGCCTTACAGTGTACCGGATGTTTTGACCATTTCGTCGAACTCGTCGTCATCGGACGAGTGCCAGGTCGTTGACTACGTGAAACCTCGCCATGCAAGAACACCAGAGATTATAGTATTACTCTCCTCCGATCCGGAAGACGCGAGTGCGGCTATCCCAGCGATAGAGAATACAGAGTAAGATGTAAATTGTTGTTGTAACCTCATTGTCAAGACAGTTTTATATTAATCATAGCAAAAATTGCTTAATTCTATGTAATTAAGGTACCGTGAGTATTAACGTTCAATATTTCACGCCATTCATTAGAGTTCCGAGATCTTATGGGGAAGTCCTTCAGCCGAGTACGTCGGACGATCTAAGCCGACGAAAAGTCAAGAGGACCAAAGTCAAGGAAATGTCTTCAAACTCGATGACCAGTGATTCAGACTCCGACAGTGGGAAGAGTTCGAAGTGGAGCCGGCATCATTATCAGAGTCGAGGGAAGAGTTCGTCAAAGAGGAGTAGTACGAGCACGAGAAGACGTAAACGATCAACTGGCGGACGAAACCGTAATCGCGGGGCCAGAATTCAATCGACCTCAGAGGACAGCGACTCGAGGAAGAGAAGCAGCAAGAAGAGTAGTGGCCGATCGAGGAAGAGACTCTCCAGATCGTCGATGGGGCGTGTATATATAGACACAGCAAAGAGGGGCAACAGATATGTTTCTGATGATTCGTCGAGCAGTGAGAGCAGCAGCGAGTCCGATATCGGCACAAAGAAGTGTCATAGGTCTCGGGCGCAGCGAAAATCAAAAAGGTGGTACTCGTCGTCAAGTGCCAGCGATGTGGGAGTGGAGAAGAGCGAACGATTGACCAGAGGTAAGGAGAAGCTACGACAGACCGTGGACGCGATGTCGTTGAAGGACATCGTTAAGAAGGAGAAATTCCGGGACAGACGATCGCGGTCTAGAAGCAGTAGTCCGTTGTCGTACATGTCGGATGGGAGTAGTAAATCGTGCCGGAAGCAACGTGAGAACGGAGGAGGAAACACGTCCGAGTATTGGACCCCGGATGACAGCAATTCGATGAATACGGACCTGTCCAGCTGTTCGAACGCATACTATGTCGAAACCTCGTCAGAATCGGAGAACGAGCACAATGCTCGGTCAAGTAGCCAATGCAGTAGTCAGTCGAGAAGGTTGTACGTGCATAGGAAGCGGAGTAAGCATAAAGAACGGTGCAAGAGTAAAGGACGGAAGCGGTCAGATAGTAGAACATACAATTCGTTCCAATCGCCATCGAGCGAGGGTACGTCGTCCTGCGTTAAGAACGACTCGATGCCGAGGCATTCCGATTCGAAGGGTCAGTCGAACTCGTCGAAGAGCTGCAGACACAAATCTCGACGGAGTCATAAGGACTCGAAACATCGAAGATCTCGTAGCGACTCCAAATCGAAGAGCAAGAAGAAAAGGCGACGCATCAGGTCCTCGTCTAGTTCAAATTCTGACCTACGTTGAGTTATTGAACATTGTTAATAAGGAACTGATTAGTTAGCGAGCCAGCGCCGTAATACACCGAACCAAAATGGTCTTTGTTTATTAATACTTCATTGTATCAACGAAGAGAGTACGGAGTCACGTAAAATTGTATAAAGTTTCTGACTATTTTATTTGGAACTGTTTCTCGATGTAGCCTGCCACAACCCCGTCGACAAAGATAAGAAATAGCATGACGCGTGAGGAATTAGAGGAAAGTATTTATTCTGTTCTGTTTTGCTTCCCGCAAGAAAGGCTTCCATCCGTGTTGAAAACGTATGAAGATTATTATATGAGCAAATCTAGTGGAGAGTGATACTGGAGAAATAATGACACGTGTATGTTTAAGCGAGTCGCTGTCCATTCACGAAGACAACCGAATTGAATTTCACTTAAGAGGCACGCAGATCGTTCTGCTGTGTAAGAGAAAGAAATATTGTAACGCGTGCGATCTATCATTGTTATCCGCATCAATGTCCACTGTATCCGGATATTTTCCTCCATTATTTTAATTCCCAAAGAATGTAAATATATATATGTATCGCATAAGCACATAATTTAATTAAAGTTTCCATATTGAAATGATAGACGTGCAAATGTTTCGTAAATGATCATACCTAATAAACGACGACAATTAGGATTTCAATTGGTTCGTACCTGTCCGTGATAATTTTTATCGGATATGCATATATTCATCGAAACGCACGTCGATGAACCTTTTAAAGTTATGACAATCTCTCAATGCAATTTGTTTTTCTTATTTTTTTACCTAGGTGAGGAACAGACACTTCGACACATTTCCGATAATATAAAATGCAATTTATTTAAAATCCGTAATTGTTATCTTAAATTGTCAATAGATAAGATATCGTGTTATTACTGTTATTACCCTAATATGTACAACATTTATAATTTACGCACGGTGGATATACAGACCTGTACGATTATAGCAGTTTCATTTAATTCTACCTTGGTAATAAGGTCAAATACTTTCTAAACTCCGGCAGCACGAATTCACGCGGATTAAGAGGCGCAGAGGCAGTCAAATGATCGCTCAGATACTGCGGCAGAAAACAGAGTATACCCTTGCTGGCAAGCATCGCCCAGTCAATCGGCTGATTGACTTGCTTCACATTCACGAAGCAATGTGTGATCTTTTTCCCAGATGGACTTGCATCGTACGGTGGTCTGTGTAATAGAACAAAATAAAATTGAATTTAATATCAGTCCTTGATTCACGAGCGAAATATTCGTTTTCCCGGTACAACTCCTTTGTCGTGTCGATTGTTATTTGCGTGAGCAAGAGCTAACCAACCTGACTTTTTATTTAACGCCACTATTTAATTTGATAATGCATACCTTGCTTGTTGGACGCTGCCACCGCCCGCTTCGATTAGTCTTCTGAACTGATCAAACTTATCCTCCGATACCAACAACAAAGCTACTATGTTGTGAAAAGGACCGGCTGGGTCGTTCGTTAAATTTAATCGCCACCTATAAGCAGCGGCGGCTATCGCTTGTTCAGTTTCTCCTTTCGGCTCTGGTATCACGTCTTTGCTCTTGGGATTGCCCCATTCGTACTGCTCTTCCTGTAAAGAAACAAACAGCATTTCCAGTTAAGTTCAGTCATTGTTAACACGATCAGTTGTCTCAATTACGATTCAGGTAGATTTCCACTGACATCGACAAATTTGCCTTCTTGTTCGGAGTCCCGCAGATATGAACAGTGCAGAACCCATTTTCCAGACGCTATGCTGCCCAACATCTTTTCGTTCCTCGACGGTCTCGTGCAAAGTAAATGCGTTGCCGTTCCGTCGAAATTGGGATCTGTCGACACATCTCCGCCAAGTTCTCGTATAACTTGTTCGTACGTTGTTCTATCCTATAATATGAACCACAGATTAAGGCACGAATCGAGCTGATGTCTAATACGACCAATTATGCACATTTTGCTCGCAAGTACCTTCATGCCCGAAAGCATAAACTTCAGTTTTGGTTTCGTCTTCGGTAGAGGTTCAGATTCTTCGAGCATTTCATTGTCCGTTTCAGTATAATGTTCTTCGCCCTCATTATTCTCAGCTAACATCGACTTTTCATGGCGCGTTTCTTCGGGTATTACAGACTACGGGTAACGATACATGTAAGCAGGGAGGAAAATTGCAAACATAATGCATTATCTTGATAATAATCACTTACTGGTCTGAACGGTACCCGATGTCTCGGATCTTCCCATCCGACTGTATCGGGTTGTGAGTCTTTCACGAGGCCTGCAATCAGGAATGAAATATACAATGCATGCGGGTTTCGTGATTAAATGCTTTAGAACTTACATTTCCGTATGTCAGTGACCGATTCTTGTGTTTCGTACTTTCGGACATTTTCACCGGATGAATGTCGACTTTCGGGTGTACTCGACGTTCGCTGAAGTGCCTCTTCCAATTGCGCCAATTGCCTGTTCAAATTTTTCATAAATCTCTATGACTTGAGGTGTTTAGGTACATCCGCAGAAATTTACAGAAACTTACAGATTGATCTGATTATTTCGGAACGGACTGTTCTCATCGGCAAACGATAATTTTCTGTTAATGGGGGTCATTATTTCTTTACTGGTATGTTTGTCCGTTTCCTTAAGTTGCTGTACTTTTTGTTGTACCTTGTGCACGGATGTGTTAGCATCTCTCATTTCCGAAACTACCGGTGTTCCCTGTTATTGAAGGTTCCAATAAAGTTGAAAGTCTAGAGTATGCGATTAAGATAGGAAATATAATGTAGCAATATATATGTACCTCCTCGTTTCCTGTGTCTTGCAATTTTTGCCACAGTTGCCTCTTTAATTCTGACAGTGGCTGAATTCAAAGTTTGAATAAGTGACCTGGTGAACCATTGAGGAATAAGAAAAAGAGCTTTCAATACATACTGTGCTCGGTGGTCTTCGTTTCGGTGGCGGTTCGTTAACATGCAAATCTGGAAAGTTGTTCACCCACTTACTCCAACCCTTTCTCGTGTCGGGCGATGGGTTCGATTTAAAAATTTGTCCATAAGGGGTGTCGGGTGTGGACACGTGGAACGGCGAAGGTGGAGTACTGTTCATAACAGAACTCAGGCGTTTATTTGTTAACGGAGTTTGGCCAGTGGAAGAATCTTGCTCGTTCTACAAATAGTATCCCCCACATTTTACAATGTACTAGCATTACTAGCACATACTGATAATCGGTATTCGTACTACAGAAAATACGATTCTTTTGCATTTCAGATTAAACTTTGGAGTAATAATCGTATGCGTAAATACCTGAATTTGAGGCAGATTACGTCTCGGTGTAATTATCGGCCTGACAGGAGGATCCGGAGGAGCCATTTCAATCTCATTCAGCTTTTGTGCACCTCTTTGGTTGGCGTCGTCTGCTGGTCCTCGTTCCGCGGCTAAAGAAACGAACGCAAATTAATCCAAACCTACCGTTTCGGGACCGTAACATCATAATTACCCATTGCCTCGCCGACCAAGAATGGTGTTTCATCCACCAACTTTGATTGAGCCGCACAAGCCTTCAACCAGTCGGCAGTTACAGCCGGCAAATTCCACTTAACCGCCGCATTATACTTATTCCCCTCTGGTGTTGGACAGATTAAATGTGTACTCGCGTACGTATTCCTCTCGACGTTCGTCTTGCGGGCGAATGTGTCCTGAAACCTGAGCGGCATATTTTCTACAAACCGCTCTCAACGACGAGACATAGATTACGTTAAAACATAAAAGATTCCATTACATGGCACCAAGTTCCGCGGCTAAGACTCCGAGAAACGTCCTTTCGACGCCGGTGTACATGCTGATCGTGATCACGCATGTTGATAATGGATTCAGATCCCTCACGATTGACAATGGTCTGTGATAGTACGCGATGTCGACTATCTTCTCCTCGTTTATGCAGTCTTCCTGCCATGACAAATTGTAGACACATGAACCTTAGGATGAATCATGTATTATCATAGGATAGAAAACTTACAAGGTACAAGTTTGTCACTATTTCGTTTACAGTGAGTCTTAATGGTGCTCCAAGTATCGACACAATGCCGTAGTCGGGCACGCCAGTAAATAAATGTGACACAATTTTGCCACCTAGACTCGTTATACTCTCCGTCACGTAATTCTCATTGTCGCTGGAGCCGGTCACGAAGAAGGTCAAGCCTGTACGTTTATTCAATGAGATTTTTCATGAATTTTCATGTTTGCAAGCGAGAGAGTTAGGCGATTTAGAATAATACCTTGAAAAATTTTCGCTACAGTACTACCCTGACTCTGTGGAATCGCGCTGTCATTTTCTGCATCACTATTCTTTTGCTCGATTGTAGGCAATCCCATGTAACTCGCATGCTGTTTACTCATCCAAGCTTGACGTGGCGTTTTTTCGACATGCACTTGCAACACGTCCTCCTGCGACTTCAAACGTTCCTGCACCGTTCTGCTTAAGAATTCCGTCACCGTATCGTTTACTACAAAATAGTAGTTTTCATTCGTTTTAACATGACACGAGTAGCTATGAGAAGATGTTGTCTTTAAACAATATTACTGTCTGGTTTCTGGAGATACTGCTGAACCAAATCGTCCGCATCCTTCTGTGTCACGGGCGGCTTCTTTTTGTCGATATTAAAGGAAGGAATGTTCGGCCTCTTGGGTCTCTGTAGCATCTGCAAATTCTGAAACGCAGCGTTGGTTTGATATACACCTTGATCGTCAGCATACAACAACAAACGAGACTTGCGGTCAACTTTCAAATGCACCTTTTTGCTCAACGGAGACGGTGGTTCGGTAGGCAGCACTTTTGCAGTGTTGTTCTTTTCATCATAAAAGTAACATTCCTCGGCTGCTGGCCGCTTTAACTTCATGCTCTCTTCCAACCAATCTAAAGTTAATATACACGGGCTATGGAATGTACGACGTGTATATTAAAATGCTGCACGAGAAACAAATCAGGAGAACGTAATAGTATGCATTAGTATGGCGTACACGTACCTTAGTCCTTTGGACCTGATCAGTTTCAATTCGTTCGCTGCCTTCGTTTCGTTTCCCACCAATACGTGAGTCAACGCATCGGAAAGTTCATCGAACCGTGTGGCACTGCCAACGTTCAATATTCTATTAAGCTTGTCCCTCTGATTTGGCGCAAATCCCGCTAAGTATATCTGGGTAAAGAGTTCTTATTTAGTACGTGGATCAAGCAATTTGAACGAATAAGAATCGCAGGCACACGTACATTGCAGCCGTCTAAGAATGGTCCAGCCATCTTTGCGTCGCTAAGACTAAGCCTGTCCAAGATTGGAATTTGCGGAGCTAAAAAATATGTAAAGTACACATTATATGACTTTAAATATATTACATTGACAATTTTTGACTAAAGTACGCCTTCTTTTAAATGCTTACAATGAGGTGTTACATTTGTTAATGGATCCGTCACAGATATATCGGCAATCATCGTTGTAACACTTTCATCCACGTAATTTCGTTGGCTTTCGCAAGGAATAGTACTTACTGCCGAGAAGTTGAAACTCACGTTTTCTGTAATATAAGCAAATTAATTTGTCTCTTTGCCATTAGAGTGTGTACCACAAATATGTCGATTGGTGTACCGCGATTCTTTTCTGGAGTTGAACAGGCCTTCGTTGACTTTATCAGAAACTTATTGAAGGGTAACGCATACCCTAACTCAACGCTTTTATATACCCAATCGGGCTTCAAGCAGGCAATATTATGTTGCATAGCATATTTCAATTTTTCGGTCAACGCACTGCTTTCTGGAGCTACAACAATTCTGACCTTAGAGCCATCCAAAGGACCCATGAACGTCTGGAACCAATATTTCACGTAAAACGCATAAACGATAACTATTACGTAGTTTGTAACAAAAAAAATTACGTACACCACCGTGATCGTTAACTAGACTCTTAATTTCTTCTTTCTGACGTTTTGGTACGTTTGTGGACGTAACAACTAAATGCATGAAAACGGGACATTTATATTTCTCAAACATCTTGTGACTGGCTTTCACAAACTCCTTTAAATTTGCCTCCCATATAGCTTGCACCCACTCTTTGGTAACTATGGGTATTTTCATGCCTACTGCAATCTATTGTCAAAAATGTTACATTATCACCTATTTGCTTTATTTCAATAGTATTTCCCTTGTACCCACCTCATACTTAGCTGACATAACAGAATCCGTTACTAGGTGTGTAACACAACTGCGTAATGGCTTTGTGTAAAGTCCACCCATATACTCTACCAGCTTGTGTATGTGATCCTGTGCATATAAACCAATGTCACAAACAAATTTTGTATGTACAAGAAGGATCCAACATTAACAATTGTACCTTTTCCTGTAGAGATAGTCCAGACAGACAGACATAAACATTTCTCATAGCAGTTGTGAACACTGGACTAGTTCCTTCTGGGATTGGCTCACCATTGTTGAAACAAATCAGTAGGCAACGTGGTCCGACAATTCTGCTGAAAGGTTAGAACTATCAATGTAATGTTATGGCAGAATTATATGATACAATTAGTGAATATTCTTATAAGGAAATTTTTTTCAGCCAATAATATATTGAGAATTAGACTCAGTAGCATATCCGTCATGTGCACTTACGAGCATTTATAATTCTTTAGCTTTTCAAACACCTCTCCCTCAAATTGCTCGATGACAAAGACATCACTTTTCATAGGCTTCATACTATTGCACTCCTGGCATGTGATCCATCGGGGTTTCAAGTCATAGTCACAACATTTCTAAAATGAGTTTCAAATAGATGAGTATTCAGTTGCCACGATTCCTTGTTTCAAGACAATGATTGGGGAATTTACATTGTAAGCATGCCACATATCTTCTGTACACTCGTCTTCTGTGTTATATTTAGCGGGAACAACAAAGCAAAGTGTCACGTTGCAATCTAATTGACTTCCCTCGCTGGCCATTGTCATTGTTCTAAAAACATGTTCGCTCAAATGAGATACATATTACAAGATATTTTTTACATCTGATTATTACATTAGCAAATATGTGCAACTTGTATTGGAATAACGTACAGCTGATTGTGTCAGTCGTAGAAAACATGAAGTGCATTTAAATCACTTATTTTGACATATACACAAACGGAACAGCTGTTCTCTGAGAAACCAACAATCGAAACGAAATCTGCGCGGCGCATAAAGAAGTTGTTTTGTTGTGCACGTTAATCTGATTCGCTGCGTTCGAACTTCGTAAAATGCACGCTCTCAGGTTTCATCCGAAAAATCAGTTCACAAGCTACATGCCAATGAATGATTATCGCCGATGGAATGCAGTTTGGTCCAATAGAAGTGTGACACTTTCGAAAATTGTCATCGTACTCGTGACTCGCGACAAGCGTAGAAATTTCGAACGTAAACACCGGCCGTAACCGCCGCGCCAGCAGGAACTGCGGAAAAAATTCGTTTTTCCGGTCCACAGCAGCGCCATCATCGACAGATCTCTAGAAGAGTGGCAGACTCAACTTAAGTTCAATGGTAAAGTTCAAATCTAAAAAGATCCTGGAGAAATGCCAAATCGGAATTTGGCGGAACAATTTATCTGTCAATCGAGGAGTTAAACATATGGATCGTCCATTGAGACATTTATTTTTGGAAATAAATTTTGTATTTATGTGCATACGTAGTACAATATATAATATCGCAATACAATATATAATATTAGCATAAAAATATGACGAAGATTGACGTTTCTGTGGGCAATCGTAAATGTTATTTGTTATTTAAAAAATACCGTATACGTGCAAAAGAAAGATTATAGACGGATCGGAAATAAGAAAAGGCTTCGGAGAAATATTATAAGACCAGGTGACTTTAAAAATGTTGTCTACGTAAATAATGTACATTTCATTTTCATTTTTAGTGTACCCTGTAATGTCGCGGTAAATCATTATTGATCACGATATACGAAATTTAGCTGAACAAACATCGAAATAATTTTACGTAATAAATTTACGACAATACTTTTAAAGTAATCTGTCCTTCGACGAGAACATTACCACCAGCATTAACTAACAGAACGTATAATAATTCATCTTGCGTTTTAATTACCACCTTATTAATTATGTAGCTCGGTCAGTGACGGTATCGAATTGAAAGAAAAGAAAGCCAGACGATCTACGGAGCACTGCTCACGTAAAAAGTAAACGTTAGACATGAGCAGAACAAGTCGTGCAGTACGAGCAGATCTCTTCCTTATATAAATACAGTCTAAATTGGTTACCTCATAAATAAAAGTAAAAACATTATCGTGAAGGGCTGATGGACCTCACGATGGACTTCACGACTAATGGTAAAGGCGTTTTTGAAAGCCATCGACTGCCTCTCTGCCACCAAGAGCAGTCGATTGCTGCAATAAAAGGCCAGTTTCGACAGAATTACAGCGGCATGACGCGTTCGACTTTTTGTTGACAGTATTTATACTTTATTACGATTATTATTATACTTTAAAAGATGTTGTGCAAAACGTTCGGGGCTGTGGCCAGTCTCGGTGTATGTAAAATCCGGGGGCTGTGAGGTGATTTTCGCGCGGAGAACTTCGGCGTTCCTAAGGTCGAACTCGTGGGCGTCGCGGATAGATTTTTTCGTAACGGCTTCACCGGCGTGCGCACGGGCACCCTTGAGCTCGACTTGTTCGCATTCTTCAGCACCTGCTCCGGCAATACGGAGCTACGCAATTCTGTTCTGTCTGTCAGATGCTCCAGGAACTGTGTGTAAGTCGTGTCTGCCGTACTGCTCCCAGACTTCGACTTCCTCCTGTCATTAGGGCCCAGGTTCTGTCGTCTGACCGCCTGGGTAAGGTTGTGAGAAACAAACAAATGAACCCTGCACGACGAAATGTGTGTAGCGAGAAAACGAGTGAAAGAAGTCAGAGTCGTACCGTTCCGCTTCTTCGGATCTTTGAAGACGTGACAACAGGACGATTCTTTACTGCGCTTATGTTTCTACGCTTTGCCGAGCTGTTTGGGGACGGATTGAAGGGCAACTTTCTCTTGGACGTCGAATTGACCGGCGTGTGGTGTCTGCGCGTGTTCGACAAACCCGGCGTGAGTTTCGACGCACTCAACGCGGTTTTCTTCGCAGACTTATCTTTGGCGTCCTTCTGGAAAATGAACGTAGTTCCTCGTGAGTTTTAGGACACTTGGAAGGGATATGACTTTAGGGGGGAAGATAGCCTACTTTTGCCTTTTTTATAGTTTGATTTTCCATGTTAATAGTCACGTACGAGTCTGCCAAAAGGTTTTCTAACGATAGGCCATTAATCGTGAATGGTTCACGATGAGACTCTTCATACTTTTCTACCAATTCCTTCAGTTTTGTCTCAATTTTCGGTAATTGCTGTGCGGATAATTGAAATTTTGTCAGCTACATTCGATCGTCGTATTAATTACCGGCTAATTAACTTACCTTTCGAATAGCTTTCCGTTCCTTTTCTTCTAATAACAGTTGACCGCCGCGATTGTGAAGCCTGTCCGGATTATTCTGGCGTTGCAATAGTTGCTTAATTTTTTCCCAAACATTCTCGCGTTCATCCAAAAGACTAAATATTTCCCTGTGGAATAATAATACGGTGTCATGATTCTGATTTAAAGATGATAAGGCGTAGAAACGGTTTATCCAGAATAGCGTTACAACAACCTATTAGACTTGTAAAACTGACGAAGTCTATCTGCCTCTAAATCGTGCAACATAAGGAGATCTTCTGTGTACACGTTTGCGTTATAATGAACGAATTGATTTCGCTGCGCCTCGCCATACTTGCACAAGTCCCATAGTTTTACTAATTCGCTGCGCGCCTGTGCTACGTGTTTGGCAAGATTTTCTCTTCTCTTCTCTTTACATCGTTTAATCTCGGCGCTCAACTGCAACAAATTGTTCCTTGTAATTGTGGTTAGAACACAATTTTTCAAAATTGTATGTAGGTACACAGTCGTACAGCAGTGTCGTATGACGTATATCGCATTAAATACACCTATATTGTTAAGGAAACTTACAGCGTCCATGGTAGCTACACTGTAGCCGGAGCAACTTTCAAGAAAGCGTTCGCAGACGTCATCGGATTCTTCGAGATATTTCCACAAACTGATGAGCGACTCTTTCATTTCTTCTGCCTGCGATTTCGCTTCGGCAACTTGCACCTGTACTTGGTCGCGCAACTCTCGTAGCTTTACCATGTTACTGTTCGTGAAGATAAAGTTCTCCGGGCTGCTGTAGATAATATGCTCGAAATTGAGAGACGGCATGATTCCTAGGTCATCCATCGTTTGAATTATCACATGGCGCATTTCTTGGAAAATATTTCCCAAGCGGGTCTGGAATGGTAATAATAAATCATAAGGATTTGGATATTATAATTTTATCATATAAAATATATAAATGTAGTTTTGTACCTTCTCTGCCTCTTGCTTATCCAGATAAAGCTTAAAATTGTTTAAAATCTCTTCTGAAGGTATCTCTCCATCAATATTTATGGGTTGAACACCCAAATATTTACAAATATCACGTTCCTAAAAAGAGTGTAACATATTATTATGGTAACAGTGCTGTAAGAAATTCCACATTTTCATGAGTTTTGTACATTAAATTTTGTAATTACCTTGCATCGCAGTTGCTTGAAATAATTTATCCTCTGCTCTTTGTTGTGCTGCAAATCTTGCACATACATTTGTAATGAGTGTTTCAACTCATGTAGAGGCATAACTTCATAGCCCTCTGTTCTCACTTTCGTCCCTAGTTCCTGTCACCAATTTTAATTTATATCTTCTATTCTTAAAGCACGAACATGTATTTAACAGGCATGCGTGATGGATATACATACTTTGCTAATGACATCTGCTTGACTCAATAGCAATGCTACGTCTTGAAGTAACTCTTTTTTTTTTTCTTCTGTTTCAGCAACCATATCATCTAACAGACCCTATTAAAAAAAAAATATTAAAAAAAAAAACAATTCACTTCTTAAGTGAATGCATATTTAAAGTCTATCATATTCATAAATATTTTCATTCAAAGGTATGAGTATATTAATTAATTATATGTGCATTCACTCATTAAAATTGAATATAATATACCTGCAAATGTATATACGCTTGGTCGCGACATTCTGCCTGCGCTTGCTCTGTGTACCCTATTTCGTTCCATATTTTATGCAATACATTGAATGTACTTTCCACTTTTGTACCTATTGTTTCTAGAAATAGTTTCCTACAAAGATACATACACATTCTGCCTTAATACATATCAAATTATTAGACGTAACTGCACATCATAGGAGGTTTTACATTGCGTTGTTAAATTATACTGCGATTAAATAATATATCACAGTGCCAAATTAGGTACGCAAATAAAACTCCAGGTGCACAAAGTAATGCCACCTTCCCAAGGCCATGTAAAGTTTACAATAAAAGTTCATCTGCATAAAAATGTTGACGCTTAAAATTTTGAAGGCCCACAACTGCACAGATGAACGATTACATCCAAAATATTGCATAATTTCTAAATAGACCGATTCGGTATAGCATTTACACGTCGTAAACAGTTACGATGTCAACCCTTCGTCGAAACAATTTCCTTCCGCGAAGAGTAGTTACCTGACGCAAAACGGTCTCAATAATAAAGCTCACGGTCGCGAATGTCGTTGCTCTGATACTTACATGTGTGGTACGTCACCGGTCATTTTAATAAAATTATATCTCTGTCAATGGTACTACGACGCCCGCGAAAATGATTGTTCGTATTGTCTGTTACATTGCTTTCCCTACCGTTCCCAGGGCGTACGACGTTTTATAAACCAACAGGCTTCAACGAGCTCTTGATCGCGAGGCGAACTTTTACCGTTTGTCTTTTGAATTCAAACTGATGCTTGATTGGTCGAATGCGATGCAAGTGCAGTCTGGCGTCGCATCTGTGCAGTTGCGCTTCATGAGTTTTCCGAGAATTGGACGGTATGCTTATGTGGCGACCAATCGCAGCTGGCTGCACGAGCAGGAATCCATGAGTTTCGGAACACTTCAAGTTGTGGTTCCAGGGAATTTATTGTTTATTGGTGTCAAAATTTAAATCATGTCGTTAATAGAACGTCATACGTTTCAAATTGTTTCAACGATAATAGGAATTTTGTTTACTTTGTTCGTTTCTACGCAATGATTGTTAGTCGTAATAGGTAGTGTTTAAATAAATATACATGTATTTGGAAAAACAATAGAAAATATCATTCCTCGGAATTGTATCTTTATACAGTCTGTACAAATATTTCTATTTATCGCGATCCGTTTGAATCTTCGCAAATCCTTCCATCCATTCTCTTCGGTGGATGTTGCTTCGTGAAAATCACGTGAAATGGAAACCTTCAGCATTAAAGGCATGTAAAAGGCTGCAATATAATACACAAGTTGACGATATATCTTTATACTGATAGTATACAACAACAAACGTTGGGAGTTATATGTGGTAATGAAAAAATTTTGCATACCTAATGAAGTCATCAATGTCCATCGTTCTAGCACGCTTATTCTCGGCGTCAGCCTTTTGCAATATGCTAGTTACAATTTCCTTGATATCAAAATTCTCAGGCACAGTCTAGAACCATCAAGATTTTACATAATTGCAAGTAACTCTCAGGTTTTGTACAAATCTACAGCTATGATGAGAATTTATACTCATTCCCACCTTGTTATTCAAACTACAGTGAAGCTTATAGTTTTTCTCCAACATGGTTAGAACAGTTGTCTGTTTAAATGATGCGGATAATGTTTTATTTTTTCTTATAAAAGCTATTCTTGTTAAACCATCCCATTCTTGGTAATTGATAGGCGGAGGTGGATTCCGTGGTTCTATTCTCACAACATTGGACTCCACTTTGGGTGGTGGTCTGAAATTATTCTTCCCCACTTTCATCAGCATATCTACTCTTGCCAGCAGTTGCGTGTTTATGCTCAAACGACAAAAAAGTTTGTCGCCTGGCTTGGCCACCAACCTTTCAGCAAACTCTCTTTGAAACATGAGTACTGCGCATCTGCAACAAATTAATAGCCACAATTGTTTCTAACCTCATAATAACTTTAACAAAAATACCTCACAAAATTTACCTGAATGTAGGCCTGTGCAAAAGAAGCTTGAAAACTAGAGGCGAAGAAATCTGGTATGGTATATTGGCAACGCATAAGTCGAAGAACGGTAAGTTTGCTTTCAGAACGTCGCCTACCATGATTTGTAACTTTGCTTGGTAAGGAGTCCCCTGGACACGTTTCTGTAATTCTGCCACCATTCTTGGGTCCACCTCACAGGCTATCACCTTCTTCGCCTTCTCCAGCATCTTGACAGTCATGTTACCCGTGCCAGGACCAATTTCAAGTACAACGTCAGTTGGCCTGAGTGCAGCCTTTTCAACCATACTCTGAATTACCAAAGGATTCTTTAGGATATGCTGACCGAAATCCTTATTAAACAAAATGCCTGAAACGTGTATCCATTGTCATTGGAAGCAAAGCACTCAGCGAACTGTCCGAAAAGAGTAAGAACAAAATGACAGTTTTTTTTACCTTGCTTTACCACCTCCTTATGAACGCGACTGGTCTTTTCACTTCGAACCTTCGGCATGTTGAAGCGTAAATTGAACTAACGAGAAACGAGACTGCCGTCAGGTAAATAACAGTATAGACCTAAATATACGAAGAAACATGTCAAACACAACACACGGAACGCGTTGGGAAAATCACGTGGACCCCATAAGCCTGAAAACACCTCGAATTCAGACGGTGCATCTCAACAAGAGAACGGCAAAGTTCGTAAACAAATTTATAATTTTCTGTACGATTCTCGATTCATGAATGGAATCGACTCGACGTGATCGAGCGTCGCCAAGGAAATGGTCCAGCGATCCTTCTCAATTGCGTGTGTTAAGTGGTGTTAGGATAGGATGTAAACTGTATATTTAGCTGTAATGTATGCTAAAGCCACCAATGAAGAACTGAGGAATATAGTGGGGGAAGAGCCCACCTTTTGGTCTATAACATTGGTGGCCTAACTATACGTTAACGTTTCTTTACGCTGCGCTCAGCTGCGCTACACTGAATCCTGTTATGTTCATTGTTATTTATACAGCGTTAAACGTTCTATCGAGAATGCATCAAACGGTGGTTATTATTGGAGACGGGCGCGGGTAACATTCGACAGGATTGGTCGTCGGTATGAAGGGCGCACTCGACGTCTCGACGATTCACGGAATCTGTACGTGTGAACCTGTGAAAATGTTCAACCGTTTCGTTGTGCGCGTGTCCCCTCACGTTACTACAACCCACCACAGACTTAAATCTGTCATTTTCACGATCGCGCGTTATAGGTTATAGGGAATGCAAAATAGTGCACGCCAGCGAAGAGATTTCATGCAGCTATCGTACGCGAGGTTCATTTTAAGGTAATACAGTGCACAAGATTCTTCTATTGCGGTTCCCAACGGATAGGCTGAGTGCTCAGTCCGATTTTTGTCGAACGTCTTTTGTACATTTAGGGTGAGCGGGATACGATTAGCGTTTTTTTCTGGTTTTCAGAAAGCACAACGTTGAGATGCTAAAAAGCAGGGGTATTAAAGGATTTTGGTGACGTGATGGAGTTGAAAGTATGGGTGGAGGGCATACAACGCATTGTATGCGGTGTTACAGAGACAACCACTTGTCAGGTTTGTTTTGCATAGCTGCTTGTCGGGATGTGGACAAGAGTCCAGATCAGCTGTGTGTTCTGACATTTGGTGTGTATTGATAATGCATTCTGTTTAAAGGATGTAGTGTACGCGCTGGCACACGCTACATCTCAGACTGGCAGGTTTACTTTGGTTGAAAGGTGGAGGACCAATGAACGTCTTCTGGCACCTTATGAAAATCCGCTCAAGGTAGTTGTTCCTCAAATTTGTAAAGATGTTACTTGATCAGGTTATCTTGGACATGTATTTTGATGTTGCTTGTTAATACTTATGGTTACAGATTTTAATGAAGTGGGGAGAGTATTCTTCGGAGGTACAACTGATTCTGAAGCGTTCTACCCCTGAAAGCAATAAACCTTCAGGCAGTTCATTAGTACCGCGCTTGGCTCATGGAACAACACGAGCCAATGGTACAGTAGGCACACAACCAGAGCATGCAGCAAATTACAGTGTGGCACAGGATGAGTCCAAGAGTCCAACCGTTTCGAGCCCTGACTTTGACGACTCTCAAGCGGGACTTGAAAGAAATCGTGATACCAGGAAATCCCTGACCTTCAGCGGATTACACGGGGCAATAATGGACAATAATGCTGAGGTAAAACACTCCACATTGTTATTGCCTGTAACAACCCATTGTCAAGGTACTTAACTGCATATGTTTCTACTCTCTTGCCTTCTGTTAGATACAGATGGAAAATGTTGCCATAGTTCAACCCACCCCTCACTTGAAGACCAAGGAGTTAAATGTTAGGAAAAGTATACAGAAGCCTGCTCAATCGCCGACACGGGGAGCTAGTGCGGACAGTAAGTTATCGATCTATAATTCATACCATGTTCATTCGAACGGATGCTCTCAAGTGGACAAATTTTTATCGCGCAGGTAATGTGCATCTGTTGCAAAAGAAAGTGCGCGAGGTTCCGCCGTACAGGGATCCTCCCGGACCTGCTTCTCCGCCATTACGCACTCTGCCGCCATACAGAGATCCACCTCCGCCGAATCTGAATAGTCCGGGTCGCTCCCAATTCTTGCCTGGCACGAATAACGGAAGTCCTCACAGTCACAAGGAGGATCAACCGTCCTCGAGCAACCCGACCAAGCTAAAGAGAAATTTGATACAGGTATCGGCTCACACTTCACCGTATTCTGCCTCGCATTCACACAGAATCGTAACGTAAAGTGTATTCGTATTTTGATACGACAGGAGTTTCAAGAGTCAAAGGGGCAGTCGCAAACGATCAACCAACTGTCTGGGCAAACACAGAATATGGTTACTGTTGCTTATACCCAACGATACGTCGAATTGATACGGCTGGTTAACAAGCAACGTGACACGATTAACGCTCAACAAGCTGATCTAACGAAGGTATTTGGACTGTTTGAGCGATAGATTTTTGGTATGCAAATTTTACGAGGATTGGAAGATTTATCAAATATTTTGTATTGACCACAGTTCGATGCTGAGATACTTTATTGGGAAACGAAGAACAGGGAACAGATGCACCAGATGGATTATATTTCTCAGGAAGTTAATCGGATCGAGTCGACGGGTCGCATTATCGAGGAGCAGGTATGCAATGTTCGCGAGATGGAATGTTGGATCGGTGCTATAAAATTTCTGCTTTTTCGCCGCAGCTGAAAGAATTGGCACACGTGGAGGAAGAGAGTGAGATCGTTAGGCAACAAGAGAAGACGTTGAAGTCGGAAATAACTCTGCTGCGATCCAAGCTAGCCAATTGCGAGACCGAACTGTTGCAGTGTAAAAACAAGATAAGGTAATCATTTATTACGCACATCTGAAATTTGATCCACTGCCGATACGTGACTGGCGATTTCTTTGTCAGAATCAGAAAAGAACAAATGGTCAGGGTGACATCTCGCCTGATTTAACATTAATCATGTAAACCTAACAATTTTTTGTTTTAACAAATCTTTTCCCCAAAATTGTATTTGTATTATACCATTCAACATCAACATATGAATGGGACATGACGATAGGGTACTTGTGTCACAGATTGGTCATGGAGGAACTTGCGATAGAGCAGCACAACATTAGTCGCGAGTCCGATGAGCGACAAATAATGGAACGTAAGATCATCAGTGAAGTTGAGCATCTACAAAACGAGGTCGAACAGGCGAAACGATCTGCTGAACTAGCTTCGCAGTGCGCCGATTCGTTGAAACTCGAAGTCGTTAGTCTGGAGTCCGCCATTGTCGAGAAGAAGCTTCAAGTGGAACGACTGGTCGCCGACATGAAGGAGGCTAATCTGCAAAGCTTAGCGGTTGCCTGCCAAGACGAACAAGTCAAGTCTCTGTTGGAAGGTGAGTGCTGCTCTTGCGAACCTAAAAACTCTTCATGTAAAGCCGATGATACTCGTTTAAGATCGAAACGGAACCTTGTTTAGTGGAACCGTATGGGCATGTTTGGATCTATTTAAGTGTGTATTGAAGAAAACAGGTTTTTTTTCGTTTCTCTAGTTTGGTATACGACAGCGACGTTATGTTACTCTGTTTTAGGCGCTCACAAACCTGGTAGCACGCGAAAAATGATTGGGTCCCCACGGCAGCTGGAGACCGCCGTGCCCACCAGTAAAAACCCGCACGGCGTTTGGGTTTAAGTGCGAACGAACGGTCCACGCATCACGGAGGAATTTGTTCGATGTGTTCCAATTTATATACGATAGGAGATTACTTTAGCGTTAGATAGGTGATGTCGGGGATCTATGCGTTGGCACGGGCGACGATTAATTTAAAGGTATTTTCCACTTAAAGTGCGTTAAGGAAAACCCCTCTGCCATAAAAGTCGAGCGTCGTACGGCGTATGGAGTTTTAAGATGATTTATGTTATATGTTTATGTAAATACAGAGCGGAACGATTTCATTGAATGCGCCGGAGCAATCGTGAGTGCTGAGAGTTGACGAGAGAGATGTACTTATAAGTGAATTCGTTTAAGTCATGTGATAATAGTAGAACTTAAGTATATCGTTTCACTGTGTTCGAAGTCATTCTGCATCTTACACTTACGCAAAAAGGTAATCTTAATGACGTACAAAAGCGTTGGAATTGAATCGACATTTGAATGGATCTTTCTCCTTCTTCGTAAACCACACTGCACTAATTTCGTGTACATTTTCGTATCTGTACATATACACATGCCTTGACACATGAAAATTGTAAAATTCAATTGTATCACTTTAGACACCGACACGCATGTAATATCAAAACATCCTTATCAATGTATATTCAATTACGAAGTCATTTACGACATATGAATTATGATACAATAAATTTATTATACTTCTCACTCCTGACGAACGTCTATCGTACAAACCTTGCAAACCTTGCGTCTTAAAAAAGACGCTATGTAAACTGCCGTTAATATATTACGATACTTTAATCTATTTTTCATCGATAATTAATGAAGAAAACGTTATTTAGGTTAAATGTCACAATTGACAAGTGGCTCCCTCTAGATCGTACGAATTGTTATGAGTGTGGTTACGGCTTCTTTTAAACTTTTGAATATCATTTTGCTTTAAAAGTATTCTCCCTGAGCTTGCAGTATTTTGTTACGCAAACGAATTACACGCCAAACATGCAATGGAACGTCTTACATCAACCTGCATCAACCTGAACGATATTAAATCTATTACATTGTAACAATCCTATTTGATCTACGAGCAGTTTGCACTCTCGTTTCTTCCTTCCCTCCGTACGTCAGGCAGCAGAAGATTTCAATACAAAATGAGTTTGTGGGTCGACAAATATCGTCCGACGACATTGGATAAGTTGGATTATCATACGGCGCAGGCTGGTTATGTGAAAGATATGGTGAGTGGAGCATTTTTATTAACGTACACAATATTTGCTGAGTAAGGTTAGTCCATATAAAAATCCCGCCAAATCAAGAGCCGGCTGTCGACACAATGCAATCATCAACTTCTTGTCGTTTACACTGACATTAGAAAGTGTATGAGTAGTTCCTCATCTTTCAAATGTTTCTAGCTTCCCCTTTAATACGTTTGATTATAATAACAGATACAAAGGGGAGACTTTCCACATTTGCTAGTTTACGGTCCCCCTGGGGCAGGCAAGAAGACACGAATAATGTGCATTATTCGAGAGCTATATGGTAGTGGAGCAGAAAGATTGAGAATGGATACAATGCACTTTGAGGTGAGAGAAGAAAACAAATGCTTTGCGTAGATGCGGGGAGTGTAAGTCTCTGACATGTGTTTCAAATTTGTAGACACCGTCAAAGAAGAAGTTGGAGATCATGACAATAAGCAGCAATTATCATATTGAAGTTAATCCCAGCGATGTTGGCATATATGACAGAGTAGTTGTAATGGATCTGGTGAAGACAACAGCACAGACTCATCAAATAGATGTCAATGGTCAAAGAGAATTTAAAGGTATCAGGTGTTTATTTAGTTGGGCACACATGTAAGCCGTAATAATATTGATAATTCTGTAGAACAATGTTACTTTTCAATAATTGAGACTATAACTCCTGTTGAAGTATCAAATTTTTATTTTATACAGTATTACTTTTAACAAACGTTGATCAGCTTACAAAAGATGCGCAACATGCACTACGCAGAACAATGGAAAAATATGTTGCCACGTGTCGTTTGATTCTCTGCGCGAATTCGACGTCGCGCGTATTGCCAGCGATTAGATCGCGTTGCTTAGGAATCAGAGTGGCAGCACCGACGATACCAGAGATCAAGACCATTCTTTTCACGATTTGCAAACGGGAAGGTATCAATTTGCCGGGCGAATTGGCTACCAGACTGGCGGAAGTCAGTGGACGAAATCTCAGACGAGCGATATTGATGTTGGAAGCTTGCAAAGTTCAACAGTAAGACAATATTCTTATTGACATCGACTAAAGCCAAAAATCTAATCTTTTCATCTTAATGATGAAAGTGGGAAACAGCAGTGGTGAGAAGTTTGTTCTTTTATTTTCTGTACGTAAATGCATATTCATTGTTTTAGGTATCCTTTCACGCCAAATCAAAAAATCTCAGAACCGGATTGGCAGACATATATACGTAATACGGCTAGTATGATGGTTGCCGAGCAAAGCCCTAAGAAACTTCTTGAGATACGGAACAGACTTTACGAACTGTTGACACACGCCATACCATGCGATCTGATATTCAAGGGCTTGCTGCAGGAGTGTATAAAGAATTGTGATCTGCAGTTGAAGATCCATGTTGCGACCGTCGCCGCGGAATACGAGCACAGAATGCAGCGAGGCTCAAAGCCGATATTCCATTTGGAAGCATTCGTAGCTCAGTTTATGTTGATGTACAAGAAATACATGGAAAAGTCTATGGAGGATTTCATATAATGAAGAAATCGTCTCTGTTTCATTCGTATTGAGTCTGTTTATACAATACACATCAAAATAGCAATCGTGTTTGTACATAGATAATCATTTATATCCAAATAAAAATTCAGATTTTAGTCCTCGATGCAATGCGAAAAGTTTATTTTGAAAGTTTATTTACAATATTCTTCACACATACTTCTTATGTAAATTAAGAACAATTTTATTTAATTATATTTGTTTTTGCATACGCTTAAGTGACGGTACGTACGAAACACTTACCCGCTAAGGAGTCGATGGACAATTTTCTTTTGTGTACAATAGAAGTTGCTAATGTATGAGACACGTTTTTCGTCAAATTCGACGTTTACGACTAATTTTGAATAGAACGAAAATAATCGTACGTGGTGCAGATTACATTGACGCTAAAGCGACAGCGCTTATAGCAGTTAAAAGAAGAACTAAATAACCACTTGAATATACTCCCTTAATTGAAAGGCTCTTTCCCGTCCAATCCCAAACCTGTAAGATTGTATGAATTTTATATGCAAAAACATTCTTTAATAGTAACAACAAAGTCCTTACCAAGTGACGTATTCCGTTGAACACATGAAAGGTAACAGGTAAAGCAAGTATAGTTTTAACTGCAAAGAGGGTAGGACTGGACATTGAATTAGCTATGGGCTCAAGTGCTTCCAGAAGACAAGGAAAACCTTCTTTCGTGACTTGCGAACCTGTAACATGAACAACCGCAGCTTAACATATTTATTGAACTAATGTAATAAAAATCATTATGCTCTACATAGTAGAATTATAGCCTACCCAAGCCAATGAACCCAAGGTAACCAGTTACTACCATGCCAGTAGCACGATGGGTTATCGAAAGCGTAGTTGTCAATTGGATCTGATAAATTGTCAAATGTGGTGACATGGGTCGTTTGAGACGCATGTTTCTCTCATCGTGCGTCTCACAGACATCATCTGATGCAGATCTTAATGCTTTTGTACCCGCAACATTACACGTGCTTTAGAAACAAATATTATTTATACACATCATCTGGGCATATTAGACTTCAGATTATATCAATAAAGTACAAATAATCTAAATAATGTAACTATAAGAACATATATAGATGCCAAGTGAGGCCCTTTCAGGCAGCGCCACACATAGGGAAAGCGATGTAAGAGGACCCATGTGGAACAAATGTTACCATCACCCACAGATTCCCAAGGAATAAATTCTAATACACATCCTACGCTAATGAACTCTATATCCTCACAATAAGGTCCTCCGACATTACTTATCCTCCGCATGTCACAGCGCAAGGGAGTTCCTCTTCCTTGACATACCTATACAAACATAACAAAATGATACATTGTTTGACAGCGAAAACCGGCAAGACGCTGTAACGTTCCTCTTTTTACCTGCTCGTGTATAAACCCCGTAACTTTTGGAAATCCAAACTCCGGCGGCAAAGCAACCTAAAATACAACACGTTATTGACAATACTTGCACACACCCCACTGTATCCCGGGCGAGTGTAACAGCCAAATTACCTGGTGTAGCACAAAGCCATGGTTTTGTGCGAAAGGACAAGTTATCGTTTGCAAACTGGCAGATATTAGTGGTGCAGCGCAAACATCAGTTACGGATCGTTCTTCTTGCACTTTATTTTCGTCCTGCGAGTTCTGTCGAATCTTACGTCACAGAGTACAGACGGTGAGAAGTTGGCGTAGGTATGTATTCGTCTATTACAGTCCGAAATTAGATATCGTGTGCGATATCGTCAGATATCGTTCATTGGTAATTAAGGGAACACGCTACTCTAAAGATAAATTATTTTTTATTATTGTTTCTTCTAGAATTGTACCACTTCGTGGTATACATATGCGTCCATATGCGTTATTCGCATATAACAGAACGTAACATTGAATTTCTTTTCAGGCTATCCGCTATCGTATTCCCGGTTCCCGGTCACGTGCTTCGTTCGAATCCAACAGTTTACCGGCTGATCTACAATCGTTCGAACCAGTGGTCTCAGACTTGGCACCCGAGCACCACAGGTGCCCGCAGGAGTGGGGATACGGAAAAGTATGCGTGCCCTGTCTGTGAGCTGACAGACCAATGCGTGGAGTCCACAGCTCTCACAGACGGGCACGCACACTTGCGCGTATCCCCACTCCCGCGGGCACCTGTGGTGCTCGGGTGCCAAGTCTGAGACCACTGGTTCGAACGATACTTTGTAAGTTACACAGTTGCAAGAGGTATTTGTCGTCTTTGCAAATCCGTTAAAACAGACGTCCGTTAAAACAAATTGTAAGGGCCGGTTCCACCAACCTCGGTTAAATCCTTAATCGGCGGTTAACGTTTGTTAATCTGTACTTTGCGTTCCACCAAACTTTGAACCCCGATTAAGTTAAGAAAACGCCAATTTTGGCCGGTTAAGTTTAACGGTTCCGTTATTGATATTACAGTAGGAACGCAAAAATGTCATTCGACGGGCATGACACTCAGAACGAGATTTTAGAGGAGCTGGAGGAACAGTATGGGACGAGGGACGGCACTATTTTCATAATAGACGCGACTCAGCCTATGTTTCATAGTGATTCTGATGATGAAACATCCTTTTTCCAACAATGTATTAAGGTATACTCGCTGTATTCTTAATATGTATATATATAGATGTATATGCTTTAACAATGAATCATCCATTGTTTTCTGTACCATTAGCGATACATAGAAATTTTGCTGGAAAAATTGGTATGGAACAGTAGGGATTGGATGGGCTTAATGCTATTCGGCACCAAAGAATGGGACAAGGATCCAGAGACAAAATATATAATGACTCTGCGTAAGCTTAGTCCAGTCTCAGTTGCAACATTAAAAGAAGCCATGGCCATAGGTATTATAGCAGGATATTGCATGCTTGAACGTTGTCATATAACAGATGTAACATAGCTTTTCATCTCATAGCTGATGAAAAATGGAAATACTACAAAGACATTGCCACAGAGAATGACTACCCATTGAATGACGTACTCTGGCATGTAGCTGAAGCTTTTTCTGCTGTAAAAATAATGATGCCAACACGAAGAGTCATTCTATTAACTTGTAGAGATGAGCCTCCCATAAAAAATTATGAAAAGCATTGTGTTAGAGTTAGAGTTTCCAGATATGAAGACATAGGCTTGAAATTTTGCACAGTGGGTTTGGGTAAGGATTGGATGCAGGAGAAATTTTACAAGGATCTAGAAATGTTGTGTGGAAACATTGATGAAGAGGATTATCAGAGAATGCACTTTGAGGACCTAATCGAGCAGGTCAAATTTCCATCTAGAACTATGGCAACGTTACCATGGAGGCTTGGCAAAGACGTTGCAATGGATGTATCACTCAATAATCTTTGTGTGTAAGGTATTTTAATATCTTGTTAACCCTTAACTGAATGGTTGTAGAATGTCATATTATAGTAGCAATATTATGTTCAAAGAAGTGTTTGATGTTTAGTGCTAACAATGTTTTAGTCCTTAGCAGATGGACCCTAATGTATAAAAATAATAAAGACAACATAATTTCATCTGTTAACGTTTAACACTTTGATGCAGTTAAGGGTTAAAACTGTATGTTTATGGACGATTTACAGTGTTGATATTCTGTTTTGTAGAAAGTCGAAGTACCTGAAAAAGGCAAGAATAAATCGAGAAACAAACGAACCCGTAATTAGCAATATGGGTTTAGTGCGAGGATCCGAGTTTTACGATGATGAGGTAACGCAGGTTTGTCTGAAGTTTCCGTAGGAAAATTTCATATTTAATTAATTAGGTATGATTGCAGACAAGGACAGAAGAAGATGAAGCTGAACAAGAAGGAGAATCTGACGAATTGATTTCATCGCATACCTTTTCGTCGAATATTAAAAAAATGCAAACTTACGGTGGCAGAAAAATATACTTCACCCTGAAGGAAATTAGATCTTTGAGTAACATTAGCGAGGTAGGCATTGACGTTATATGCGTCAAACCCATTGCCTACAGCCCGTTATATCATTACAAAGCACCGCACTACGCTACCTACACTAAAAAGAGTTCGCGTAAAGGTAATACTAATATATCACCTTGATAATATTAAGAGAAGTCATTTTGATTCAATGTCTTCGCATTGTAGATAACCAATTGTTATTCGCGACATTGTTGCACAAATGTGAGCTGAGGCAACTAATGATAATCTGTAAGGTGACGTTCAGACAGCACTCTCCTCCAAATTTGTGCAGCATGATACCGGATGAAGCAAATGGAGGATTTTACCTATATTGCATACCATATCAAGGTACATAATCAAGTTGTAAAAGTTCATTTTGGATTGAGGTTCGAAAGACACGATTCTCAATTCAACTCGCTTTTCAGAGTATGTTTGCGACCTGGCGCCACAACTGACGGAGTTCGTTTATGAAGATCCTGATAAAGCACCTATCGACAGACACATGGTAGCGTTGTTCAAGAAAATCTTGGAAGAGATAGAGATAAACTATGATGCAGCGTTTTTTCCAAATCCGAAGCTACAAGTTCAGCAGCAGAAGTTGGAGAACATAGCGCTGGAGTTGGGCGATGCAGAGTTTCCGCCTGATCGGACTGGTAACTGACTATCATTACTACGTGTTAAAAATTTCTCGAACACAAACTATGTATGTCGTGCGAACAGTGTACGTTAAAAGCATGTTGTTTTATCAGTGCCACAGTATGATGCAATGAATGAACGATTAGCAAACCTTATTAGCCAGTATGATGAAATGACTTTCGAACAAGAATTTGACAATGGCCCACCGGTAAAGAAGACGAAAACATCTCAGAATTCAGCCAAATCGTTGACGGATTCGGACAAAACTATTGTTGAACGTGTTGAGGAAAAAAGTGTACGAATTTCTCTATGCATATCTCGACTGCACAAGACTTACGCTTTATCGATCGACGGTGTTTTACATCAATTTGATTTGTTTTCGATAGGTGGAATAATGCACAGCTGTACAGTTAAAGGAATTCCTAAAAGGTCTGGGCTTAAACACGTCCGGTGCAAAGGGTGATCTCGTCAACAGGATTTACGATCATTTCGGGTAACTGTTGCACTGGCCAGTTAATACCATGTAACAATTTAGCACACCCAAACGTTTTTACCTTATTAATTTTAACTTGCATACTCTATGTTATCCTATCGAGCATTCATTGAACGATTGTAATCAATAAATCTTTAATTTTATTATTACTTATATTAATAACTCTAGGTAAGCGGAATAATATTTAAAATATATGTTTTTGAAGAATAACAAATGTGCGTTTTCGTTTTATCAGCGCCGTCTTTGCGTTCGGCACAGTTTACAGTTCGTCCTTCACAGAAGGTGTATGAATGTCCCTGATACTCCCCAAAAACAGAGGTAACCCGCTCGGTTTGTGAAGAATCGAGAACATGAACGGATGATCCACAATAAACTGGTCCGGCATGTCGATCATCCTTCTTAGTCTCATTTGAAGAACTAAAGAATCCAATATACGTTCGCATAAAATCTCAACTAATCACTTTTTCCAGCATTCTGATACGCACCTGTTGCAGCAGCAGCCTCAGAACCTTCCTCGTTGACTTCAATAAAAGCCTTTTGGCAGGCTGCACTAACTTTTAAAGGCACAGCCGATAGGCGACCAAAGTCTGCGTCATCTTCAAACATTCTACACATGCCCATCTAATAACGTGACAAATGGCAGAAAAGAAAAAATAGTAAAACTTGAAAGTTCGTCAAGCGGTATCAAATAAAGTTGATGGATATTAGAGTAAAGAGAATCCTGAATCGGTTACTACCTTACAAAGTGTGTCCTTTAAATCAATCGTCAGCTCAATCTTGAATTTCGGTAGGTAGAGTTCAACGCTGCTCCGTGTTGACGATGCCTTTAATATGTCATTCCACTTCAAGTTCTTCTCCACGTACTCTAAGCCATCCACATTGTTCGGGAGTATGATCACCATGACGAAATTTTTGTTCTGTAAAATTACGCTCTCCATTTATGCTGAACACGGAACTTAGATTTTAATATTTTACCAAGTATGGAATTTCGATGAAGCTCGCGCGGATATTGGGCAGATCACCGTGAATGTATTTAAATCTCTTAAACATCGTTGGGACATTCTTCATCTGCGTTTTTGTGACATGGAACTGTCGATCCTCAGTGAACCTTGCTTCGAACTGGTTCAGCCATTTACCTTTAAAGTAGATCGCATTCACCAGTACGAGTTTTGTGTACTCGTCGAAGTCATCTGTGGCAAACAGAAAAGGCTATAAGTTCGGTTCGTTATCAGCGAAACATAAATGCGATCAGAAAATCGGTTACCCGAGGATACGACGTTGGAAATTTTATTTTTCGTTGCGTTCTCGATCCACACGTTAATACTATTAGCTGCGTTGGCAGAATTCCTGAAATCTGTACGAGAAACTGAACAGCGAAAGACATCTGCACTTATTGAGAGAAACTCTGTCATTAATTGAAAGCCGTCCTGGATATACATGGTATTTGCCAGATGTAAGTCAACATCTTTCACGTCCTGACAAAAATATTTGTTACTTCCTCGTAGGACTGAGATCACCTTGTGCTCCTGATATGCTTACATTTAGTACAGAGATCAATAATTTGAACTCATCGTGCAAAGCTTTGTTGTCTTTAAGATGAAGAGCTTTGCTTAACTCATTTAGCGTTGCATGCTGAGAGCCATGAGAAAGTAAAGATAAGGTAATGTGCAATCCCACTGGGGAGCTCACAATATTACCTCCAGTGGTTGTCAGAAGCTGGAAGAGTCATAATATTAATTACTTGCAATGACAACCCTTGCCCACAAACGTACCTTATAGAAGTTATCGGAAAAACTGTTGCACGAAGCTGATACATTTTGGCATATAGCTTCATGTTCATCCGTTGACGTTGTCTGGGCAGCCGCCATGACAATCAATAGAAATATAACAATGAGGGGCACTAGAAATAAAAACATTATCTGCATGACCCCAATTTAAAATGTAATGTCTGCATTTTCCTGTTGATTATTTGTTGACTTTAGAAACTATGGACAACTTATGTGTATTTCCTTGTAGAACACTGCGTATGACATAGTCACCTGGGTGCATTTTGTCGGACGTTCTACGATAAATTACGCAAGTACGTCTAATATTCATTCGGTGACAATTTCTTTTTATGTACAATTCGTAAGTTCAATTTGTGAAAATATACATTTTCTATCACAGGTTAGGCACGACGGCCTTAATCTTCCCGACGCCGACATGTATATCGCCGGAAAAGATGATAAAAATAAAGCTTGATGCAGTAAGAAATTTTGATATCTTTCAATTTTATTTATCCTAAGTATTTAACCGTAAACAACGAGATCAAAAATCGTAGTTTAATGAATGAAAACGCAAGGCCGGCCATTCGACCACCTGTCAACAAAAAATTGCTCCAGTGTTGGGAATTGTCAAGGGAAAAGGCGGACAGTGTAAAAGCCGCATGAAACTTATGAAAGCCCTGAGATGCGGATGAGTCCTTACGTAGGCACTTTTTCGCGAATTCTGTCGTTTTGTTCTGTCGAGCGAAGGCACTGTTTCGACTTTTACGTTTTAACGATTATAAGTTTGCATTGGATGACGCACGAGACGGGAAGTGCTTCAGTTACTTATATAGTTCGGTGAATATTACAGTGAGCGTCAGAGGATATTCTGAACTTGGAAGAATGCGCAGGACGGCAGGAGTGGCACGAATCCGTGGTATGTTGGATTGCAGGCAAGTTCTGTGTCAATTTCACTGCTTTCGAGTGAATGAAAATTCTCCTCGAACTATACTGTTTAGACATGCAGAAGGAGGAATTTTTGACGACGTGGCGGGTTGCAATGTCAAGGACGTTTTTGAATAGAATTTCGCGCCACGTCGCGCATTTCGAGATGCGATGGTCGATTAATATGTGATCGGTAATATGCGGATAAGTTCAAATGGTTTGTTTAACATTTCGTTCTAGATGCTACAGTGTTTCGGTAAAATTGAAATTATTCTCGGATTCGAGTAGTCCGCTCTTTGTATTTGTATTACGTGTGAAAGTCGACAGAAACGTATTTCAGGACGTATATAGATTATAAACATCTAACAATCACTTCTGACAATTAATGTCTATGAACCTCGTTTCCATTGTTATGCTGCTATAACTTTTCCCTAATCGGTATTACAGCACTTTGTTCATATAACATTATTCCGCGTTACACATTTCACATTTATACCTCGCGGAGAAAGTGAGGTGATCTACAGTGCAACAAAGCAGCTTTTAGCTACAAAATATTCTTATGTATCCTGTCTCCACATAAAAATGTTTAATAGTGCAAATATCTTGATATTCTGGTACTCGAAAGTGCATATACGTGTAAGTATCCCGACATAACACTAACTACTCGTATTGTTTGCAAGACAGTCAAAGGAGGTATAGTGTTCATTCTCCCAACTTGTCACCTAGAATCTCAAGAAGAACCGAGTCGAAGAAATGCGATGAATGTGAATCTTGATCGACCAGTAAATACAATTTTTCGTTCCGATACGTCCGTGCTTCGTAAGGATCAGTTCATCCGTCTCGAGACTCTTCATTCGGCCGGAATATGGGATTTGGTGTCACAACCAGTCGAGGAAGTAGTCCGCGGCTACGTGAATTAGTAATCAGGATGTGTGTCTCGCATGACGAACACATTTTCGTATATACACACGGGAAGGTGCGTGGGGATCACGAGAAGAGGGAGTCAGGAGTGAGGAGAGAGGAAGAGAGAGGATGAGTAAAAAGAAAGGGATGTCAGAGTTGAGGAGCAAATTGTGTGCCGGTCCATACCATTGAGAACTTTCGTATATTGCATATCGTGTTTTTCAAAAAATGCGTGTCACTATTCGAGGGACCCATTCTACATGAGTATATAATTGAACCATATACACTAAGAGACGTGTCTATATAGAAATTCATTTGCAAATGATACATAAGAATTCGAAATATGTAATGAATTTAATATTTTCATGTGTGGTGTACCTATGATCGTATAATTTTCGATCTTTTCGATTTCGTATAGCACCACCTGTTCAGGCCCATTGACACGCATTCCTGTAGCACTCTGTACGAACGTCGGCCACACTCGCATTCTTCGCTGCGGCGTTTTAACTTGGGAAACGTCATTCATTATTCATGGTAGCAGCGGTAACACGTTGCCCCCGAATTCGCGTCGACGGTGTACAACGTCTATGAACTTCGTATCGTACTTCGACACGATCATTTCGCACATTAGACTTCATCTTTTGTCGAATTTCAGATCCGGCATGTTCCTTTAGATGAAGGATTCGAGACGTCAGACTGTCAGACTGCTGCAGAGACTGAAACTTTTCGGATAATTACCATTCCTTCAAACATACTTCAATGTGTATTCGTATGCTCAAAAAGCACATACATATTTTCAGTACACCTACAATTATACGTACACCGTACAATCATACATTCCCCACACAGCCGCGACTCAGCCTCTTCGATCCCACGACCAATACTCACACACACGCACACCATTCCCAAGTACAGGGCAAAGCTTCTTCAAGGAAGCGGCGCTTTGAATGTGGAGTGAACGGAAGAAGAAACGTGCCCATTCAGCGAAGAACATCCTGAGCGGCCGAGCGGATTCTGAAACTTTCCTGCTGATCGCCTGCCGTTGCCTCACGTCGCTTCATTAGGAACGATTAGCCGGCGGGAGATGATCAAAAGTAGTCTCGAAGCGTGAAACCGACGGTCGCAGGAACGCGAGTAGAAGGAGGAGAAAAGAGGCTGGCGGGAGGGAGGGAAGACGGTAAACTGGAATGTGTCGCAGAAAAATACGGCTATACGTTTTCTACTAGCACTTGTTAAGGCCGAGCGGCGGTACATGAGCACGGTATATACGATCATCTATCGGTATCGGTGGTCAGACCAACGAGGAAGCTGCCTCGTATTTACAGTTAGACGATCGCTTCGGCAATCACGCGCGTTCCTTTCGTTCGACAGATTTTCGTCGGCGAGCCTCTCACGGCGTGAACGCCGTTTCCGCGAAAACGGAACCGCGGAAAAACGGCTCCGAAGGATAACGCCTACCTGATGCTACAACTCTGGCCGCCCGATTCTCGCCAGGTTCTCCGCGATTTCTTCTGCTAGGCATTATCAGCGGCCCGTTTCACGAGCAGAGAAGCGCGAGCGCAGATGTTTCTTCTTATTCTTGCTTCACTGAGGAAGAAGAGCGACCTGCGATCTTTCGAAATATTCCTGTGCCCTTTATGCTCGGGGTGCGTCAGTGAACTAGGTCATCGAAACTTCGTGTTCCATGGGGACGAAGGCAAGAAAGATCGAATGCGATGCACAGCTGGGGGGTAGTAATATTCGAAAGTTACACTTGCAATGCCTCTTATTCCGCCTGTCATCCCACGCATTACGCGCCATACTCTTTCAGCGTCAATACGAAACTCTCCGTGCCCGGCGAACAAGGCACACGAGCATATAAATCAATCCTGCCTTCCGTCGAAGCCACTCCATCATCCTACAATGAGCATGAAATACGTCTCGGCATAAAAACGGACGGGCGAGCGAGCGATATTCCGTACTTTCGTCGTCGCGTGAAAAGGGAACTAGCCGAAACGAAAGTGACGATAATCGATATAAGTGGGAACCTGGCGAAACTCCATAATGCGCGTGCAACAAACGGCATTGTGCGTGGCCGGTGCCGGTGCCGGAAGCGGAAAGGGGAGATGTCGAGGGAAACTGCGTCGGGTAGAAAACGTCCCGGAAAGGGAGAAAACTGGCTGGCCACGTGTAGCCGATAGGAATGAGAGGAAAGAGAAGAAGCGGAGGAAGAAGAAGAAGAGGACGAAGAAGAGGAAGGCTGCTTCCTCTATACATTAGGCCCGAGACGAACGGGGTCCGCGCGGTTTCGATGTCGGGAAGGAGGACGACGAAGGAGAACGAAGGAGGTGGAGGCGACGGTGGTATAAAAGGCTCGTACCAGGGCGCCCCGTCTGTTTTAACACTCTCACCGAGTCGCTCGGTGGATCGCACGCGTCATTTTGATCGTCTCGATCGATCAGGCACGAGGGTCCTGGTGCTACAATTCTTCGCACGTGCGTCGTAGGACAGAGAGGAGAGAGAGAGAGAGAGAGGTGAGTCAAGTCAAGGTTCCGTGAGAGAAAGAAAGGGAGAGAAAAAGAAATCGTGCAATGTCCGGCCGAGGAGGAGTGCACCGTTTCGGATGAGGAATAAACGGGGGTGAACTTGCGAAGTGTAAACGGGGGATGTCGATAGATTGCGCAGGAACGAAAGGATTACGTGGGGGGTGTACAGGTGTACGCGAATGGGATTGTTTTTCATTTCTTGAACGGCTGCTAAGTGTACCATTAAATGTCGTGGTATCTTCTTACGCACAGACGGGACGGACGCGAATTGACGAATACGTTGGGAGTCGGATGCTAATCGAATTTACTGTTTGCCGGCTGCGGGACCGTTAAGCGTTTCAATTTCCGCAGACCCGTTGAAGTCTGGAAGTACGCTTTAGAAGAAAACGTTTGTTGTCCGTAAACGCGTAAGGGGGTAATTGTTACCGTTAGATAGTCTGTTAAAATTCTTCCGCCGTCTCGTTGGACCCGCGATAATTCATAAATTACGTTGCGCAACGCTCCTGCGTATCGCAGGTCAAGGAACCCAGGTGTGAGAATTTCATACCATGAGAATCTCCGCGGGGTCCGATCGTTAACCGCGTGTCATACGCGGGTTACTTCCGAGATCCTGGGAAAGTCTTCGCTCATACGTTCTTACGGTAACGCTCGCGTTACCGCGCTAAACGTCTTACTTCACCGCAGGAAAGCAGTCCCCCTTCTTCAAAGGCATACAACGACGCCGCGACGTATTCTCACTTCTCCAATCGATGTAACACACGCTCGTTTTTTCCCTTCTGCTTGTACGCACATGTACGGAGACAATTAATTTCTTTATTTTCGTCTCTTTTAATCGTGCGATATCAACCATCTCTTTCACCTATAAAACGCATTAAAATATTTCATCTTCCTTCTTTTACATACACAAACTAGGGAAAGTTCTAGTTGCTCAGTCATTCAATAGAGTTTTGACCCGTCAAACATAAGAAACAATATGAATCAAATTTTGGTCTCCTTTTGCTATTGAGACCAGAGTATCTTGATTCACAGGACGAGGGCCCATTGAATTCTCCGGGCTGATCATAACATTGTCCAGTCCGGCCATTAATCCTCTGCTTCTCGCTTCGCAGAACGATGAAATTCGTCACAGCGCTGGCATTGCTGTGCTGTCTGGCGCTCGGAGCACTTTCATCGCCCGTGCCAAAGGTCGACGAAACAGCAGTCGGCGAGGCGCCGGCCGAAAAAGTCGTTGCGACCGGAAGACAGGCCGCGGCACCGGTCGCTGCCGCCGATGACGACGACGACGACGACGACGATGACGACGACGTCGATTTGGACATAACCGGAGACGACGACGACGACGACGACGATGACGACGACGACGATGATGACGATGATGACGATTACTTGGAGCGTTTCATCGAGGACATCCTTGGGGGTGAGTTTTCGCCATGGGCGTTTTGGGTTCGCATTTAGTGAGTGCTATACATTTTTTTTTTTTTTTGTTATGTTTTATTCAAGAAATAAATTAACGTTCTTGGGTCGACCCAGTGGTCGGTAGACGCGTGGACATGTAATGTATGTCATGCGTATACAGTGTCCCATTACGTATCATGTAACAGGATGTACAGTGCACTATACGGTCCGTGTGTATGTGTATGTATAGTCGTGTATCTTGTGCACAGGTCGTATTTACATACGATCTTCTATGGTGCATATTACGTATGGACAGAGTAGGTAGAGATTTGGAAGCATCGTGTCTGTATAGCAAACGTTCACGATTCGGGAGTGAACAGCTTTTGCTTTCTCCGTGCGCCAGCGGTGAAAAGGCGCGTCGTTAGAAGGCCCATTTCGCTGACAAGTCAAAGAGAAGTCGGTCTGGGATATCACACAAGGTGTGCACCGTTATGCAAACATCAAGGACCCCGTGCCAAGAGCACGCTCTGCAGGGTCCCCATGTGTTCACGTACCTGTAACGGTACGCAGCGTTTCGAGCGCGCACGAATTTACATAAATCGTCGTGGTCGCCTTTACGTTCGAAGAGAACCGCGTTGGTGCTCGTTTTCTTACTTATCTGAAACTAACGTGCTGTGGCGTTAGGCGCAGAATATACGATGAGGGCCATTTATCAAACGTTCCTACCTCCGTACACTGAAACGGCTTCTTTTTGAATTTATTCCTTCTTCATCCGACACTAATGCACTATGATCATTTTTCATGCACATATGAAGTCCATTTCACTCACTAAGAGCACCTCTTCCATAACATTTTTAGGCGAGGACGACGACGATGACGACGACGAAGAAGTGAGTTCCGTCGTCGAACCAGTCCAAGCCGCAGCCCCAGCGGCAGCGCCTGCCCAGCCTGCACCACAGCCGATCTCAAGCTTCGGCGCACCCTCCATTCCCGCGGCAGTCCAAGCTGACCTGAACGCCGTCGCTCAGGACGCGGCCGACGAAGCGAACGAACCTAGTGGTCCGGACGCCGACGCCGGCAACTACGACGACGAGGAGGACGCCGGAGACGTCCTCGGCGAGGGTCAAGCCGCCTCAAATCTGCACGAGACCGGAATCGAAGCCGCGGAGTCCGTGGCCAGCCCCGTCATTCAACAACTTCAGGCCCAGCCCGCACCAGTCGTCACCACCAACAATGCCAGCGACGACGACGACGACGACGATGACGACGATGACGACGACGAGATCGTCGACTTCGATATCGAGGAAGTCTCCGAAGGTGATGACGACGATGATGACGACGACGACGACGACGCCGATGATGATGACGACGACGATGATGACGAGGACGACATCACTGATATCGCGACCGCCAGACGTGCACGTGAGTTCAAGGGCAAGGCTAAGAAACATATCAGCGGCCGGAAGCACGCGGCCAAGTCGAGGGTCGGTGCTCAGACGACGGCGAGGAGCACCGTTGTTTAGATCACGACGTGCTTCGGATATGCTTTTTACGAGTGTGCGCTGAACGATTCCAGTGGGTGCTGCGTGGAGGACAGGGGTCGATGAATAAGAATTTACTTCATCTTGGGGGTGTTCAATTTTCGGAACTCGGAACGACGTTCTCGAAGAGCTTGCCGAGGTTTCATATTAGTTAAGTCGATTCAATCTGAATTGGATTTTACATAGATGAAAGGGGAGCAAGTACGATTTTTATTAGAATTTTCGAAATTGGGTTGCTCGAATCGCTTGGCACACACTGTAAAAGGTATACTCAGCGCGGGAGGGTCGAAGCAGGAAGCATGAAGGCGAGCAGCGTGCATGTTTACAAATGTCGATGCAACAAGTCGATATTTGTGGGTCACGATCCCTCGAGCGGCTTGAAGGACAAAATTTGTCGGCCTCGCGTCTTCTGTCAGTCTCGTCGAAATTCTCGTGGGAGTACAGGCACGCCGTTCGCCGGAAGTCGCTTTCCTTCGCGCGAAATGAACCGGTGAAACCTCGACGGCGACGCACGACGGAACTCGATCGTTCGCCAGAAATAATTCAAAGTGCTCAACGAGCTACGCTCCCGGAGCCTAGCTTTTCCTACCGACGATCTGCAATTCGCGATGCGCTCGATGTCGGTTTGCCGTCGGCAGCATCGAGCCAGAAAAAGTAACGCACCGTAACGGCAGACGTTTAGAGATAGTATTTATTTTATTTATTCGCGAACGGCAATTACTCTCTCGCACACGGCGCTGGCTACTGAATGCTCTCGGCTTCTTGCACGTTCCGCGCGCTTACACGCCACTCAGGCCGCACTTTGATAAACGCTTCGAGCTCTCGCTTCTTCTCGGACGTCGCGGGCGTGCCGCAGATCTTCTCTGCGGCAAAAGAAGAAAAAAAACATGAACACCACCCGCCTCACGGATCGTTCGTCAGGCAGTGTCACCGCGAGGCCAGTCGATTTGCGGGTCTCGCAGGGAACCTGTTTAAATCGCGAACTCCGCGACATCCGAGAGAAAGCGAGGGGTATAACTGTAAAGTCGAAACGGCGATCGCTTCGAAATTCAACGCCCGTTTCGTAGAAGCCGCGATCCTCGCGTCGGCACGGCCATCTCTTATTAAGGCCATCGGCATTTCGGTTCATTGATCCGGGGGAAACCGAGTCGAAAACGGCTTGCAAATTCGACGCTGCCCGCGCCGTCGCTACTCTCAAACGCACGGCACGTCCGCCGTTTGCCCGCTTCTGTTTCTTATCGTCAACCCGGTGACCCGTATCGAAACACCTGCTTGGCATGGATCGGCCGCGGCCGCGAGGGCGTTTAAGGAATTTCAAGTGCCGCGCCGGCTTTTACAGTTCGCGATCGGTGGAACGGTAACGATGTGTGGCTAGGACGGATAAGGGGTAGCTTCTAAGCGCATCTCTCGTAGTTTTCTGGCACGGTGACGTCACACCACGCACTTTCCTTTATCTCTCTCTCTGCCATTTCCTCCGACCAATCGACCGACGACCGAGTGAACGATACATATGCGTCAAGTGTACACCACGCGTATATGTACGTGTGTATATTTCGTGTAGTAAGGGTCAGCGAAAAGTGGTACGCTGCTTTTTTCGACGTATCAAACGCTTGCCAGCTCTGAACGTTTTGCGTACATTCAACTTTGTCCAAATGAAAGTGACGAGATCGAAAAGGTCGTGGATCACTTCTCGGCCGCCCTTATTATATCGACGTGTGCACACGTTACATATGGATCGTGTGCATCTATTGTACGTATATAGCATATATACGCGTGTGCACGTGCGTATGAGTATGAGATATCCGGATAGAAAAGGATGCGATGTCTGTCGCTAAATCTCGTTTCCAGGGTAAGCCGTGCCGTGTTTATTGGCCACGCGGGCGATGTCGCATTAACGAACGAAAATCCTTACCGCCCTCAAGGTGCATTTTGTCACGAACCAGCAACGAGGAAGGGTGGCCAATAACGAAGGCGGCTTGCCCTGCGAATTGTCCTTGACCTGGATTAAGACAAGGAGAAACGAAACTTGTACAGAGAGACGTTGTCCGTTCTGGATTGCAAAATACAGATAATTTATTCTTTTTACAAAAAAAAAAAACAAAACAAAAAAACATTGTGTATTGTCTTGCCTCTCATTTCATTCATCTCGGCCGCTATAGCGTGCACAGCGTGTAAATGTCCAGACACTCGTCGTTACATCGGTGATCCAGAGGATAAGTTCTCTTCCGTTTTCGATTCCGCGGACTTTCATTTGCTCGCACTATTTTTTTGCCCCGTTTGCACTGATCTGCGTTTTCGTACGTGACGTCGCCGGGATCTTTCGGTGACGATCGATATGTTTCTTGACTTTCTCGGTAAACGCTTGCCTGCCGATCGATAGAGCCCTTTGAATTCCCGCTTGGCTGTCTTCGCGCGACCGAGGACGTTTAGCTAATTTCTTTTTTCTTTTTTAATTATCCATGGGATTGATTTCCATGATAGCGACCGACGATAATGACAGCCGACTGTAACGACGTGTACCTGGACAGCAGCACGATACCCTATACTACTCAGTATTTCCGCATCCCAATCCATCCAGAAACGCAAAGTAGTCGTAGCAGTACTAGCTGATAAGAACAGTAACGGCTGACGAGAAAAGAAACAGCCAGTCCCAACTCGTAGGCTGTCTTTATCATATCTAACGAAAGTCAAAATCTTTTCTCGTCAACCGTTCGTCCACCCGTAGACCATAAATGTTGGACCTTAAACACAAGCCGCAACCTTGCATGCCGTCACGGGCCATCGTAGAGCGACGCACCGCTTACATCCGTATACACGCATCCGCACGTAGACTAGCTCAACCAGTTCACGCTTTATCACCGGTTAATGCCCACGCCGCGCGAGGAGAAAGAAAGCAGGAAGACGCGAGGATATCGGCGATCGACAAAAACTCGCCGGTCGAGCCTATTATCGAACTAACGAAAGAAATTTCCCTTCTGTTACCCAACCCGCCGAAGGTATAGATCGTGATCGCTGAATTACCGAAGGCGGCGAGCCTCGTTAAGAGGCGCATCCTTCGTAAGCGTGAAACGGACGAACGGGCACAAGAGCCGTCGATGTCCGAAGTAGACCGTTGACGCGTCGTAGATTCGTAATTAAGGTATCCGTTCCGAGCAATTAACTTTCTACGTGACTCGCGCGCTATATATATATATATATATATATATATTATTACGTATACATATATACGTGCACGAGCACACATGCGGCAAAGGTGTGACCGGGTTGAAATTTTTCTCCGGGCTTTCACCGGTGGATCCAGAGGAGAATGAGGTCGGTGACCCGGAGTAAGAGCCCGAAGATCGATCGGCCCGACCGCGCGACCCTGACCCATACACCCAAAGTCGTCGGCCGACCGGCCGGCGCGTGCTCATTTTCTATTTCAAGATAAGCCGGGCACGAATTGGACGTCGCGTGACTTCCATCGTCCGATCGCCTTCGATCGCGAGCGGACGATAGACGATAGGGCTCGTCGAGAGCGGACGAATCGCGCAGTTTGGCCGAATCTGGAACGATCATCGGATGCTATCGGCCGTAATGATAGATGCGCGCGCGAACGTCGTTTTCTGATTGTAATGCGACGTTTAGTTCTCCTTCTCGGCTTTTTTGTTTCGGGACGGCGAGCGCCGGAAATTACGTTCCAATTAATTGGTTAGACGAGCGTTCGGATTGCAGTAGATCGCGCGCGAGTAATAAAAGTAAGCGTCCGTGGAGGATAGGGGTTCCTTGATCGAGGGTATCGGATTTGTGTCGGTGGGACGCAAGCTTTGCGATGCGTGGAGTTTGCCTAATCGAAACACTTTGGCAGCGAACGTCAGCAATCGCGGAAACCGTTCATGTGGACGGAGATCTTTCGTGTAATTCGATGGGCCATTGATACGGGCAGTGGGATTCTAATTGCGCGATCAATCGCGGCGAGCATCGATCACGATAAAAATCGATTATTACGGCGATAGTACTGGATTTACGATCGTCCTTGACACTGCCACGTGCCGCTTCTGGGCAGAAGTAAACCTGAATCAACCAAAATTTCAGGAAGCGAACAAAACTACGATATCCGATTCCACACCAAAAATGACAACCATTTAACATACCTTACACCACGCCCAAAACATCTTACACACGTATAACAAGGTGGCATCAATCCATTTTTTAATTATTCCACGAAAAAAATTGCATCTCCGTTGAAATATGAATTACGATGAAAACATATCTATGATGTACCTGTGCCTCTCGCTCGGTGCATCTGACGCGAGCATCAGCAATCCCACGCCTCACAGCTCACAGCGCGAGCGTCATCCACGGTGCCACTTCGGTCCATCCCGATACCCTCGATAAGCCCGAAGAAAGTGGCCTGCCTCCGGTGCAACGACCGGGGAGAGTTTTTAGGCAGACACGAGGCAGAGCGCGCTGGTAGGCGTGCGTGTACACGCCCCGGAGATGGGTCTGTAGGTGAGCCGCGGTAACGAGGTCGCGACCCAGATCCTAAGACCAGTTTGGTGCCTCGCCACCGGACGGATTCTTCCGATATACCGTTAGCATTGTCGCTCCGACGTGCCGGCTAAAGTAGGCTTCGATCGTCAACTTCCTTCCAAGGTGGACCCCGGCCGGAATGCGCCGGCGTTTCCCTTCATTAATACTGTGACACGCGTATAGGCGAGGATGCGTGTCAGCGACGACCCGGCGACGGACTCGTCGACGTCGTCCTGCTTGGCGAGCCGCGCTTAGAGTGTGGCAGGAGAAAAGTCGAGGCGGAAGGGACGGAGAGGATCGCCTCAGGAAAAATGCGGTCAAGGTCGGCCTCTCGGGCTCTTCAGCGGAATAGAGGCGTGGGAATCTGTTGAATAGACGAGGGGAAGGAGAGCGATGTTGTTCGGTGGGTGATTCGCGTATGCACCGATCGAATCTGTCCCGGGCACAATGTTTTCAAGTAGGAGCTTTACGTGTGCCACGATCCAAGGTTTCGTTGCCTCGTATTGCATATCAAGCGTCGATGCGGATTTTATCGGTGCGTTCGCCAACTATCCGGTAGGTGTGTCTCGATCGCGTGGCATGGATCCAGAGTTCGGGATGATGAAAGCGGTGACGGGAGGTCATGATGATTTGAATTTGGAGGGAATCGTGGCTGGCGCGCGCGATGCTGCGACTTTGTTAGCGTGCAACGCGTTGATATGAGCATTTTGTAGGTGGCATGGAATCAGAGCCGAGCGGTCACGTGTCCGCAATTTACGTGGCTAAGTACAACCGTTTCGTGGACAACATTCTCGGCCGGATAAATAAGATCCTGCGCACTAATTATGATCCGGTAACGGTGAAGCTGACCAATCCCAGCACGAGCACGAAAGGGAACAAGAACAAGACGAAGAGCAAGTCGAAGAGAAAGGGCGGTAAGAACGGATCGAAGAAGAGCGCCGTGCAGGCTTCGAGCCCGAACAAGGTGAACAGTAAAAATTCAAATGGCACCGACGCTACTTCCGCTACCAAGGTGAGAGAGATTTTTCTCAGTTTTATTGCGCACAATCCGAGGAACAGGTCATGTCGATTTTTGATCTAACAGTGGACTTTGCTTCAGAAGACGGTGCAGGCTTTGGAGAAGTCGACAACCACTGCGACGAGTACAACTGCCGCAATGAAGGACGTTCTGACCACACTGACGTCGATCGAGAGTTCGACGAAACCGTCGCCAGAAGTCACCTCGCGGGCCTCGAGTCGTCGCACTTCCGGTAATGCGAATAACAAGAAGAAGAACCGTAACAGGACGAAGAACAGGAACAAGACCAAGGGGACGTCGAATAAGAACAACAATTCTAACAAGCAGGTAATTGTATACTTAGATATTTTGTCGTGTGCACACTTATCGTTAGACGGTTAATGACAATTCTTCTGTCGCACCTCATCACTTTTAGACAAAACAGAAGAGCAAACCCCGTGCCAGGGCTACCCTTTACGGCCTCTCGTCTCTTCAAAGGTCCGGAGACGTTTCTGTGAACATGATGAGCGACCACACGACGATCAAGACGAAATTCAGCCTGGGACCGCTTGTACTGAAAGTTGAGAAGGAGTTCGGTCGTGCAGCTAAGAAGGAATTAAGAAGCGCGACCGCTACCACTGCTGAAATGTACGGAAAACTTAGTCTCCGAGTTCTTCACGGTGGCACCGCCACTCTTCACTCGATCCGAGTGTTACAGCCGAAACAGGTACGTTTAAAAATGGGTTCCAACTGTAAAAAGGAAAGCTTTCATGATAAGGTATTGTTAAGTGTACTTTTGCTTTGAACTTACTATTTGTTCCAATACTAAGAAAATGAAATTAGCCAATGAAAACAGAGATATGATGTATTATACCTATAAAGCTCATAACAGATTGTAGATGGTACATTTAATTGAAATGTCAAAGATTGATGTTCGATAAAATGGAACACTCTTTTCTAGGTTCGAGTGGAGAGTGCCGACGATCATGACAGAACGCGAGAATTCGTGTGGAAGAGATCGTCTCACATCGCGCACTTGGTATCGCAGAAACTTTCGGCCGCGACCAGGTCAATGCTTCGACCGCAGTCCACCTCAGCTCAGGCCGCTTAAATTCTCAAACCCATTATTCTTATTACATTGCCTGCCTACAATCGAACAAGATCATTCCGTAATCAAGCTTTGTTCTTCGGATGTTCGTCGTGTACCATTCCATCCATTCATCAACACTCACTAGCAATGGTACGACCATTCCAATGTAGAAATTCGTTGAACTTATCAACGGAAAATGTAATTTGCAATGTACAATACACGCAAAACATAGTGAACATCCGGAGAACAATTGCGTTGATGAAAAAAGAAAGAAAAGTGAAACTGCGCGAGACTTATCATGGTCGAAAGAAATAGCGGGTGATCGCCTTCTTATTTATTATAATTTATTTATTTATGTCAATTTATAACGATTAGGGTAAGCGTCGAAGTGAGAAGGCGCGGTGGGAAAGTAACGTCGATATCGTTAGGAAGTATCATTTGAGATGCAGGAAGGCAAAAGGGTTGCATTTCAGTTTGCATGTATCAAATATCTCATACTATTTATTATCGCAGCATACTGCGTAGACACGTTTCAGGATCCCTTTTGTATGACATGAGAAAGTGACAATAAACGAGACAGAATCTGTTGAACCCACTTTGCGTTGTTGGGAGATAAGTGTGCAGAAAAAAATCGATGCATTTGCATCATTATGCGAGATAACGTTTTTAATGCCCGATGCCGTCTAAAACGCTGTCCGTAATCTAGTGTCGAATGCTGCCGAGGGAACGTTTCAAAGTCCGACATCGAAGGTAGCCTGTCGAGTAAATATATTCCGAATGTTTCGTGTGGCAACTTTCAGGGACGATAAAGTTTATCGCTGAATTTAATGACACTTCCTGATAGATTAGTGCCGACCGACGTACGGTCATAATTTGCTTGCTTGGTACAAAAGTGAAAATTTCCAAGTGGTACAATGGAAACCTTACGAAAGTGGCTGATGGCAATTAGGAAATTGGAAATCGAAGATTCGTAATTACACCCTGGAATTTTCGAAAGTGCAAATTGTCATGCATGTTGACGTGCAAGAGCGCATCTTCCAATGCATTTGCTTTCGGGAACATGTGAACGCGTGAAATTGCACGCCGAAGCGTAAGATGTTGATTCTTTTCAGGTACGAGCAATCCCACGCTGTGCACGTAAGCACAATGGAAAAGTACAGTACCCGGCCGGTTTGTACGATTCACCTCGTTATTTTTGGAATTGACTGCTTAGACACGTGACACGCGTGCTCGCACGTCCTTAGTCACGCCCAGTGCACAGTAAATACGATATAACGCTGCGCAATACGTCGTAAACGCAAACTATCGCTATCGAACGATGATCAAGTTCTCCATAGTTTCCTGGTACTGCCGCGGAGCCGAACTTTTGAAATTAAACTCGCCCGCCACACGCTGCAATCAAAATGCTGCCAACAGTCGCGACGACACTGCCAATTTAAATGTCCCGAAACATATTCACGTTAGAAATCCTCTAAGAAATATATATAAAACACAAATTACGTCTTACAGCAGGTTTGAACTCGTAATGTAACAAATGAAACGAAAATCATATCGATACAGACTCTTTGACGTGGCTACAATAGGTGCGTGTACGTATACATTTGATATAAAGAAAAATCGACACTCTACGATTATTAACACGCATTCTTTATAGGTTCATAGATTACGGATTACTTTGTGCACAGTCACGAAGGGGGATATATTTAATTGCAGTGACGATAAAGCACAGTTCTCTTAACATGGCCGATTATGTACTTGAGTCTCGTCGACTGGCCGGTTATACGTTTGCGCCGCATTTAGGGAAACCTCGGGTATATAATAATTCTGTGATACTTTCAAGTAAGCTCCCGTTCGTACGGACAATGCATTTGTAGGCCAGACACACCGCAACGTGCTGGTATAACTCATGATAATCGGCTCTATCAGACGCAAAGTCCTAATATACAGAGTCTTATCGATAGTATCACGAAACTAGCCGTGTTTCCCCTACGTGTTTGCTTAAAGTAGGATTTGAATCGTTTGCCTTGTTGGGTACGTAATGACATTTGTTCGGTGTCGGCAGCGTTTCGCCGTAAGTGGGCAAGTTTGGCGCAAAGAGAGTAATTAATTCATACTACTGTTTTAGTGAGAGAAAGAGCCAAGCAGCGGCGGCCGTGCACGAGGCAACCTGTTCGCTTGCCGATCATTAACGATTCGACGTTGTTGACGCGCCAGCTTGTGCAGTTAAGGTTGGGTTGTTATTACATCGGACTGTTTGAACTTTCTTTGCCTCTCCCCTTCCACTCGTGCATAATGCTGTGTGATGTCGCTGGGCGAAACGGAGGTGCATAAAGTCCAAGGAGTTCACCGCGACATTCCACGGCCGCTTCGAAATACTCGACAGTGCGCTCGCCTTTTCGTACGTCCGCAGCGCTGCAAAACTTCTTCTCTGGCCAGAATCCATTTTCGTAGGCCGATATACGCCGACCACGGGATCGAAGAGTTCGTATCGCGGACTGGATGCAGAATTTCGTTCACGCGGCGTGTTTTTCTTTTTGGTCTTGTTGGTTTGAACGAGACGTGTGCCAGGATCGGAAGTGAAGATTCGTTTACCGTTCGCTTGATAGTTTTGCCGATTTTGTTTGTCGCGCGGCGACTAATCCCGTCTCGCTTATTTCGCCTCCTGTTTTACTGTTTATTTGGCTTATTTGTACAATTTGATGTGTAATTGTTGTTCGTTGGTATGAGTTAATTATTGTGCTTCATCCGGAGGTTTCGTAATTATTTCAGTTTCTCTCTGTCGGTTCAAAAGGAGCTCAAGGATAGGTGTAGTGGAAAAAATTGTACACTGCCAGGATTTATGAGTTCTCTCAATGCCATTTCAATTCTGCATTCACAATGCTTAGTTACTAGAATCTCTATAGTTCATATAGAGAATAGTGAATTCTTTGCATTCTGTTATCCTAATAAGACACTTTTATTTGTGCAGGAATTAAGAGTTTAAGAAGAGTGGACAAGAAACCTCATGATGGTCAGCTTAATGACAGTGTCAAAAATTATTGGCCAACTACCTCGCATTGGTACCACTTCCCTCAAGGCATTGTCCACGAGAGCGATGCCAAGTGAAAAGGATGATGCAAGAGAGGTCATAATAAAGTACCTGGATGGCAAAGATAACGGAATTGCAGTGTTGGGATTAAATCGACCATCTAGTCGTAATGCCATTGGAAAGAATTTAGCCAGTCAGCTATCAGAGGCAATCACTGCTGTCAGGGAGGATGACAAAGTAAGAGTGGTCATTTTCCGCAGTTTAATCCCAAAGATCTTCTGTGCGGGCGCAGATCTACGCGAAAGATTAAAAATGGATACAGTGGATGTTCCACAATTTGTTGCCTCCCTTCGTGGCATCATGAACGACATTGAATCATTGCCGACTCCAGTAATATCTGCCATAGATGGCATAGCATTGGGTGGCGGACTAGAAATTGCTCTGGCAACAGACATTAGAATTGCAGCGTCCGAGGCTAAGATGGGCTTAGTGGAGGCAAAGTTGGCTATCATACCAGGAGCAGGTGGCACACAAAGGTTGCCTAGAATTGTGGGAGTGGCCAAAGCCAAGGAATTGATCTACACTGCGAGGATTCTGGATGGAGATGAAGCTGCAGAGATAAAATTAGTGAATCAGAGTGTGCGACAAAACAAGAATGGAGATGCTGCCTATCAAGCAGCTTTATCTGTTGCCAGAGAAATTCTGCCCAATGGTCCAATTAGCATTAAGTAAGTTATATACAGTAGCATATATTAGAAGTGAAGAGATTCAAATTTGTTCTTTGTCAATCTAACCCAAAGAAAAATGCTTACTCATTCTACATCAATTAGTAAAAAGTCTGTATACCATGGTGTGCGTCTTTACTTTTTCATTGTTATGCAGTATCGACTAGTTTAACAAATGCATACAATATTTTTCTTGAAACAATAAGTTACCCTTGATCAGACTGCAACAACATGAGCAATGTTTCAAAATGCTAATATCAAAGAGGTCTCTTTGAAATAATGATCAATCAGTTTCGAACATTATGTAATGCACATCACACCACTCGATTCGTATCGCTGCGTAATTGCGTTAACACGTTTGTTTCTGTTTAGATTAGCTAAAGTGGCGATAGGAAAAGGCATCGAAATGTCGATCGAAGATGGTCTGGAAGTGGAAAAACAGTGCTACAACCAACTCATGGATACCAAAGACAGATTAGAGGGATTGGCGGCGTTCACCGCAAAACGTGTGCCTATTTACAGAGGTGTATAGAGATTTTACTCAAACAAAAACGAAGAACGGCCAGAAAATAACGTTATCGGTACATTGCCGAATGTTGAAACTTTACAAATGAGCCAGTCCATATTATTTACATTTCACACGACATGTGTTCACCAATATCTGAAGTCGAAAATGTGCGATTTTTTTTCATTGGAAGCGAATGCATTTTGCTTCGACTGTTTTGTTGTCTTTTATAAATACGCTCTGATAAACAGTCGACAATGACCGGAGTGAGTAAAGTTCTAGAGGGGATTTTGATCGAGTCGATAGAGTCAACAGGTTCTGTGGACTATAAATAGCCTGCGGGCAGATTTTGATCGTACGAAACTGACGTGACGCTACGGGGGAAAAAATGAAAAAAATTACCCGCTATCGAGGTGACTCGTTTTTGAAGTCTATTTTTACAGCCTACAGGCATAGATTGTCATGCGAACGGTCAAGTTTTACTGCATGTTCTTTATGACGCGTAGAATGTGTCAAAGCTATAACGTGACGTTTGCTGTTGTAAACATTTCTTCAGGATTTTTTGTGAAGAGCTAACAGCTTTCAGAGAGTATATTTTTATACAAATATTTTTTTTTAACCACTCGTACTAATACAATCGTGCACAAGTGACAACTACATATCTAACGTGTTTATGTAAGTGCTACCGAAATGTTGATCCAGAATTGCATTTAATTGCCCACAGTCAGTGATAACATAAGATACTTGCAGATATTATTTTTTTTTTAATTTACTGTATATAGTGATGTACTAAAATGGCCACGGGAACGAAGAACTAACAAATTGTCTTTTTCACAAAACAAAGAACACGTTGTTCATCATGCCAATCCGAGATTCCATGGTACTTATCTTTGTTAGTAATGTTGTTGTTTTTTACAGATTATACATAACGATTATTTTTAAAGAATGAATAAAGTCGTTGCGTTTGTAACATTGATTTCTTATTTTCAAGTGTCACTGACGTATGGATACAACAGACATATATTTATATGTATATATATATATATATATTTTCTTTTTTAATATCTTTCTATAATATGTAACTGTTACGTGGCAAAATTAATTTACGTTGGCTGTTCTTTTAAAATGCTGTCGAGGACGAGTTTTGTAAGTGAAACGTTGGACAGTAAAACCTTTGTGCAGAGCCGCACAAACCGAATCATGGACCTTATTACAAAATAATGTACAAATTATATACGACGAACCCCGATTATGTACAGTTATTACTTTTAAGTAGAACGACAGGTTTCAACGTAACGTCGATATCGTATTATCAAATGGATTACACGCATTGCATTGGAACGCTCAGTTGCTCCTTCTCTTTGTTCGCTTTCACCAGTGCCAACAGGACGTTCAATTGGTTGATCGTGTCCTCTGGTCCTGTTACACGATGTCCAACCGTCAAGTCACTCTCATAAATTTCATGATCGTTACCACCTTCTGCCGTTTTATCGCCAAAGAAATGAATTTCGTCGTATCCCTGAACATGTCTGAGACAGTACGTTTTGTCCCAACCCACAGGAAAGACATCAAAAGATATTTGTCCACCTAACATATTAATATGTAGCAACCAGACATACAATAATGCAGAATTGCTTGGTGTGAAAAAAGACTCACCTATACTGTATGTCAATGCAAGATCGGGGAACTCCTTTTTGAGTGCATGAATAAACTTCTGGCGAACCTGATTCTCAATGTCATACTCATAGAACTGAATGCGTTCTTCATGGGTACAGTTACGCCCCACTGGACTAACATTGATCATGCCTGTTCTGAACTCTACAAAAGTACCACGCTTGAAAGGTAGCTTAAGTTCAGATATATAACGTAGGCAATAGTTTATCAAATCCTGCAGGGCCTCCTCTCCAATGACGCTCTGTATCGTCTGGAAGATACAGGTAACAGTAAAAGTACATTAACACTAATGTTTACACTAATAAGTACAGAGACCAGCGATTTACCTCGGTGGACAAATCTTTGCCATCTTTGAAAGCGACGAGTCCATTTTCGGCAAACACGTACTTGTACTTGTCAAACAAACTCTTACCACCCAGCTGTTCCTTCAGCTTGACTATGTCAGACCCACCAACCACAGCTATGTCAAAATCTTTCTTGACAGTCTCGAGCAAGAATTTCTCGGTGCTGGATTTGATGCCCTGGGAACGTTACATTTCCGATCTTGCCACATATGTAAACGCTAAAATATATAGACGACAGAAAAAAACGAAGATACCTGTCTCGGCTGTGTCAGCGTGCCATCGACATCAAACAAGCACATGATCTTCTTCGACATGACTGCGAAGAATCACTTTTCCGGTAGTGTGATCGAATCTTGCGAACACGCGCGAGATCGATATTATATTCTTAAAGAGACAACAGTGGGCGTGTACGAGGATCGTAAATGAGGAACGGCAGATACCGACGGCGAACGACTTTCCCGCCGAATCGTGGGATATGATGCCAATGCAACAGGAGGCGGCGAGTCCCGCAGACTTGAAATTCGAATCACGTGAAAGGCGTTACTAATTAGGGTAACTCTGACAATACCCCTCCCGCTTGTCGCGTGTACACTTGCCTCGTATTGACTTAAGGCCGCACCTTAAAGACGATTATCCCCGGCCCAATCTTCGCGCAACACCCATCCAGCAATGAATTCGAAGAGAATAACGCGTACTTTCTTGCGAATATCGCAAATAACAACACGCGACCTCTCGGCGTTCTGTCAGAGGCAAAGATGGCAACGAACATAACCTGCCCTGACAGAACCATCTAAAACTAGCATTAACGGTTTCTTCTGATCGATATTGTACATCTTGCGATTTGTTCAATTTGAATTACTCCCGCCTCCACTGTCCATAGCGCGCGTCATTGTTCGATAGTTAAACGACCGCTTCGAAAACAAGTGTTCCATATGCGTTAACGACCGCATATCTATTAGTACATATATGCTCTATATATACGTAATGTGTATACATACTATGTACGTGTAGCTCTGCACACGAGTGACTTGATGTGTGTATACACGGACGTGTACGTATGGCACAAGAAGCAACAAAACTAAAAATGCCAACTACAGCGCTCCACTACGTGGCCGGCTTTAACTTTAACTTTCGACGTGTCTTTACAGGTGTCGAGGTGTCTCGTGCGCACGAAATGTCGCGAAGTTATTCGCCCGATAAGCTGCTTTACTTCGCCTATCTTATCGCGATACATTTGTGCAGTGCAAGTTCGAATTATGCGCCGGCACCGAGGAACGCTCTTCTACTATTGGGTAAATATGCACGCGCGTCAAGGTCCTGCGAAAGAAGCGCCGTTTTTTGATATCGACTTTGATCCGCGTCCCAATAAATCCATTCACGGTTTCCGCTTCCTCGTAATAAATCGATTGGGCTGATTTATTTGTTAGATATCTGTAAGTCATTAGTGGCACATACTCTTATCATAACAGCTGGTTGATCCGTCTCTTTGTTATGAGTAGCGACCGCTAATTGACGGCAGATGGTCGAAGTGTTTGTTATCGATAACGTAACATATTTAGGTATTTTGATTCTGGTTGCTGGGGATATTTATAAAAGAGATAGCGCCGTATTTTCGATATATTTCCGGTGCATTTATACTCTTGATCGAAATCTGTGAAAGAATTTTGCTCGGTAATGGATATGATGTTTTTAGTAATCGACAGAGTGTCAAAGCTTTGTGGCCAATTAAAAAGATTTATTTACTTACAGCCGACGATGGTGGATTTGAAATGCGCTCGTATTTGAACAAAATATGTCAGGCACCTAACTTAGACAATTTAGCGAAACGCAGTTTGTTATTTAATAATGCATACACCTCTGCCAGCAGTTGCTCCCCTAGGTAAGAATTGTATAGTTTTTCCAGAGAAACGGTCTTTTTTCGATCGTGTCTCTAATATGCTGAACTCTTTTAGCCGTTCAGCAATATTGTCCGGCCTGCCAAGTCATCAAAATGGAATGTACGGTCTTCATCATGGCATCCATCATTTCGATTCATTCCATAATGTCGACACATTGCCGAGATTGTTAAGGAAAAATAACATACGAACAGGTATGTGAATTCGTACATGAGTGCTTACGACAATTCTATATTCCGTATTTGCGCATTTCGATATTTGGCACAACAGTTTGCCGTATCACTTATTTCAACATTCTATTATCCTTCCTCAGGCATCGTTGGTAAGAAACACGTTGGTCCAAATACTGCGTATCCGTTCGATTTCTCGTATACCGAAGAGAATGAGTCGATTCTTCAAGTAGGACGCAACATCACTAGAATTAAACTTCTAGTTAGAGAGTTCCTCTCGCAGAATAGAACACAGTACGATTTAACCGTAATACCTTATAGAAAATGCGCCGAACGTTTTTCTGCAATCTTTAACTTTTAAACTTTGTTAGGCCGTTCTTTCTATACGTTGCGTTTCACGATCCTCATCGTTGCGGTCATTCGCATCCGGAGTACGGAAATTTTTGTGAAAAATTCGGCAATGGCGATACCGGCAACGGTCACATACCCGATTGGAATCCGATATACTATCAATGGGATCAGGTTACGGTACCATACTTCGTGCAAGACACAGAAGCTGCGCGAAGAGACATCGCCGCCCAATATACAACAATTTCTCGTTTAGATCAAGGTAATGCATCGCAATGGTTTTCGCAACAGAATTTAAATTCAGTCAATGATTATAGGCGTTGGCTTGATATTGAAGGAACTCAAAGATGCTGGTTTCGAAGATAACACGTTAGTAATGTATACGTCTGACAACGGCATACCATTTCCCAGTGCACGTACTAATCTGTACGATCCAGGTATAAGCGTGCACAGTAATCTTTCATTTATACGCGTATGTAGGGTAATATCAATAATCTTAGCGATGATTTTAAAATATCAGGTATAGCAGAACCGATGATGATCTCATCTCCAATTCACAAGGAAAGACGGAATCAAGTAACGTACAGTCTAACATCCCTTTTGGATATTGTGCCGACCTTGTTGGATTGGTACGGTATTAGTCAAACTAATTCACTGGATAATAATGAAGTTGGCGTCCGAAAACTTACCGGCAATTCTCTTCTGCCACTTCTAGTTGAAGGTACTATCGTACTTTCGTTTTTCTGCTTTCGTAGGAATACTCCTGCATTGTATTTTTATGTACAGAACATAACGATCCGAACGAAGCTGTGTTCGTCAGCCAAACTCATCACGAAGTTACGATGTACTATCCAATGCGGGCGATACGAACAAAACGATACAAACTCGTGCATAATATAAATTATGGAATGCCGTTCCCGATTGATCAAGATTTTTACATATCGCCGACGTTCCAGGTACTGATTCTGCAAAGATAATTAATAATTCCTTAAGTTAATTGTTAACATTTATTATATACACCCGATCCTCGTATAACATGACCGAATGATGAATGGATGAGAAGTTCTAACTCTCCTGTAAAGTAGCACTAGTAAATCGCGATATTCGAGAGCTGACTGTATTATATTATTATTTATCAAATAATTGATTAATAACATTTGTTAATTGCATGGCGTTATACAATGATTAATTTTGTTCAAAGGACATTCTGAACAGAACACGTAATAATCAACCTCTAAGATGGTACAAAACACTGAAGAAATATTATAATCGCCCGGAATGGGAATTGTACGACGTAAAATATGATCCCGAGGAGATGACTAACATTGTCTCCAAACCGTCTATGAAGGTCAGCAAAGATAATTTTTGCGTAACTGTAGATGCATATAAGGTGTATTTATAAATCTATTTGTGTTATTTCAGCCTGTGCTTAAGGACTTGCAAGACAGATTATTGAAATGGCAAGAGAGTACTGAGGACCCTTGGCTGTGCGCCCCGCATGGTGTCCTTGAACAAATCAGTAGCAGCAGTCCTCAATGTATGCCACTTGACAATTTCGTATAAAAATAATTCTGCAATATTTCGAAATATTAATGCTAGCAAGGCCTGGGCATTTTGCTTTGACAAAACACATCTTTAACAGAATACTCATTACTTAGTGTATAGGAATAATTTTTTGTAGCAAAGCCTTTATATTGTTTTGAGACATTTTATAAATTTTATTAAACATAAATGGTTGTGAATTGGAAAAGAATATAATTTATACACAGGGAAACTCTGTGTGACTCACTACAAACAATTCACAATGGCAATATCACTCGTGGAATGGAAACATTCTTTGCATCTTTCTCCCTATGCTTAAAGAGTATCTCATTCAACTGATGAACGTACATAGATGATTTATTGGCGGACTTCTCCACCACCTTCAGCTCTGTTGATATTTCATTCATCTGTATTGGGAGAACGGCATATTAAAATTAAAACTCTAAACCTTCATGAGTATATGGAATCATGGGGACTTACATATTGTTTATAGCCTAGATATCGATTATACTTCTGATTATTATTGTACATCTGTTTGACTTGAATCATGAAAACAAGGCACAGTATGAGTCCGCCCCATAACAGGAAGGAATTGGCATTTTGCAGTCCACGTAGAACGAGCATCACAGTGTTTCGAGGTTAAGTCAAACAGCTGATTTTTAAAATCTATGCAACTTCGCGCAAAACAGAAATTCAACCTTACAGCTTATTCATACATTCGTCGTCACGAAAGTTATTCTTATCAAAACTGTCCCTTATACATTACATATTTGCATTGCAGTTGCAGTTAAACATTCTCTCGCACAATAACAGCAGAGTTCTCTCATAAGAATATAATACACAGGATCAAACTGAAATACCGACATTGGCGAAAATCAGACATGATCGAGCGCACTCTGTTTGAGAACGGTGGAAGCCAAATCTATTCGTTTTATTAACGACAGTAGTTTGCACGCAAATCGAAGAGTTTGGTGATTGTTGTGCTAAACTAAAATTCGTGCTTTCGGATACAGTCTTAAAATATTACAAATGCAAATATATAATTTTGCAAAACTATGAGGACAAATGTTTAGAAATAGATACATGCAATTTGAACGGTTCGAATATGGCGCTTATAAAGTTCGTGGTGATTGGTCTTCTCTTGGGGAGGCTTCTCATTGGCTTAGGCAGTTTGGCAAAGTTCCTGACAAGATACACGTCGAACGTGGTGAGCTCCCACATTTTAGACAATTTACTCAAAGATTTCCGCTGTGCAATCCTTAAATTTGCATAAGTCTTGTACATTGTGTGTCGGAAAACTTAATTATATAATTGTTTACCCTGAATGTTGTAAATTAATCGAAATATCTGACTTTGATTTCAGACTCCCTTGCAGGTTGGAAAATCAAAGGACGCCGTGGACAGCGTGGACTTGAAACATGGTTTTTTTGCAGTATTTGCATCAATTCGGTGAGTCTCCCGTAGTTCAGTGTCTGATTTAGGTGGCAGATCCACATTAGCAGCTAATTAGTCATACACGTTTTGCTTACTCGACATATTTCGAGCTACAAACCCGAATATTTTATTTGACGAAGTTACGAGGGCGCGTGGTCAGAAATGGAAGCTTTCAATTTGAATGTTTTGAACATGGCGCTGTTGGACTTACAATTAGTCGTGGTTAATAGTCAAACATGTTCTGTTGTTATTTAGATTTTCGGTTCAGATACACGACATAGAATGATATAAATATAAATTTTTCGTTGAGATTTTAATTTAAATAGTAATTCACACAAAGGTCCAGGACATAATAGGTGATTAAACTAAAATTTTATACGTTGTTAATAGCATAAAGATGTTCCTTGCATAGGTTAATTACATATTAGTTCAAGGTGTAATAAGACACATAAAGTTCTTATATACATATCAATTCACTACTTACAATGTATATGATAAGTATATACAAAGGGTTTCATATAAATAGTTTGAAGACGTACAAATATACTTTTTATAGAATTATTAAATTTTATAGAATATTTTGTTAAAATAATTGTCACGGGCATGATTTGTTAATTTGGTTATGTTTTCTGCATTAGGTCGACCTCCACGATGATGTGACCTGCAAATGCAGATGATTGTTACTGCGTCGTATGATCCAGAGTTCAGTGTCCAAAAAGTTCAGAAGTCTGATGAGCAAGTATCCGTCGATGCAGCGTGTTCCTGTAGTATGCAGCCAAGTCAACAAGGGTGAGTGAAATTACGTAGGTCGTAGAACATGTCCATGTCATCAGTTAGGCATAAGTCGATAAACATTAACGTTATCGACTGACGCTGCAAAACACGTGTCAGATGGAGCCACGATTAGGAAAACGCGAAATCGTCAGAGTATGTACGCGATGCGAAAAGGTCAGGCGAAATACGAGAAGCGTGGGTGGTTTCGACGTCATAGTTATTCAGGACCGACTTAAGTAGTGAGTCAACCCGTTAAAGCATTTTACGACTGCGATCCCAAAATCGAACGTGAGACCTTCTACGAAATAGTGCCAGAAAACATTACGTCACGTAGCTCACAATTGAAGAATGCCCATCTCTGTGAGAAGCTACTTCATATTTTAAACCGACCAAAGTGCCGTATTATCGTCACCAATATAAACAAATTGAGCAATGCGTTATAACATGTTAAAAGCTTACCGATGTGGTCTCTGTGCTGATAACTTACAGCTGTCAACTATAAAAAATATAAATCAGTTGTGTTTTACTTGTCGCGCACGATGTTGCGATCAATACAATCAGGATCGTGCTTGCGTGTCGGTTCCTTGGAGATGATTTTAACTTGACGCTATTTTACAGCACGCGTAGTAAACGACAGCATTCCACTTAACGCAATATAGCATCGATAAGGCGTTAACGTAACGCCATAAAATGAAATAATCATGCGACAATAACGAGTAACCGATATTTCGTAATGGGCGCGAACTTCGAATGGCAGTAAAGATAGTTGCGTCGGTTCGATTGAGGTGGCGCAAAATTTCAAGCGCGCGTATACGCTTTCCGTAGCAACGTTTAGTGCTCTCGTGGTTTCTCGCATAAAAGTTTCGAAATGCATATGTACATTGCGCGGTGATGTCACGAGTGAAGCGGGTATAAAGTCCACTATAAACGCGTTGCGATACCGAGTAAATCCCCCGGAGGAGATACATTTATTAGAGGACAGACGAATCGTTCAGGCCTTGAAGACGAATGCCGTCGTCTTGGCGCTCGCGAATCTGGATGATAAATCATTGCACGCCAACGCTCGCGGCGCATGACAATAGGTTAACATTTTGAATCTGTTCCGGAGTGATCCTTGCATATTTTCTAATTGGTCACGAATCACGCGTATGACGTGCAATGTGTCATAAGCTGTCTTTGTTAAATTTGGTCAAATTATGGAACGCATCGTGGATGGGAGATGCACGGGACTCGTAGACAATTCAAATGTCGTCGATTTTTTCAATTTTCTTTTGTTTCACAAAACCACCTTTAGACAATATTAGCTGAGAGGAAAGCACTCTCGACGCATACATACATTTTCAGCAATATTGCACCGTTACGTCACATTTTTCTTATCAACGAAAATCAACATAGCACAATACCTGCCCGAAGTACATGCTATTCGGATAGTGATCGTGATTTACATAAATATTGAACCGGTCGACGAAGCCAAGCGGCACAATTCCATACAACCAAACGTCATATCCTCGATATTCAATTATGTGTTTTCCTAGATTTGCATATACCGCTTGCCTTGCCAATCGGTAGATTTGTACAAATAATCAATTTCCCATAACCACCCACCCATAGAAACGCGCGCGTCTCAAATAAATGTGCGCGCACTCGACGCGGAACTTTGTACTTTTCTTCCGACGTACCCCGTAAACATCCTCATCTCCAATCTATCTGAAATCGCAATTCGCAACCGTCTATTCGCGCCGCCGTAGAAATAAGTGTGCCGTTACGTCTAAACACGCCCAACCACCTGGCACTCGTCGGCTCACGTTACAGGCGTCCGTGACTTAGAAATTCTCGCGGCCTGAGCGTGTCCCCCGCGAGTCGAAGGTCGTCGAGCATCGGAGGCACTCGGAACCGAACGGGCACGAGAATCGGCGAGACTAACAGCACAATATATCCGTGTTGAGCGCTTTGAGCTTTTCGAACGACCCGGTTGCGGATGTTTACGTTTTATACTGCCCGCGTGTTCTCGAGCGTTCAAAATTCGGTCGCGACTTGTGCCGTGTCCTCCCCATTTTGCTTGACTCCACCGTAAATGCGCGTGCTCGCTCGCAACGGGCTCGACTCGCTCTGGAAATGAAAGAAATCCTCGATTAGCTTTACGTATGGGCGCACGTGCGGTTCGCACACAAATGTCGAGAACGTGTCGCGGGGGTTAGTCGATGCTTAATGGTTTGTGCGTAATTAACCCTCTGTAACGGTTCTCTGGCCCACCATTGGCAGCGGGATGTAAGTAGTAGTGCATAGGGACAAGTGTGTTCTATGATCGTTTCATTCGTCAGAATGTAGAGGGTGTCCGTAAAGTCCGTGCTTTTGTCTTATCGTAACAGCGAAAGGGACGTGTACGTGTTAATTAAGATCTTTGATGAAGCCATTCACGTTACAAAGAGCTAGGGTGCGACATAAATTGTTTGTCGTGTCACATGGTCAAGCTGTGGTTCGTACAAAGGAACGTGTAAAAAACTGTGCATGCGCGACATTTGCGTGAAATACGCATTAGCTACGAAACATAAAAATAGTGTTCAGCTACGATTGTAAGTGACGAGCGGTGCATCGTGTATAACAACAAACTATCGTAGGAATCAGGTGCATAACAAACACACATAGGCATACAGACACACTTAAACACAGAGACAGGCTGCCCAATGTATCGACAGACATTCATCTTTGACATTCCTTTTGTTAAGTTACAAATCACAACAAAAGACGAAGTACTTACTTACATTTTCAAGACAGACCAGTAGACTCTACTTATGAAAACGTACGTTAATGTCAATTGCCGCTTTTCTTTCGGTTTTTCTCTAGGCTCGCACTTTAACATACACGAAATTCTTATGTCTAGTCTGGAAATAAATAAAAGATCGTCAAATTAAAATAACCGTGGTATGCGGTAACATCGATAGTTCCCGGTTTTTCGTCCTCGAGTTTCAAAACGTGTAAGGTCGCAGTTTAATGATGTATGATATTGTACGATATGATAAATTATGCTAAACAAACGGTAGTAAATAGTAAAAGTAGGTGTAACCAATTAGCGGTGTAAAGCAATTAGGATTATAATTTCAACAGTAAACGATATAATAAATAACAGTAGATATTCATTGTTAATAGTAAGGTGATGATTACGAGCTTGGTAGTATTGTCTTCTTCTTGTTTTTTTTGTTTGTTCTGCCGGATAAATAAAGTACATGACATATTCGGTTTATTTAACGTTTTATTGCTACCGCATAGCGTTCTATATAGCGAAGTTCATTCAACTATGAGTCTCGTGGACTGAAATCCTTTATACGATCGAACGTTTCATAGCGAAACACGTCATACATCTGACGTCAGGGCTTACGGAAAAGAAATTTCGAGAATGATGGATCCTGTGACAATTCCCAAATATAGTTCGGTGTGTGTCAGTGAAGAACGCAGTGATTACATTTGCGCACTAACAGCGTTTAGCGCTTTACCGGCATTTAAATAATTCTTATCTTCAGTATTTTCTATAATATGTTGCCTAAAGTATCGATTACGATCGCACGAGAACGGAGAACGAAGTACAAGTTCCATATGATTGTTTTCAACAATGGTACATAATAAGCTCTCGATTAATTGGAACTCTCCGTTATCGAAGAAGAAATGATTTCAACAGCTACAATAATGGGAGGAAAGAAAATTTTGTACAATTCGACGCGAACATATCACTTTCTTTCTCTATATATTTATATGCATATATGTTTGCGAATTTAAAAATTTACGAACACGCTAGGTAGAGCTCTGCTCGATTATTACCGTGAATATAAATCTTGAATACAAATAAATTCATAAAATACGCGTAACAATGCGCAATCGTCGAATTCTGTAATGCATAACGATTATATATAATTTACAAAATAAATAAAGATCTTTCGTTTCGTAAGTAAATATTCACACCTCTCTTTCTCGCTCGCTCGCTCTCTTTCTCTCGTCCTTAGTGATGTATAAATATATAATACTTGTAGTTTGAAACGATATATAGCACGGTCGTTTGAATCTTAGGAATTCTAAGAAGCACCTTAACAGCGTCTGCTTTTTTTTTACTATTTACACTATTTCAATCGCTATATGCCATTCGAGTATGTAGGTTCCTTCTCTAATTTATAGTAGAAAATTAGATAGAAAATCAATCTAGGACGACGCATCACTGTCGAATAATAATAATACGTTGTATAAGGTAATGATCAATTCATGTATAGGCATCGATCATCTAGACTTTTTTTTTTTGTTGTGTCCCCCTTAAACTTTAAGTATATACATTACGTCGGAAATACCGTTAGGAATCTAAGTGTAGATCTTGAGTAGAAACGAGGGCGGATAAACGATAAATATATATATGTATATATATCTGAAAAGGGTGTTGAATACTATCGGATAAATCTTATAGAAAACGAGTGACAATCGTTGTTCGTACTCACTCGTCGTCGCTACGTCAAATATTGTGTACAGACTGTTCGAAAATCGCGATGCAACCGAGAAGTTGGAAATTATCGTAAATAAACCTAAAAGGCCAAAAATAAAACGAATCTCCCGCAAAAAGCGGAAATACGAAAATACATCAAAATGTTCGTAACGTAAAGTGTCGATTAGAAATCATGATGCAATTTTCTTGTTCACACAATCGTTCGCTTCGCAGCTCTCCTTTAATCGTCAAACTTCCGATTAACATATTCGAGTACATCGCGATTTCCGACAAATCCCATATTTGTAGGTGTATATAGATTGTTCGGTTTCTTTTTTATTTCACTTCGTACGTCTAAATAGGTCCTCTGAAACTTTCTGAGCAAAGAACGAATTCTCTGAAATTCGACAAAAAACATCGCGTCGCCGAGCTGTCGGCGTCGCGAACTTTCATGAACAGCCATCGTTCCTCAAATATGTATGTATATATGCTAATTTATACGTTAACCACCTCAAAATCTCCCCTCGCAACTCCCGCTAAATTCCGAGCGTGTCGACATTATCATACGCGTCGCCGCATAATAAGGCGATAATCGTTAAATAGTACGTTCAGCATAACCGGTTCAACTAGAGGTGTAGTGTCTAGTTCGATCAGCGCTAATATCTAAATAGTCGTCCACGGCGTTGTGTAAGTGCTCTACAGCAGTGGAAAATCGACTCAGGTCGCCGCGATAAAAAAAAAAAAAATCAAAAAGGACGACGCGGATAAACGTTTCGCCAATATCGACCGTGGCTCATATTCCGCGAGGATTAGTTGCTTGACGTCAATGACTCTAAACACTTTCGTGCCGCTCCCGTAAGACAAGAGCACCGTTCGGGACGAGTCACACTTTCTCTTCCTGTTCCCACTAAAAGGTGGACGTTCGCGATCGTATTTATGTACAAAAGGTAATTGCCGGAGAGCCGAAGTTGCCTTCGGGTTGTTTGCTCGCCGATAAATGCAATTCGATGGTCGGTCAGAAGTTGATCGCAACTTGTGTCTCCTTTTTGGGGAACGGATAAGGTTTGACGTTGAAGCAAAATAGGCGATTGTTCCGCAGGATTGGTTTTTAAACTCGGGTTTCTCTCGACTCGTTGACCCTTTCGAAGCATTTTCTCGTATTCTTCCCCTTCGAACGACATCGATCGATGAAACACTTAAGTCTCGAACGCATTTCAAATGTTTCGGGCATCAAATTAGCGCATCGAGTTTTATGTCTTAACTTCAAGTGTTCTTGAGACTGTCAGCTTTTAGTTGAGTCGAAAGGGCTAAGAAGTGGAAACATACCCTTCGTTGACTCGATGCATTGTCGATTGAGCCGTTACACGTTACTTTCCCTATTCAAGTCCCCCTTTCAAAAATCGATCGATTAGCAACGATTTCATCGCGCTCCGTTTCATCCTATCGACGACAATTTCTTTTTTCTGCCCGAACGCACGACGGACACATAATAAACGTTGCAAGCAGACGTCAGTGCCGAAAGCTGAACGTGCAACGGGGAACAATGATGAGATGGAAACGAAGACAGATAAATCATCCCTTAAATCGTTTGTCGATCCTCGCCTCTGGTGCGCTCGGCGAACAATGGAAGCCCAACTGATCACGTAAGCTGTACGGGACACTAATATTTATCATTCGCTCGAGCCTTCGCTTGTCGCTATTCTGCGAGGCAACCCTCCGGCCGCTCGAATAAATTCGTTCTGGCGCAGTTGCGTGTGTAACGAAATTCCGGAATCGCGCGATTCGCGTCGAACAGCTCCAGCACATTTTCCCCCACTCACGTTACTCCTCGGTAATGCATCGCACAATTCCCGCATCGATCGTCTCCCAGCAAATAGCGCGCGACACCTTCCATATAATTTGCACTCGAACTACGTTAGAAACGCGTGCGACCATGCGACGCACCAATCGCAAGCCAATAATTTGAATGCGCATCGCATCGATTCGACCCATCCTCCCTGTACGCCCTCGTCGCAGCACAGGATCACTTACGGAGCTCGGTTCGACGGCGACGGAATTTCGTTACGCCGAAAGACAAGAAGCCATGCCCTACATACGTCGAAAGCGGACAGTAGACGGCATCGACAATGCAACGATCGAGCGCAGGCACCGTCGCTCTCGTCCTGAGAAGCGGCGTCCGGGAGAGGCCGCGATCGGCGATGATCTGCTGGCAGAATAAAAAGTCATTCTCCGTCCAAGGGATCTATCGACTTATAGGACATGTCCGCCGCGTCCCGTCGTCTCGGTTTGATCAGGCTAGTTTCCCAGTGAAAACTAGGAGGCAGTGGCGGCCTTGTTGGGGACAGCCTTGGGGACAGCATTGTTGGGGACAGCCTTGGTGGGGACGGCAAGCGAAGAGAGAGGAGCTCGTTACGTCAAAAGTTGCGATTAGCAGTGCCATTATTCACCTGTGTACCGACGTCCTCGTAGTCGGTAGGATGATGCTTATCCTCGATCGAGACGTTGTGTCTCCTCTCCTTGAAGAGGTCTGCTATGCAGTTCGCCTGCGTCAAAAGAAGGCGTGTTTCGTTATCGGGCCCATGTACACCTCGCACGCGACGTGCGACTGAGAATGGATTCGATGTGTGAAAGAAGATGCGTTGGACAGCCTGGTTCAATGCACGCTTTTGGGGCGCGAGGGCGGTGTTATTTGAATGAACGAGGTCATGGAGCCTTGAGCGGCTGCAAGGACGTCAGTTTTAAGAACTGTGAAATCCGATAAGGATAAGGCGTATGTAGGTGCACCGTGGAGAATGAATCTGAAACGTGCAACACGGTCGGATAGTGATAACGAGACCGAACGATAATGAGCATGACTAGCTGTGTTAGCTGTGTATGTTTGATCTCACTTCTGACGGCTGGCTCTACACGGCTTTCCTATACGCATAAAACGTGTCGTAAGATATGGCCACGTGGGAAACAATGTTCGTGATCGTCAGCACGTAAGAATTTACGAGCGCTCGTTGTCAGGAGCGCTCATAAGCATCTTCATCCGCGCGAATTGAGAACGATAACGCAGTTTATGGGATTAAATATAATTTGCGCGTGATTCGCGTCGGACAATGGAGGGAGGATGTGAGTGTATGTGACGGCTCGTTAAACGTCGTCGAGAGAACAATGCCGGAGCGACTCACCACGACTAGAGCAATGATGGTGCCTAGGGTCGAGCCGGCCAGGACGTCGCTCCAATGATGCTTGTAGTCCGAGACCCGTGACATCGCCGTGAACCAGGCCATCAGAAGGCACAACAGTTGAAGCAAGTGTCGTAACAGTTTGCTGCCCTTCCAGGTAACCCTCAGCTGAAGGTAAAGCTGCAAAGTCAAGAAGTCGTCCTTGTTGAACGAAGCTAGACTCGACGCTGCCTTGAGCAATAATTCTCAGAGCTTACCGAGCTGAGACGCGCAGGAATGTCATGTTGGAGCAATTTGCGAAAATATTCACGTAAATATATATGTGCGTGCCGGTGATTACGAAAATCGTCTAGGTCGATAACGCGAACGAGTGTCATACTACGCTCGATGTCCGCTGCATCGAACGTATAGCTCGATTTTTGCTTAGATTACTTTCGTCATCACGGGCGTATATAATATATGGATTAAGATGAAGGAAGACAAAAGTACGGATGCTTCGATGTGGAATCTAAGGAAGAGGGACGGACTCACTGCACGACTCTTCGAGCGGTCGTCTCGACGTTCGCTCTAAGGGTCGTGGGGGGCAAAAGGACGTGAAAGAATCGGGGGGAAAAAAGGAGCTGGAAGAGAGTCGAAGGGGGCGAGGCGAAAAAGACGAACGGCGAGCGGCAAACGCGGCCGATTAGCATCGGCAAATTACTCGAGCAAATACTCCTCGCTCCCTCCCTCCTTCGTTGTTCGGACATAGCAAAAATGAGAGACTTACCGCGAGGTAGACCATCGTGTAGGCCGAGAAGGACGAGTGACCCGAGGGGAAAGATAATCTGAAACGATCGATCGTAAACCATCAAATAAGTTGCTGGGCTTATCGATCGGCCTGAAGAAAAAAAAAAAAAAAACGCAAAAGCGACAGAAGATTCATCTCCTCTCTCATATTTCTCCCACCTCTCCCCCCGTTACCTTCGTCCATCACACTAATCTCTTATCCACATTGTTCTCTCCGTCCTCCTATCGGTCAGCACTTTTTTTTTCCTCCCCAAATTTATTCGTCCCCCTATCTCGCTCGCTCCCTTTGTGCTTCTGAACGCTCAACTACCGTTCCACCTATACTCTCATTTCCCATCACTCTCCCGATCATCTCTCTCTCTCTCTCTCTCTTTCTCTCTCGCTCAACCTGCCTTTCCTTTTTCGTCGACATCCTTTTTCCTGCCCCTCCCTCGCACCTTTCCTCTTCCGATCGCGAAATCGCGTCACGGCGAGTGGGCATCGGCCTCGTCCCGTAATAGGCGGCCACGCTAATTCGATCGCGATTAATTCCGGGGCGTGTGCATATACATATGTATGTGTCGCGGCGATTACAATCGGCGACCGGGTACGACGCGGAACGAGAGAACGCACGAAGGACCACCGGCTTGATATTTCGAAAGAAGCGGCCGACGGACGGTAGACAATCTCACTCTCTCTCCCCCTGTCTCTCTTTTCAGATTCTATCTGCATCCAGTAATTGGATGCACTGAAAAAAGAGTGCACCTTTAATAAGACCCTGTGCGAGCTTGCTCCACTCTCTCGGTTCGTCTCTTGCCTCCTTTTGCTCGCTCTCTCATTTCTTCACTGAGCTCTCTTCTCTCTCCACGCGCACTTTCCATTCCCTGCATCTCTTCTTTCCTCTCGTTCCACGCGCGGCCGTTCTTCTCCGCAACGCTCCCCCTTCGTTCGGCCACAGCAGCCGTATGGGAAGGCAGATATGAATGAATTCTCTGTAAGCCTTTATCGTCGATTCCTCAAATCTTTCTATACATAAAACTGTCCCTGCTCCGGCGCTAAGGGCGGATGACCCACGATACGCTCGAGTACCAGCTATACGCGTGCGGACCGGTTTGAAAGTGCTACTGCGAGCGACGAACACTGCGGCCCGTTCTTTTTGCTACTCGCTGCGACGATAAAGTCGCCTCGGTATTCGGTGGTATCCGGTGTAAACTTTTGGAATCGGGTAAATGGCTGGGACTGTGCGCGGAGTAGAAGCAGCAGCGGCGAGGATCGAGGGAGCGCGTAGTAAAGTAAGCACGTTCGAACTTAAAGCTCGCTCGAGTGATTGCGCGGTGAACGATTGGACAACGGAAACTATTGAGCGAGAAGTGCTAACAAATCGTTCGAAGCAACGCGGCAAGCAGTGGTGAAGTAAGCGTCGTCATAAGTTTACGGGGAAAAATAAACGGAGAACACATGCCACTCCTCATCGCGTAGATTTTTTTCAATTAAAAGCCGCGCATTCCGTGCTCTCCTTAATCGAGCCGTTGATTCGATTAGAAGAAAGCGTCAATCGACCAGCGGTCCCATTGTCGCTCGCTTCCACGACGCAGCGAAGAGCATCGCCATCCACCCGTTCGTCGGTTTCGTTTCTTCAATTATTACCAAGCGACCCTCGCGAACCCTGCTCTTTGTTGGGCCCTGCTGCTTTCTATTCGCGGGAGAGTCGGCAGAATGCGGGCTTTTTCGCGCTGGCCGAACCCCGGCCAGGGTCCGGTTTTAACGGATACACGCTAGGGGGAAAAAAAAGGAGTCGTCGGAATGACAATGAGCTTAGGCACGGCCAGTGGCGATTCGCATGAGCGAGAATTCCTGCTGAAATTTGCTCGTCCCGTTCAGCCCGGAATTCGAGAGACTCGCTAACGAAACAATCGGGTGGTTTCCGATAACGTCGGCCGTTGAAGTTCATCTCGTTCATTGAATCCCTAGTCCTAGTTCATTGTCGTCGAATCATAATTGCACTCTGACTCCGCTTAGGGAGTACGCGACAGAACGCTTCGCTGAGATTCGGCTGATCGACGAAGTTTGCCTTATTCATTCCTTACTGGTATTCCACGTTCGAAGCACATAGCGGTTAGCAGAATGAAATGATGAGAAAGTTTCAGCGATGTTCTGTCGATTCTTTGAACCTCGTGCCATTCGCTCAATTTTCAGTATCTCGCCGTGAAGTTCAAGTCTCATTTCGATTTCACTTCCTAAACACACGGCGGGGAAAAAGCATCGAAAAATTCCACAAAACTTTCGTCGATCGTTGAAACTCGTCTAATCCACTCGATCTCCGCACAGTGCTCCTCAAATGATACCGTCACTCTTACTCCACTCGGAAGCATACAAAGCACAACGACGCAAGGCGAGGGTCAGGCTAATGAAAGAGACGTAAGCGCAACGAATGGGGATCGTCCGTTTTCATCGAGTTCAATTTCGCGATCGCTGGCCGCGCAATTGTTACTGGCACGCGATTTCTTCAGGCTGCCCTCATCTTCTTCTTCTTCTGCTGGTGGCATCCGAGTCTGCCTCGTCGTTCTACCCGCGCCCAAAGGGTATTGCCCTTTAGGATTCATTTGATTCACGACTGTTGACGGAGGATAAGGCCGGCAAACATTGAGTATCGCGGAGTGCGTAACCCTCGTGTAACCAGATAATACGACGATATTGTATCGCGCAATCGTGTGCAAGGTCTTGCGCGTATGATGCCAAGAAGAGAGGGAGAGAGAGAGACGGATGGTCGAAGAGAAGAGAAGTGATATGTGTACATATGGCAATGTGGCTCTTTTCATATTTGGATTCCTCATGCGAGCGCTTATGAGTAGAATCAACTTTGTCGCAGTCCTGTGATCCAATGCGGAAGAGTGATTTAGCAAACATAAACAGGAAGATCATGAATAAGAATGATGCGTTCGCAAGAGGACTTGACTCTTATCGAAAGTCGAGTCGACTTTATTGTGATCGCGTAATTAAATACGGAAGTGGCGTTTGACAGGGACGGCTAAAAGGGTACCAACAAAAATATTGTAACGAAATGAACCGGCAGCTGGGATGAAAAAAGATACGTAATAGCGCGATAAGGAATGACACCATTTAAAATGACCACCGTACAGTTCATACGTCACGATACATCAGCCGTTTGCATTGACCCATCAATTAAAAACGCGCGATAAGAAAAGTAGCGAAACGTTTAAGTTGAAGCTGACGTCCTCAACGATCGCCGATGATTCATCTGATTTCTGTGATGTCAAAATAGTCAGAAAACGTAAGCATCGCGAGGAGAATCGAGTCGCGCAAAAAAAAAGATATGCACGTTACGTGCTTCAGATTATCTGCAGGGTCGTTGTTATCTCCAACGTACCACACACTGCAGCGTGTCGCTTATCATTCGTTATGCAAAATAAGCCAAACTGCCCGCAGTACGGATTTTACTATTTCCTTTTTAGCACTTTTACGCTCTACCAACGCAACTGCGTTGTTTTGTTGAACAATCGTCAAGGATAATTGCCGTTTCTAATGACTCACCTAACTTCCTTGATCAGTTTCGCCGTGACGTTCGACGCCGTACACACGAAGTCCTCGATGTACTTATGCTGGAACTCGGGCAAATTGCAATCGACACTGGGCACGCACAGATTCATGAAGTGCGGCCTCAATCGGCCGATTGTATATTTTGCGATGTCAGTCGTTAGTACGGTGGATGCCGCGCCGAAGCCGAAAACACCAATCTGCGGAAAATAACAACAATGTAAACACTTTCGCAGTTAAGTGACGCTTGAGAGCATATTTAAAAAGAAGAAAGAATTGTTAGGAAAATGGAAATGATTTTAAGATAAGTCGATTGCATACCGTTAACTATCTGACTGTAGAGTCAATATTGAAAATAAAGCTAGACTCGATTAAATAGATAGAACGCTAATCGTATAGCAGCCTAACGTAATAATCTAATTGTAGACGCCGTCCATAAATTAACGTGAAACATTCGCTGCACTATCTTTAAGGGCAATACACCTGTGTCTAGACGAGGGTCGAGTCGAGTCGGGGAGGGAAAAATCTCGCCGTTAGCTGTTCGAGGTAGTTAGTTCGGAGTAGTCAAGTGGAGTTGGGAGCTTATTAGCATATTTCAGAAATATCTGTCTCTCGTGAGCAGGTCGAGGCCGAGAATCTGGCCGGCTGACCTGCGGAGCTAGTACCTGTCACTCGACTAATCTTTTTAGCATCTCGTAAGACGCTGTCAAAACTGAACAGTTCACAGAGGATTAGTATGAATCATTCTTTCCCTCTTGTGACAGAGCAACCGGAGAGTCTTCTGTCATGGAAATCCTGCGTTCTTTTTTGGAAAAGAGTTACGAAGTTACGGGAAGTCAGATTAGTCGGATTAGTTCGAATTATAGATAAGTAAGATATATAATACGGCGACGAGTACGCGGTGTTCTATTGTCAGTTACGCTCTTATCGGAAGAATTTCGAGTAAGAATGAAATGCTTCGAGACCGGTTGCGTGTATAGGATTTAAGAAGGATCGTATAGCAAATCTCGCCTATTGTCGGGTTTTTTTATTTTCAATTAGATGGATAGTGGCTGGTTAACGTTACGGAACGCACTGACGCACTGCACGGTAGCACGGGAAAAGAGAGAGAGTGAGAGAAAGAGAGAGAGTGAGAACGTGGTACATGACCCAACGCTAATTTTGTATCCGAATTTCTGAGAAGCGTTTTCGCGCGTATCGAGGAGGATCGAATTAAAGAGACACGGAACGTTCATTAAACTGGCGCCAAACTGAATTGTACCGTTGCCAGTGACCCCCGTTAAGCGTAATTTATTACGGGACAATGATTATCCCTCGACAATGTGTCGCAGTTGGAAACTTGTCGCATTGCGCACTTGTCTGCTTGTCCCATTACAGTTAATTCAATTAGCACATTCAACAGCGAACGTCATCCAAAAACTCGTTACGCCAACTTTTGTATAGAAAATAAAGGACACTAAATAAATAAAATTTAATGTTTCCCCTACTTCAGACACTCATCTGTTTTCGAAGAAACTATACGGGGGATAATGATCTCATAGCGGAATTAAATCAAATAAAAAAAAGAAGCTGTTGTTTTTTTGTTAGATAACCGAAAATAATATTTTATTTTGTAAGACAGGACGCCACAATCGATAATGACGCCTCTGTCACCATCCATTACCGACCACCTCGATATTATTATTTACATGTATTGCCGCGGCGCGTCGCAGGAAGTTACGAGACTCCCGCGTGCTTCGGCTTGCGTTTCGGAGCGCCAGAGCGCAATTAGCCGTCGAAGGGGACAAGTGTAAGAATTAGAGCGAATAAATGGGCATAAAGGTCCCTCTTATAATATCTATTAGTTTATTTTGCGCTCCAGGCCATAAGTGGCCTATTCGGTTAATCCTTAGTTAGTTCGCCGGGGCGGAATTCCCCCTTTTTCCTTCACTTTGACTCACAGTGAAAAACTCAGAAGTGGGATTCGGATTCAGTCCCTTAATTTGTACCATTAACGCGGTGAAACCAAGTGAACCAGCCATGGATCCTGGCAGTCTCACGGTATCTCGACTCAAGGATTTCCTTAGACGACAAAATATAATAACGACTGGTACAAAGACCGAATTACTAAGTAGATTGGAAAATACGTTTCCTAACGGCTCCTGGATTCCTCTATTGTCCGATGAAGGTGACTCCGAGACAAACAGTCTTACTCAACAAGGGAACGTCCCTGGGATGAACGCAAGCAACAGCACTTCCGTGAATACAGCCCAGGCAAGTATGCCCGAAATAACTAGAAGGGAAATGGAAATTCTTCGGCGAGAAAGAGAGTTATTAGCTCGAGAATTAGAGATTGCCCAACGGGAGAACGACGTGTTAAGAAACTCCTCCCGTTCGTTTGAGAACCCGGTCGAACGCCAAAGAACATCCACCAAAATGGTAGGCGATTTGTTAAGTGATTTCGATGGTTCAAATGACGCGAATTACGAAACGTGGGAAAAACAACTTGAGGCCCTTCGTCGAGTTTATGAACTGGATGACAATGTGACGAGAGCCCTCATCAGCAAAAAGGTGAAGGGGAAGGCGCTTTCGTGGTTGCAAGCGAAGCCGGAGCATATAGAAATGAGCATCAAAGATTTATTATCGGACATGAGGAAAATGTTCGACCACCGACCTGACCGACTCTTACTTAAGAAGAAATTTGAAGAGCGTAGGTGGAAGGTAGGTGAACGGTTCAGCGAATATCACCACGATAAGACTATTTTAGCGTACCAGAGCGAGATCTCTGAGCACGAACTTCTTCACTACCTGATCGACGGAATTCCTGATCCGAGTCTGCGTGACCATGCACGCATGAGTATGTTCGACTCTATTTCCACCCTTTTCAAAGCGTTCGAACATATCATGCTGAGGAACGATTACCATAAGGGTAGTCGACCTCTAGATAAACTTGGCAACAGCGGCGCGGGCATCAATCCGAAAGTCCCGAGGTGCTTTAATTGCAACGAGGATGGCCACTACGCATCAAACTGTCCGAAGCCAAAAAGGGAGAGAGGTTCCTGCTTTACATGCGGTACGAGCGGCCACACCTTCAGAAATTGCCCGACGGGAAGAAGTACATCCGGAAGGCAAGGACAATCAGCATCTGCATCGACGACGGCGCTCATCGAGACTCCACAGAATTTCACCTCAGCGGTAGGCGAGTCCGTAATCAGTTCATCCGACAACCCGGTTAGAATTCCCTTAGAACATGAATCTCGCGAATGTTGCATCTTGCTAACGCCCGGACACGAAGAACATTATTATTTGGAAGGATTAGTCGATTCGGGTAGCGCTATTAATATCATAACGGAAGAAACATATTTGGCTTATTTTGGAAATAATCAATTAAAACGCGAAAATGATGGAACAAATTACGGCGGTGTGAATAAATCCCCGCTACAGATTTACGGTTTCGTTACGTCGGACATTCGCCTAAAATCATTACCAACTCGTGTGTTTACGACGCGGTTTGCGGTAGTCCCTAACTCGACAATGTCATACGATGTTTTGCTTGGTCGCGAGTTCCTTAGTCAGCCAGGCTTGAAAGTCACGCTGAATAAGAAACCAGTCGTTGAATACGTAGAACCTAGTAGCGAAATATTGCATATACAAGCGATTGAAAGCAAAGACGCATTAGATTGCGTACGAGATCATTTAGATCCGGCACTGCCCCCCGAAACGACGAATCGCCTAATTAAAATGTTAAATAATTATGTTAGTACCGCAAGCGAACCTGATAGTCTTGATTACAAAATGCATATTACGCTAATTGAAAATAGTAGACCATTTTATTATACACCTAGACGTTTGTCCTGGTGCGAGCGCAATGAAGTTAAGCGAATTGTTAGTGAACTATTGGAGCGACAAATCATCAGACCAAGTAACTCTGAATATAGCAGTCCCATCGTGCTCGTGCGAAAAAGGGATTATACTTATCGAATGTGTATCGATTACAGAACTCTGAATAAGCTGACCGTCAAGGATCGATACCCGCTTCCGCTAATGGACGACCACATTGATCGCTTAGCTAATAACGCCTTTTTTACGAGTCTGGATCTCAAAGATGGATTTCACCATGTACCCATTGCAGAGGATTCTATCAAGTACACATCCTTCGTGACGCCTGATGGCCAATATGAGTACTTAAAAATGCCTTTCGGTTTGGCCAATGCGCCTGCCACATTCCAGCGGTACGTTAATCTAATATTCAGACCGTTAATTGACTCTGGTCAAGTGCTTGTATACTTTGATGATATTTTAATTCCCAGTCGCTCTATGGAAGATAATTTGAATACTCTGCAAAATGTGTTGAGCCTAATGACGCGTTATAATTTAAAATTAAAGCTCAGTAAATGTAAATTTATATCAACGGAAATAGATTATTTAGGTTATGTTATCTCAGAGAAAGGAGTAACACCAAGTAAATCCAAAACCGAAGCTATCTTGAACTTTCCTCAACCAAGAACGGTCAGACAGGTGCAGAGCTTTCTCGGCCTGACCAGTTATTTTCGCAAATTTGTACCAAACTTTGCATTGATTGCAAGGCCGCTCTATAGACTCGTAAAAAAGGATGTTCCCTTCAGTTTTGGCAAGGCCGAATTAGATGCGTTTGAAGAATTGCGGGATAAACTCGTCAGTCAACCAGTATTAGCACTTTACAATCCATTAGCGGAGACGGAGCTGCATACCGATGCTAGCGCGTTTGGCTTTGGCGCCATCCTGTTACAGAAGCAAACCGATGATTGTATGCACCCTGTATTATACTTCAGCAAACGTACCACCGAAGTAGAAAGCCGGTATCACAGCTACGAACTCGAAATGTTAGCTATAATCTACGCCTTGGACAGATTTCGCGTATATCTACAGGGCATTAGTTTTAAGATTATAACTGATTGTAATGCGATTAAGTTAGCCATAGGAAAAAGGGACATAAACCCTCGGATTAGCAGATGGTGCCTAACGCTACAAAATTATAATTATACAATTATGCATCGCGAATCCGAGCGTATGCGACATGTCGACGCCCTAAGCCGAAGCATATTAGTCATCGAACCTATATCCTTTGATCAAATATTAGTTTATAAACAGTTACAAGATCCGATTATTCGTAAAATTCACAAAGAGTTGGAAACCAGTGAAAGTGACAATTTTGAGTTACGCAACGGTGTAGTGTATAAGAAGTATAACCGAAGAATTTTATTTTTTGTCCCGGAGGACATGGTACGTGAAGTGATACGCGTATGCCACGACGAGGTCGGGCATACTGGACTGGAGAAAACGGTTGACCTAATTATTAAGAGTTATTGGTTTCCAAACTTGCGGGTCTTAGTTAAGAAACATATCGAAAATTGTATTAAATGCCTAACGTACTCGGTCACCACGGGGCGGAAGGAAGGCGAGTTGCATATATACGACAAAGGGACGAAACCGTTTGAGACAACTCATATTGATCACTATGGTCCGTTAGAGAAAACTAAGCGAGGTTTCAAATACATTTTTATTGTAATCGATGCGTTTACTAGATACTGCCTTCTCTATCCGGTTAGAACAACAAACACGAGAGATACTCTTGACTGTTTAAAACAATATTTCCAACACTTTGGCGCCAGTAATCGCATCATATCAGACCGAGGTAGTTCGTTTATGTCCCTTGAATTTCGCGATTACCTAGCTCTAAGTCGGACTGAACATGTAAAAGTAGCCTCCGCAACGCCACGGGGAAATGGATTAGTCGAACGTGTAAATCGCTTTTTAAGGACCTTATTATCAACACTATCGGTGGATGATTCCTGGGACGCCGTTCTTAGTAGGGCTCAATTTACTATAAACAATACGGTACACAAGTCAATCGATGCGTCACCTAGTTCACTTCTATTCGGTTCCGATCAGAACGGGCTTGTTGATGATCAGCTTCGATCGCACTTCCTGAAGCAACGGGAAGTTGAGATCAGCCGGGAAGATTTGCGAAACAATGCAATCGAGAAAACTCTGGAGAGTCAGTTATATAACAAGACGTTGTTTGATAAACGGAGGAAAAAATCGCGAACGTATTGCGTAGGAGATTTTGTGATGATTAAAAATGTAGTGACAACCCCCGGCGTTAGTCAAAAGCTACTACCGAAATATAAAGGACCCTATGAGGTCAAAAAGGTATTAGACTTAGATAGGTATATTGTAGGTGACATCGAGGGGTTTACTTTGACTCAGAAACCGTTCACAGGGATTGTTCCCCCTGATAGAATGAAACCGTGGATAAGCGACATTCGAGTAGAGACTGAGGCTGGTGGCGATACAGATTGAAAGAAAAGAAAGGAAAAATTTATGTTATTTCTATGTTTAAGCTAAGGTTATTTTGTTTTCTCTCTAATCATTATGGCGCCGACATTAACTTCACTACTTTTAATTCTTCATTTAAAAAAATTGTTTGTTTTGTATGGTCGAGTCGCCCATGATGTCAGGATGGTCGAACTGTAAGACAGGACGCCACAATCGATAATGACGCCTCTGTCACCATCCATTACCGACCACCTCGATATTATTATTTACATGTATTGCCGCGGCGCGTCGCAGGAAGTTACGAGACTCCCGCGTGCTTCGGCTTGCGTTTCGGAGCGCCAGAGCGCAATTAGCCGTCGAAGGGGACAAGTGTAAGAATTAGAGCGAATAAATGGGCATAAAGGTCCCTCTTATAATATCTATTAGTTTATTTTGCGCTCCAGGCCATAAGTGGCCTATTCGGTTAATCCTTAGTTAGTTCGCCGGGGCGGAATTCCCCCTTTTTCCTTCACTTTGACTCACAATTTCGTTTTATATTTTATCGAACACGCTTAATATGAAATTTTACTCTACTTCTTTGCTGCCTCTGACAAACATTGTCGTATTTTGCGCGACAGTCCATTTAACCGTAGAACGAATGAGGCAAAGTTACAAACTCTAGGTGCCCGAAAAATATTAACGCAGTACTTCTGGCGCGACAAAAAGGGGTTTAAGAGATGTCTGTTGAGTATATTATACGGCTTTGCGCAGAGAAGACCGTACGATCCTTCTTAGCTGTTCCCACGTTACGCGCAGCGAGACTCGTCGTCGCAACGGGCGGTTTAAGTCGCGCCGCGCTGGAAATTGTAACACTTAACACGCGAGGGAGACTGTAAATCCGGCGTGAAACGTACCTTCGTGTAAGCCATCCAAACCCAGGGCGGCAGCGTGTAGCCAAAGAGCACCTTCGGCGTTTCCTCGGTACATTGCCTCGCGTAAAGATACTCCCCGACGATCATCTGCGACAGAGCGAGAAAATAAAGCGGCTTAAGTAAAGATATTTCATTCAGTTGGGCTCTGTCGCGGCGAGTTCGAGGACTCAGGACCCTCAGCAGTCCTTTTCAAACGACACATTTCACGCTGATCATGAAAACAGGGAGCATGTCTCGTGGAATAGAATAGCGGTTCAATTCTCGAGGGTGTTGGGCAAAGTTTGTTCAGAGTTGAGATATGCTCGTATTAGGGGTGGGCTTTAAATGCGAAGACTCATCCAAATTAGATGTCGACCAAATTAAACAGCATGCGTACTTGCAGACTTATCCAAATTAGGTGCCGATGAAATGAAAAGCCATCCGTATTGTCAAACTTCTCGAAACTCGATAATAGCCAGGCCGGCAAATTCCTACGATCTACAGTGAAATATCACTCATTCATATACCTATATACCATTTTCTCTGGGAACCGCATTTAAGTGACAACAGCCGGGAGGATAAGCGACCTCGGCACAAAAGGAAAGTTCCGAGTCACACTTCGCGGCGAGTTTATCGAACTCCGAATCTACCGTAAAATCGTCGAGGGCGGCATCGGGGGCTTAACAGCAATTAATCACTGTCCACGCGTATTTCGGGCTTTGCTGGCCCCTCGAGAATATGGCCAGGTTGACCGAAAAAGGACGGCGAACGAGGAGGACACCGAAATTCTCTCGCCGATCGCCGATCTCTGTCCTTTATTTCTCACTCTCTTTCTCTCTTCGTTCGTTCATTCTCCTTCTTACTCCTTCCTCTTCTCCCCTCTGTCGCGTCTTCTTCTCTCCGACTTCTCATTTCATTCTCTTCCTCAGCCGCTGTCATGCCCCTGACAAAAGTGGGTTAACCGGTCAGATTCCAGATAAAGGCCGCCAGGTGAAATACACGTTCTCTCGTCGTCGGTTACTAGTCAAACGCGGATCGTCCTGCGTTCGTAAAGAAACACCGGGGCCGTCTCCTTCCTCATTCCTTTTTACCTGTTGCCCGCTCCTTTTCAGGCCCGTCCCTCGCGGGGTACGCTTCCAATCTCGCCACGTTCTCACTCTCGCTCGGCCGACGAATGAAAACAGGGATCGGCTCGCGTGAAACCGCCTTCGTCCGCTTACAATCGAGGCGAGCGGTGCGCTCGTGAGGTTGGTTTTCCTCGTAAAACCGCAGGTAGAAATGTTCTTACCTGCGTGGAAACGAGGGAACTACGAGCGGACCGAGACGATGGATGGTCGCGAAGAAAAGGAATGGGGTGGGAATTAAGTTCGGAGACGGATTTTTGTTATAGTCGCGCGGAGAACGTTGGAATGTTCTTCCATCTGTGCGTCTGGAGTCTGATTCGAAATTAGTAGGCGACGATCCTTTTAGAGCAGACTCAAATCGCGTGCAACGAATGGCAACGTTACAAACGTTATACCGAGCGAGCTTAATTACCACACCCCGTGCAAAGAGTAAGGAGCTTCCAGAGTGAAGCGGGCGGTAGGGTCCCCGACCTAAGCCGCTTATTATTTCAAGTGGTATCATTTATTTAACCACTCGCATCGAATTACTATCCGCCTCGCGAGCTTATATCGAGCGTTCAGTAATGCGAGCGACAGCGAGCGCGATCTTCGATAGCGACCCCGCGAGTGGTAAGAAAGTGGCGAATGAGGAATGGCGTAAAATGGCAAGTGGCGCGGAAAATCATCCGTTCGCAAATGCCCGCGGCGTTTGATTTAAGGAGCGCGCGCAGGATCGTTGAACATTTTGACGACGCGCTGCGGACGCACGGCTATTTTCGGGATTTCAATCATTCCGAAGAAGCGCGTAAGCCGATCGTAAATCCTTGCCCGCGGGGCGCAACGTTTATCTTGTAAATCATAAGCGTAACAATGGGGGCCTCGCGGAATTCCTGCCGTTCTTGTGCGATCGTTTATTATTAACACGTTCTGGTCACGACACATGTTTGAACTTTGAGTCGCGTGCGACGTATTGAGATATCGCGTAGGGTGCAACTTGATTGCTCGGATTCTCTATGAGCCGGGAGTCGGTAGGTATGTGCTAATGTGATTTTTAAGTTCAGAGTGTGCAACGTTGAGTGAGTCGAGCAAAAGGGATGGCGAGATGAAAAAGTTCGATCGGCTAACGTGTTTATGATACGACTTGCTCATTCCACTGTCGTTAACAACTCGTAATCATACAGTTCGTACGAACCATGAAAATGATACGCTTAGTCCGGCCTACCGTAAGCGCGGCACTAATTGCAGACCTTTGCAGAGGAACAAGTTGTTCTCTCTTCGAATTCTGACAGCCGTTATTAGGGGAACGTGTATATCGAGACCAATCGAATCCACTGCATCCTGATATTTCCATATTATCGTTCGTTCAATAATATCGAAGGGTCGTATTCTCTTAAAATTCTAACGTGCGCGTCGAGACCAATAAAAATGACTGAATCCTCATATTTCCGTGCTGTCTAATTATTTTTCAAATAAGAATTTTCGCACGTGTTTTCAAGAACACGCCTTGCGAGCCCTCGAATTCTCTTTCGATAAACCGCACCGACACTTCGAATTCTTGAGCCATTCAACCAACGGATGCATGCAGCAGATTCAGCCTACAGCACCGGAACCCATACAGACGCGCGTAAGCATGTGCCATGCGGTCGCAATTTCATATGCTCGGAATTATGCATGACGCCTAAAGCTATCCCACCGCTCTCTCGCCCGCGGTGACAGCGTTAATTCGAACTTCATGCCGCAAGAGACGGACAGGGAGAACGAGAACAAAATGGCAAAGGAGACACTGCCGTTCCCGACGTTCATGGGCCGCAGGCCCCGATTTCGAAACGGAACGTTCGCAGAAACTTTCGCGGCGGCATCCTCTAACAAGCCCACTATTTTCGTCGACCGACGCTCGGAACTCGAAGCCGAAAGTAATACTCGCTCGTCATTTAAGCTCTGTCGCGTACAAATTACGATCCATTAAGTCTCGGCGGATGATCGCGGCTCGATGCGTGCTTTTGTCAGCTGGAAATATAAAACGAGCGGATCGGGATGGATTCTAAACTTACGAATGCGGACGACGGATTGCTGTCATCCGAATATCATTCGCGTGATACTTGCTTCGAACTGAAATATTCTCGCGTCATCTGTGAGTGATATTTCAAACAATTTTAATGACGACACGTTCGTTTCAAACGAATCGTTTCATACAGATCATTGTAATGTATAAACATCGCATCGTCACAAACGTGTCTCGCAAAATCATTATATGAGAAAAGCTTCCGAAATGATGCACCCAGTCAGGGGTTCCCCTTAATTTTAGAAACGCAATCTCGTGACTCGTAATTGAAGCAGTTAATCTAACGGGCGTATCGTGCAAATTGGGATCTATTAATCGCGCCGATCGTTCTTGGCAGAGCAAATTCGCGCCGCGCCCAATCTGAACGATGAATGGGAAAGGGTGTGAGCCTCGCGCGGCATCAACCGGCGCCGGATAATTTCGTTCGCGCGGAATGAGGAAGTCGTCGGCGGACTTGCCGAAAAGGAAATTACAGATGTCCAATTTTCTCCGGCGACGGGTCGGCCAAGACGTTTTCCGTTCGGGCGTGACGGCGCACAGGCTTTCTTTTTCGAGGAAGCCGAGGAAACAAAAACACCGGATGCCAATCATATTCCTTTTTCTCCCGTAGACCCCTTATAAAAAGGAAGTGGCCAAGTGGAAGTGACGGGAGAAAGGGCGGAGAAGGAGACGGATAGAGAGAAGACGTTATAACTATGTGTACGCTAAATACGGCACTCATTCTATTCAGCGATTACGGATGAGAGAGTGGAAAAATGTGAAAATGTCCAAATCCTTCGAACGAGTGTTCGTCGATAGCTCCGAACGCCGTTTATATGTGCCGAAGCAGAAATTCTGATCTCCGAACTTGCGCGTCTTGAATCAGTTGCGCAAACATTGCAAATTTATAGCCGTCGAATCATGTAACAGCTAGTAGAGGGTCAATCATTAATAACGTCGATAATTGGATGGACACAGACGAAGGAAGACGGGAGGAAGGGACGTCGACCGTGAAGTATGCGTGAGTCGATTCCCACGAGACACGAAAATCGCCGATCTCCTTTTCACGGCTATTGCGCGCCACGTGTGCAAACAGCGTAATCTCTGTTTTCCATATTCTTAGCCTAAGTAGTCCCCCCATTCTCGGGTTCGCGAGGGGTTGCACGAGAAGCCTGAGAAGCGGCTATGCCTCGCAAAATAAATATCGCGCGCCGAGAGAGGAGCGAAAGAAGTCCGACCCAAACGACCACACGAAGTCTGCGCAGACCAGACTTCACGCAATCTCTGTTTTCGCGATGGCCGACGATCTAATCGGCAGATCTCATCGTCGATCGACCTTCGTGAGAAGCGTCGCGCTCAATATCGCCGAGCACTTGGCACTTTTGCACTTTCGCACCTTCCATCGTGTCGCGTTAATCGCACGATCCGCGCCCCAACGCACTTTGATCCCCGAAGAATCGCGGCGCGCTCACCTCGGACCGGCGATAAATCCGCTCGTGCGCTTCGACGATACTCCGTTTAGCGCGGCGACATTTTAAATCGCGGCCCGATCATTTCTCACGATCCGCGGCGCCGCCGACATCTGGTCCCGTACGAAAATGCCGAAGGGTCGGCGCGTTCTAATTTTACCGTTTTTGTGAAAATGAGACGACACGACGACGGGCGCCGCTCGCGTGTCACTTCGCGACCGCTCAATCCCAAATCCTGATGCTCGCTCGGCGTGGTCGGTTTTTAGAAGAAGGCGGGCCGAGAAAAAGGGCGAGACACGTTGGACCGCGGGCGAACGTCGAGAAATGCAAATTGTCACTCGGCTGCCGCGCAGGGCTCTTCCCTTTGGCGGTTCAACGGCCCTTCGATCCGACCCTGCAGCCTCGACCGCGGTGGTTCTCGAGGATGCAAATAGAGGATGCGGGGCATCTTCGGTCTTCTTCGCTCTCACGCTCGCTCTCGCTCACTCTCGTGCCTCTCGTCCCTCGGCAAAAATACATCGGCGTCTTAGTCCGTCGTTCCGTTCCCTGACTGCACGTGCACTCGCTTCCAGATACCGTGAATCGATTCCCACAACGATACCGAAAGTCCAATACCGGGTACAGGATGTGACGGCAGAAGACGTAGCCGAGTGTTAGGAATGACGCGCATGTTACAGGTTTGCGGGGTGATTCGACGTGCTTCGATGCTTCCCGATTTTGATGCTTTCCTCATTTTGCTATAACGATGGCATTTTAGTAATCTCACTTTCCGAAGTTTTGCTTTACTTTTATATATCGACGATGACACGTATGAATTTCAATAAAACGCAAAAGTTTTGGGGTGTAATTTAATTTAGTAATCTCACTTTCCGAAGTTTTGCTTTACTTTTATATATCGACGATGACACGTATGAATTTCAATAAAACGCAAAAGTTTTGGGGTGTAATTTAATTTAGTAATCTCACTTTCCGAAGTTTTGCTTTACTTTTATATATCGACTATGACACGTATGAATTTCAATAAAACGGAAAAGTTTTTGGGTGTAGTTTAATTACCACATAGTGGCGCAGAGGTGAAAGTGAATGTAGCGCAGCAAACGCATCGAGACAGCACGCATGATAAATGTACAGATGTGACAATGTACGGAACTCAACGATCACTTAACAGAGTACAAAGAAATCTAAAATTACCGATGCACTTTACATAACGCAAACATCCGAGGAATGCCGTCACGGATACTAGAAAATTTATAACACCAGTCCATTAACCGCGCCATGGTACGCTGCCAAGCTCGCCATTCTCGTTTGAGAGGCCGTGCAAGACATCGGCAATGATAACCATACCGTTCAGTCATTTCTTAAAAATAGGCTACCGATGGTTAAAAGGTCGACCCGGCACAGGACGGGAGTAGTCAGACTACACTTACTCCAACTCCCTGTATCTCACTACAGACTCACTGAAACCCATTCATACTCATTGAAAACCGAGCCAAAAGCCTACTCTCTTCCGCCTTCCGTCCGGCTCTTCTGGCCTATAAGCCATCCGAGCCCTATGTAAGCCTATCTATTATAGAGTCTAAATATTATACCATCGAAGACCCTACGCTTCACTGGACTCATAATCGTAAAAGCGTTAATGCCGTTCCGAACGAACAGTTGCGCGTTTGCACATGATAAAACTGCTTTTTTCGCCCGTCACGCTTCGAAGAACGTTCACAGTGGCCTAACGCGTTGATGTATCGGAATCGCGAGAAATCACGTTATCCGATAAGATGAAAGCACGCGATTAATACGAGCCAGCGTTATTCAGCTGAAATTCTCTGTCTCAAAGTTGTCGTCGCGAATTAATGCGCCTGAAAGTGGAACTCGGGGAAAGGATTCTCACTTCTTGGTGTTCTCGAAATGTGTCAGTGCGGATAAGACGAGATCACTGTCGACTTCGAATTTTCCTGGCAATTTCTTGCAAGTATGACAACGTATGTGAATGTTAACGGTCTCGCGTGCCGTCGACGTTGAACGTTAAATCAATATTTTCGAATAATTATCAATATTTCCACGAATGGACGTGTAGGAATGCCAGAACACCTTCCAGTGGACTTCGTCAACGAAACGTGAAAAAACAAAGTAATAAAAGGGGAAGACCATTACACGCTATCACGTCGGACACGTTATCCAAAATCGCAACAGGTGACTCACCGTGCATATAGGAAGGAAGAGGCCAATGACGTAGAGCATGGCACTTGTAACTGTGGACGAGTGGTACGGATGATAGAGTGATTCATCGTTGCAGAAGAAGCCACGTTTGTATGGCTTGCCAACCAGGAAAAACGTTAGCACTGCGGTGCTCACTGAAACGGGAAAAAAAGACACATAAAATTTGATTAGTTGACCTTATCAGCGACATCCATAAAACGGTTCCCGGTATATTCGGGAAATAGCGGCGAAGCTAATCGCCGGGCAACTAGATTGGCCAAAAATATTATATGCGGAACCACAATGAAGTCATGCGATTCCTCCAGAACATGATTCCACACATGTTGAAATGTTTGTGAAAAAAAAAATAACCAACAATTTGTTTTCCCTTTCACTATAATAAAGAGGGTCCGAGAGGACTCACTAAGATTTCGATGCCCGGCAACATGTTTCAATCTGCGTCGGTTCGCGAACAGTTCGCGAACTGTCGCCTGTCGGCCCCAAACGACCGATCTCTACCGCTATCTCAGAATGCTACCATTATCAATGAACGCTGTTATTTATAATAAGATCAAAGCGACACACACCCAAACTACACTTACAATGTGTCCAGAAAATAAGAGTCCCCGATACCGTCTGCATCAATCGTGCGATAACAACCCCCGTGCGCGCCAGATGACATAACGGGGTTATGTGGTATCGTCGTTGAAATGAAAGGCGCGATAAAGCGGGACGCGCGCGTGTCTGCTCGCAGCAAGCAAGAGCTCGTCGTGGTCGTCGTCACCAGAGAATCCCTCTAACCACCGCCAAGGCGACACGCGACATTGCCTCACAATTGAGACGTGCCACAGTCGGCGAGCAGAATGCGCCGCTGACGACGCGCAAATGCGCAAATTGAACCCTTTGTGTACGCGAGCCATTCGCCGCCTCGGCACGAACCGGTCTCGGACGCTCCCGGTTCTTCTGCTTAGACAACGGCCACCAACCCTCCTTTTTCCGTCGCGTCCACTGTGCGACGCGACAATGAGCCCGGAGCTCGGAGTAATTGAATTCGAGATTGCGCGCCAGGTACTCGTCCGAAGAAACGAGGCGGGAGAATGATACATGCGGACGTATGTACGTACGACGACGTTCAGGTTCAATCGGCTTTTGAGGAAGAGACTCGAGGGTAGGTGCGTAAGTGTTATGTGTTCAAGCAGAATTGTTTGGGCTCATTACGTTTGTAAATATGACATGCATGATGATGCTTTACGGCTTCTGTCGATATTCGGATGACGGTGTCTGAAATTATCGATGCGTTTCAGGAGGAATCGATGAGTACACAGAAGATGTTTGGAGTAGAAACACAGGTCCAATCGCGTACGACACGCGATCTTTTTATAATCCCAGTATCTCAACGCCTGAGAGTCAGTATCAAAACTGCCCATTTTTTTGTGCACCGTGTCGCGTATGTTTGAACATGATACACATTACGACACGCTTAATTGTCGTCTCGAAAGCGAGGCGCACGTGATAACATGGTTATCGACCGTCCCGCGAGACCGCCGCGAATATTAATCGTTTTTGGTCCATGCTTATCGTGTACACGCTGCTTACCGTAACGACTGGTCCGTTAACGATAAGTAATTGGCGTGCGACAGGGCTCGTTAAGAATGAATTACGCTTGATATTTCTACCCCGTGCCGATCGGCAGCATTTTCCCGTCTGTATCGAAAGTTCAGGCACAGTGAAAATTATTTCTGCGCCGACACTTTCCAACGGGCCATTAGGATAATTGTGTGCTTCGAGCGAAATGCGGATAATTTTACGAACGGGGCGACAGCCGGGTTGCGAGAGCACGAGTAAGGCTTTATTTGACTTGCTGACGAGGGCATTCAACGTTCTCGGTGGCGTGCCTTCGAACGGGCTGCGTGATTTTTTTTTTTAATTTTTTTATTATGTTTTAGCATATATATGTCAGACAAGCCTATGAATAAGTTTGTAATATTTGCACGCCGCTGCGTGGCAGGTGAGCATACAAAGCGCGCGAAATTAGGGGGGGATGCGCGAATATCGATTAACTTAAGTTAATTTATCGGCGGTCGTTGATCACTTGCCGTCGTTTTTTCTCGTTATTTCATGCTTGACGCGGGCAGGATATGGGCGATTTGCGACGTTACGAACGACGGTGATCTTAAGTAGGCGTATATCATTATTTTTGTTGCTTTCGAAAGATTTCTTTACGACGCAGTGTTAAATTCGATATTATGCAGATTTTCTAACGACGGGATATAAATTCCGCGCGTGTCAATTTGCGCGCGCGCGTTGATAAAGGTACGCAATAATTGTGGCGTCAAATTCTAAATATGATAGGCCGAGACTCGTATCCTAATACGATCACTAGCAATACGATCTAAGCTACTGGTTCGAGAAAATAAGTTACGAAAGTGAGATTCCTCTTGAAACTGATTAAGTTCATCGGACGACGTCGAGGCGCGATGATTAATCAGTACGGAAGTCAGAAAGCGTCGCGGAGAACGAACGGACAGTTTATGAAGCTGCATCGCGTGTAAACAATCGTCGGGCGCGATCAAGTTCCTACAACGATTAACGCAGAGGACGTCAATCACTGCCATTAGGTTACGAGATGTGGCAACGAGTGCAAGGGTTATTGGAACCCCACGTGCTCGAGATTGCGAGCGGCAACGATTTCGATAGTCGCACGCCGCAATTATTCTATTAATAATTGCGGAATAACATCGTCCGCTAGATGCCATGAAATTGACATTGTGTCTAGAATTGCTTGCGAAATGGTTATTGGCAAGCATCGCGACGACGGTGTCAATGAATTCTTTTTTGCCGAGAGAAGTGGTGTCATAGTTGCTTTGCACGAAAGGCCTAAACGTCGACCGATGGAGCCTGCCTATTTCCGTAGATTGCGTGCGTGACTCTCCCATTACCCCCGCACCACACTGACGTAAGATTCTATGCATATCAAGGTGGCGAGCTCGATGACAGCGCGTTCAACCTTGCCTAACCGCGGGTATGCATATAGTAGATACGTGTTCGGAGTACACATCGTTCTGCCCTCCTTCGCATTTAGAACGGCCGACCGATGAACTTCTCAGATGGACGGGCAAATTATTCTAAATACCGTGCGCGCACAATTCAATTGTTCGTCCGCTCGAATAACGAGCCAATTGTCGCTTGTCCGTCGCGTCATAAATGCTAACCGATCGTTACGTACTTTTCGCAGGTCCCATAACGAGGATGACGGCTGAGAACATTCTCGTCGGCGGAAGTGCAGAAATGTGTGTCGAACACATGCGTCATGCGTTACCTGATCGTTAGACACGGGTTTCTCGTATTTTCCAGCGAGACCGATCGCTTAAAACATTCTTGCCTGCGAAAATGTATATATGCATGTCGAAACGCATACGTCAAGTATTACCCGATCATTACGTACGTTCGTTGATAGCGTTTCGCAAGGAGAAGGATTGCTCAAAACATATTTGCCCGCAAAAGTGCATGTGCGTCGAAACATACACCAGCTGGCGATGTGCGCAACACGTCACGAGCTTTGTTTATCGTTCTGAAAGTGACCGTATCTGATAAAAAAATAAAGAACTGGCTTTCGTAATTTGCGGTATGGAACGTTAAGGCACCGGATAGAGACAATGGCAACGATCATCACGATAAGCGTCGCGACAGTGATAGGACTAATTATTCGTGAAACGCGGCGTCTGTAGTTCGTCACGAATCGACGATAGCACATTCTGACACGGCCAGTTTGTCATCTCTTTCATAACGCATAATACAGAAGCGTGGTGTAAGACGGGCACAATCTTAGCGCAACTGTAATGACCGACAACACGAACGTATGCGCGCTGTGCATGAGCATGTGAGTACTCGTGCCGTTGCATAACCCACGCACGCCTTGACGTCCATCTACGGACAAGTCAGTTGATTACCTCCGCAAATTTCAAAGTCGCGGACGAAAATGACGAACGTTGCAGAAAACTGACGATGTGGAAATGATAACGATGACGTTTAATTGTTTTCAATGACTTGAGAAAAAAATAGGTTTTGCTTAATGGATGAAAATTGCGTCGCAAGAGTCAGCTGCTCGTTACTTGGAAAACGGTCTACATAATGAATTTGTTCATTACGATTATCAGTTAGACTGCGTTCTTATTTCGTAAGTAAACAAATATATTTCGAAAATATATATTTCGAAATCGTACTATATTATAATTTAAATAGTATTAGTATTTTATTACACTAGCGTTTACTGATTATATTCATTTACATTATTCGTATTATTTTCACTGAATCAGGCGCTGTATGGAGCGAGCGACGGTTCATGAAAGTAGCAAGAGACGAAAGTTAAATTGAATCTAACTTACTCGGGTCAACGGAAACGTTCGTTATGACACGTGCCATTCCGTTGACAATGATGGTAGGCGAAAACACGAGGGAGCGGTTCGGACACTTTACAAGCGACGCTTTTGCAATTTATTATGCCCATCACAATAGTCAATTGTTTGCGCGCCATCGAAAATTTATGGCAACGCAAAGAAAATGATCGAAGACGTGGGGTGCGCATCGCGGCATCTGTCTTCCAACTTTCACGTTGTTATAACGGTGACATTATTTATCGACGCATCTCGACTTGCTATTCCATAAAACATTTAGCCTCTTCTGAAAGTATGACATCAGACAACACGAATGACAGTGATCTAGCGACGACTTCCTGAATTGTTCGATGGTTTCAGGTTTTAATTCTTGCACGATAAAAACTCTTACAAGGGAAACGTCTCAATTCTAGATCGAACGTTGGTAGATAGACATATTGTTACGTCAGGCGAGGCATGTAAAATGCCAAAGGCCTTGCGTGCCGTAAGTTAGATTCTTTTTTTTCGAATTTTACCCGCTTGCGTGCATTTCCCAAAGTTTCTTATTTATTCTCTTTATTAGCTGACCTTTGAAGAAACGTTCATTATGCTGTGCATGGATAATCATCGGTAACGAGGCTTCAAATTGCAGGAGATCCGAAAGAGATCGATGTCAGAGGTCGATCTGTCTGAGAATAAAGGTTTCTGACAATACGTGAGGCAACGATTGCAAGCTATACACGTCTATCGTGTCTGAATTAAGATTTTAGGACAATAGGCAAATCCGGCTGATGAGATTGTGACTATCGACTAAAAGAGAGGAATCATTGTTTCTCTCGGTTGAAATGAAAGTTACGATATATACGCTCCCACGCAGGATATTGCGCACGCACACTCCGGCGAATCATCGTTGCTCGATCAATATTTGAAGCTCGCGCGGGTAAACACTTTCTAAGGATGATATATCATATCGTGACGTTCCGTCCACGAGGCGAGCGGATCTCACGTTATTAGAATTCTTTTCGTATGCTGGTGAAATTTGCACAACAGAAATGTTTATCCTCGGTCGCTAAGCCAGCGTTTAGAGATATTAAAGTTGCAGCGATGATGTACGAAGTACATTTTCGTACTCCTACGTTAAACGAAATATATGTTGGAAAAATGTTTAAAACTCTACCACCATCTGGAGGAAAATCATTACAGAAGATAGCGTAGAAAAAATCCTAGATGTTCAGTATAAAAACATCAGAACCGAAGATGTTAGATGTTCGGCACGGAATATATCATCAGAGAGCACATTAATCATGTACCATATCATTGAATAAACGTACATCACGCATTGAGTGTAGCAGATAGACGAAGCTATAACAATCTGAAGCGGAGCGGCCTGCGATAAATCAACGTCGAATATACATCATCGATTTCGAGGGTTTTTCGGAAAAACGACACGTTCGAACGAAACGGTCCATCCTGACTTCTTGCACATAATGCACTCGATATAACGACTCGTTACGCGGGATGAACGTTGCAGGTTCACACGGAATCAGCCTCGAAGCGTTCTAACGAGCCAGACCAGTTTGGGAGCGCCGCTAACGAAGTTTGAAAGGGGCCCGATGGTTATTGGCCAGAGTCACGAAGGACCTTCTCCAACTATGGTACGCGAGCCGACGCGACGGATTCTATGGCATGACGAGTCGAAATTAATTCAAAGCACACCACCGTATGAATTATAGGCTCGAGTGGTGCATTTGGAGCGGCGCGGATTTTTCGACCGGTTCAGAGCAAACGATTCGTAACCTGTGGCTGTGGCCTGAATAAGACGCAAAACGAACGCTGTTGCAGGTGTAATTATATAGACCAGGAATTTGGACATTATGTTCATTAGAATCTATGTCCTCACGAAACCCTGATTTTATTAACGATTTCTCTGACACTTGGACCGGTAGGCGCAATAACGTGGTCGTGGGATTATGAAATGGGAGTAGCCTTGCAAATCCTAAAACGTATCGATCGGAACTTCAACTATTCTCCGGCCGCAGGTTTCGCAACTCGGGCCGTTGGAAATATTGCCCGTTGAGTAACCATGCAATCCTGGCAATGTACGAACTTAGAATATCGATGGTGCTCATGACGATAGTTATGGTAATTCGGGCAATATATCACGAGCGAGCCGATAATGACAAGGGAACCTTAACGATTATCAATACCGTAGTCCATAAACTACAATAATCGTTGCACCGATGCCAAGGACTACCTTGCAGCGTAGTCGAAGCGATTACAACCGTTGGTTATTATCGAACGCCTATCCCAGCCATACATACGACTAACGGATGAGCGACGTGCGACTTGCGCGCATGCAACTCGCATTCGCAACTATTACTTTCGCCCCATTACGAGTGTCCATGATAATGTCAGTGCGCAGGGCACTGCAAACCCGTAAATCCGGCCGGCCTTTAAGTCGTCGCGCAAAATTTTGTTCTCGCCCCTCTCACGATTTCCATTATTTTACAATGAACGTCAGTGCGGTGTTCCAGTCAATTACACCGTGCGTGGTAAAACGTGACATAACGTGCACAGCGATACGTCTCCCAATGTCACCGGCATCATTTAATGCGGCATAATGGTTAATCATTAACTACACCGGAGCCCTCGATTCACGCGGCAGGATTACAGCATTTCGAAGATCCTCGAAGGCAAACTTTTTGTTCTAACTACCGGATAATAGATGTCGGCACTGTGATACGAGCACGCAATGTGTATAATCGGCACAGGTGAACCGACAAACATTACCCACGCATACGTCGCGGCAATTACCTTAATCCGTATCGCGGTAGATATTGTAAAAAAAAAACTCGCAGTACTTAAGGCACATTCACTCGCCACGCACAGCGAGCCCAGGCAGTGTCTCTGCTCGCGCGAATCGATACCGTGAAATTCTGCCGTCCGCTTAACGATTTCTGGATAAAGATATTGGGTATCGCCTAGATTGGCAATCACGCGCATTATCAGGCTGCGGGAAGTACGCAACGAGGAACGAGCGCTTGATAGCGGTAGCAAATTGTGAAGTCGTATAGAATGAGTTATGGATCATTTTCAAATCCATTTTGTATAGGATAAAAAAGTTGATGGGAGCTTGTTTTAATCTTCTATTATTCAAAGTTTCAAAGGTTCTAGGTTTCTAACGTTCTTGTCTCGAAAGCCTTGAAACGTTCAAACGTTCGAATGGTCAACTGTTCCTATTTCACAAAGCCCGGAGATGTAGAAAGTGTCGTTGGTGATTAGGTTGATTGTGTCATTAATCGATGTCAGTAATTAGGGTCCTACACATGTTCATGTTCGGTCGGAGTTTCGACGGAAGTATACCTAACGAGGATCCGCTTTTTTCTGAGGAAGAGGTTTCGTTAGTTGACAGTATCAGTCGTCGTTTACGGTCGCTCGCGATCGTTCCAACTCACACGTGGCCCGCACGCTGTTCCCTACTTAACATTGTAACCAAGTGTGGAAAGTAGCACTTCACTCCACCCTTAAGATACTTTCTTTCATACTTCCTTACGTGTGCAGACACATGTGCGCGTTTCGAACAAACAGTGGATCGTTCTAAAAATCGACACCGCCGTGAATGCGTCATAAATTTTGATTTCATAGCTATTTGGGTGAGAGGACTATTATGTGACGAGCAATTTCGTCGATGGATTAAATACTTTCCGACAGCTTTGATCGATATACGACTGTGTTGTCGTTGGACAGTATTTCAAAAGAAGTTTTTCAAACGAGCAAACGAAGGCGCGGCACGCCAGATTGTCTGCCACACAAAAGTGTGTCACTGCTAGGGGCGGACTGGGAACTACAACCGGCCCTGGAAATTTAATGGACCTACCCTTCGCTGTGGCGAGTAAATGTATTGAAAGCTCTATAGTGAAAAAAATGGAGATTTCTTTTTTTTTTATATTTTTACAAAACGACAGATAAAACTGTGAAACAATCCGTACATTGATTAGCCAACAGTGCAATGGATACATAATCGTCGCTAATAACTCTTACATGAAGTTGGTGCGACATCAAATAATAAATTAGATCAAAATAGATAAAACTTACAAATAAAATATAAGTTAAGACGAAAACCATCATAATTTGAAACGGCTTCTTTCGGCAACTAAATTAATGAGAGCCTTATTATCTATTACTTGTAAAATATATTTTTCTTGATCAAAGAGCATTAATGACGCTAGACATTCTTCTGCCATGGTGCGTCTTATCCCAATTTTAGGGTGCCTTCAAATTTCTAATACTTTCAAACCAGCCCCTTCCGAATTATATTAAGTAGGCCCTGACCCAAAGCAAGCCGGACCAACCCTTCATAAAATTTCCCGAGTTGCAGACAGCCGAGTCCGCCCCTGGTCACTACTACTCCGAGATTAAATCGATTGAGCCGAACTCTGTAGGCATTTATACGCCGCGCTTCTGTAATCAGTGTACAACTAACGTTCCTGTGACAACGTAGAAGAAGCCCTCATTACACTCAGTCTAAACATATTTCGTCATTCATAAAACATCGAGTACTGCCGCTTTGTTCCAAATGTCAAAACCGTTAGGCCAACGAGCGCCACGTAAACAATGTGCCCAATTGAACAACCTTTCGAAAAGAGAACGTGTCGAAACATGCACCTAAATTTCATGCGTCCAATTAGCATAGACCAAGCCGTAGTGAACTCTACAGATGCCCGTGCGATCATTGCCGAGAAACCGTGACACAATTCTGTCTGCAATCGGATTGTGCAGCAGAACTTACGGAGCGAGGATAGGAGTTGTGTCTGTGGAAAATGCTCGTGCTACTGGTACTATAAACCTCGTTACGCGAGGAGACACTCGCCAATTTCGAGGTTAAGTCCACTTGGCGATCAAACGAACCGCTCGAGGCGCCTTCGCTGTCAGAATGACAGCGGTCTCTGATATAATACAATCATCGTTCATTGTACTCCACTTTCGCGGGCAGAAACGGAGCGACTCGATTCACATCAGCCAACCACCACCACTCTCCTCAGCACGGTCGACTCTTCCGTTTCTACTAACTGCCGCTTCATTTAACCGTACTTAACAGCGCGTGCCATGCAGTCAAAGGCAGCTTACCTATCAGAGAGGATGCAGATTGTGTGATCTCGGGGGATGAAGTAAATTGTGCAAGTTAGATCTAACTCAAAGTCAGAGCTAAGCCAAATGAACAGGCAAAGTACCTATCAGGAGGAATGCAAAAAGCTCGATGGTGATGATGATCAGCAAAGTGTATCACGACCTAGCCCCGATTTAATTAAAAATCAGACTCAACCGAGAGTAGCTTATCTATCAGCAAACATCTAATATATGATGGCCTACTCAGATCAAACTCGAACTCCTACCGCAGAACTAAGTTTTACATCTGCTAGAAGACACCTAACGTCAATGATGCTGATAGTCTGACATGCACCTTGACGTAATCCAAGTCTAATTCATCCTTACCAATCCAAAACCCCATAAAGTCCACGACATCGATAATCGGAGTCGCTGATAAACACAATTCCCAACCCATAGCCCAAAATCAATCAAGCCCAAACTTACCTATCAGAAGACATATGAAGTCCAGTATGATCTTCCGTAGAATCAGCTTCGAGGATCGATCCATCTCGTCACTCTTCTCCGCTTACAGCGTTCAAGCTTCCTGACAGTTTCACGCCGAGAACGTAACGTCCCGTCGTTGTTATCGTCTTCTTTTCTTTTTGTCAAGCAGTTTGCCTTCAAGTATTCACCTGTGCCTCGCAATCGTGTATCGGGCGAGAGGCGTTAATTCGAGTAACGCGCTCGAATTGCAAGAAGCTACGCGCGCCTTCTAGAACGCGAACGAGACGACGACCATCCCCGTGCGATGGTTCGGAGCCGACTGACTGTACTGCCTGAACAAACTGACTGACTGACTGGACTGGGTCGCCGTGGTCCGTTTGCCCGTATGCACTGCCGTCTGCGCGAATCTCTCGACTCCGCGGGCCGCGCAATAGGTCGTGATACACCGACGTCCTATGTATTATACGTATTATAGTTCTAACTCACGGCCTGCCTCAATTGTGGACCGTGGAACGCACGATTCATAGGAGACTGCGGCTGCGCGCGTCAGATTGCGTGACAGTCGAAACTCTCGGTACCGCCTGACGTATGTCATCCGCACGTGTCCTGGGTTAACTGACGGCTGTGGGAAGTGTGGTGATTGGGGAGGATATGTGGCTTCTTAGGGGATGCGGTTAGGCCAGGTAATTTCGATTTTCATACGCCTTTCCGCTAGTGCTGGCGAGTATAGGGGATCGCGGAAAAGGTTTTTGTATTAGAGTGTATGGGAAGACTTGGTACTTTTCAATTTTTTAATTTTCATCCCCGAGAAGTATTGGGATTGCGCGGAGTGCTGGGGTGTTGAAGGGTAGGTGGTGGGTAAGGTTTGGAAATTATTGAGACGTTTTTGTATATTGTCGAGGTACTTTCGGAACGCTCGGTTAAATCCTGCTTTCCTCAACTTTGGCGATTTATTGTTTATAAATTATTAACGTCGGCATCCTCGATTGTAGACTTCTTCTGCAGCACGGATTACGCGTGCAGGTGAAATAGAGATAGCAGCACGTAGTTTCCCTTCGACCGCTCACGTCGATACGATCGGAGATCATAAGCGTCGATTGAAACGTGACTATTATTGAGTAATTTGGCGTCGATAAGTCATCTAGATATCGGGACTACCGCGCGAGGTGAAATAAAAGTAAAAGTCCGCATTCCGAACCGGTTGCTAATGAACACCCCAAAGCGCTTGCTCCATTCTCGTTCGAGCAGAAACGGGAGCATCGACGCGACGGTGAGGTAGGTTTGCCTCCTGACAAAACGCTTCCTGTACCCGCGCAACCGTAATCGAACAATATAAAATGGCGTCGTGGCGAACAATGACCTCGTACGACTAAACGCTCATCGCTAAGTGTTCTGTCGCAATACCGGTAGTCGGACGACATCTTAGGATGGGTTCATCAACCTTATTGGAGCTTATCGAGCTCTCAACACCGGTTGCTAATAAATGAAACGGAGCACGGGCCGCGTTGAGGGTAAGAAAAAGAAGAGATAAGATTAGGGAAAAATCTGTAAGTGAGGGTAAATATTGCCCGGCAACAAACACACTTCCTCAAATTACTTCTACCTTCCTCCCAGCTGTAGGACAGCACTCGAGTGCGTGTTTGCCCGTGCTCATTGTTCATTGTCGGGAAGAAGGACCGGACAAGTTTGTCTAGTGATTCTATGCACGGCAGTACCTGTTATAGGCGGAATGGTAAGAGATCGCTTGAAACGTGTACGAAGCAAATCTGAATTTTCGTATTAAACGTATTAAAACGGATTACCTATTTTTAGTTTGGACAGCCGACAAGCGTTAAGTCAAAGTGTCTGCTTTTATCTTAGGAGAAGCAAAAATAGGGTCTAACTGTCCAACATTTCAAGGATTTTTACGATGCACCGGACTTCTCTTTTTTCGAAACGCTAAATCCAGAAATAAGTGAGAAGATACAGCGATTCAGTCTCTTATCGAAATGATAAATTTCTGCACGGAGATATCTTACGGTCGTCGTTCGTTATGGCCATTTTATGTAAACGGAAATATGAGCTCGTGTACGAACGCAAGCACTCGATCTTCCCTCGGCAATAACTCTGTAATAACGTAGGTGCGTCTTGTATTTCTAGCTGGAAGCCATGTATTTCCTTTGAATTCTCGGTGTGTGTTCCTTGATTGCGCGTTGGAAATGGCTTGCATGTCTTACGTAGTAGATACGCGTGAATCATGGTCTCTTAACACTGGACAAACATCAAATCTTGCAACATTCGCGATTGTACTTCTTAAATGATCGTTTCTTGCGATTGCAGGCATTTATCTTATTAAATAATGTAGAAGTTTATGTAATTCGCGGAAGGAAATCTTACTTTAGATTTTCGATTAATTATTTTATCCACCGTCCCCCACGTAAGTGTCGGGTATAACATTCCACAAAATCGCCGACTAAGTTTCTCGAATAATCGTAGAAATTCGACAGGAAAAGAAACGTGACAGGAACAAAAATACGTTATTCTACATTTTCGATTTATTTAACGTTACAGCAGCTTTCTGTCCCAAAAAAAAAAAATACCCATATACCCTTCGCCATACTTAACGGACCGCGGAAACGGCGTCAGGTGTGGCAGAAAGACAGAGAGTGAGAGTCCCCGATTACGCGACTCTAATTATGCCCACATGACTTGACCTGCCGCATCCTACGCGTCATCGTCCTACGCGCGCTGCATCGACGATTTTAGACCGTTTTCCCTCGTTTTCTCGCGACATACCGAACCCCCGTCGCCACACGGCATTCCCTCGCTGCAGCTTTCCTCCACGAATTTCTGCCGCCTTTATCAGGAATGCGCCACGCTCCCCGGGAAACTGATAAGACGCAAAGCGATCTCAGTGCGCAATGGAACAACCGATGACGCCCCAATAGCGTCGCGTATTGTTCGCGACTCACGAGCTATTGAAACTGCTGATATCATTCATGCACTCGATGTACTGTCACGGAGACGTAATCATTCTCACAGCAAGGAAACAACATGACACCTCGTACGAGACTAAAAGATCAAAACGCCGACAATTGTTACACGTGCTTCTGATTATAACTTGGGAGTTTACCGAATTTGTAGAAAACCGATGTTCCGCGGAAAGAACGAGACATTGCTATAGCCAAAAAATGTTGAAGGAACACTCTTAACTGTTTTCGAAATAATAATGCACTTTCGATAAAATGTCACTGGTTTGTGTACGTTAGAATACTAGGGACACCTTCTCGGCGTGCCTTTCGACGCCGATTGAAATGCGTGAAGCGAACGCGACACACGTCGTCGCACGCTTAACAATTTTCACTTACGGTACACTGGCTGCGTATCGCGCAATGCAATAAGTCGCATGGTCCGCCCGAGAACTGGTCCTCCATAAATCGATTCAACTCAACACGTCGACGTTAACATGATCGTATCGTATTTATTAATCGGGCGACTATGTACAATGGCCGTACGCCGAGGAAATAATAATACATGATATTGCAACCGCTTTTGCGCAACGATATATTCGAAACACCTTGCACCTTCACCGGACGCTCTCCACCCTTGTCTGTCTTATTGCTCATAACGATAGCGGTCGTGATTGTACGATTGCAACGCATACGTAAATTGAAATTACGCTCTACTGAATGGGACACTTGACGTTACCGCATTGGCTCACATGAATCACTGCCGATATCGTCGAATGACAATTCTCGATGCTATTTTCCAATGTCATATTAATAATCATCGCCGGATGTTGCAGAATGATAATTTGACACCATTTCCGAGTCACGGTCATCATCATTTTCAACACCTCACCATTGTCAAATTCGTCTGTGTATCCGTATATCGTTAAAAAAATAAGCAGCACCATCAAATTTCCGAAATGCCCTTAGATTCCGTTCGTCCTATTTGCCCCTTACAACGCGCAGTACTTGCAATTTCAAACGTTTACATACATGAATGTGGTAATTTCACATGTCCCATGTTCTTCTGCATATATCTCTTCGCTGATAGCCTTTAGCTTACACGTACAGACATCGTATATAATTGCCAATTCTGACTTAAGTACGCTTGACCGTATCTAGCTCGAGAGTTGGCGTGACAATTGCATTTCATACACGTGCGCATTTACGTATTAGGAAGCTTCGCACTCTTATATTAGGCTACGTACATCAGTCCCCATTGCGTTTATCGCACCCCGCTCGAACGTTAGCGTTAATAACAAAGCTATTGTATAATATGGAGAGATATAACGTTTATCTTGGCCGCATAGCTGAGTTCCCTGTGGTATTGCGTTTGCGCTCGTGTGTATGTATATGTATTTACAATTCTGCTTATGCAAATTCTACGTCAATTGCAGCGATGGTATACGGAAAGTTTGTGAACAGCGTTTATCTTGATGGCGTTTAATTAATAATCGATTGCGTTCATGATGCACAAGGGTTCAAGACGATGTACTTACAGTGGGAGGACGCTGAGTTCTCAAACATCCCGTTTACGTCGGCAAACTTTAATTATAATATGCATCGGTCCAGATCACATGTCGGTTCTATTATTAGAAATATATCATTGTCGGCAGCGTGATGATAATGACAAACGAAGATGACGACGATAACGCGGATGAAAGTAATAGTCAATATTACTGGTTTAACATTGTGACTTATTGTTAATTGTGCAGTTTGAATCATTTTGACAATGCAGCCGCTATGTCCTCTGCGTGCGTTTCACGTTTACAGGAAGCGTTTCTTTAAATAGTGACGTTAGGACACAAAACCGTTCTAGTGGCTGACTTTAGGCAAGAACAGTTAAATAGACTTCTGTAAAGAAACAAGAGTCAAACGCGATAGACTTCGTGTTACCACACTGACGCTCGAAGGATTTGCTGGACTAGTCTGGGAAACATTGAAAATTCACGAATTGCAGAAGCGTGACAATGAGAGATTATAATCTAGTACGGTGTTCGCAACCATTGGCGTAGTTAAGAATTTCGTGTCGAGTGGTCATTTTACTCGAATCCTTCAATGTGTTTACTGAAAACCATTAGCTGGCCTGCTTTCAATCTTCCGCAAATGTAGTTAGTCATTGCAATTTGAAAAGGAAGAACCGTCAGCCATATTGTGCATACATGTTAGTCGAGAAAGAAACATACCCGTTATTGATAGTTGAATGAAATTACAAACGTGGAGGAAAACAGAAAACCTAGACGAGTGTTACTTTGTGGGTTGCTCCGTTGCATCAACATCTTCCCACAAACTAAAATCGCATACAGCCAAGAAGAATATGGCACAAAGCTCGAAACGCGCGCTTGTTTAATGCAAGCGTTCACGTTGCATCGTTATAAATATTCATCCTTATTCATATCACATCGCTCTTTCACTCCTATTGTGCACGATCATTTTTAAATCAGGACGCATCATCCCTCGTAACAATTTTCCTCCCCTTCATACTCGAACGAAATAAGAAACCTCTGCAAGTGACTCAACACAACGAGCTATTCAAGATTCCTTGCCTTTTACTCCAGATTTCGAAGACTTACATTTTCGACAATGTAAAAAGAAACAATTTCGCGTGACGTCGTCTGATTCTCCAAGAAGAAAGTACAAAGTATACGTTGTATGACAGGTGGATCAAACTTGGACAGCCTATATCTCCAACAAATTTTCAAGCTGCTCATTGGTCGTCTGAAGAGACTCGTTGCTCTAGTCAATTTCTTTTTTTGCGTTTAATTAAATTGAAGTGATACTCAACATTCGTTGCGTCCCGTTGTTGCAAGTTACACAAACCAAGAGTCGTGATTTCTTCTATTACGAAGAAGAAAATTAGAGCGGAAGAAAGAGGAACAGGTGGCGGGAAAATTGATTTGTTCGAATAGGCTTCCAAAGAATATCCCTATACCTATTCGATTCTTCGGTCCTCCCTCTTTTGTGACAAACTTACAAATTATCACGGAGAGTGCGTAAGTTATCGCGTAGACGGCCTTTACAGTAGCTCCATTTCTGATAGTCATCTGCGCGGTTCTAATGCGTATGCCGTGATGGTACTGTCGACGCACCCTGTTGCCAATATTACGCGATAGGGATGAAACTTGAGACAACTTACAGGACTAATGCGCGTGCCCATGAAGCCCTCGTGAAACTTGACAGTATTCAAGTGCTGGCCCATCGTATTGTAGACGCTTATGCAGTGATTCGTGGAACCACTGAAAGAGGCCAATTGAAATACATCATTTAGTCGGCATGAACCGTGGGTTATTGCCAATTGTTGGATTACGGTCCAGTGCCACTTACCATGCAAATACATCCCCCATTTCGTGCAACGCCAACGCCGTGATACCTTGAGTTATTTGCACTGTACTGATGGAAGAGTTTTTCCGAAGATCAAATATTCTAATATCGCCGGTCGACGAACCAGTGAACAGCTGAGGCGTGCTGCTATCCGGTTTCCTTAAGAACGTACCCAGAATCCATGCTGTGTGCTCACGCCACGTCATTACTCGGGCTTCTAACGGTGGTAACCTTCGGTCGAAAAGGCGAACAGAACCGTCGCTGCAACCGACTGCCATCATTGATCCTGAAATAATTAATGAGTCCATGTAAGAATGTTTCATTAACCCGTACACGCTAGGGTAATAAAACATGACTGACAACTAACCTGTGTCGTCAACATCGATACACGTTGCACAGCAATCGGCACCGGTTGGGATGTCCTGTTTCTTCAGTTCCGTCTCGGCGTCCCAAAGTCTAACTATCCGAACGTCGCCAGTCACAGCCAATGTCAAAGTTTTCTGTTCCCACTTTGTGACGAGTCCAGCTGTTGCTAGAAACAATTTTCGTGAACGTACGTTGCGTGCAAGCGTGGAATGTTTGATAATAAATTGTTAAGACGACAGTCTCACCGGTTGAAGGTTTTGTTACAGGTTGTATGTCGGCGAGGGCTTGCCAAGCGGTCAGCAGGATTGGATCACGACTCATCATGCTGCTGTAATTCTTCCATATTCGAACCGAACCGTCATCGGAACCGGCCATCAATAATGTCCCGTCGTGAGAATTAATGAATTCCAATGCCGTAACACGGGACATCTTACTTCCGCGACTTGAACAAAACGTCAGTTTTGTACCATTCTGGTAGTCCCATATGCTGGAAAGAACCAGTACGTTCGTTACAAAGCATTTGTAACGTTTTCAGATGCCTGAAACGGTGCACGTACCCGAAGGAGTCTTTTAATGCAACGGCCAAGTGCATTTCGAAGGGGTGAAAAGTAACGAGATCCGGTGGTTGGGGACATCTCGCATGGAATATCTGAGATTCTATTCTGCCCTGCGCTGCCCGTCCCTGCTCGTCCTTCGCCTCGCGCCTTTGTCGTTTGTTTCGTAAGTATCTGAATGCCGAACGTTAGAAAATGTATGTATAACGACAGTAACGTAATTTTTATGCTATAACTGCTGCGTGTTCATATAGTACGTAAATATTTCATACCGCCATTCTCGTTCATAGTGAGCCCTACTCTCCATATCATTAAGGGATTCTGTTTCAGATTCTAAACTGACCGGTTGGGCGAACTGCGCGCAACTCCATTCAACAAACTGTGACGTCGTTAACGGAGTTTTGATTCCTGGCACTTCGTCCGCTTCTTCTGATATCTAAATGTATCAACGACCAAATGACAAATGTTCATGTCAATAGTTTTCACATATGAATTTTAACGTGCAAACTAGTGACGGAAGAGTATGCTTACTGTGTTGGGAAGAGGTTTTCTCGCACGATTTGTATGAGGCGTCGTCCTCGTGGAACGTAACAAATCTGTGCCTGAGTTAACTGCTGGTGGTGATTCTCCCTTGCTATTACTGATAAATGTACGTGTGTAACATTAATGTTAGCCTGAAACAATCAAATACATCAAAGAACTTTTGCTAACGGTTACTGACCTAAGATAACTAGTCCTATTCGATGGAGAAGGTGGAAGAGACAGTGATGAGGATATTTTTGTCTCCATCACTTCCTTAGGTGCCGACGATTCTTTCACCTACAAATAATCATACTTACTCATGATGACACGAATCCTGATGCGTATTTTTTCTTAAAGAGATCTATTATTCGAATGATGATCATTACCTGATTTCTAATATGGTTCGTTACTTTCTGAGACATTGTACCAACCGCCGGATGAGGATCGTTATCCAGGTTACATAAACCGTGCCATAGTTTCATGTACACGCTACCGTAGGAAAGACTAGGTAAATTTCCCAATGAACTGTGGCCTACAATTTGAAATGCCACACTTCATAAAACAATCCAAACCGTCGAGCACCCGTCCGCTACCTTAAAAACTCACTTCATAACATAATCTTTAACGTTACGTGCATAAACAGAGTTGAACTAGTGCGACTCGAATCTCTGAATAAAAAAACAAACGTGAACCAAAGCTACAGTGACGAATCAAGAATTGGCTATGTTACGAACATGCAATGGTATTTCCAATCATTATTACCAAGTGACTCGCAAGGTTTCCTCACGAACTCCCAATTATTTCCTGGCACACGAATGAAACAATACAGAGATGATTGTTATCGAAGGTTCGACGGGGGTAGGGGGGGGGAAGGTAAAATGGATTTTGTTACAATACTATTTTTGGAATTGTGCACGCTATTCGGTTGTCATTAAGCAATTTACCTAAACTACTAATGGATGACGACGAAGATACTCTCTTAATGCGATCCTGGCCAAATCCGTCCGTCGCGTCGACTGAATATGCATTATTTGGCGAGAGCATTTTTAGTCGATCGCGAGATCCTATTCGCCTCATTCCGCTGAACGGCGATAGGGTTTCCACGACGAGATCCTTTCGACTATTTTCCTCGGCTAGCGCCAAAGTTACGAAAGAGTTCTCAAAATGTAGAACCATCCACTGAAGAGCTACCACCAGCTCCTGCAACGTAATCATCGTGTCGTATATACTTCGTGTATGACTTTGCGTTTCGTCGATGTCATTTAAAGATAAAGATTATTGTCCACGCGGCCATAAAACTTACATACTTTTCTGACTAGAGGACACATGTCGTAAGAGACAGTGTTAATGAGGGTCATCGCGATAATCTGATCAATGTTATTCGCATGTTCGCTCCTCGTGGTTACGCTATTTATAAATGTCCCCAATGCGTAAACACTAGCTGCCCGCACCTAGATCAACGAAAAGAATGACATGGTATATTGTAACAAGAGTAGCAATGCATAAACCGCAATCCATATTAGGATACTAACGCGGAAAGTGTTGAGGGTCGAATAAAATATCCTACCTCAGGAACAGGATCCTGTAGTAACGTAAAAAGTTTCTCGTGAGCGATATCCCTGACGCCGCACCATCGAGCTTTGTCGTAGTTATGCCACAGCCTGGCAAGACAAAGACAAAGCCACTGACGTAGCATAGGATTCGAGTCGCCGAGTTGTTCCAGGCAAATCGAAACGAGACTGCCGTGATTCGCCGCAACCTGACCTGGACGATAGTCGTTTACTATACTCGCCAGAACAAACGCAGCCAGCGTCCTATGCTCGCTCTAAAATATAATTCATGTATGTACCTCTAATCCTACATGTCGGATTACAAGTATGCAAATGCGTATTGTCACTTACCGGTATCGAACTATCTTGCAGCACTGAAAGAAAATACTTGTGACCACCATCACGCACCAAATCTGCTTGACAAGTCTGCAATGTAAGGGTAAATTGTAGAATATACGCTAAGGACGCTACTGCGTGCAAATCTGACGATCGCCCAAAACTCGTTACATCCGACTTTTGCTGTTTGATTAGGTAGCTTTGAAAACCGAGACTTACACTGTCAACTGCGAGAATCTTGGCCCAAATGAAAACGAGCAACGGACGTAGTTCCTTAGCGTTACTCTGGAGTAACTTCAATACGTATGGGAAGATTCCAACGCTCAATGCTAAGTTCACAGCCCACGGTCCGAGGTCAAGGAAACGTCCTAACAGTTCCAATGCTCGTAGCCTGTGAACCTGGCTGAGAAGAACTTGCAGGACGATGGGAAGCTGTTCGGGTGGATTACGGTTTTTCGAGCCTAGTGTAAGCCAAACTTGAAAGGCCGTGAGTTGTTCCTCGAAAAATGGCGAGTGCACAAATTGATCCTCGTTCTCAAGGATTGACGGTAATTGGGCTAGGCACAGGTCTAGAGCCAAATCCCACGCTTGCCACATAGGATGCTAGAAGGAGCATATACAACAAGAATAAAATATGAATGATCATCAATCGAAAAGCTGCATTGAAGGAGTGACAGTACCTGATACGTAGGTGGTAGCTTTGGGCAAGAAACTGGAGTACAGTCGTAAGACCGGAGTATCCTCTCAGCCAATAGAAAATTCCTAAATAAACTGGCGACTAACAAATCCTGTCTAAATAACCTTTGAAACAAATCTGCGAAAATAAAACGAATATTCACAATACGATCGACATATGACGGATATATTTGTTTTAATGCTCATACCTCTTGGTAATGTGTTCCACGCTATAGTATCTGTAATAGCAGTGAATATCCAATTAAGTTCGCCCAACATCGTCCTCCTGTCGGTTAACTGTCCCGGAATTCTAGAATTTTGTATAAAACACAACGCTATAAGTATTTGCCGTTACAATAACTGATTCACATTATTGGAGGTGCAGGGTACACTTACTTGTCTATAAGGTCTAGTGATATTTTCGGTACTAACTTCGACGTGTTCTGCATCACAAACCTGTAAGAAACGCAATATGTCACAACCACTCCACACCTTTTCATTCTATGCTAGCTGTTCCTTACCAGCGTAACGCGATTTTTATCGGGGTTGTAAGGCACGATGTAAATATATCGGCTGGTAAATCGGGGTTCATAGGCAAAATCTGATTAGACGCGCAAGCCGCCAGTTGAATGCAATTCTTGTACGAAGGTGCTGTTGCACTTTGGACACCAGTTACACGATTTTGTTGAACTGCTTGCTTCTCCATCTGCAAAAATTACGTTAATTGCGACATAGCAGTTGCCTTCTGCAGACATATTTTGACTGCTGCAGTATACCTCATATTCCTTCTCATGCTGTTCTGCAAACTGTTGAAAGGACTCAACAATAATGCCAGCATTGGAGCAGTCGTACACATAAATACTAGGTGCACCCATCCATGTTTGTAAGTCATATACAGACAGTGGAATGTACTGAGTATAAGTCTGGAAAGATGGATTGACAAAATGACCAAATGGTAAGATGTTACAAATGCAAAATTAACGTAGAATTTTCTTTACTGACCCTATTAAACACCCATATCTCTCCATTACTGGTAGGTTTAGGTACCCCATGTCCATTGTAATGAAAAAGTACTCTCTCCTCCTTAGAATTCCTCCTCAATGATGTACACAATTTCTTAACTTCTTCAACAGTTGGATCTAAACTCTGCTTATAACGTGCTCTTGGCTGCCATCTTTCATACTGCTTCTGTAAGTTGGAACCTATAGTCTCCAAAGCCTTTTGAGGACTCACTGACAATGGATCTGCAAGTAGAACAAGAAAATATAATTCTATGCAAATGCATCAGAGACTGCAACAGAAACCCTGCTTATCCTTGGTAACTATATTACTACAGGGTAAACATAGATGTTAACATACATGTTAAGAAAGTGAACAAGCCTAATAAAAATTTGTCATAATGACACTCATGTTTCAAGTAAGTTTCCCCAACCTTATCAAACAATGAATGCAAGATAATTCTATTATAAAACAATATGCATAAACCGCAAATTCAAAGATGTTTACAAGGAGCGCAGCGCCACCTATCAGTAGTTTAGCAACACCATCGTCCTTTCGAAGCAAAGACTGCTGTCACACGCATACATAACCTCAAAATCGCATTACATAATGACACGCTGGGTGGGGGGGTTTGGAGGGATGTAAATAAACCGGAATAACTACCGATCCAGCACTCGAAACGTGCACATGGCTGTGTTTTGACGATATCCGGTGGATCGACGCCGACGTTCAGGCAGAGCACCAGTGCGACGCTGACAGTTTTCATCTGAAAAACGAACCGTAGCCGTCGTCCGTGAGAATGACTCCAGGGCCGAGCGGGCGTGTATCGATTGCGACGCTTAATAAAAGCGCGCAGAAAAACTCACGCGCTCCTTCATCCGCCATGTCTGGGTGATGCAGTTTACACCCTCGATCGTGGCCGTATGCCGCGGCTTACAGAACGCGATCGGCATTCGCCAGTCGTCGTCGTCGTCCCCCGTCAACCTCGTGCTCTCTTCTTTCTGGCTGCATGACTTCGCAACGATCATTGACATCGTTCTCCAGCGGCAGCAGGCCCCACCACGTAACTTTGCACACACTTTAGAGCACCTTCCGACCGCGGACACCGTTTGCCGGACAAGCGTTTCGGCTCGATATCACGTCGGCATAGGTGCGTCGCAGCCCCGACGAGGATTCGCCGACTTTAATCGCGACACGAGGCACGTCAAAATACAGCGAAGTTTCGTAAGTTTACCTCAGCGGCCGCCATGTTAGGGTCCAGTGTGCAGAGTTTACCAGTGAGCGCATTCTCGGTACGGAGGGACGCGCGGATGGCGCAGTCGATGACGATTCTTCGACATAGATGGCGCCACGTGTCCGTTTGAGCGATCCCATTCCACAGTTCAAGCATTCAACTGTAGGCATCGAAATATTTGTATTTCTACTTTTTTGGAATGTAATGAATACGAAACAAGCCGGTACAAAGAGAACGTGGTCAAGTGCAATATCTTTACTTCACGCTGACACACATTGTATTATGGACGTTGAGTCCCGTGCACGTTCCAGTGGAAGTATTCCAGATTGAGATACTCGGGTTCGGAAAGTTCATCCTTCCAATCTGTGGCTGGATGAACCTGTCTGTACGGAACTGTATCCAATATTTACGAATTGGTAATACAGTTAACAAAGGATGGTGACACTCCACTTTGAACTATCTTTCTCGATACGGTTTAACTGCATCTGTACATATAGATGTGCTCATTTGTGGTACCTTATTATTCAATGGTCTAAAGACTTTTAATTTTCGCGCCAAAAATTAAAATCTGCGGTACGGTGGCGCCACCCTTAGTGGAAAAACGCTCAAACTGAGCATTGAACACCCGTCGGTATTGTTGGAAACTGCACTGGTTTTCAAGATTACCGACTGCTGTACATTGATTAGTTTGAGCGTTTTTCCGTTAAGGGTGGCGCCACCGTACATTAGATTTTTATATGTGGCGGGAAATTCAATAACGTGTCTAACCAACTATCAACGCACAGTAGGTCTAATAAGAATTGAGCTCGGCAATTGTGTAAATGCGCTGAAGAAAGGGTTTATAACGTGTGAGAATAATAATTGACTTATATATTTATTTCCTCTCTTGTTCTTGGCAACGTCTCATGCGAAACGCGATTGATACAAGTATATAAATTAGGTACACACACATATATATATATATATATGTGGTTTTGCCAATTTTCCCTTTTATAATCTTGCTGTCGCAATATTACCACACTTTCGACCGTGTAATTTGCATGAAATCCAAATGGAACCCAATTACACGGGAGGTTGATTAGAATTTTCGTAAAAAGTATTAAATACAATGTACACGAGTTACGATTAACCATATTAGTATGCCGTCGCGTACTATGTTCACAGCCTCTATATACATATCATGTGTGTAAATGTGTGTATCTATTCATGTGTGTATAATATATATGTTACTTATTTACACTCTCAAAACCCCATACGATACCATACTTGGAATGGTCATAACGTGAATTATGATGCAGTGACTCTTTCAAGTTATGTAACTTAGTATCTAGAAATACTGGGACGATGAAGTTCGAACGGATCCCCATCACTAATGAAATCGTCGACCCCAATGCAGAACGATTTAATGTTACATAAAATTTTCCATTCCAGAAGCGTTCCGACGAACTATCCCAAACACCTTTCATAATCTTTCCTATCCATCCTCTTGACGAACGTGACGTCAGTGAGTTGCTTGCGGATTGCTAAGCGGCTTGTATCCCTGCAATCGTTAAATGTGTCAGTCATCGGCTATAGAAAAAATCTCTTCTCAATTTCAGATTCGACTAAACGATGGTAGCAAAACAAAACGGTGTACGCTGGAAAAATAATGTCTCGTACTCAATCGTCCAATTGCGTGACGTTGAAACACCGAAAGACGGCGCAGTGCACGATAGAATGGTGAGCAAGAAAAAGACACAGTCAACAGAATATATGACAAAATGTACGTAAACATTTCTACAATATCATGTCGAACAAAGTGTGCGATAACAGAGGGACGGTCACAAATCATATTCATTGCTCTGTTTGTACTTGTCAGTGTCACATGCTTCCATAATATGCGTGGCGTACACTTATCCGTTTGCTCCCTGGCCTTACGGCGTTGTTAAAGGAGTCCCGCAGTCGTTCCGTGAACGTCTTGTACTCTATTTCCGGATTGTTCTGGCCGAAATCAAAATCGGCCACCTCGATTGTGAATCTCGATCTACTTTGTATGTAGTACGATACGCCGAATATTATCAGTACGACTGCCACAAGGGTGCAAGAGACCGGTACCACGATAACGGACAGCTGCGGCTTTGTTGTCACTGTAAAAATTATCATTCACATGTTGCAATTGGTCAAAACTAAAATCATGCGTGGAATAGTCACGGCACAAAGACGTCACAACGTACCTTTGTAAATATTAATTACCAACGGATAGACTTGCTTGCTGACATCGTTATTCAATATAACTAATATAGTATATACACTAGGCTCAAGGAAGTAATGGATTATCGAGAAATTGCATGACTTCAAACGATTCTCGTCGGTGCAAGTCTCGTTGCCGGTAATATTGTATGTCCCGCGATGAAATTGAAGACATTTTGAGAACGGGCCGGAGCCTTTGCAAGTTACGTTGAGAGACAGCATGTCCCACGGCTGAATCCAATGCGTGCCCTCCACACTTATGTTTGTTATGGGTGCTAAAAGTAACGGTTCAACCCATGTTAGTAACACTCTTAGATTCCATTGAAACGAATTTCTTATACTTTATTATAGTAGATTTTACAAACCGCGGACGTCAATTTCTCTCGAGAAGTAACCATACGTCTTGTTCGGATCAAAAGGTATGATGGACGAATTCAAGCACTGGAATGGTACAGAATGATTGCCAAGCTCTAGTGTACTTGCATTGAATTCAGGAAAGATTGTGAGGAAGCTTTCAGTCGACGTGATGACTGGTTTAGTAGTGGTTACGGTATTAGCAACCATCGACGTTGTCGTACTCTCCGTCGTGGTAGTCGTGGTAGTAGTGGTGGTTGTCGAATTCGTGCTCGGCGTCGTAGAATTCGGCGAAAGCGTCGTTGTCGCAATCGTTGTGGTTGTAGGAGGAGGAACTGTCGTGGTTTGAGGCGGCTCGTAGGAAGCAATGACCAATGCTTCAATAGTGTGAGAAACATTGGGATTGGTAAAGTTGTAAGCGAAAATAAGGTCGCTCGTTTGACCGAAGCATTTGCAATCTATGAACCAATATGTAGATATGGTCGTTGCATTTTTTGTTAGGTAATCGTAGTCCCCTTTCCGGATATTTATCATCATCCTAGCTTCAGACGCGGAGGAGACGTACATATCTTGCAATGTTTTGTTTGACTGCATTATTGTCATATTTCCATTGAGAAGAGCTGTAAGAACACATAAAAATGTATATATAAACATGGGTATATCAATGTTTATCAGAAATATTCCATTTATGCAGTTTTTTTCAATATTTGCCTGTAACTTGAATCTGAGTGCGGCAACTGGTAATTACTGTCCAGACTTTTATCACAGGGATCAGAAGCCTTTTAATAACAACTTGTACTGCGTAAGTTCCAACAGGATATTTATCTTTTGGATAACTTATGCTCCAATACGAAGTAACATTAGGCGTAGCTTCACTCTGTAAGCAGCATGACAACATAAAGATACATTAAGTAACAAGCACAGCATACAGCAAAATTTCTGAATACAATAGTCACAATGCAAAGTCTATCTCTATGCATTGATCATTCATAATCATACTAACTTCATCCCTATGCGCCGGAATGCTGGCATCCATCCAACTATACATAAAAGTACCGGATGGTCTTTCTCTACTCATCGTAAATAAATCTGCCCTAAAAGTTATTATACCACCGAGCACGACAGGTCCATCCTGCGAGAGTGTGCAATCATATTCTGTGGCGAAAGTGACTGTCAACAAAGAAAACGACTGTTAATCAATTACCCTCATCCGAATTTTAATCTGCCTGCGTGTGTCGATGCAGGTAACAATTACAGTACGACGTCATTATAAACGAGACGCATAGATTTTCTTGCATGCACTCGTTGCACTGACAAGTACAATGAAAATGGCACAAGAGACGTCAGTGGGAATACTCACCCTGCAGCAAACAGCAGGCCGCCCAAACGAACGCGTTGTAAATTTGCACTGGCCGCATTCTGCACCGCCTTTGTTGACGCGTCACATTTATATTGACAAACTGTTCCGCGTGGGCACGAGATCGCTCAAAAAAACATTTGTTGCCTCCGTCCTGTCACTGACTCGTCATTTTGCGTTGGGAGTTAATGGTTACGCACGACAATCGACGATATCTACAATCACCGACTCCTTTTTATGTATGTATGTATCAGTATCTATACGGTATGTATATATATCTAGCATTCGAAAACGCATCAAGCTCGGAACAGTTGAGAAAGAATTAAATTCCCTTGTTTTCGCGAGCTACCGTCCAATGACATGCCTGCGCTTGTGCGCCAAAATTCGATTTCTCGCCTACGTATTTAAAAATATGTGATATTATTCTTTAATCATTTAAGATAAGGCAAATGACGTAAGCGTCATTGATAATCAAAATAATGGATGTCATTGCAGAGGCGAGGATGTGCAGACTGCAGTGTTTGTACTTTCCTACTTGTTTCAGATAGCAATACGTGACGAAGGTTACAAATGTGGAAGGGGAGCTAAGTATTCGAGCTAGTCATCCCACACCATCCCACTATCGATAGTCGTCACGTTAACCACTTGTTAGTGTGTAAGAAATACTGTACGGATTTGTAGCAACTTTGGTGCATTACGCCGCTCCAGAATCGTATAGCTCTATAGCTATACCATAATATTGGTAGAGACCTTGTTTTGGTTGAAATACTGTTGACTGTTGAGTTATAGACGGTTAACATGAGACTATTTCGACTATGTTTGAATAAAGCACAAGGCATATACGGGAGTCAAAATTGGGTAAAAGCCACCACTCCCGTGCAGAGCTTTAAAAGAAATTTTGATCCGGAGGATGCTAGGGATAGGCTTATGTCAAAGTCTCCTAACAATGTTCCGCCGTCATCACGACAGAATACGTGTTCTACGCGTGCCGTCTTAGAGAGCGTATTCAAATTTCACGGTACGGAGGCCAGCCCATGGATTATCGAGGTTAGAGCAAATGTGCAAGTAATCGTTCATCTCTCTTTCTTCAACTGCCAGATGATGAACGATTTTGGTAGAGAATGGACAGATATTTAATTAATACTGTTTCAGAACACTGCAAGGGAATTTTGTGCCAAGTATGCCGAGTGTAACAGGGAGGACAGGCATGCGACTATAGCAATGCTTGCTAAAGTGTATGGAGTACAACATGAGTATGTGCATGATCTAGCAAGTAAATTAACTCAGTTAAGGGTACTTATATTAATTACATTGCATTGACACTGAGTCAATGGGATTTACTTTTATTCGCTGCTTGGTCCAATTTCAGTGGCAAAGTTTAAGAGAGTGCGTTGCATGTGAGAAGAAGTTGAAGGCAGCCCTGACACCGATGTATTATTGGTTCTTTGTTATTCTGGGAAGGTTGGAGCACGGAGTAAAGTTCCTAGTCGATTTGCGAACAGATGTTTTGGTAGGTTTCACCAATTTCACATAAGTTTATATTCAAATTTGTGAACAAAGTTAGTAGGGCTTAGGGTAATAATTAAAACTTTTCCTCAGGATTTGCAAACTGCGGTGATAGACACGCACGAGCTTCCCCTGATAGCGCAATTAAACAACACATTGCAGGAATTATTATTCCAATGGTTCTCAGTAGGATTTTTGCATTTAGAAAGAATAACTTGGGAATCTCCCTGTGATATGATACAAAAGGTATGGTTCCGACAAACTTCCTCCAGAATTAAATACACATCTAAAGTACAGTCAGTGTACAATGTAAAATAAAGCACACAACATGCAGAAATAATCTTGTTAGTGCACATAGTGAAATTGAGTTTCATTCATATCTTCATACTCTCCTTCCTTTTAGGGAGGAGGGAGCAGGGTATAGTCTTCTCAAAAATTTTGGACATGGATGAATTTATGTTTCTGTATAAAATACGAATCATGCTTTAGTTCACTGACATAATAATGCTTCTAAGGTTTCCGAGTATGAAGCAATACATCCCATAAAGAATTGGTTAGACATAAAACGAAGGGTTGGACCATACAGAAGATGTTACATATTCACTCACCCGTCTATGCCAAGGGAACCAATTGTTGTTTTACATACAGCACTTTGTGATACAATACTCGGTATCGAAATACTATCGCGCTACACAGCGTAATAAATCCTTAGTGCTTAACACCAATTTCAACTTGTTGGACCTAACATTACGAATAAACATTGCAGCCACTGTGCAGGATGTAGAAGATTCTAAAGCCAGAATCGCAGGCGGTGTTAAGAAGGATATGACTTTCTTTAATGAGGACAAATCGAAAGTAACCACGGCTGTTTTCTATTCCGTATCGTCAACTCAAAGAGGATTATTAGTAAGAATGTTTAACCGTGTATCGAGTTGCGCACAGTGCTATAGAGCCATAATGCTAGATTAGTGCCGTACAACTGCTGACAATTAATTCTTCCAGGGAATCCAACTAGGTAACTACATAATTAAGCAAGTTCTCTCTAAAGTAACGACCGAGTTTCCAATGATACATCAATTTTCCAGTTTATCACCCATACCCGGTTTCAAGGAATGGTTCCTCGAAAAAGTAGAAAAAGGTATTATTAGTCCCTTTTTTTTTGTTCAAGTATGTTCTTATTATCGTAATAGCTCATACAGGATATATCGTTATCTCGTAACATTTGCAATCGACAGATGTATCATGCGTTCTTTCCAAGAGTGAACATAATGCTTTGGAAGCGATACTTTCGACGCAGACATTGAACCGGGACCTTAACTTATTCTTCAAATCGGCATCTTGGAGACACAAACCGGAGATAGAGAGTATACTTAAACGGCCGTTCCTCAGAGCATGTGCATTTTATCTCTACAGAGAGAAAAAGACCATGTATGCTTTGAACAGAGTAGGTACGTTGCGTCGGAAACTTTATAATACTTAGCCATTCGGCACAGCACAGTCTGAAAATTGCCTTTTTGCGGAATGGGAATTGAACTGATCGTCTGCCATTGGCCACGAACACGATATGTTACAGCTAACTTTCATCTTCGGAACGGTGCGATGATATGGAGAATAAACTGGATGGCTAATCCGTCACTAAAAGGAACAGTGCAGAGTTTCTGTTTAATGGTCAATTACAGGTAATATCACAGTTACACTCGAATGAGAGAGTACACACAGGATTTACAAGTGACGTTTCCTTTCTTTCTCCAGATATTTCCTGGCGGAACAAGAACAGTACGGCAAAGAATATATGAACAACGGTACTGTACACGCATCCAATGATGTTCTCGAGCTGGTTAAGGAAGCTGATGAGCTGATGCAAAAGGATAAGAATGATAGACAGTAAAAAGTACTAGTTCTAATTTCACATCTTCAGTCCATTTACAAAGACACTTCGTTTTAAAACAATATGTACAATGCATTGATGTACCGAAACGACACACGACCGTACGATGTATATACAATCCAGGGTATGGATCTGATCCATATAAATTAAAAAGAAATTTGGTTACTCTTCAAATTTTATGTTTTTATTAAAGATTATTAAATTTGTTCATTTATACAATAGCTGATTCCTTTCCAGCTTAAAGACAGCACAATGGTCTGCAGACAGATCTGAAACGATCGAGCATTTCGATAGGGTTAGTTATTTGCTGTCCATTGCAAACTGAGTAGGCTACTGTCAACATGATCAGTGCAATTTTCGTATTTCTTCGTACCGTAAGCTGATGCTGTACATACCTGTAGTCAAGGCTGGGTTTGATGAAAGTTCGTAGGAAGGTGAGGTCTACTTTCTAGTTTCGTGTAATCCAAATGGAATTCCTTAGCTACCTTCCTCCAATTTTGCGCATCAAAATAATAATAAGTACCACGTTCATACGTCGATGTCTTTTCCACAAGGCCCAGCCCGGGTGCTTGCGTTATCCAGACTTTTTCTTCCATATGATACCGCCACTCTCTGCTGTACCTACGAAAGTCCAGAACAAATTGCATGTACAACCAAGCGATGCAGAGATCAGTTGGGTGAAACACTTTGACCCTTATACTAACAATTCTGCTGCCGCCGCCAGTTGCAGCACATCACCAACATTTGTATAAAACATATAAAACAGTAGATCATCCTTATATCGATTTAGCTTAACAGGCGCTAGCTTATCCCTGCAATAAATCAGCCCCAGTTAGTTAATAAAATCAAACTAACTATTCGGAAAGTAGGTAGAAAAGTGAGTACGACATCGCATACCTGATAGCGGCATTGATGAGATACTCTGGCGGTACATGAAAGTCAATATCTTGCGGTCGACATGGTGTTTCTGCCCATGGACCGCCAAAGTTTTGGTAAAGGTTCTCTGGGGAATTAAGATTCAGTCCTAACGCGGTAAGATCTTGACCTAACGCCAAAGAGACTAAATTGGGGTCCGTTTCTGCCGCTCTGATGAACGTCAGAAGGCCGACCATGCCGAATTGGTCTTTGACCATACTCGCCGGTATATTCGTCACCTTCCCTGGAAAACGTAATATGTATCAATTTCGATTACAACTTATGAATATCGATCGTACACGACTTATGAAGAAGTTTTTGGTTATCGTGTAAATGGTAGTTCTGTCCTTTGCTTTACCATCGGGCGACGTTTGAATTCCTCTTTTAGATGACTGAGATTTTTCCGATCCCGGCGCTCTGTTCGCCTGTAGTACATCTTGGCTAATTTCCGGTCCCAGACCGACTGAAATACTTTTATCGCCGGATACACTACCGCCAGGTGACGGTCCTTCCCTATTTTGCGTGCCCGGTAGCGCAGGGAAGTCTTCCGAACTCATAGTAAATTCACTTGACTCGGATGTTGGCTGCTTTACCATTCCAACTGCAAGATCGAACGGACATTCTCAAATCGAACGCGGGCGAACGGTTAGTGGCTGCCTAGTATATGCATTCGAAAAAGCTAAAATGTTCACAAGACTTCAAAAATGTACAAAAATAATGCCTTTCATGTGTGTTATTGCCAATCAATATACTTTGCTCACTCTAAATTTAAACGTCTGTCGAGATTCTTTCGCGCATATCATTTTGCCGTCTCGTACAAAAAGCAATCGCAAAACAAAGAAAAAATGTATCGGAACGGAAAAGAAGTGATGAAAGAAAACGGAAAAAAGTTGCGTACACATTTGCAGTGCTATTGAACACTAACCATAAGGTTGTTTCCCTGGCATAGGACTAGGCTGCGGCATAGAATCACCCTGACCTCTATTTGTTAGAGAAGGAAATTCCGAAAGATCCAATAAAGGAGGAGTACTGGTGTCTCCACCACCTCCACTCCCAAATACAGAGTGGAAATTGTTGATCGCACCTTGAGATCCGTAGTTACGACTTGCAGGAATTCCAAAACTGCCCATACTACCCATTGGATTCGAGGTTCTACAAAAATTAATATCTCTCAGAACAACGATCCCACACGTTCTCTCGTAATACTAACAGGCTCTCGTAATTTTTACATATAATTCGGTTATGAACGGGGGTGGGGAAAAAGTTGCTAATGTCAAAACTCTTTTCAAACTACCCTTATCCTGGCTCTCATTCGCGTTCTATTTACAACGACGGAAGTATGCAGCTCTTGCAATGTGTTAGCCGCTGACGATGTCTCACATCAGGACAAGAAAGAAAAAAATGCACGCACAAAAAAGATAGCTTTAACTATGATTAATTCGTGAACGAAACATCTGCACGTAAATCGAAGAAAGAAAATCGAGAATGAAAAGGAAATGCTCGCTGTTAGGTAAATGTTCCTAGACTAACCCAAGAGCAGGCATTGTACGTCTGTCAGTGAATGCTCTCTGTCCAAACAGTCCCCTACTGCCCATAGGAGAGAGCTGCTGTTGAGGTTGATGGCTAGTCTGTGCGCTTCCCGACCCCGATGCCCCAGGATAGGCGTTGCTGACAACTACCGCTGAGTTTGCTGAGCTTGAGGTGCTTGCCGACACTCCAGAGAACATGCCCGAGGTGGGCGTGACATGACCCGCGAGAGTCGACGAATTTAAGCCCCCCCCACCACCCGCGCGAGACGTAAGGCTTGCGTTCGCAATACTGCGTGGCGGTTGCTCAAAGTTCAGGTTTGCCATAGCCCGGTGGCTCCGCAACGTGAGAAGTATTTGCTGGCGTGCACCACGCCAACACGGTTTCCCTTCCTTCTCTCCTTCTCCGTTAGTTACCACAACCACTTCCTATCCGATGTGTCCCTTGCGAGCTGTGTTATCTCATGGAATCGATGATGATCCATGACAATTACTCACAGTGGCAACCTGCGACGAGCATAGAGCAAGACTTGAGTAAAAACATATGAATGGACGCCTTACTTACACGATATGCTACGTTGTATATTTACCTGATATGCACTGCCACCATGCAGTCACATCAAAACAGAGGGCAGCAATTAAAATGCACCTGATGATAAATTAACAATTGTTTTTATATGCTTTGTGTGTATGTCGTTTGTTGTGGTTTTTTTTTGCAGGACGTATTTCTGTGTCTGAAGTTACGTAAGCCTACTCTGTTGATATAGTCAAAATTTCTTTTACAGAATATCATTCTGACGGTTCTACAAAAGTAAAGATCATTAATTGTCATGGAAGCGACAGCTGTCATTGTGCAAAGGTTATTCCAAAAGAATACAGCGCTATTACGCTTGTGTAAGTTGTTAAACTAACACAAGATGTCTTGGCAATAACATCATGTCAAACATAAATGTTTTTTTATTTCAAATATATATATGACAAAGCACTAATAAAACTCAGAGATACAGAAACAAACTGCATGTTTCATAATATTTACGAGCTATATTTGAAACCTGAGAAATAAAGGAATAACCTGTGTTGTCTAAACAATAACTATTCAGAAAGTGAGAATAATTCTTTCCTTACTAAACTACAAGAATGATATTAAAAAGAATAATTTTGCTATTAACGATTGTTTCAGATCAGCAAGGATCGCGGTATCTTCAAATAGTCTCTCATAACGCTGCAAGTTTTGTGTCAATCTACACAGAGTGACGGAGAGAGCAGTGTCTCCTCATATCATAACATTACTCTACTAATAAATGCTCAATGAGAATATATACCTTCCAGGAATATGCGTCAAATATGACAAATTCATTTCACTATGGTAGGGGAACAATTTTAATTTATATTTCAACAGATTCACTAGCATCACAATGAGCCAAAGTGATGATACAACTAACAGTCCTCATAAAGAGCAACATAGAACCACCGAGCAATTCGTATTCTCGCGCAACCGCTGAATTCGCCGCTACATTTCGATATATTCGCAGGTTTAATCTGAATGAACGGCAAGATGCGCTTTTCTCCAAAAGGCTGGCACTGATATAAATCTCGCTCTTTGCACCTCTGACAGTACAAATCGCGCGAATCACAGTTGACAAGCACAAAGAAGCAAAGGTTATAAGTGGCGCTACTACGGTCGCAAAATAACAAGGCGATAGCGTGGACTTCGTATATAAATATTACCTATTTTAATCCGACACGGCTGCGAGTCACAGTACAAAGAATTCGATCAAATTCATAATAAACAAAGCAGCTGAATGTATGGAGAAAAAAAAACACAAAAACGTCGATGTTGACTTGGAATGAACGTGATAAGGGAGTACGAGAGAGACTTCGGGGGCACACGCGTTTCGTCCCCCTTTTTTCGCACGGGAATGAGAGATTTGCACGTCGTAGACAAGTCCAGGAGAGTCAGGTCTCTGTACACATTGCAACACTTCGTCTTGGTAACGGGCCACTGTTTTGTCATTCAGTGTGTTTTTTTCACAAACTCAAACAACACTAGAGACACGAATTTCTGCCATATTAACAATTTCTACGGCGCGTACAAATCAGCAACCGAAACGTGTTTGGATGGCAAGAAGTTCTGCCGGGCGGCCGCGGGTATGTGCGCGAGATAACAATTGAAATAATCGGCCCGTGAGAGTGCACAGCGATCACCGAGTCGTTCCCGCTGCGTCGTCGCGATTTTTTTCAGGTACTTTATTCCTTCGGCACAGGCGTGAGATAAAAACGGTTCTGGATTTGACTACCGAATCATACGGACCGTTGCCTAGGGTAACATTTACAGTCTGTGAGGACTGTGAGACGGTCATGTTGCAAATGGTTGCTCCCGCTCATTGGCTGCGCCGAACGACGATTTTCGGAACATTGGGAACGAGCCCATCGATCGGTCCTTCGGGGCTTCTGGCCAATCGTCGCGTCGATCAGGTCGGCGGGTCCGCGAGTCGTCCGAAAAAACATTAAGGCCATTAGGCAAATGTGTGAGTACGAAAACGGTAAGATCAGAGATCAGAGTTTCGGAGAATACGAGATAATAAAATCGACGAAACCCTTCTATTCGTACATTATGGACGTTATTTGACATCACGTCATGTGATCGAGACGTTTCGTGTATATTTAGTTTCTCAGTGTACGCGGTCAGAGGATTTATCTTTCTATGGTATTTATTGATGGTGGGTAAAATGGAGACCGTGTGGTATGAGTAATCCGCGTTAAGCGAGGGTACCAGTGCAGAAGATGGGGCGAAACGTCAATGGTCATTGCACCTCTAAATAGCTAAATTTTTCTTATGTATACTTGAAAGTGGCTAAAACGTACATGCGAACAAATTCGACACTCGACAGTTGCTCGATCCTAATGTACGCTCATCAAATTCGAAAAGCAATCCTTTCACGACACGCAACTGCACGGGACCAAGTTATCCTAAGAATGACCTCTATTTCACCTCTGTGAATGGCTCCTTCCAGTTGAGACCATGGAAAAGATTGTATTGAGAAGGTTAACCCTACAATTACTTCCGGTTCACAAAGTCGATCTTAGACGCCATCTTGCGTCAGTTTCAAGAAACACGTTTCAACAAATTTCCATGTAAACGTAATATTTAAAATCTGTTACATTCTACATCTCGTTGTTCAAATATCTTTCTCCATCGAATCAATGTTAAAATAAGCTTTGTCAGAAAAATTGCACGTGCGATTTACGCAGGTATTTCGGGGTACAGATTATTATTTCGTTTAACGTACTCATTTGGCGCCGGAAGTTGTGATGCTGATCCTCTTTAGAATCTCTCCTTGATATCACTGCGTGCTGTAATGCGTACTGTAATGGAGAATGGAGAACATCTGCGCGTATTGATGAAACATGTGCTTACTTCCACTTGTTCCTTCAATTCTTCATGAACCGATCAATTTAATGCGTCTAGTTAATAAGATTCTCGCATGCTCTGTTACAAAATGTTCTTGAAGAAGTCATAAAAAGTTTCATTCTTATCGTATGTCTGCCGTCATGTATACCGTTGTTGACGATCTCTTTGGCGTAGAAATGAACCGATATATATGTGTTGAGTGGACAAAACGGCAAAAAATAGCACAAAAGTTGGAAACGTCTGGCTTTACCAAGTCCTATCGATTGACTCGTGCACTAGTTACATCGAATTAGCGGCACACGTTACCTGAATCCTCGAACAATCAAATTGCCCCCAAACAGTGAACGTCATTAACGGATAATTGATTTCAGGACACGGAGGAACGTAGAAGTCGTAAGCACGACAAATTGCTTTTTCACGAAGTTTGACGTATCGTGTCATGCGCATTTTCGAACTGAACAGATAACGCTTGTCGAAGATAGTGAATCGAAAACTATATACGACAATCGTGAACGGTGTATATCGCACTCGCAGTACGTTACTGTCTACAGTAGTGCGAATGTTTTGCTTGAACGAAACATACGTTGTACCTGTTACGACGAGTATTTATAAATTCTTAAGCAGGAGGTCGGTAGCATAAGCGGAGCAGTGTTTACCAGCCTATCGCGTATTGACTCTTATTGATCGTAAAAAGTGGTGCGATTCTAACCTTATTTTTAACATATTTCATATGCGCACACTCGTATTAATAAACACACTGGTCGGAAGAAGGTGAAGATGGAACGAATGGTGGTTTCGAAGTCCTTCAATGCGACTCCTTGATGGTTGAAGAAAATTTAGGTAAAACTATATTCGCAGGTGCCGACACGGTCCACATAATATGCCATGTACGCTCCCATCTTTAGCGCTCCCGTCTCTGCATTCTAGATATGACAAGTACATCAATCAGTCCTCCAGAAACACGCCGCCATGACGTTCATGTATTATACATACTAAACACACATATGTACACGCGCTATAAAAACATATATGCAGACGATGCGCGCGCGTTCGCGCATGTACATTCGATCAAATGTAAATAGATCTAATTATTCATGTGTAAATCATAGCTCGAATGCGTCAAGAATCCAGCAATGAAAGGTCCCTCCCAAAATCGCGCACGGCGCTCGACCAGCGCATGTATTTTGACGTGCCTCCCATCGACGATTCCCGACAGATCAATCTGGCGAGAGTTTTGTGGAAAACTTAATTGAAAACTAGCGAGCGCAGCTGGACGCCGTTAGTCCCGGCCACGGTTTGTACAGATCGGCGACTCATCCAGAATACGTTTGAGCCACCTTTCGAGTCGCGTACCCTGTCCACGATATTCCCGGAGCACTTCCGAATCCGTCCTCAATTCGTCTTGTTGCAGGTAGAAAGGAGCAGAAAGCAGCAGTCGAGTGGAGCGAGTCGAATTTCGCGCGACAATCCTTGGAATACACGCCGTGAGCCCCGTGGCGCGTTGTTGTGATCTAACATGGCGGAGCGTAGTGTTGTGGCTCATCAGTGTCTATGTCAATTTTAAAGTGATATTACGCAAAGCGAGGGAAGAGACGGCGATGCGAGCGAGCGAGGGCGTCCGAGGATTGCGGATAAAATAGAGGTGCGACGGGCGATATCGCGGGAGCGCGAGGCCGATCGGTGAATCGTCGACGGTTTCGTTTGCCGCGGGAATACGTACACAACGGGGGAAAGGCACACGCAGAAGAGAGAGGCTCATCCTTGCCTGGCACGGGACGTTCGCCCTCGACCGGCCACGACGTTGGGCCCGCACGATCGAGGAGAGGAGAGATTGAATCCGGCGAAATCGGCCGACGCCGGCGGTTCGCGGCACGTGCCTGTGAATAGGGTGTACGGCGAAAAAGTTTTCCCGCGCGCGTCCTGTATTTCGTTCGTTGGGCTCTCCGCTCTCTCTCGCCTGCCTTTGCGTAGAAAACGGACTTATGCAACGGACAACATATAAACATTCGCCACGGGTAAACAACGGTCAGACGGTCGTGGTCGTCGTCGACAGCAGCAGCACACACGGTTTACGAGATACGCGATACGTGCGCGGACCGATGTGCGGTCTATGGAGCTCTACGCTTCTCATTGTCCCATTGATAGTCAGCTGTAGGTAGAACTGTCTTCTGTGAGTCAGCAGCATCCCAGTGTGTATGTACATTTTAAAGGACTTGCCATCGAATGTATATATGCACAGGAGTATACGAGTTATTCTAGATTTGGCTAATATTGGACGTTGCCAGTTTTGGTGGCCCGCTTTCGGAGGCCAAGGTGTCTAGTATATACGGTTTCCTGTGTACCGCTTGATGTTTTATTCAGCTTAAGGACAATCGTTTAGAGCTGTAGTACAGTGTTGCAGAGTTGTACAAATGAGCGTTAGTTGAGTGGACTGTTCAGGAGGTTTTTCCATACGGTCGGTTCTGGAATAGTTCATCTTGATGGATTACGGAATTGTAACAGGTCATATACTGAACGCAACGTACATTTACACGTTTGGTAATGCTAGAGACGACTGAGTCGTGCGGAAGCCTTTGAGAATATCTGACGCGGATAGGTGTAAGGCATGCAATCTAGCTGGTGATATTAGAGGAAACTCGTACGCAAGATTATTTTTGCAACATGACTGACACACGTAGAAGAGTGAAATTATATGCGCTTAATGCGGATAGGCAGTGGGATGATCGTGGTACAGGTCATGTCTCGTCATCGTACGTTGAGAGACTGAAGGGCATTTCACTCTTAGTCAGATCAGAAAGCGATGGATCCGCTTTATTGGAAAGCAGGATACAACCTGATACCGCATATCAAAAACAACAGGTAATTTGTGATGGAAAAGATTTCTGTTGCATTTTGGCCACCATTTTGAAATAGCAAATGTTTGTGTCCTTCACTGCAAAATGATGTGACATGTTATATTCCATAGATCATTATGGTGACTAAAGAGTTAGGATGATGAAATAATACCATTAATGTCTTTATAGACTGCTCTTTCATTTTCTTTGTCTAATAATATCTGATTATGTTGGTTGCTAAGGGAACCAAACACACTTCTGTTTGTATGTACCCACACAACAAATCTTAATTGTTGAACATTTATCATACCATTACTGGTGAATAAATTCATTCTGAATTCTCTGTTTGCAAATTATTGAATAAATAATTGTGATAAATAATCTGCCACAAAGTGAAATAATTACATAATACACGTGAATGTTGTGTGAACATTACAATGCTATTATATTCACACCTTCTTTGACAAACTGTACTAAGTGAATAATCCATAAATAACATTCGGTGTGCTTCCAGGATACTTTGATAGTATGGTCGGAGGGTGACAATTTTGACTTAGCTCTAAGTTTTCAAGAAAAAGCCGGCTGTGACGAGATATGGGAGAAGATATGTCAAGTACAAGGGAAGGATCCCTCTGTAGAAATAACGCAGGACATCGTCGAAGAGTCGGAGGATGAGCGGTTCGACGACATGTCCGATGCTGCTCCGCCAATAGAATTACCCCCGTGCGAACTGAGTCGACTAGAGGATATAAATGAGCTAATAGGAAACTGCTTATCGTCCCCAATGAGAAAGGAGAAGCTCGCTGTCGCATTGGAGTCCGAGGGTTACATTAAGAAATTACTAAACTTGTTTCATACGTGCGAGGATCTGGAGAACATCGAGGGGCTGCATCATCTCTACGACATATTTAAGAATATTTTCTTACTGAACAAGAACGCGCTGTTCGAGGTGATGTTTAGCGACGACACGATTTTCGACGTCGTCGGCTGCCTCGAGTACGAACCGACGTTACCTCAGCCGAAGAGGCATAGGGAATATCTTCGTCAGTTAGCCAGATTTAAGCAAGCGATACCGATTACGAACGCAGAGCTGTTAGCCAAGATACATCAGACGTACAGAGTTCAGTACATACAGGACGTCGTGCTACCGACGCCCAGCGTGTTCGAGGACAATATGCTGAGCACACTGAGTAGTTTTATATATTTTAATAAGGTTGAGATAGTAACCTTGATACAGGACGACGAGAAGTTCCTCACGGAACTTTTTCGGCAGCTAACCGACGAGGCGACGTCGGACGGCAAGAGACGCGATCTCGTTCTCTTCCTGAAGGAATTCTGCAATTTCTCGCAGAATCTCCAGCCGCAGGGCAAGGAGGCGTTTTACAAGACACTCACGGCACTGGGCATACTGCCTGCCCTGGAGATTACCCTGGCGATAAACGATGCACAAACGAAAACGGCCAGCATAGATATACTGACGTACATCGTCGAGTACTCGCCGAGCGTCGTCAGGGATTACACGCTACAGCAAATAAATAACACGGAGCAGGAGCAGATGTTAGTGAACGTGATAGTGGCCCAGTTGGTCGGCGACAGCGATCCAGAATTGGGCGGAGCCGTTCAGCTCCACGGCGTCCTACGGCTGCTGCTCGACCCGGAAAATATGTTGGCTTCCGTTAACAAGTCGGAGAAGACTGATTTCCTCAACTATTTTTACAAGAACAGCATCGGAACATTAATAGCGCCACTCTTGGCCAATACCATCGGCGAGAGACCGGCGAGAGAGGATTACAGGACCGTACAGTTATTGGGGTTGATACTCGAGCTACTCTCATTCTGCGTAGAACATCATACATACCACATCAAGAATTGCATTTTAAATAAAGATTTACTCAGAAGAATATTAGTTTTAATGAAGTCGACGCATACGTTTCTCGTACTGTGCGCACTGAGGTTTATGAGAAAGATCATAGCGCTCAAGGACGAGTTTTATAACAGGTATATAATTAAGGGAAACTTATTCGTACCGGTCTTCGATGCATTTGTGAGGAACAACGGTAGATACAACCTCTTAGACTCTGCCATCTTGGAAATGTTCGAGTTCATTAAATTGGTGAGTGAAAGTTCTTCTCCCCTACGTTGTCGCTTAATCATGTCCAGTAAGTCCTGAAGGGATCTGGATACAGCCAAGGCTACTTTTATAATTGCAGGAGGACATCAAATCATTGTGTTCGCACGTTGTAGAAAATTTCTCCAAAGAGTTAGAAGCAATTGACTATGTACAAACGTTCAAAACTTTAAAGACAAGGTACGAGCAGCATCAGGACAAATTGAAGGATCGGGATAGAGCAACACTCGACAGGTATATGTATTCAAGGTGCAATATTTTCCTTTCTAAACAAAGTTTTAACACGTGCCATTCTGTATCGTAAACAGTACGCCGCTTTTGTAATTACATGGCGTCGCGTTATATCCCTTGAATCTGCAATAAGTCGATGAGTAAGATGCATCTTCCCTGGTGTATTTGTATTTCTTCAACCAAACTCAGCTCGCGTCTGCCTCACGTAAAGGGTAACAATCAAGTGGTACTCTGACCCTGGTTTTCGCTGAATTTACGAAATTGCAGAATACTCGTGTAAAATCCAGTTTGGCGGCAATTCTACTGAACGACTCCTCGGTACTAGCCTTAAAAAACTAACACACCAACTTAGATAACACCCTTAAACACCTTCACGTAAAGGAGGTTTGCAACAACGATCTGCTTCGAACCTTGTTATGCGTAGACCTATACCTTCGACTATTATCTTTCATTTATACACACACACCTGATAAACAGCTTTCGTACCAAAACATTTTGCTTCGTACCACGAATGCTATTCGTAATGCCTTCACCCGTGCATACTTATCATGTTTCCTCAAGTATACAGGACCTTTTAGATTCAGTCAAAAATCCCACACATTTGTTTTCTGTACAAACGAGCAAAGCAGTGGCGAGTTGACGCAATTTCGCAACGTTCCTTTTTCTTTTTGATCTGCCCGCAGCGTTCCGTCAATATTACGCAACAGTCGATACAGAAGGGATCAGCGGCAATTGGAGGAGGAGGAGGAGATGTGGTTCAACGAGGAGGAGGATTTCGACGAGGGTGAGGCAGTTGTCCCGGCAGCTGCCGCCGACCTGGTTCCGCCAGTTTCCGCGAAAAAGCAATCGTCCTCCTCGAACGCGGCCCTGAACCCTGGATTGGGCGACTCGAAGAGTCATCTGCCGCAACAGCAGCAACAGCAACAGTCCGTGCTGAATAATAACACTGCTAATAATAATATTACCCCGCAGCAGCCGCAAGTTAACAATAGCACGTCAACGACGAACGAGTCACCGATCACCGTGGAGATAAGTCCTACTTCGGCTATAAGCACCGTCGAGAAGACAGGAGCTACAATATTTAAGAAGGTAACGTTCGTTCGTGCATCTTGCAAATCGTTGATACCTATAATTAGCTGGATCGTTGGAGAGAGTTTGACGAGATACAATTTAAATTAGTTCACTCTTAACCCTGCGCGGTTGTATATTAACCATTTCGTTGATGCAGATGTATTATAACAAATGGTTTGACGTATTCGTCCGTTAGTGACAGGAAGAGACCATGGTTTTTGCGAAAGCGAAGGCTTATGGCTTATGGGAATGAACACTGAGACACGTCTCTTTTTATTTTTGATTTAGTAGCAACTCTCAAAATTGTGGTCTCATTGTACATGATATTAGAAATAGTTATATGCTTGTATATGTTTGGGCCAATTGGAACATAGCGATGAACGTAATTTGAACCGCAGAGCGTTAATAGTGTCGAATGGTCCTAACAGGGCGTTTGCTGATCGAATGTTTTTCTGCTTTGTTTATTCGTCGATCCAGGGATTGGTGGATTACGAGGGAGATTCCGACGAGGAGGACGAGGAGTCGGAATTAACTCCATCCCCAAAGCGGCAACGATTGTCATAGTGGGCAAAATCGGAGGGAATAAGACGTTTGTGATTCGCAATTTTGTTATTACCGTTTCTGACTCTACTGAAGATTTCTGATTCGCCCTTTTCCAGTAGAAGAGGATGCAACGATCGCAAGCTATTCTTCCAACGAGAACGGACACAATGATTAATATGTGCTTTCAAAATGGAGTGTAGTGAACGTTCACATTTGCCTGTCGATTGTGTCGAACTATGTACAATAAATGCGCAGGAACCTGAGTACAGAGAGATATCGAAAGGGAAAGGAATGGTGATTGAGCGAACTTGGAAAACGAGCAAGAAGAAATGTACCTAAAGTAGTGTGAGAGAGGAGAGAGAGAGAGAGAGGGGGGGTGGGGGGAGTCAGTAGAGAGAAAAAGGAAGGGTGAGCTTTCTTTAAACGGGACATAACAGTGATAAAATGGTGATATAGTAAAACACCGTGGGAAGAGTATGAAAGAACACAAAATTTCGAAACGGAGGGATTTGCTAAAGAGATTCCGCTTTTTCAGAGGGCCGGGGGGAAAGGAACAAAAAAAAACACCACAGCCGGTAGGAAAGAAATTTCACGGATATAGTCATAAGAAGCTAGATAGTCCTAGTGATTCTTACAGAATAAACAGATTTCTAAGCACACGCTTAGGTTTAGAATTTCATCGAACGATAAAAAAAAATATCGCGACTACATACATGGCATACACGCAAGTCTGTATAGTGAGGGGAACTAAAGATATAACAGAGAGAATAAAAGGTAATGAAACTTCGTATAATGAAAAAAAAAATACTGAGACCAGAGTTTCACATGTTGTACCGTGTGAAGTACATGAGAATAATAATAATAATTAATGAAAAAAAAAAGTAAGAAACGTAATGGGTACCGCACAAAAACAGCTACACTGTTTTTGTTTTGCAACGTAACACGCATACACACAAATTTCTTATCGCTTGTGGAGCGATTGAAGTCTGTCATTGGTGGGTGTCGGGTACTTTCAGCCTGTATCCAAATCCAGCAGGAATAATATTTAGTTTGTATATATATATATGTATATTTGTAACGATTGTAAAACGACCACACTCTTGGATTAAGCAGAACAAAAAAACGAAATAATGCCACTTTACACATTCAGTTCCCTTTGAGATACTTTGGACGAGCTTTTTGATTCTCAATGTAAGTAGTAGAATTGTACAATAAACATTTGATTTATGTATATTTATCAGCTTGCACTTCATGCCCGATATTATTCCTTGATGTTAACGGTCGCGCGGTAAGAAAGAGAGAAAAGTCTATTTGCTAATCTCACTGTCTTGAGCGGTAAGGGGGAAAACACGATTAATATCGACGCGAATATATCTTCGCATTCCGTCGATGAACGTAAGCCTCACGCTACTAAGTATATGGGTTGTTTTTCTGCGAATGGGGTGCGAAATGTGTCTGTGTCTGTCCGTAAAGCGACAGTGATGCATGCGAATGTTGCACTACTGCGCTGTATATTAGGGCGATAGAAATGTAACGTCGACATTACACGGTATAAATTCTAATTGCTCGTCGTCTGATTCTATGCGAACTATTCATCTTTCGTTTCACCTTCTCGTAACGAGGCGTTTTAAAACACTTTTGTTTCTTTTATTTGGATCAGCTCCAGAAAAGGATGTCTACCGCAGCTGGATCAGGCAAATATCACAAACGTGTATGATATCGATATCGAGAAACGATGCCACACAGTATATAGACAGGAAATCGCTCTTGTTTCCTTTCTTCGTCGAGACATTTCTTTAATTACGTATAAGATTCAGAGCTGACGTATGTGTACTGCCTTATTGAAGTCCAGTTTGACTGTACAAGGATAATCTTTGACACACGTTTAATACCTAAAGAAAAAGAACTCTCAAGACTGCTTTAGAGATGTAAGTACGTATGCTTGGAATTCTTCGTGACACAAGACAAAAAACCATGAGAGAGATGTAATTTAATAATAAAACAAAAGAAAAAAAACAGGTATGCACATAAGTATAATTCAATTATAAGAGATGAACAGGAGAAGGGAAAAGAGAACTGAAAGAGACAAAGAGCCTCTGTCTGTTGTTACTGCTGTTAGCAAGAGAAAAGTAAAAGAAAAGACAGGAGATAGTCGTGCGTAACGGTCGGCAGAGAAATGTGAATACTATTATGGTAGGCAAGTTTTGCTGGGGCTGAACGAAATGTATGTACATATTAAAGAAGTGTAATCGGAGGTTCGACCACGCAAAGTGTAACAAAGGCTAATGTTAATTTAGTGAGGTAAACGCAGGAAGTACTCGGGCAAACGTTGTTAGAAGGAAAACACACGCTAGCGGTGTGGTCTACATTATACTCCCAATTTGTTAAGTCATAAGAAAAACAACAAAAAAAAGAAAAGAAGATAATATTAAGAGACTAGAACGCTACATTGGGTGCAAAGTATGTGAGTAATGGAAAGGTAAAAAAAATACAAGCAGATGAGTTAATATCTAAGTGATATTAGAAATAAAAGTGCGATCATGTGCTATTTAAAGTATATTCAATGTATTTTTGTACAGAGTGTTTTAGACTTTGTCAGTGTCGTTCATTTTTAAAGAGCATTATTTAATGACCTTTGTAATTTTTACAATGGAAAATGGTTCGAACTTCTTCTCACAACACATTTTCATACTGTGTCGACTCGATGTCCTTTTTCGTTTCTTTTTACTACACTATATCCATCTTGATGAACATGTATTATAGGCTACTCGTATTACGGAAAAAGAAAAAGGTAATAAATTTGAAAAAGAGCAAACTTATACCATCCGATAGGAGCCGTTATTGCTACTACTCGAACGTCCTTGGTATTTTGCAACTAACATTATTTTTCAAACCTTCCGAATACATATTATTATGCGTGACGTGCGTTTAATTCTATCGTTCCTCTTAAGTGTGTTATTATTCGGATACTCTCTGCTATCTACCTAGGTAAGACAGAATCGCAGTCATATCGTAAAAGTATTACGTGAAACATTCGTTAGAGATATAATTTGTAAATATGTGAAAAAAAAATATGAACAAATTTAAAAAAATACTTCGACGTTATTTTTCTTTTTTTTTGTATTTATTGAGGAAATCTAAAACATTCTGTGTGAATTCGCCAACGTTGAGTCATGAGAAGGGAGAGAAAACACGCCCTTTACAAGCCACCGCATGAATGTAACGTTTAATTAAGGAGGCAATAAAATTTGCACACTGTACAAATATTCCTGTTAATGACGATGGCGGTGCAATAACGATACGGTACTAGCAGCGATCTAAAAGACAGTAAACTCGTCACGGTAATGTTCAAATTGAAATCAATCATCCTCCTTCGGAGCATCGACTTTCTAAACACTTTCGTTTTCTGACAAATTTAACGTAGGCCAGATTAAATACGAAGCGTTCAAAACATCATATATATATTTTTCTACGCAGGTTCCTTCGCAACAGATACATCAGCTTGCAACTTAAAGATATCGACCCGAACTTTTAAAATCGCTAAAAGTCTCATATAGTTACACGTTAAAATATCGCCGCTATATATACAATAATAAAAAAATGTCAAATTAAAGAAGATTAAGTTCCTCTTGCGATATATTCATTGATCCGGAATATTATATATGTGACATCTCATACCCGCGATTGTTTATGCCGCTCGTTAAGTCTCATCGGTCAATTACCGTAATCCGTCCTCTTTCGGTAAATATCAACGTCAATTGTACGTCGGTAAGACGGGGACTCGACTAATTACTTATGCACCACTTCAGACTTGAGCCGTGCCGCGAGGGCTTTGCGAACCTGGAGGACGGACGGTTCTACGGATGGCGGCGAGTCCAATTCCTGCTTCCCTTTCAATGTCGCCTCAGCCACTACTCTGGCGGAACTCGGCCGATTCGTATTCTGCTCCAACCGTTGACTTCGAGCTTCCTTCTTCAGTGCGACCAGCTTGTCACGCCTCGCCTTCAGATAATCCTGCCTTCTTCTTATCTCCTCCTCTGTCGCCTAAAATGACATCCGTTGAGGCAATTGATGCGGCTATACGTTGCACCGACATATTAACCCTTTGTGACTTCATGAGAATGATAATCCTTAATTAATTTGGGTAGTCCAATGCTTCCCAGGAAAGAAAATCGACGTATTGACATCCGGTCTTTTAACAGACAACATCATCGAATTGAATCGATTTCTTTACTTATAATTTAAATTACTATCGAGTTGAGCTCGACGTAGGATCGCAAAGGGTTCGTATTCAGCGAAAACGTTTGAACTGATGAATTTCGAGTACATCGTCACGATTGAATTCCGTTTCGGTAACAGATATCGGAGACTGTGCCTTCTCTCTTCGGCTCCGAAGAACAATCGGCGTCAACGGCTTTGCCGGAAGTTGAATCGCCCCGTGCGGAGGATTGTCTTCCTCTTCGGGCGAGGAGACCATGGAACTTTGCGTCGATAGCTTAAGAGCTTCCTCCAATAACGCTCTTTCGTTTTTGTATTCCGCAGCTAAACGTAAGTGTTCGTCCAATAGCGACGACTGTGGAGGCATAACTGTTTCCGCTTCCACAACTTGCCTGTTCAGAATTAAGTGTGACAGGTATTATCCATATATACGTACATACAGATATTTTTTGCAACATCCGACCTAATCTGCTAATCTACCAATGTTACGACGCATCTGTCAGTAATAAATATATACAGGATGTTGGAAATTCGTAGTCCAATTCAGACGGTTACAATTGTACGTGAAAATCAATTGGCATTAGCAAATCCGGAAGTGTCAAATTTTCATACTGAGTCAACTCCTCCATCACGAGCTCGTCGTCCTGCAAATCGTCGGATTCGTATACAAGCGACGCAGGTGTAAGCCCATACTTCTGCTCAATCATATTCAGTGCCTGCAACTGCAGTTCCAAGTTCTTTTGTATCATCATCCTCTTGAAGACCTCGTACTCGTTTGCTGCCCAAATTTGCTCGAATAGACTCTGTATCGATAATACGGAAAAATCGTATCAGATTGAACGTAACTGAACGTCGGGTACAAAGCTTTTACCTGCTGAAACTGAATGGGCATTTTAATATTTTTGTTAACGGCACAGGCGTGCTCGAATTGTTCCGGCGTTATGCCCATGTCTTCCATAAAACAACCAAGCAGCAAGTCTACTAAATTCTTATATTCTTGATAGATTCTCTGATAATCGTCGCTGTCCTCCGTGTCACCCTCGAAGACTGCGAACAAACAATCATTTCAAATCCTCGGCAGCGAGGCTTCTTCCAAACGAATTTGAATTCAAACTTCGACTGTTTATCGTACTATGGCGCGAAATATTTTATCGCGCAGGACAGTAAGGTTACGTAATGCGTCCTTGTGTCTTTATTGGCACACTTGACTGTTTGTTCAATAAAATATTCTACTTGCAGACAGTCGCTCAGGGTACAAAATCTTTCTACATCGCGCTGCATAACGTGACAACGCAAATAATAACTATACTGTATTAACTGTGGTATAACATCGTGTTTACGAAAATGCGAATGACGATGTAAATTCTTGTTAATACACAATTGTTTCGTTAAAAACAAGTGCATTTTAGAATGTGTACGAAAATTGTAGTTAGGTTTTGGTCGGGCGGGTCGTACACAGAATAGCGAAGTACATCGCTCGACGATACTTTCGTTACATCACTTACTAAGAGATTTTTCCTCAATGAATGTTAACAATGGTGCCGACCAAACGGGTCCCTGCAGAAAGCCAATCAACGAATCGAATACCCACGCACTGTCGTCCTTCTCGTCCATACTGACCCTGATTCGACAGCTAATACAAAATTCCTCGAAGCACTCTCAGTTTGGGTCTAGTTATCGTAATACTTTGTTCTGACAATCCGTCCTGACAATTAGCAATTGTGGATGTAGACAGTAACCATAGTAACATGATGCCAAACATTTCGTTAGAGAGACTCTCAGAATTCTAATTGAATAACTGGGCGAGCGCAACGACCTCAGCAACAATCAATAAATTATTCCCGGCATATGAGTAAATTCCGAATAAAATCTAACAGACGTATCGAAATAAAGAGTAGGCATTTAAAAAATTGAACAGGAAGTGTTCTCGTAGAAGGACTGCGCGTGTCAAAGAATTCTCAAAGCTGCCATCTGGCTCGCAAATCTAATGAACGTAACTTCCGGTTGTAACTGAACGACGTCAACATAATGCGCATTTTTTTTTTGACAGCTGCATTAATCTGGATGAAAATATAGTGGGTAAAATAAAATCGTTCGCATACACGAGATTCGTTCTATCTTGAAACTAACGCTGACATATAAGAGTACGTGCACGATACTATGACGAGTCGACAATCGACAGTACGTGTACGGTATACCCATTAGGTAATTTTCTTATCACCGGAAGTGCCGATCGAGTGTTTCCCTCTCGGCTGCCTTTCTTGACGTGTAAATAAGTTAAGCGGCCGAGTGAGAAGAAATATATAATATATCAGGTAACAAACAAAGTTCGGGCAATTGTTATAATCAGAACGCCGAAATAATAGCAGAAAGTCAGACAATACGGCGTACTCGTTGATAATGATCATTACATTGCCCCCTGCCGTAAGCCGGAGCATACTTTTTTGGTTATCTGATACAACCGTAATAAAATTGGATTTTTTTGCAGCAGTAAGAATATAACTTGGAAAATGAACACCACGACCAGGAATATAGACAAAAGGAAGATACAGCACAGCTATGTATGTGCTTATTGGAAATGCGGTATTCGGAGTCGTGATAATATACCAAACATTAAGTTTCACAAGTTGCCATTGAACAATAAGGATGTTGTCACTGGGTGGTTGATCAATGCCGGCTTGTATGAACGTGTCAACGATCCTGAGCACGAGCTACGAAAAATCGTTATTTGTTCAAGGCATTTTTCAAGGAACTCCATATGTCCCACAGGCAGGTTGAAGAAAGGCGCTATGCCGTTCACGTATGATAATTGTGGTCAGACTTCTAGTAATGATAGATCTATCAAGGAAAGGACCGTTGAGAGGGAGATATTGTTGAAGAAGCTTGAGAAGAATACAGCTGTAATTAGGCGGCAAGAGATGCGCATCAAGGACCTGGCATCAACGATAGATAAGAAGAGTAGGATCATCAAGAAATTGAAGACACGGTTGTATCTTATTATAAGCAGTGGAATCATTGATGATGATGATTTGGCTAAGGCACTGGGACGGCGTTTCATAAACAGGATACAAACTTCTGAGAAGTTGAAGCTTCTGGAGACAGTGAAGGATGAACCATTGTCAGACGAATGAATGTTGGGCAGTTTGGATTGAGTATGAATGTGAGAAACATTTTGCTTTGTCTTCCTAGATATAGTTTTAGAGTAGGAGGGTAACTGATTCTTCTTATATTTACAGCATATCTTTGTGACCATCAATGAAATTTTTGTGCATATTGCATCTAGAGGGAATGGGAGTAAAAGACTGAAGATTCTTTTCACCTCAACAAGATGTCGGGGTTTGAGACATCATGTAACTAAGCTGTGATAATTTAACTTTAAAACATGACCAGTAAAAGGTAAGTTCTCATTTTGCACATAAATGTAGAATAGTGTACATTTACCAATACATTTTGTTATACAGGATGTTCTGAGAGGAAGTACAAAGGTAGCTTTCTGTGAAAAATAATCCATTTGCACAAATCTCTGAGAGCCAATGGTTATTGAGATGAGAACATGCTAAGCTGTAGAAGTGCAAGGCAGTGTTGTTCTGGCAAGAAAAAGCTTCTAATCATCAAAACAAATTTTCTACAGAAAATATAATCATTTCGGAAGCGATTGTTATACAGTTAAATACGATTATCGGAATCATAAACCTGAAAATAAAGTTGTTTAACACCTGCATTCGACCAACCCGCAATCCACGAATCCTACAATTAGATGGTAGTGTACTGGAAGCATTAGTACCTTCGTACAGCAAAGTTAAATCGACCGATAGAATACTTGCACATCAATGTACAATTAGATTTAATGTACTTTGATGTGAATACAGCTAATGCGGAAGGCGCCACCCTTAGCGGAGAAACGTTCAAACTAATCATTAGACAGCAATCGGTAATCTTAGCAACAAATGTAGCACCGACGAGATATTCAGCTCCGTATAGTTAGCACCCCCAACTCAACCGATTTGAGTTTAAATAGTTGCAATCGTTTGAAGGTCGTTTGATAGTGTTTGATAGTCCAAAATAAACGTTTGATAGTCAACCGTTTATTTATAATTAAAGAAACAAATTTCTAGGGGAATTTTTCGTATAGTTAGCACCCCCATGGTCGCAAATTTGATTTTAAACTATACCAGTCGATGTAAAATCGTTTGATAGCGTTTGGTAGTCCAAAACAAACGTTTGATAGTTAGCCGTTTGCTTGTAATCAAAGAAATAAGTGTCTAGGGGAAATTGTTGTCGAAATTTTTGTGAAAAATTTAATGTTTATCTGCGCCAATAGATGTAAAATCGTTTGATAGTGAATGATATTCAATACCAACGTTTGATAGTTAGTCGTTTATTTATAATTAAAGAAACAAATTTCTAGGGGAAATTGGTGTCGAAATTTTTGTGAAAAATTAAATTTCTATCTGCGCCAGTAGATGTAAAATCGTTTGAGAGTGAGTGATATTCAATACAAACGTTTGATAGTTAGTCGTTTATTTATAATTAAAGAAACAAGTTTCTAGGGGAATGTTTGTCGAAATTTTTGTGAAAAATCAAATTTCTATCTGCGCCAGTAGATGTAAAATCGTTTGATAGTGAGTGATATTCAATACAAACGTTTGATAGTTTAGTCGTTTATTTATAATTAAAGAAACAAGTTTCTGGGGGAATCGTTGTCGAAATTTTTGTGAAAAATTTAATGTTTATCTGCGCCAATAGATGGCAAAAAAAACGGCCTCAAGGCTCAAGGTTCATTACTTTGGCAAGTTCGCTCGACGCTAGACGCGAATTCCGTTTCGCAAAGAGATCGTAAAATATAATAAAAAGCAGTTGGAAACTGGAAAAGATATGTGATCGTCGATGAGCTACGGAAGAGTGTATAGCGCGCGAAGTCGGGAGTTAAATGATTGCGCGGCTGGGCCATTTTGTGCGGCGAGCTGGGAGCTTTGCACGGGCACCGCGGCGGGGCAGTAGAGTCGCGACAATTGCGCGGCGCTGTCACTCAGAAGCGTAGGCATGCAGAAGTTGCGCGGCGTTGCGGCGTACGACACTCGTGCATGTGATCCTGCCTTCATTGTAGATAATGCGAAGCTGTGAAAATGGCGGAAGAACAGGTGAGTTGCCGATCAAAATAATGTGCGAACCTCGAAACGCAACGGTGTTATTTACGGATTAAGCGACACCAAAATTCGTGCGGAAAGTTGGCCGGCGATCAGTCGGCGGCGAGTTGTGCGACATTGACGTGTGTCCGAGACGTTCCGTTGCCGGGAAGCACGCGCAATCCTTAGCGAGCCGCAACGTTTTGTTGCCGGACCGAAGTGATATTAACTTTAACGCCACTGTCAATGAGTGCACGGCCGACGTGCGGACAGTTTTCCGGTCGGGCCGGTTCGTTAGCGATAAAGAGTGCCGTTCGATCATCAGATCGTCCAGTCGACGTCGCGCGAACATAAACTTTCAGTTCGTGAGTAGTTGCTCTGTGTGGAGACAGAGAGACGTCCCCCAGATTCCAAGATAATTAACGGAAGCAAATATCGGCCGATCCCCGTGTATTTTCAATGCTTCAAGATTACGAGCGGAACGAGAGTTGTGACAACCTTTCGATAAGAATGTGCTAAACAGTCCGATAAATTTACTCCGTATTAAGCTATATAACCTCTTCGATGCCATAATCGTAAAATATACAGCTAAACCAGCCTTTTGCGTCGTTAGTACGTTAGATTGTTGTTGTTCGTCTAATATCTCCGTCGTAAAGCAACGTTAATCGAATGTGATGAAATGTTTCATTCAAACTGAACGACAACCCGTCTCTGGTATTGATATAAACACCGATTTAAATCCGAGAGTACAGACAAATTCAAATTTGTACTAATCTGTATCCGTTATTTACAATATATCAGTATAACCTCGAAGTTTCTGCTTATGTGTTTTTAATTTTGACATTGTCACGTATAATTTGACGTGCACATTTTCTTCAATATCTCTCAAGTATCTTTCATAGGATCATACTTTTTTTTTGTTTCTCTCCAATTCAAGTTTTGGGCACAGTATGTTATATTATTTTATGCTAATACTACAGTGATTTTATTTGACAATTTGCAAATGAGGAGACAATAAAGGCAAACTGAAATATAGATAAAGACATATGTTTGGAAACAAAGCTATCTCTTCATTTATGGTCGTATTAGTGCCAGTCTGACACAAATTCATGACAATGTTAACTCTGCAAAATATTTACTGATATGAATCATGCTTTAGTCTATGGGTATATATTCGTAAATTTTGATTCTTTATGAATTTTTATTTTATTTTATGTATCCTAACAATGTTTGAACTTTTAGAAACATAAGGTTATTTAAGCTATCTGGGAAATTCAATGCATATCTATTTCCGTACAGTGCTTACTATTTCTTTCGTTTTGCACCACCCATTGTGTTATTGTATTTCAATGCATTCTTTGGGTTCAATAATTTGCATTGATATTATTAAAATTATCCTGTGGTTTTGGTAGAAACAATATTTGTCACTTCTTTCAAGCATTACCTAACCTATCCATGAACAATAATATTCCACAGATTAACAACCATAGTGTAATCTGAAAAATAGTGTACAGTATGATAGTCATACATGGTGGAGTAAACGGTGTAACTTTCTAGAGACTTCGTTATACCGAGAAAAAATTTAATAATGTGATTGAACTAAAGGATGAATGTTTTGACAGTTCTAAAAATGCCCTTAATTTTACACATCGAACAAATTTTGTTAATTTAATGACAGAGTTCTCTAAAATACTGTAACAGTGAAACTTGTAGACTTGGCATATCTAAATGGAAATATTAAAGTACGAGTTTAAACGGTGTCGTTAAGAATGGATCACATACAGGAAGTACGGCAGCTGGAATTGCTGTGCAAGCAATTGTATGAGTCGCAAGATTCGACACACTGTGCCGAGGCCGAAAAGGCTCTTGTTGCTTTTCAAAATGCGCCAGATACCCTTACCAAGTGCCAGCTCCTCTTGGACCGTGGGGATTCTGCATACGCCCAACTGCTGGCTGCTACCACCCTGACAAAGCTAATCTCACGTTCAGCACAAGGATTTAGTTTGGCGCAGAGGCTTGATATACGTAAGAAATATGCATTGTCTCTCATTGTACTGAAATATTTTTAGATAGTGAATTACTGACATTCATGGGATTTACAATAAGAATGTAATTTGTGTTCATGTACGGAATTTGTTATGATTAATTGTGTGTGTGTGAAGCAATATGTCATAGTAGTTTGAACTAATACGAATTGATTGGTTTATTTAGGAAACTATGTACTCAACTACTTAGGGACTCAACCAAAGCTACCAAGCTTTGTGATACAGGCATTGGTTACATTATTTGCCAGGATATCGAAACTTGGATGGTTTGATTCGGATAAAGATGACTACGTCTTCAGAAATGTTGTCAGTGATGTAGCAAAATTCCTTCAGGTTTGATCATTTCTGCCTTTCTTGTTCAGGCCTTGTAACTTGTGTCTTATGAGAATACAATACTTTATTAACACAATTCAGGGATCAGTGGAACACTGCATAATAGGAGTTCAGCTACTCTCACAATTGACGTGTGAAATGAATCAGATATCTGAAGCTGATGCAAACAGATCCCTCACAAAACATAGGAAAATTGCTAGCAGCTTCAGAGATACACAACTTTTTGAAATATTTAGGCTATCATGTACCTTACTGAGTACAGCTTGTGAAAACTGCAAAAATTTGAATTTCCGCGATGAGGCACAGGTATGTTCTTTATTTCGCTAATCAGATTGATAAGAAACAATATAATATTTCTGGAACATCGGTACTTATGTTTATCATTTCTTAACAGCACGGTCTGATCAGGCAACTGTTGAAGCTTGCACAAAACTGCTTAACGTTTGACTTCATCGGGACCTCAACAGATGAAAGTTCTGACGACCTTAGTACAGTACAGATACCAACAAGTTGGAGGCCTGCATTTTTAGACTTCACGTCTTTGAAACTGTTCTTTGATTTGTATCGCAATCTACCCAATACGTTGTCATCATTAGCCCTCTCCTGTCTGGTTCAAATAGCATCCGTAAGAAGAAGTCTGTTCTCAAATGTGGAGAGAGCAAAATTCTTGACGCACCTAGTGAACGGAATTAAGCATATATTACAAAATCCGCAAGGCCTTAGCGATCCTGGAAACTACCACGAGTTTTGCAGACTATTGTCCCGATTGAAGAGTAACTTTCAACTCGGAGAATTGGTGTTGGTTGAAGACTATCCAGAAGCAATACAGCTGATTGCAAAGTTCACAGTCCAAAGCCTTCAAATGTGGCAATTTGCACCGAACAGCTTGCATTACCTCTTAACCCTTTGGCAGAGAATGGTCTCTTCCATGCCTTATGTAAAGACAGGCGATCCACATTTATTGAACACGTATACTCCAGAAATTGCAAACGCATACATCACGTCGAGACTAGAGTCCGTGGCGGTGGTAGTCAGAGAACGTTTGGAAGATCCGTTGGACGATTTGGGTGTCGTGTACCACCAACTAGAGCAAATATCTGTAATAGGGAGGTGCGAATATCAAAAAACGTGCACGTTGTTAGTACAACTGTTTGACCAGGCAGCTAGAACATACCAAGAACTAATGACACAAACGGCATCACCGACACAGCAAATGGACATTACTATCCAAGAAGGGCAATTAACGTGGCTTGTTTACATTATAGGTACCTATGACGTTTCACAGTTTGCACGTATACTTTTATTCGATAAGATACATTGCGGAACGGTCACTGTTTAGGTGGAGTCATTGGCGGGCGTGTAACATTCAACAGCAATGAAGAGTACGACACCATGGATGGCGAATTAGTTTGTAGGGTCCTTCAGCTAATGAACCTAACAGACTCAAGACTCGCACAGGGTGGCTGTGAAAAGCTAGAGCTAGCGATGCTGAGTTTCTTTGAACAGTTTCGTAAGATATATGTAGGTGATCAAGTTCAAAAAAATTCCAAAGTCTACAGAAGATTATCCGATGTCCTGGGATTGAATGATGAAGCCATGGTACTCAGTATATTCATTCGAAAGATGTAAGTAATTATGCCTAGTTTATACTGGGTCTTAATATAATTAATGTTTACCATAAAACTGTGATGCGTTTTGCAGAATTACAAATTTAAAGTACTGGGGCAGAAGCGAACAAATTATTTCGAAAACGCTGCAACTTTTGAACGACCTCTCAGTGGGATACAGTTGCGTTCGTAAACTTGTCAAATTAGAAGAAGTTCAATTTATGCTCAATAATCACACAGTAGGTATCGAACGATAACACGAAGCTGCGGGTGTAAATAAGTGCCAGAATACGTATAATTGATAATTTGTTTTTATTTCACAGCGAGAACACTTCCCATTTTTGGGTAATAATGTTGCTGTGACAGAAATGCGTTGTCGGTCAATGTTTTACACATCTCTGGGTAGATTATTAATGGTGGATTTAGGAGAAGATGAGGAAAGGTTTCATACGTTTATGTTGCCTCTGACAGGTATAAAGATTAATCCATGTATGAAAAAAATCTTGCATCTCAAGTGCAGTAAACAGCCACAGAATGTAGCGAATGATTGAATGAATGTGAGTCGTGGCGATGAGCAGTAAGTCTTAAAACCTTTTTTGGTTGTGATGCTAGAACGGGCCGAGTCTGAGTAGCGTTCATATGGAACGCAATTATAAAGACATAGGACTTGAACTGTTCTCTGTTTACCACAAATCCTTTTGTCATGGGATGAAAAGAAAGTTTTATTGAAACCCTTGAGCGTAACGTGGATCTGTAAGTTAATGCCTGTCTGGTAAAATTATAGGTGCACTGGAAAGTCTTGGCCAGCTGATGAGCGCTGCAGACACACCACTGTTTGCGGCGGAGGAAGCGAAAAAAGCATTGATCGGTCTAGCGAGAGATCTCAGAGGTCTAGCTTTTGCATTTAACACTAAAACGTCGTACATGATGCTTTTCGATTGGATGTATCCTTTTTTGGCGCATTACTATCACCTGTCCTGCTTCTTTCTTTTCAACCCACGTATTCGATATGTTTCTTATGGAAATTATAGATATCCAAATTACACACCGATTTTATTGCACGCAGTGGAATTGTGGCATCATGAGCCGCAAGTTACCACGCCCGTCCTAAAGTTATTTGCCGAGTTAGTACAAAACAGAAGTCAACGACTGCAGTTCGATGCGTCCTCCCCAAACGGAATTTTATTGTTTCGCGAAGCCAGCAAAATAATATGCAGTTACGGTGATCATATACTGAATGTCGAAGTTCCCAAGGATCAAATATACCCTTTGAAACTGAAGGGGATAAGCATATGTTTTAGTATGTTGAAAGCAGCGTTGTGTGGAAGTTATGTGAACTTTGGAGTGTTTAGGTTATACGGGGATGAGGCATTAGATAATGTACTTAACACATTTGTTAAATTACTTCTTAGTATACCGCAAAGTGATCTTTTGGTATGTATTTCAAGCAAACGGATTCTTTATTACATTACATATTATATACGTAGATGTACGATAAGCGTATTTAGTGTCCGACCATTTTCCATATTCTCTTATTTGCTCTTTGTTAGCTGACCATATTTGTTCTTATCTGTTGTCTCTAATAGGATTATCCAAAGTTGTCAGCAACGTATTACATGTTACTCGAATGCCTGGCACAGGACCATATGGTCTTCTTGTCTACATTACAACCTAGAGTATTTCTATACATCCTATCAAGCATCAGCGAAGGCCTCACAGGACTAGGTGCGCAAAAAGACTCCTACACAGGTCTGTGTGGCTGATTATACCCTACTACTGCCCTCTATATCCTCTATGCCATGTCTTGAATCTCTTATCACTTATTTCAAAAGCGTCGAGACTAATTTGTGTTAATGGAAGGAATTTTCAACATTAAATGCTCTCTATATCGAGCAGACAATGAGTACTTTTGTATAAGTTTCGCTGCGAAAGAGATGTAACATTTATATTTTACGAATTTTTTGCCGTTACTGAGTTTTTTTTCCGCTGTAACTGTCAATGGATACAATTGCAAGTACAGTTTGATTCCGTGCAGTTGCAAGCGAGCTTTTTCTTCGATTACAAGAAGTTGCTACCTTCGTCATTCTGAATTATCATTGCCATGATGAATTCGATATTGTTGAATTATGCTTGTCGATCTGTGTGTACCTATATGTTTTGCCGAAAATCATGCAAATTATCAGATTCAATTTTTCAAGCCTGTGGTATATAAACGCGTTAGCTGGTAAGAGTTCAAAATTTTTTTGCTCAAGTTTATGTCACGTGCTTCTTGCATTGTTGCTTGGAATGCAAACCTTCGTTGTAGGTACTAGTTACTGCGACACTGAAAGGTCTAAAAAAAAAAATGAATAGCAAAATCACATGCTAAATGATTTCTTGCGTATACAAATGATACCAAGATCACTATTACCATGACATAGGCAACAAGAGGATTGGAGTGTGTAGAGTCTGGACCCTAGATGCTGAAACAGAAACTTCTAATACACAATTCCGCATCGTGCGTACCGCTTTCGAAGCCTCTGTTTTTTCCTTTTATACCTGATAGTGCTCTATCTAAATGTCGACAAGTTATTGATAAGATTCTTGAATTTTTCAACATCTTGCTGAAACTGAACGCAATAATGGGTCTAGCACAATATAGTCAGCCGCACAGCTGGCGCATTAATGTATTAACAGTAACAGCTAGTTTTATAAGTCTTATAAGTACTAATTCGCTAATGTATTTCTCCAACCGCTATGCTAGTTTTTAATGTACCGTTTCATTTCACATGTTAACATGCATCATTTGACTTGTCATGTCTCTCTTCTTCCGACTGCTTTCTAATGTGTCTATACACATTACACGTCTGCAAACGTAATTTAAGACGCTGATAATGATGCCTAGTTTGAAATGTTTTTAGCCTTTGTCCTTTGGTTATTTCAATGTGTATCAAAGTTTAGCGACGTGCTTCAAAATATAATAAGGGAACGTGAAAGAATTCTTTGTAGCGTACTATAAGTATTCTCTGAGCGTGAAGTAACCAAATCAGAAGGCAGTGACAATTTTTATGAAGCATGTATTACTTTAGTGCACGGACAAAGGTAGGTAATCTTGCTTTGTAGTGGAGTCGCCACAACGTTCATTGCAATACAACTTATGCCTGTTTGGTTCATTATGTACATCTTAAGATGTTCGGTTACACGAAATTAAATTACAATTCAATTTTAGATACGATGGTGTGTACCGGTTGTTGTGCCACACTCGATCATATTGTGACATACTTGTTCAAGCAGCTTTATCAAAAAGGTACGACCATTGATTGGAATTCGAATATCCATTAACATTGTCTAAAAATTAATTTCCTTATTTGTCGTCAATCTGGTGGTTGTGCAGGGAGAAAAAATTCGGTTGTACCAGGAGGAGGTGGAGGAGATTTATTTTTAGAGGTTTTAAAGCAACACCCTGAGATTCTTCAGCAAATTTTAAGTACCGTATTGAATGTGATAATGTTCGAAGATTGTAGAAATCAGTGGAGTATGTCGCGTCCCTTACTGGGTTTGATACTTCTGAACGAAGAAGTAAGTCCAAGGAAAATAGGCTAGAGCCGTGCGCTCATCGACTATTACTTCCAAATGTCCACTAAACGTGTCCATTCTTGCAGTACTTTAACCAATTGCGAGAAAATATTATTAGGAGTCAACCGCACGACAAGCACGCAACAATGGCTACGTGGTTTGAAAATTTAATGGAAGGAATCGAAAGAAATTTACTCACAAAGAACAGAGATAGGTCAGTAAGGAATGCGTGATGGACATAGGATAGATCTAGGCTGTGTCGCTATATTAAAATTGCATAAACATTCTCTGTTCCAGGTTTACACAAAATTTATCGATGTTTAGAAGAGATATAACCGATGCCCTGAAAGGACCTAATGTGGCCGCAAATACTGTCAGTGATATGATAACTTCGTAGTGATACTGCTCTCTTTCAATTAGATTCTCCTAGGTTCTTGCCTGCCAAATGCTTGAATGTGTGTGCGAGTGAAACTATAAATTATGGTGGAATTAAGAATATGATTTTAGACGAGTATAAAGATAATAAATTAAGTACTATGGTTTTATAAAAGCACTACTGCTTGGCTTCCTATTCTTAATAATCACCTTCTAAGTATCATAGGCATATTTGCACTATATCACATTGATCATTATGAAACTCATGTAATGTTAATAAAATTATTCCATTATTTTTTATCTGACACTTATAATTTAGGTGTTAATAGTTTCGTATGTCGTTCAAAACGTTTATTCATTGCGACTAATTCTTTTTATTACCTTTATACTCTGACGATCCTATAAGTACTACAAAATTCAGGTAGAGACATGCACATATGTTAAGTACAAAGAATTGGCAATACATACGACTCATAGAATGACTGTTATGACCCAGTAACTATATGTAATATATACTAAGTTGTGTCTCGCAAATATTTGTCGATCTGTTCGTTTATCTCCACACATTGTTTCACGATACAAGCGGACGCTGAACTTATAATCGTCCCACTTTAATTCTCGCGTCGTGTTATTTTCGAATGCACACATTCAGCCTGCAGAGTGTCTCGTTCAACATACTTTAAAAAAAGCAATACGCGGTTATTAATTGTACAATAGAAATTATATTAAGTGGCTACATTAATATCTGTGTAACTACTACGAATGTTTTGTGTTCTAGGTTTACACAAAACTTGTCGATATTTAGAAGAATTATAACCGGTGCCCTAAAAGGACCTAACATGTCTGCAAATTCAGTCAGTGATATATAATTTTATAGTGATACTGCTATCTTTCGATTAGTTTCTTCTAGTTTCTTGTCTACCAAATGCTTGAATGTGTGTGCGACTGAAATTATAAATAACGCTGGAATTTGGAATGTTATTATACATGAGTATAAAGATAATAAATCACGTAATATGGTTTCGTCTATCTGACACTGTCGGTTGGCTTCCTATTCGTGATAAATTTTCAGAACTATCGATTTATTTGCACTATCTCGCATTAACAGTTATAGGACTTAATTTTTATCTGACAGTTCTAAATTGAGTATTAATAGTCACGTCTACTGTTCATATTCGGGGATGAAAAATGTTACGTAACGAGATACCCTAAGGCAATATTATAATGACGTATCGTATTATTCAATTTATTATTGTAAACCGTATGTTTATACATTTTACAGTTCCGAAACATTTTCTGAAGATTGTTCTGAAGATAAGTACGAAATATTGATAACGCTATATAACGTTATGGATTAATGTAAGAATTTGAAACGTTATTTTATCCCTGTTTAGAATATATTATTCTGTTTTTTTAATTCCTCTTATTACCTTTGTACTCTGATGCTTTAACGAGTGACACAAAATCCAGGTAGTAACACGAATGCACATGCATCAAGTACAACAAAAACTGGCAGTTCATATGAATAATAAAATGATTGCTATGACGCAGTAATTACATGTAATATAACGCAATTTGTTTGGTCGCTCGTGTTTGTCTATCCGTTCAATTGTCTTCGCTTTACAAAATGAACAGCCGTTGAAAATGTAATCTTAACACTTGAATTCTTGCATCGTTATCTCGACGGACATACACAATTCGACACTGCAGAACTCTCAATTCAGCATACCATCGTTTCATAGGAATTACTTTCAATATCTCCAGTGCCAAGGAAACACATTTTTATATGTAAAACATTGTTAATTACTCCTAGACTCCTTCTTTAATAAATATGATTTCTTCATATCATTTTGGATTTGGTCTTCGCGAATTGTAGTGGTCAGAATAGGAAGCCAATGGTCACTGTATTTATATAAATACGACACATACTATATATTTCATGTTATTTTTATCCGTAGCATACTTTAAATTCTTTAAACGCACTATTTTACTTAGAATTCAGAAGTTCAGTTTATTCATAAGTATAAAAGAGGCATATGAAAGCGTTTGTGACAGTGTTGGATGATGCGTGTACGGCACAAGTTTGCTCCCAAGAGAAAATATAAATTAATCGCTGTTCTGAATTCAGTATAGTACAGGAATACTATATATTATAGACTCAGTCATTTATGAATAATGTGAATGATGTACATGAGGATATTATTAAATTTATTACATGAGAATGAAAAGTTATTATTAATGTACTATTGTATTATTGGATACTACTGTATGAAAAGCGAAAGTAGTCATCTACTGAGACTAAGAACTACGTTATGGAAAAGTAATACACTTCCTGGCTTTTAACGTGCATAATGCAGTGCCTCTTTAAATCAATAAACATTACATTTAACTTATCATTGCTGATATCTTTAATAAACACTTACTGGCTATTTTAATTATAAGTAGTAATGGTATGAAAAAAGTGAATGTTTAGTAAGAAAAACAAACATATGCTATCTGCAGAATTACCTGTTTGCCAGGGTCCTATAGAAAGCCAAAATAAATATGTACGATACTGTAATCGTTTCGGTGTGTCATTGTCGGTAATAGATTTACAATTTTCAGATAACATGGTCATGAGACATACTTGTCTTAGGTTTCTGGCCAATTATCAATCTGACATCCGTTTTTGTATGATCCTAAACTCATGCGTATTATTTATACGTAAATAAATTGTACACGACGAACACCATGAAGCTTGTATGTCTTGTTTTTTTAATGATTCATTACACTTCTAACGCCTTCTTTGTAAAACGTTATTTATTAAGATTACGTCAACTGTAATACAGTAGAATTGAGGTCAGAGATAAGCGAATGGACCATTGTAAAATGCATACTTTTATTACATCTTATAATACATAGTTGTGTTCGTCACGTTACTTCTTAATTGACTTGTAAAAATCTATATATCCATCCGTAAACAATTCATTGTTATGTAGTCTATCCAAAGATTCTTCGAACTTGCTGTTAACAAAGCAATGGTTCAATATGGTTTTCTTTACCTTCACTTTCTTTGGGATTGGAATGGCGGGTTTGAAAGAGACAGTGTTTGGGTCAAATTCGGAGTACAGTTCGTCCGGTTTTCTAAATCAAACAAAAATTGCAAATTTATAACGTGCTCACGCATGAACCATGTATATTCGGTTTATTCTCACGGTGTTAGGCTGAAACATGCATTATACTTACAATTTAGCTATCTCGGCGGTTAATGCACCTTCGCCACTCGTCGGTACATTCCACGCTATGTTTCTTGCCATCTTTTGAACAATGCTGTGATAATGGCGCTAATATGAAAAAAAAAAACGATATGAATTGAGTATGCATCTTTACTGTTAAAACTTAATATAGGGTGTCAATATACTTGATTCAGTAACAAATAGCTGATGGGACTGTCATCACGTATTTCAAAATGTTAGCTGTAAAATGTATGATACGTACCTGTAATGCAACCAGTTCCCACAACGCTGTACAATGTGCATTACAATACTCTGGGTCCTCGACTTCGGGTTGATAAAACCCGTCGCCAGTGGTGTTATCGGTATCCAATAAAACGTTTGCTGTCTTTCCCAATTGCATGACTTGCTTTATGGTGCCGAGAAGTCCAAGGGTTGCGTTGTATTGTATTTGCAACGTTAACGTACCGATCCTTTTGACGAAAGCAATTAAACGCGATTGAGTTATCCTCTTTCTTCTGTTGACCAGGACTTGGACTAAGATCTTTAATACGATTTCGACCTCAGCGTGGGTCTTGCCGATGTGCACGTTAAATAAATTCTTGTACAGATGTACGTAAAACCTGCAATGTAACTCCATTAAGATGTTGCCTTACGTGCCAGTGCTTATGATAAAATGAAGTTTCATAGGTATGTGTGACCGAACCTGTAAGGATCAATGTTTAAGAGTGAACCGTGCCCAGACAAGATTGTAAACACACACTGAACACAGTGCAATTGCTCTTTTAAACCTATTTCGTCTTCGTCCATTAACTTGTCGATTGCAGATACTAGATCCTGATAATATTCCAAGTTAATGCAATGGGCGAATCTGAAATTTTGTGAAAGAATATATGATTATTTATGATCACCCACTAGTTAATTTCAACGATCATAGGAGCTATCGTACTTTGCTAATCCTTCCAAACATGCAGATAAAACTTTGCTGTTCGGCGCTTGCTTCAGGATCCTGAAGTAAATTGTGAACACTATGCTAATTATCTCTGTAAGGACTTTCAATTTCGATTGCTTATTCTCCTCCGCCTTAGTCTCCAACAGCTCTTTCTCCACCTGCTCCAACTTCTTACTCTTCTTCCGTTCTCGCTTACTCAACGCCAGAATCCTTTGCTTATGCGACATAAGTTTTTTTTGTTTCATATCATCTTCCTTCTCCTTCTCCAAATTAACATCTTTCATACGAAGAGATAGTAGGACCGACAACAATTCGGTATGGACAGAGTGACTTTTTAGTTTGATATGCTGGTTCAGTTTACGAACAATCTGTATTTACACATTGCGAAAAGAAAACATAAATTGATATACCCTGTAATAAAAAAGTGGCGACGTATGAAAGTGGCGCAACTTGTAAGTGAAAAATCTAAAAAATTAAGTTTTCACTTATTTTGCGTTACATCGATTTATATTACAATTAAAATAAAGAAATGCCCTTTTAGCAGATTTTTAACAGACCACTCTCATAATGACTTGTAATGAGAATTGGAGGCAACATGGTAACATCCTACCGTGAGTGACACAGCCCCACGCTTATCTTCTTTGAATACTGTAGAAATACATTGAGCCACGGTTTCTCTGACGCTCGGCCTTCTGTTATCCAGCAGCGGTACCAAAAAGTTTGCTATGTTGATGGAGTAGTTGAAGTCCGGATGAGTGATTAATAGGTCGCACATACATTTTACAGCCAGTTCTCCCAGCTGCATCTCTCGTTCGCTAACGATTCGCGTGTCGCCACGTTTTCGCCTCAAAATGTTCGCAATCTTCTCGAGTTTCTGTAGGTAATTCTTGTAACTTCTCAGTAGCACGGCCTCGTAATTTTGCAGTTGCAATGTGTCTTTCTTCACTGCCATACAGTTAATTATAATGAATTCAATGATAGAAACGTTGAAATGTAATCGTTTAGTATTCACGCTTAAATTGCGTACATCTCACTCCATCTTGATTGACTTGGAGAATCTGGTAGGACGGTAGCACATCTTTAAAGACCTCCAAAAGGGAAACAGTTGCAAGCTTTCTAACTGTGAGGTAGACTTCTGGATTGGTTTCTTCCATGAAATCCAAGAGAATCTTGAAATTTCCACATTTAATTTCAGGATTCTCAAGAAGGCCGCTGGACATTATACCTATTTTGAAACGTTTTGTCTTCAGTACTTCCTCTCTACATGCCAGAAGTTCTAGAGTAGAGACAGGTCTTTTATCAGCATCTTCCGTTTCATCCTGAAATTTTACATAATGTTTAGCCAATTAATCCTGAATCATAATGCATAATGCTCCCAAATGTATTCACATTTGATATAGGTGACTCTTACGGTATGTTCTATTTCCGGTTCCATGTCACCGTTTTCGGCATTTTCAGTTGCGCCATTCTCGTCAGGTTTTGTTGTATCCTCTCCTTCAACATTTTCTACTTCTTCCTCTATAACTCTTTTCTCAATATGTCCTTGTGCTGTTTTCACAGGAAGAAGCAGACGTACCCTTTTGTTGCCTTCCTCCCCATTCATCTTTGTCAAATTTTCTTCATACATGTCTTCAACATTATCCTCAATTCCTGTCTTTTTACGCCTTTTCCTCTGTTTATCTGTGTCTGTTCTAAAAAGTAGATGTATGAAGAAATAATATTTCATATGAACACAGATGGCATCAGTGCACTGACTTTAAACTTACTCATTCAATCGGATCTGTTTGAGCAGATTATATGATTTGTTGGAAACAGCATTCCTTAAAAAGTATAGATCATCATCTTCGACCATTGTCATTAAATCTTCGCCATGTTCACTTTCTTCCTCTTCTTCTGGAACGTCTGGTTTTGGTACTGGTTTCTGAACTTGTTTCCTAGACTGCTTGTGCCGTCGCATTTTTAGTTTCCCTTGTTTGGTGAGCTTCGTCCTCTTCTGATTATTTCTTTTGACGGAGCTGATTTTTATTTTCTTCTGTTTCTGTAACATTGGAGAACAGCAATAAGGGCACAAAATGAATTGGTACCATGTGAAGCATTTCTGTTCTTGTTTGTAGATAAAAACCTTAAATTTGTAAATAAATACAACAATGTCTTGGACTTAAAGTAGGTTATATTTATAAATATTATCTACGTTATTAATGTTATATATATATATATATATATATACATACCGTCATTTTTGCCATTTTGATTATTGGCAAAGACAATTGATGTTTTATACACTATCGATACTATCTTATTTTATACGAAGAACGTATAACCATGTCAACTGTATTAATTTTACGTTCGCATGTGACCAACACGTGTCTTCACTCTACAAAACTGCTACAAATTTCAACGCGGATAGTATCGGTAGTATGGCGGACCAGTGGAGGGGATTAAGTGGGATTCAAAATATAATAAAATCGACATATCAAAGAATTCCACTGAATATCGTAAATCAAAGCATGAATAAAATGTTTGTCTCTTTTACACATTTTCAAACGGACGATATTACATATTCCTTCGATGTTAACTACCCACAGTGTTAATAAAATAGAGAAGTTTATTGTGATTCTAACATTTACTTAAATAAAAAGTGAATACATTACGGTAAAAGGAACGAACACCTTCATTTTGTTGATTCTTTTAATTATATTTTCATTATTACATAAAGGAATCGAACGAGATGACGAACCATGTGGGGACAGTAACATGTTATAAACTATATATGTTCATTCTGTGCAAAACGTAATGTTAAATTGTATATTTTTAGAATATATCCATATATTTGTTAATGTCTGTTTTAATTTATGTATTAAATCATCCGTGCGTCTATGGTCAAGTTTTAGCGATCAATTGATGGACCGCCAACTGAACTCGTAGTTCCACACAAGCGTCCTTCTCTTCGATGATGCTACGTATTAAGGTTGCCATTTTTTTCTGAAAAGCATGATACGACCAAAGGTAAAAACACTTATTCCAAAACACCATTCAAGCACGCACCTCGAGTAATTGGTTTTCTTTGGCTAGTTGTATCATGGCTGTCATTTCCGCTTCGTTTGGCGAATGAATCCTTTCCTTTGGTTTCTTTTTCTCCGGTCCTCGTTCGGTTAACATTTCCATCAAGCGCTTGATCTCATTCTTCTCCTGCGTAATGCGCGACTGTAACAGGGCTTGCATGTTCAACAACTCTTCATAAATTAATCTCTCTCTCAACTTATCTATAACATCTTCGGGTTCCGGCTCTGTAGCTAAAATATTAAAAACATGCCTAATGACAAGCAGAAAGTGAAAAATCTTAAAATACCTACCAACTTCATTAGTGACAGATGCTTCGGTATCGTCGGGCTCTACAGACGGCACTGTGACTATTGACGCTTCGACCGCATCGACAGTGTCTTTATCTTGACCGTTAACCTTCCACTCGTTTTGCAGGACATTCGTATTCGAAGCGCTCAGAGACGAAGATTTTTCTCTAACATCTTCTTGGGCCTGTGCTTGACTGCTCTTTTTCACAGCGGTGGTACATAAAATCTGAGATTCAACTTTACTCTGTGCCGTATCCTCCTCCGAAACTTTTGGCTTTTGGAGATTCGGGTCTGCTGGATTCTCGTCGCTCGATTTCACCTCCTCGTCTAAACTCTTTTGAGTGGAACCTTCCAACTTTTGAACCGTTTTGTACTTTCTCTGAAATACAATTCAAACGTCGCATATCGTTCCTTGCTGGCTCATCGATTCCTTCATTACGGCCTTTACCTTTAATTGCGTGATCATTCTTTGCACTTCCCACAATTGTTCTTCCCGCGACTTTGTAACGAACCCTGCGTTCATTTGCATGTGAATTTGCGAGAGTAACGATTCCTGTTTGGATAGCTCACCGGTTATGCTCTCAACAGTTTCCGGTAAATTGATGCAGCCAGATGAAAGCGGTGGAACGTACTTCGTTAATTTGACATTAGGAAAGAGCGCTTTACAGTGGAAGAGCAAGGCTGACATTAATCTGTGACTCATTTGACACACTGGGCTTAACGTCATGGAAATTGTTTGTGCATTCATTTTTGTTGTTTTTTCCTAAGAGGAAATGTACGACATATAAAAAATGATTAAACAATCCGTGGGTACTGTGCAAACTTACACATGCCGTCACATGATCCAAATGAAGTGTCAGCCATGCAAGGAGGACCCTGTTACACTCTGGTAGCTGTTGTGTCAAGTGCGCCAATTGTGCTTCCCGTTGTGCAACGTCTTTCGTGGATGCCGCTTGCTCAAACCTCGATATTGTTTCGCTGTTCTCCAGTGCAGGCTCTGGCAGTTCTCTGTATCACCATAATGCCACTTTTTGGGTAATGGATCTTAAAGCACATTTCGGTAGTAGGCCTTTTCAAATACAAACCTAAGAAAGAGTATCAATAAGCTTGTAGCTACCGTAGGTTCAAATTCAGATATATTCACAGCCTCCCGTTGATTATACAGCTTCTTTAGATGTTGAACCTTTGACTTTACCCCTGGAACTTTGTACAGACCCTCTATGTTCATTCCGTACTCTTCTACACAATCTATACAATCTCGTACAACTAGCGGTAGTTCGACGCCGTCGTGACATCGACTTCTTTCCACTGCCAGATGTAAGCTGACGCCAAATATGGGTTGCTCCTCTGATTTTTTTTATTGAGGCATAAGAAATCGAATTAGCATTGCGTAAAATTAATACAAACTTGATTCTTACAGACAAAGTTTGGCGAGATTTATTTAAATGACGCTAGCTTATTGGTAAGTTTAATTAGCGTCCGTGTATCGTGTATTACCTCCAATGTCTGCACCTTCTTCCCCAGTGTGTTTTCCTTTCTTCCGATCCTTTAACTTTTGCTTAGACTTGTCTTTCTCCTTATCCTTACGTTTTTCCTTGTCTACATCCTTATCTTCCTTGTCCTTCTTTTTCTTTTCTTTCTCCTTATCCACATCCTTTTCCTTTCCTTCCTTCTCTCTGGACTTCTCCCGCTTCTCCTTCTTGGATGGAAATTTAAAAGCTTTGGTCTTTTTCGACTTTGAAGGACTTCTGTGAGTTAAATTACATGCAAATACACGTAATAGGGTACTTACATAAAGCAAGGAAAATAAAAGATTCAAAATTTTGTTATGTTTCCCACTACTGCATAACTTTTCTCTAAATCTCAATTATAATTTTACAAACATTTTCACTCATTCTCATTATGCATATAGAGTATAAAAACTCTCACAATGAAATATGCATTTACCACACAAATAAGGGTTACAATAATTAATAGTATAAAGTCATGGACACTAGAAATCAGTCTGCTTGACATTTATGATGTGTAATACAACGGATGAACCAAAAAGTCTGATGTACAGTTAACAGAGCGACAGTAGCATAAGCTATGCGCTGTTCACAGAGCTAATTATTGTAAATACGCTAATCTCTGCAAATTAGTACCACTTAAGGAACCTAGCCCACAATGACAAGAAAACAAGTCTCTTTACATCTTATCATAGCGTTAACACAATTCATTCATCAATACTCCTTGAAAAGGATTTTAACAAGAAGGAATGAGGAAAATTCTTCAAAACATATTACTTTGTTTCTTGTTCTTCGTCGGGGGAACTTTCACCTTCTAGTGTGGCGTATCCTCTATCTTTTCTATCCTTCTTTTCCTTACGTTTACCACCCAACAGCTCCATCTTAGAATGTTTATCGTGTCCCCCTTCATCGCTAACTAAGGAAACAGAAAATTCAAACATACATAGTCTCTAGAATGTCAACAATGTTATAGTAAGGTGAGATCATGCAACGTCAGGCATGTGGGACACACCACGATATAAAACTCAATTGCTGGTAACCTCAGCGGAATTCTTAAAGACCGAAAACATAACATACGAAGTGAGAATTCAATTGACAGTAATTTTAAGATTCGGATGACAGATACATAACCTAGCTCTAAGTGCCTGACAAACGAAGTCCTGCGTAAGTCCTGTAGGACAAAATACGTACAGTCGCTTTCATTGCTTCTTCTTGCCGATTCCGACGCGTACAATCCTGGAAATTCCTTCTCGACATCCGGACTCTCGAAGTCCATCCTCCTCCTTTTTGACACTTAACCTACTTGAATGGCCTTGTCCGCCTGAAGTATCACCCGTTCGTTCATAACTCGCCTTCGATTATCGATTCGATGGACGGAAGGTCGGTTCGTATACGCAAACAGAAACGTAGAAGGGCTGTTTTCGAAGTTATTGCCCGTCATCGATCGACTAACCATTTCAATTTATATAGAAATAGATGTTGTCAGTTATCAGTCCTGAAACGAATTATTGAAATCATTTTGGAGTGGATGACCTCGGTGTTTGAAGTAAGTACAGCATCGTCCGTACGTCGCTCTACTCGGCCGCCCGCACGTGCTTTCTGCGCTGTCGAATTTACTAATATCCAAACGTAATTCTTTCAGTCACAAAAAATACATAATTACGTATTTTCATCGTTTGCTTAAGGTGTCGTTAAATGATTATATATACCGAGAAATTAACTCAACTCTCAGTGCGCCATTCTCGCTGTAAATTTGTCAATTTCGAAACATCTGACACATGCGTATCCGGTCTTACAATTAACTCCGGCATTCGAAATTTCAAAGCGTACGCTGACGCCAATTACGCCCGCGTCGCATGCACAATTTTCATATAAACACGTCGCATTGAATCTCTTTTTATGCAGCTGCCACTGTATTGTGCAACTGCAAATTACGTGCGAAGAAATCGGTCTAGCGTGTCAAATGATCGGCCGAATGCGCAGCTCGTGCAAGTACGTAGAATGTGCGTGACGCAATTAAACGAACCGATGCCCTTGGCGAGTACATTATCACCACGAGCGACGCCCTACTTTGGCGCGAACGGTCCACCACACGACCTTCGCTTGCGTCATCGGATGCGGGACCTTGAGAGACGACGCTTTCTTGGGGTTCCTCCTTATTCCGCAGATGAGGGCGATCGTCGAGATCGACTTCGATTGCAGTATCCAATTGAGTCGTGCGCCGGCGCGCCACACGTGCGATCTCGACGACGGCGACGGTTGAGTTTTGGACAAGTCCTTTGTGCACAAGGACTATCGCGTCGCACGGTGTTCGCTGTTCAGATGTTCAGTAGTTTAACTGTCACGGCATGTCATCTGCATCAACGATTTCCTCGTTGAAGGTATGTAATATGATATCTTTTTGAGATGTATTTCAATTTGTTATTCTTATGTGCAGTCCTCCAGCATCGTCGTTTCGATGTTTCTTCTTTGTTGAGAAGACCGTGTGATCACTCATAGCAGAACGTCGCTCATGGTTGTTACGGGAATTAATTGAATTGAATTAGTTAATATAAGTATGCTGTGTACTTGTCTTTTATTTGAATAGTAGTTCAGGGGCGGCGCTGTAGTCGGTGAATTTCAAAATGTAGTTACATGGCGAACATGGTAAGCATTCGTTTAACTTGAACAATATTAGTAAATGGCTTGAAATGATAAAAGAACCGGACGAAAATATCGATTTTCGAATAGTGTATTAAAATTTGATATCCTACGGTCCTACGAATGATAAGTGTCTTTAGGAATGTCGAATTAGAACCGTTACATCAGTTCGATGAACCTGTAAGCCTACTCTTTTGCTCGTCATTGACACTGAGATCAAGGTTTTACGCATGGCACATTGTCTCTTGATTCATGCCGAACGTATGCCGTGAACGAACGGACCGATTAGGCAGACGCGTTCTCTGAACGTCGGCAGTCACTGTTCTGCATTCACTCGGCATTCTCGTTTCATGTGACCAGCGTCATAAAATCTTGACAATGCCTACCATCGGGAATTCCACAAGTAACTTGGTCAGCATGAGGCTTGCGCGCGGTCTTTTGAAACAAATCTCGGACCATCGGACAGTGTATTCATGGCTGGGACACGACTCGTCATCTAGTTCCTCCAATTCTCACGGGCAATAATCGAAGGACAGTAGTGATACAAAAGAATCAAGAATATCAAAGGATCGAGGTATATGAACAACGTGATCTGTTCGCGGGACGTTGCCAAAGAATTCAGTTGTCATTAAGGTACCATACGTCACCTAAGTCATCAAATGAAACTGAGAACCTGCCAAAGGATCCAACCATTTACTGCCGATCGAAGAACTGATCTTCTAAGGGCATTCAAAGCTGGAAACTGGCGTAGTACCATGTGACATCTTCAGAGATCGATCCGAAAGATCTCGAAACTTGATGATGCAACGATTACTCACGCTACTGCTTCTCTTGCCGTGCGCTCGATGCATTCTATCCCCTGGGATCCTGGAATCAATTCAGCTCTTCGTCTCCGGCTTTCCGGACGATTTGGTAAGCGACTCGACCTCTTCCACGCCGTCCTATGACTTCGTCGTGATCGGCGCCGGCTCAGGAGGATCAGTACTAGCTAATCGACTTACGGAGAATCCGAATTGGAGTGTCTTGCTGCTGGAGTCGGGCAAGGACGAGATATTCCTGACGGACGTGCCCCTCACTGCGGCCGTTCTTCATATAACCAACTACACCCGGGTCACGAAATGCGTCCGGCGTTCAAGGAACCGGGACGGAAGTGGCGGATATTGTCTGGCGATGAAAGAGGGACGTTGCAACGTGCTCGCGGGCAATGCCGTGGGAGGAACGTCGGTCATCAATTTTATGATCTATTCCAGAGGGTCGCCGGTCGATTATGATCGCTGGGAGGCTGAAGGCAATCCCGGCTGGAGTTACAGGGACGTTCTGCCGTATTTCGTTAGGTCGGAAAACTGCAGGTTGACGAAACCGGACGCCAGGTACGCTCGATACGACGCACAGTGTGTTATTTTGGCAATCTAGCGGGACAAAAGTATCGTCTTGGTGCTTGAACATGATTTTTAATTTTTGTTCAGTTGTAAGTAGTCAAAATGAAAAGAAAATAACCTGGTAAAAAACAAATTTCGAGCCCAAAAAAAAAAATTTTGAAAAAATTATAAATTTAGATATTATGTAATTTGTTTTACATTAACTAATGTAATATGAACAGAACAATAATTATAGTTCAAAAATATATTCTTAACAAATTATGAATGATAACATAGCTGGCAAATATGGCTTTTTTCGCATTTGTGCTCATTCTACACGCAGATAAAAAATATTCAGTTTCTACCAAAAGCGCAGGAATGCGCAGAATGTTTTTACAGTTTTGGGTACTTGAATGCTCATAGATTAAGTCTATAAAAGAATCTAGTTGGAATTTTGCGGAATAACTAAGAAAAAGTTAACCTCAATGTCATGTAGTAAACGAATATTTCGCCTGTGGAGCCCAAACTTTGAAGAACAATAACTGCATAAAAACAATTGATATTTATATAAGAAAAACGAGCAGAACATACCATATTGAAGGCACAATTCGGTATGAATAAAAAAAAAACAGGAAAATTTGCCACTTTTCCAGAATTTACGGGTAAACAGAACGAACTGAGAATAACGAGCGCAGACCATTAATTTGCAAGATGAATACGGGTGGGTTCAAACATGTCCCAACACCCTGTGTTGAAGGCAAAAGAGTAAACAGTTTCAGTTTCGAGACTACCTAATATCCCTCTGAACACACGCAATAGCGTCCACTTAAAAAAAAAGAACTTCATTTTTGAACTTTTGTCCACCTAGATTGCCGAAATAACACACTGTGCGACGCTCAAATCTCATGCGACGACGTCCATTGCGTCATTCCTGAGAATGAGATGGTTCGATAGTATTTTATACTTTACTGTTTCGTTTAGGCGATGCTCGTGTGTAAATGATACTTTGTTGGATTTGTGAGAATGGACGCTTCGGGGAGAATGGTTTTCCGCGTGTATTGCTATCGGCATCGGCTTTCAGCGCTCTACTATGGAGACCGTTTTCGTGCTTTGCCAGAATGTCTTGAAAACGATAAGAAATATTGTTTACAGATATCGCGGTCGTGGAGGATATTTGGATGTCACAGTGTCACCTTACACTTCTCCTTTGACCGAACGATTTTTAGCCGCTGGTCAAGAATTCGGCTACAGCATCGTAGACTACAATACTGACAAACTAATTGGTTTCTCTCAAGCGCAAGCGAACTTGCGAAACGGGCACAGAGTCAGTGCCAGTAAGGCGTTCCTTAGGCCAATTCGTCACAGGGCCAACTTCCGCCTATCAAAGCTCTCTACTGTCACGAAGATCGTTATTGATCCAAAGACGAAGCGTGCGGTGGGTGTGGAATATCAGAAGGACAACAGGAAGCACTTTGTTAGGGCCACAAAGGAGGTCTTACTTTGCGCTGGTAATTACGTCTCTTTTATTTTTCCCGATATTCAATTTATGGCTTCCTGTCGTCTCATCGATATAATGCTATAATTATGACTTCTAATCAGACGTGATATCAGTATATGGTACGATTTGATGCGAACAGATGTCTGTTACGATACTTTGATTACATCGGTCGACAATTTCTTTCGACTAGGTGCTCTAAATTCCCCAAAACTGCTAATGTTATCTGGAATCGGACCGAAGGATCATCTCAAATCTTTGGGCATCAACGTCGTCGAGGATCTGCCCGTCGGGTTAAATTTGCAAGACCATATCTCGATGTCCGCTTTGACGTTTCTCGTCAATGAAAGCGTGACCATTGTCGAGCCGCGTCTCGTCTCCAATTTGGCCAATACTTTCGATTATTTCGTCACTGGCACAGGTCCTTTGACTGTGCCCGGTGGTGCCGCTGGAGTGGCTTTTATTAATACGAAAGAAGAGCCCAGAGATGACGGCAGGAGGATTGAGAAACCTTCAAAGAACCGTTTTGAGGAAAATGCGTACCTAAGTTTGCGAAAGAGTCCTAGAAATCAAGGTAATATTATTACGTCATTATAGTAATATTAACAACGAAGAATACGTAAAACCTGAAGAACATGCCGTTTTGGTGCGAATTTTCGAAGGTCGATTTTCTCCATATACAACATGATATAAAAGTAATGAGGCTGGGAATTTTTCCTAAAATCAGTAACAAACACGGTTTGATGTGGCAGCGCACCTCATTTATATTTATGCCGTTTGTTCTCAGTTCATGGCGCGCCGAACGTGACTTCGATCAAAGTCAGCCCGAATGTTTTTAAAGAACGATTAAGCATCGGCGAATACCCAGCAAACGAACCGGACATTGAGTTAATATTGGGCATAAGTGCGATGACAGGCGATATATCGGGCAGCTACAGAGGGCTCTTAGGGCTGTCGGACGAATTCTACAACGAAGTTTTTGCTCAATTCGAAGGCTTTGACGCGTTCAGCGTTGTTCCAATACTGCTTCACCCAAAGAGCAGAGGCCGAATCACCTTGCGAAGCGCAGATCCTTGGGATGCGCCAATATTCGAGCCAAATTACTACCAGCACGAGGATGATCTACGTACTATGATTCGAGGACTTAAGAAGGTCGGTTGCTAAATCTCTCGCAATCATAAATACTTATTCCTATTCCCGATGTCATAAATACCTATTCCCAATCCCATTCAACATCAATCGCCACTGCTTAAAATAACCATACTACATAGCAGGCTATTATTAGCGTTTTATTTGAATATGTTGACATCGTTTAGCAGCGTGAGTCTCATCTGAACTTTTAATATGAACGTCGAAAGTCTGCGGACGGATTTGCTGTGCGCAACTGGTTCTCCATGAACAACGTACGCGCGTTGCAACACTCCGTAGGCATTAACGCCTGAAACACACCTTAACCTCGTTGCACAATACCCTCACCGCGTGTTCTTCCGTTTAATCGAGTGCTTCGTAACAGTCCATTCAGCTAACACCGTAATCAAATCATAAGATGAATCGGAAGATGTCTTTGATCTGTTCAATCTACTCAGCTATAACGTACTAACTGATTCTGTTTTCCTTCACTGCCGTCACATCAACAGCTCAATGTCAGCACTCGGCGTGTGCAGAATTTCACTGGATGCGATGCTGAATCTTTGTTACAGGCCGTGGAGGTAGGTTCTGCGAGGGCGTTCAAACGGTACAACGCGACCTTGTTGCCGGTTCAGTTTCCAGGCTGCCGGGATGTGCCCTTCAGGTCCGACCCGTACTGGAGCTGTGCCGCGCGTCACGTGACCTCGAGCTTGGGTCACTTCGTGGGCACGTGCAAGATGGGCACGAGGAAGAATTCGGGCGTGGTGGACCACAGGCTACGCGTGCACGGGATCAACGGTCTCAGGGTCGTGGATGCCAGCGTAATGCCGAGCATAATCGCCGGCCATACCAACGCGCCCGTTTATATGATCGCCGAGAAGGCCAGTGACATGGTAAAGGAAGAGTGGACGGCGTGAAGTGGCTCGCATGAATTTGCGCCCTCAGATTTGTTCATCGCTGGAACATCGATCTGATGTCAGATGTCACTTACAAGATAGTCATCGTGCGTGCATCGTAGTACAGCTGTTCATTAGATCAAATAATTTATTGGCATATACAACGATTTGGCTTATATCGACCTGGCTGGTTCATTTGCGGATTTTTGCTACGTTTCATGACTTGAGTCGCTTGGTTGTTGTTTTGTGGTGGTGAGGACGTCGCAGTTTTTATTCTTTTTTGTCTGTTATATGACTTATGATCTAACGAGAATGCTGTTTCATGGAAGAGGATGTGATAGGGAGCAGTTCTCCGTAGATTGTACATAAGACTATGTGTAATGTGCCGTACCGTGTGCGTGAATAATTACTGATATATCCGGATGGAATGCTGCAACGTGCGAATGAACGACGATTAGCGTAAGAGTCGTTGAGTTACTTTAATTGATATCCATCGTTAATCGAATATCTCGTACTATTACGTACAATACATATCTGTATATAATATTAAACTTACGAACGATTTTTCATTCTAATGACGAACAATCTATTGATTCATGATGTACGAGCAATGGAGATAGCTGAAATTGAGATAATTCGAATGATCACATGATATACCATGATCGGCGAATAGCGAGATAGACTGTGTTATAAATTATTAACAACTGGTTGACCGCCTGTTATGCGGCCATAACAACATACACAAGAGTGCTGTCTTTGGTCATCCTAGTCATTGTTAGCCGTGACATTGGTATTATTAACGATTTCATCGCTATCCTTGCTTCATTTCTGTTATTTACACGTCATGATACTTCGATCCCTCCGGCGCGGCGCAAGGTATAAATAAGATGATGGTGTGAGGAATGTTTTGTTTATCGCCGGCGTTCATCCGCCACAAGGAATTGCTCGGCCGCAGCTAATTATCTTCCGATTATGTCCACGTGACTCATTTGACGTGTTCACAGAATCGCAATAACGACGACTGACAAGACACCGTAAGCCTGCCATCGTGCGGCGCCTGAAATGAAAATTTCTAATTACGCTTCCTGCATTCGATCATTATCGCAGGATGTTTGTCTAATATAAAAGGAGAACATTGGCGACAGACGCTATTACGAGAGTACGCGTTTGACAAACTGTTGTTTTTTTTAGTCCATCTGGTTAATTTGGTTAATTCGCCGAAGGTGTAAGGTAATTAGTATTTACCACTGTCACTGTATCGGATACAATCATTCAGCTCTTCCGTCGTCGTGTAATCCTCGGCGCAGGTACAGGAACCTAGAGGAAGTGTCTTTCATGAGCAATATAGGAAAGGCAAAAGGCGAGAATTTTTGAACACAGCCACAATCGCAATCATACCTTCGACGCAGTCTACGTTCATCACGTCCGTCGAATTCGAATCTTTATACGTTGACGTGACGCACTCCTGATGTCGCAGGCAACGGTGGCCCAACGCTAAAATGAAACAAGTATGCATGGCTTTGCTTCGTAACTTCTCCCCATTTCCACCAGTAACGTGTTTCACAACGTTGGGCATGACTAGTGACGTTATCGCAAACTCTGGTTGGAGTACCATCGTGACCGTCAGCTTCTCGTAATGAAATTTCTGGAAAGGAGAAACTAACCGACACTTCGAAGACAGGCGGATCCACGACGATGGAACTTCTTTAGGCACGTGCAAACACCGTCAGGACCGCACCCGGAGTTCATCAAGAATGCTTCGCATTGAGAATCCTCTTGACAGGACTCTCCAACCGAGTTGGCCGCTTTCAAACACCGACGACCGTCGCCGGATAGCACGTGGTCGACTTTGCAAACGCACGTGCCGGTACATCGTGAATTGTCCACGACGCAGTCATCGTCGCTCGTGCAGTGGTCTCCTAAGTCTGGAGGACAACAACTTAGTCTAAACCCGTACTGTTCTCCAAAGACATGAATATTCCATGTTCCTTAGCACACACAGATTTGCCCCACGAGTGCATAGAATTCTGGACTTCAAATGATTCAGGAGCAATTGTTGGCAGAAAATCTGCCGTTGTGCAGAATGTTGTTTGCGCTTTATTATAACGAGTTCTATACATACTGAGGCTTTATTCTGTAGTGTATCGGAAGCACAAAGCGTGACCTGGTATTTCTTCGCAAAAGACATGCTTTTTCAGCTAAAACGCATACGTACATGCGCTTTTCAGGCATTCACTGTTGTCCGAGCTGGGATGATGCTGGAGAGTGCAGGCACAGTATCCGGAAACGCAATAACTGTCTTTGACGTAACAATTGTGATGCGTCTGGCAAACGTGACCCAGTCCTGCTCAAAAGGAATCCCTGTGATTCGCCGGCGTGAGACGACGTTTCCGGCAAGACGCGAGTACGTCGCTCGCTTTATCAAAGACCAAGGCACCATCCTCGACCGTCGCGTCTCACCGGCATGGCAGCGTGACCGAGGTGGCCGAGGATGCGTAAAATGTCGTCGGCCAAACAGGAGGAAATTAAACGATAGCGCAGCGAAGCATACGTAATTTCCATTATTACAGCCTGTTACGCGATCTCGAAGTTCATTTGCATGAAAGAGGCTCGGCACTATTGAAAGTTCCTCTTCGATCCGACGTCGCGCGTCGACGCGTTTAATATTCTCTTTGTTGCGGCGGCGATTCGATAGAAAGCGGCATTCGATTCGTAAATCCTACCCAAGTTTCACGTTCTCGCGAACACCTGACCTTGGAGCGGTACAGGAAAATATGTATAACTCGAAATTGTCTGTATTGATTCACGAGTGTTTCGACTGTCGCGCAACGTTTCCGAGAGATCGAGAAGCCGACAACGATTCCTTACGTATCAGTCATACTACGTTGAATCGCGATGCATCGGGGTTGTTATTCCGCGAGAGCGCCGTAAGTGCGAGTAAGCAAGCCGTGGCTTGAGAAATTACGCAGGAAGTGGGGGATACACTCACCGACAGACTCGTAACACCTTCCTTCCTCGAAGCGGGCGCCGACGGAGCATTGGCAGGTATTATCCCGGCACTCGGAATGGGGTGCGAAAGTTACGCGGCACTGTACGTCCGCTATGCACGGGTCGCCCATCGAGCTGGCCACTTGAAAAGAATTAGGCGAAACGTACAATTCGGTCGGATCGCCTCGGATGTGCCGGCGGTGTGCAATTGACGAAACGAAGCTGCCTCGATAATGCCGGGCTAACGAGGACCGCGCACTTGGTGAAATTGAATTTCACGCCGGTGCGGCACCGGCATTATCCTTGAACGGCGTAGTACTAATGTAGTCGCATTGTTGCCACCGCGGCAAAAGACGCGGCGCTAGATTCGGAACATGGTTATGGTAATTTTTAATCGTGGCTCATTGTCAGTCTATTCTCTCATACGAACGGCTGAGTTGTGCGCACTTTGGCTTCCGGCTGATCTCGCGACACGCGCTAACAATACTCCCGTAACAATTCATAATCATGCTCGTTCCTCGTCTTTTTCGATCCGTTCGAAAGATAGAAACTCACGCTAAACTCTCGTTCCCGAACTATACGCATACTCTGTGCACGAATCGCGGCGCCGCACAGTGTGTTATTTCAGCAACCTAGGTGGACAAATGTCCAAAAATGAAGTTCTTTTTTTTTAAGTGGACGCTATTGCGTGTGTTCAGAGGGATATTAGGTAGTCTCGAAACCGAAACTGTTTACTCTTTTGCCTTCAACACAGGGTGTTGGGACGTGTTTGAACCCACCCGTATTCATCTTGCAAATTAATGGTCTGCGCTCGTTATTCTCAGTTCGTTCTGTTCACCGGTAAATTCTGGAAAAGTGGCAAATCTTCCTGCTTTTTTTTATTCATACCGAATTGTACCTTCAATAAGGTATGCTCTGCTGGTTCTTCTTATATAGATATCAATTGTTTTTAGGCAGTTATTGTTTTTCAAAGTTTGGGCTCCACAAGGCGAAATATTCGTTTACTACATGACATTGAGGTTAACTTTTTCTTAGTTATTCCGAAAAATTCCAACTAGATTCTTTTATAGACTTAATCTATGAGCATTCAAGTACCCAAAACTGTAAAAACATTCTGCGCATTCTTGCGCTTTTGGTAGAAACTGAATATTTTTTATCTGCGTGTAGAATGAGCACAATTGCGAAAAAGGCCATATTTGCCAGCTATGTTATCATTCATAATTTGTTAAGAATATATTTTTGAACTATAATTGTTGTTCTGTTCATATTACATTAGTTAATGTAAAACAAATTACATAATATCTAAATTTATAATTATTTTTCATAAATTTTTTTTTTTTGGCTCAAAATTGTTTTTTTTTACCAGGTTATTTTCTTTTCATTTTGACTACTTACAGATGAAAAAAAATTAAAAATCACGTTCAAGCACCAAGACGGTACTTTTGTCCTGCTAGATTGCCAAAATAACACACTGTGCGCCGAACGAAATTATCACGAGCGCACTGACGTTCCAGTCGCCCCCCAGTAGAATTTCATACGAACATCTCTCGTTCCATCGCGAAATCCCTGCCGACAGAAGCGCGTGATGGCCTCGTTATCGATTCGCGACTATTAATGTATTCCGATCGTTAGGCGGCGGACGATCGCGAACGAGGGGCCAGGAACCGTGACGCGGTTCGAACGATTTCGATCAAAGGCGGCCGGAGTGGCCGACGAGGCCGGACATAGGTCACTCTTACTCTCGCAAGGCACGAAATTATTCCTCAGTTTTGCCGCATCGTCGAGCACGACGGACGACACGCTCCAGGTGAGACGACGGGCCGTGAGAAAGGGACGAATAGGAGGAATAGGGACGAGTCGGACGGTACGATCTCCTCGATGGAATCGGACCCCCGAGAGGTCGGTGACATCCACTCGACCATTCGACCATTCGACCATTCGACGTGCCCTGCCTCCTGGCTGCCTGGCTCCCATGATATGATTAATCAAAAATTATCTGGCCCACGCTGCGGCCAACGTCGTCCGCGCTCGACTAGCAAAACTACCAGGAAACTGGCTTCGTGCATTACGGCACGGAAGCAAATGGGGGGTAACGTCATTAACGTGGGATTAACTTTCAAACGCGATTTTCCGAGCAGATAAAGAGCCGGCGCGAATCGCATTTTCTTATTCCTGCTAGCGACGCGCAGAATGCGAGGCGAGCATTGCGGGAAGTGAAAAAATATGAGAAGGGCATCGTACCTTTCAAGCACTGGACGTGAGTGCGATTCTTGTAGACAATGTACTCGTCCTTGCAGAAACAGGCAACTTGGTTCAGGCAATAAGCGTTCTCCATACAATCCGAGTCGTATCTACACTTTGCGAGGGTATCTAAACAGAAACGGGTGCATTAGTAATATATTCAGATAGACGATAGATACGAACTGGCTTATTGTTCGCATTGGTCCGATGCTTCGCGTATGCTTCATTACAATACCAATCAATCGCACGGCTAATCTCATCCCGTTATTTGCTCCGCTCTTCTACCATTAACAACATTTGGCAAACTAATCAACGATCTAATCTGACAATTAACAATGATTCCGCGAATCGCAACGGTATGCTGCTACATACACATGTGCCGTTCGTCATGAAACAATGAAACCTAACGTCTCAGTTCGAGTGCAACGAAAACCGACGTAAGAGGTGTCCCTCTTGGAAAAACAACTGAAATCTACATGTCGGCAGAAGAAATCGCTCCTCCGGCAACGGCTTCGATAGAGTCGAGCAATACGTACGGGGTGGCAGTTTGCGATCGTAGCATCGCGACGGGTCCTCGTTGACGTAAGAAATCGTCGCGCAGACGGTGACGGGCACGAGGACGAGGAGCCTCGACAATTTGGCCACCGTCCCCGTCGACGTCATCCTCGGTACGTTGCGGGAACGTCGTTGTCGTGACGTTCCATCGCCGTCAAGCGGTTCGGCACCATCAGGGACCAGCTCGATCGATCGATCGATCAGGGCTCGCGCTCCGGCACCAGCACGATCGCACGCTCGCCTATTTCGTGCTCTCGTCGCACGACAACCGGAATTCTCTCTTCGAGGCGAACCTTTTTCTTCGAGTTACGTCGTTCGCGCCGACGCCGACGCCCGCTTCATTTTTCTTCACAACTCGCCACGATTAGGCCCTGTTTTGCTCGCTAAGTCGGTACGCGCCGAAAGCGGACGCTACGTCGAACGACGGAGTCAAAGGGATCGACGACGGTGCTGGGGCGAATGTCGAGTGAGCGGCGATCCAGGATTCTCTGTTGCGCGTCCTGTTTCGACAGTGTCACTCTATAAATACACCCACGCTTGACCGATTCTGTATACATTCACCTATGTCCGGCACAAGTTTAATTGCCGACGATTGATCGTCGCGCTCGTTATCGGCTGCGCCACGCGCACGATCGTTTTTCAACTTGTTGATTCAACCGCTCGACGTCAGCCGCGATATTCATGGAATACGTTATGCAATCGATTAGCGCTCGATGTTACGTTTATCACGTTTCGACGGCCGCCGGGACACTGACGGACAGCCGCGGATAGGTGGATCAGCTGTTAATGTTTAGCGGCCGCCTTTTTTGCGGCTTCTGTATTCTATTACACGACGTGGGTGGGGACGCCAATGAAATGCCGGGCACAAGTTGTCTGCCGTCACGTAAGTGTCGTCACGACAGCGTTTGTTCATGATATCGATTCCGCGATATTCCTGTTTTCCGCGGGCTGGTGATTTTGCGAAGCGAGGCAGGAAAACTCGCCAATTTTTTCTCTTTCCCGACACACGCTTTCTATTCCGTCGCAATTTGAAGATAGCTGTAAGATTCGAATAAATCGTATGTGTTCGTAGATATTATATAAATTTGCAGGTTTACGGCTTGGTGAGTTTGTGAGACCGCGCATTCAATGGTTTGCAGATTTGTGAATTGATGCATTGCTGGACTTGGAGATTATTCGCTCATCCGTGCGTCGATTGATCCGCAAATTTATGAATCCAGTCACCCATGGCCTTCCCGAGTTTACAAAGCCGTGAAACTGAAAATGTTCGCGTGCGGAAACGTATAATTCAAACACATACAATATTAATATATGTGTGACGATCTCCTATGCAACCTGTATTGGAAACGATCGTAGAGAACGACGATTTGCGAATAATAATTAAGAAGATAGTGAAGATACTATCGATATCGTCAGATTTCAGTTTGATTTTACGCGCGTCCGACAAATTGCGTGGAACATAATGAGATAAATTAGCGTAGTTAATTGAAATCGATTTTCTCTCTCTCTCTCTGTCTCTCTCTGCGCAGCATGCACATCGATGAATCACAAGACACACCTCGGACGACCTCGAACGTAACGACAGCTAGTTCACAGCGCGGTTCTCGTTAATCGTTCCCAATTATGCGGTAATAATTTAATTATGGGGCCATGATTCGATTAGATTGGGAATAATTTCGTTTGCCAGTTGGGGTCACACCGACCCCGGTCGTAGGAATGACAAATTGGGGAACGAGCGGCGTACGTATTGTCGACACAACTAATTCCTACAATAAAAGTGTCAGAATAATGCGAGCAGTGGGCAGTTACAGATTGAAACAGGCGAGGGTGTGAAAAACTTTAGCGCGCGATTTATCGGCCCGCGGTTTTAAAGATCGTCCCTCACTTCGAAACGAGGGATCAGATTGATCCCGAGAATGGCACTGACATTTCATGCGATCTCGAAAATCAAGGATGATGTCGCGATAAATCATCGTCGCCCGTCTTCGAAATTCACAGTCTAAACATCCATTTACGGCAATCGCGTTACCGATCGGCAGATCGTTAGGCGCGAAGACTGACTATCAGTCAAATATTTACTCCTTACAGAATCTCATTTTGAAAAAAAGCCACGCAGTTTTTCGCAACGACGTCGACAGACGAATCGGATCCGAACCAGGACCCATTTTCGATCCGAAAACGTGAAAAGCGTGTGACGCACGTCATGCGCGACACGTATCGAGCAAAGCGAACTTCTCGTTTTCGCTCCTGTCGGACGATATAAATCCGACGGACAAATTTGACGGATCCGTCTAGCGGCCTTCGACACCGAACCGACGAAACGTCAAAGGAGAGGAACGAGGATGGCGTAGGCCTCCGCGCTTCATAACGATTTATCGCCGCTCGTCGTTTGCCGGATTGCGTTGACAGTTCGACACGGCGAAGGGTTCCCTTTCCCTCCCGTCAAAGAATCCGCTTAGAAGCGGCTCGCTTTTATAGTTTCGTCTCGCGGTTACGCAACATATGAGACTGCGTGTCAGGAGGTAATTGCCGTGCACACGTACGATCTACGGGGTGCTCGGTAACTGGTAGATCTGCATGGAAAAATTGAGCGAAAAGAAGTGAAATGAAATTTTTCTCACACAACCCTCCGTTTCGCAGAAATACACTTTGAATACTCGTCCGTTCTTTTTCTCGCTTTTACTACCTTTTCACGGTTATAGGATACGATTGAAAGTGAGAAAATAATGACAGCGAGAAAGAAGCAGCGACGCGGGGCACTCTGACTCGTCCTCACGCAGATTCGAACTCTATTTAGAGAATGCGGATCCATGGGAGGCCGTAATACGTGTCTCTTTATTTTTCGTCTAGAAATGCCGCTCAAAGTTTGACCAAAACTTTGTCCCCTGCGCCGCTCGCTTTTCTTGCAAAATTGCATTCTACATTTTTCAGTTTGCATTCTGCAATTCTTTCGCGCAATTACGACAGACCGCGTACACATAGGAGCGGACAGGTATATGCGTACGACAAAGCCCGTTCTGTGTCGATTCTCGCGTAGAGGCGTATACAGCCATTGTTATCGGACGTGGCCACTAAATCCTCGCGCGCCGTTTCGTCGATCATCGTACGAGATTGAATTGAATCGAATCGCCGGCTTCGCGCCCTCGATCGGCCAGCATCGATCGGCCCCGAAGACATTTCGAAATCCCACGCGGCTCTTATGGATCTCAATTTCGTCATATCGCTCGAAAGGCGGTACGAGTCATGTAGGAATGGAATCGTGATGTGTCGGTATCATCAGGTGGGAACGGTTGCGAGAGTTCAACTAAAACGGGGTATCATGAGACGTTTTTTGACGATTGACGATGAGATTTTATAAATTTCAAGTGGTCAAATTTAGCTCAAAGCTCGAACGTTCTCACGATTATAAATCGTCGTTGCTGTTTCACAGCTGAGCACACATACGTCACGGAGTTCCTTGTTTGCATAATGAGATGCACGCGCAACTGCGTTGCAATTGTTAATTTCGCTGTGCAAACAATGCAGTTTGAGTAGTGATATAAAAATGGAGCACTTTGCGCTCGACGTCCTAACGTCCGCGCCAGTTTATGTAATATAATCAATTTCGGATCGGAACGGAATGCATAAGCACGGATTTACAGAATACCACGATAACTTTTCGCCGGCTTCCCGGTCGTAAAAATAATTGTGCGCCCGGAAGTCCCACAAAACGAAATTACAACGTATTTCGGGTGAAGAGCGAGGTTGCTTCTCTTAAAATATCGATTCGACCCACAAACTCAGCCCGGATCGGTCGCTAACGGTTACCGTTATGTAAAGATCGCTGCGACATAGCTGCCGTTTCGCGAATATTATCATAGCCAAAAATTCATTAACATTGCATGATAGATCCTGACGAATTAAGATCTGGCGAATGGCACCGGAACAGTAGAGCGGGTCAAAAGATGGCCAATCGAAAAGTCGATCCAGCGTTGGCCAGGTAATAGAAGGGTCAGTAGCCTTCTCGATTCCCAGTTTCGTTTGACGCGCTCACGGCAAGATATTGCTGTGCGAGCGCATTGTTAGACCGAAATATCAGACCGCCCGAGGGAACGATCTCCCTTGTTCTTTAATTATGTGCCGTTCTACTCCGACATTTACCTAACTGTGTGAGAACCAGGAGCGTAGATCCGGCCGACTCCCGGCCTCCCCACGACGCCCGCGTCCGTCGCGAAGCAGTAGAAGAAAGGATTACTCGGTCACAAAAGAAATTCACTCTCGGTTAAAACGCTCGTCGTTTGCGTCCGGGGACGGAAAAAATGGCATGGATTATGTCGAGCAATAGAAGCTCAATGGGTCATTTCAATATTCCACTCCGTATTTCCATCATTACGTTCTCGGTATCAGTACAGCTCGCTGTGCTCCACTTTTCGCCGTGATTAACGCTCTCGCTTACTAATATTTCATGTATGAGAATACTTCAATGTAGAATCTGGCAGGAATATGAATGTTGTCCGGTAATCCTTGCCAGACTACTAATGATCGAAAAATAATACTTTTGAAACGGATGCAGCATGTAGGCCGAATAAATGTAGTCGCGTATTCAACGACACGACGAGCTCGTGCTTCTTGCTCGCGCCGATTCCGATAATAAATTGGCACTTTCGATAAATTGACGTGCCGCAGCGTGTCGTTGTCGCGTCGAACGATCGAAAAACTCGATTACGCCGCGGCATCGAGGACTCTCGATGAAATTTATATCGCGATACTGCCAAAAGCGACTCGACGCCCACCCGGCGTGACTAACGACGCTCTTGAACTCGCGCGTTAACACCTGGCCAGACCTGCAAAGGCGGCGCAGAGCGCTTCGTCAATACGGCGGGGCGCATTATTCACGCGTTCGCATACGTGCGCGATATCTCGAGCCGCGGGCGTGACGATGTAATGAACAAGTTGATGACACACGCGCGCATCCCCCGGATTTCGTCGCAGACCGCTTAACCGCTTAACGTAATCGAATCCTGTCGTCCCACGCTCTAACGAAGTGAGCGCGAGATGCTCATTAATGTTCAAACCGTTCAGGCAGTTGCACTACATATAGCGTTAACTTTGAACGACCGACGAAGCTAATCATAAACAATTTCTCTTCTAAATCTCTCCTCCTCCCACACCTGCCAAATGACCAGAGGATTGCAAGTCCGAGTTTAACCTGACCGATTTCTAATAACAAGCCTCTTTGATCAGAACGATTCTCATTACAATGACGTTCAAAGATCGTTCGCACAAAGAATGACCGTGTCCCTTGAAAATACCTTCTCAGCCGGTCGGCAGAAATTTCTTTGACTCCGTACCCCTTTCGGCCTACCTGCAACGAGGTCTCGTGGACGCACCGCACGAGACTCGACACGTCCCAAATTGGCGGCGAATATTCGAACGGAAGACGGCAAGAGCGCGAAAAATTGGAACGTTTATTCGTGTGTCCTCACTCACGTCTGCGCCGGTGATGCTCGTTGTGCCCGTGCTCGGCGTCGACTGCGCCTCGTAACGCGGAGCATAGCGTGACCGACAGAAGCAGCGCAATAGTCCGAAGCGTTCCCATTGGAAGGCGATCCTCGGCTCGTCCTCCCGCCATTTCCTTCCAGGACGATCCTGTGGCGCGTGTCCTCGCCGCGAACGAAGGTAACGTGACTCCGCGTTGGTCTTCTCGGTGCCGCGGCCGCGACGGAATCGAAGGTGAAGCCGCTTGTCGCCGAGTCTCTCCTCAGGAGTGTCTCTCTCTCTCTCTCTCTTTCTCTTTCTCTCTCTCTCTCTCTCACTTTCACTCGCCGTCTCCCTCAGCCTCGTATATCGCGAGCCTAGCCGGGCCTTATCGCTTTATCTAATCGTCCCCTCGCTACTCGACGATAAATTTCACCGTGGCCGCACACGCTCCACCTATTGTCTCAAAACGCGAGATGGATTTCGGAAGGAGTCGAGGCTTCTTTCGAGCTCCATCCCGCGCGGATCGCTTGCGAGATGGCTCTGGGAAGAAAGACTGAATCGAGTTGAGTAGACGCGTGTCTGGGCGCGCTTGCGTTTACTAATCCGCCGACGATGTGTGCAGGAAATCTCTTCTGTGTTTTCTTCGACGAGCGCGTGGTACCCGGCTCTTGTGGGAGGCTTGTTTCGTAAGGTTGGCGAGGCCGCTTTGTTTCGAATAGAGCGTTTTAGGCAGCCGCGTGCTGAAATAGAAATGACGGACGACGGCGTGTCTTCTTTATTGTACGCGCGACAGTAGTGGCTGTAGAGGTCTACAAGGCTTTATATGTAGGACGCTGAGTAATTTCTCGACGAATTTTTCGTCTTTGTGCTTTCGCTCAAATCATCGGTCATCCGCTTGTGTCACTTCGCATTTCAGCTGTCGTTGTCCAATTTACGTGACATTTTTAACACAAGTACATATGAAAGCGTATGCACTGTCTTTCGACATTTGAAAGTGTTATCAACGAGATTACGGGGCTAACTTAAGCTGTTTGAGTTAACAAGTTCAAATAGCGTCAGAACAGAGAATGACGTCGAATGGTGAGCGATATGTAATGCACCGAACGAGTAAGGCGTGTCTATATCCCACGATTATATCGCAATCGACCATATATCCTTTGGAATATCGCAATCGAGCGACCTTTGTTCCATTAAAAATTCAGACCTTATATAAAAAACTCTTAGTCTACACTCTCCACTAACTTTCTCAACTCAGATCATCGGCTGTATCTCGTGCAGACAGTCGCAACGTAAAACGTGAGAACTGGAAAAGGATGGGTGCCGAGCATGATTGGATACGAGAAATGATGAGAGCCGTCGAGTTGTCGTTTATAAAAACGAGAATCTTTCATTTATAAGAATCGATGTATATCATAAATGTATAAAGTTCAGGATTTACAGACGGTAATGTTTGAACAACGCGACTCACGCTCATTTTCGCCGCGGATCGGCATCGATCAACGTGAGATCCGCGATGAATTCCAGCTCATTCGGGCTCCATTTGGCACTTGCGAAACTGTGTGCGCATGTAAACGGCGAATCTGTGCTCCACGTACTAGCGAGACGAAAAAAAATAAGAGGACAGTTGGCGGCCATCAGCGTGCACGCAGAACGCTCAGCGGACAGTGCCCGCGGCTATACTGACAAACGGACAAATTAATATGTACGCTATCTATGTAGTATGTGTGTGTGCGTGTGTGTGTGTGTGTGTGTGTGTGTAGGTAGGTAGGTACGCAAAACGGTAACGAAAAGTAGAACGAGGAAAATAGACGCTAAGCTCAGCTACGAATAATAAGGTAAACTCCCGTAGGTCTCTTTGGCATTCACACGCACGTAATCCTCCGATATTCAAAACGAGTGCCGTAAGAAACTAGTAATACTGCGTTGGACACAATGGTGTCCGTAACACTAATTAAGAGCGCTAATTAAATGCACGCGAGGAGGAGTGTTTCGAACACCTCGATGCACACGGTGCACTTTATCTCTCCCTCTCTCTCTCTCTCTCTCTCGCTCTCTCTCTCTCTCTCTCTCTCTCTCTCTCTCTCTTTCTTTCTTCGTCTCTCTTGACGAGTGTAACTCTCCACTGTCAGAGTGACACCGGACGCCGCACTGTTTTTTTCTCCCTATTTCCGCGCTACTTATTACGAGACACGGAGGAGCGACGCCGTCTTCTCGACGGACAATGACACGATACCGGAGACCAAAGTGTCGCCGGATCGTCCGCTTTTTCGCGAATCTGAGCCTCGTTGAACACTTGGATGACGAATCGAACTGGCCGGGACGAAAGAGATGACTACCTCGTGGAGAGAGTTCCTTCGGGCTGTTTCACCACGACGACAGGAGCATGGCAAACGTTGTGAGGAAAATAATGCCGATGGAGGATTCGAGAAGGCCGGAACCTGAAATAAGAACATCTCTTTACTCTGCATGCTATTCCGCTTGAGCGAGAGTGGAGAAAATAAGGATGCGGGATATATTCGTCCTCTCGCCGCTGTCGGCTATTTTTGCTGCTTCATTTGGGACTCATTGAGACGACTGAGAAATTAGGGATTAGAATCCAATACACCTACACTTCGCTATACGGTCGCTCTTTATACGGCATTTCGCTATAACGGCCTTTTTTAATTATGGCACTTTTTCGATTTACGGCCCACAACGTTTCGTTATACGGCAAAAAAAAATGCTGTACTATCAAAATGCTGTGTATAAAAATAATTGATTCGTTATACGGTTTTTCGCTTTACGGCCAACTTTTCCGGAACGTATCTAGGCCGTAAAGCGAGGTATGGGTGTATTAGGTTCTAATCTTCGCGTTGACGCGAATGCCTTTCTCTCTTCTTTTCCAGGAGTACCGTGGATTCCATTTTATCCCGCTTACCGTTATCCGCGTTCACGCACTTGTCACCCTCTCTGTTGTAATTGTCGGCGCACTCGCAAACGTTGGCCAAGCATTGCAACGCTTTGCTGCGCGTGGTATCGTTCTCGTTTTCCGGCTGGTAGCACTGGTAATTGTCATCGCAGTCTTCTCCGTGTGCTGGAAAGGGGATATAGGAAATGTTATGAAATCGCTGGTCTCGAAAAACGCGAAAGATCGAAGCGAGGCAAGTTGCACTTCAAATTGTGAACGCTCGAAAGCGGAAGGCAATCAGGACGCATCGACAGCGGTAACGTTCTGTTTGATTATATGTGCCGGTATCAATACACGTGGTCCGAGTAGAGCATTAAAAAAAACCTAATTTTTCTCTTATTCCCTCACGCTTCAAATTATATTACAGAGCAAGTAAATAAAATATTTTTTGGTTTTTTTAGACCGACTTTGAAAAAGGAGGACGTTCTCTATTCGACATCTATATTGTTTATTTTGTCATGTATGTTGCGCCATGACTCGCGAACGGGTGGATCGATCTTGATGATTCTTTGCTAGTATGAAAGCTATCATCGGCACCGACCTCAAAAACGAAAAATTATTTTATCCGTTTCAGTGGTGTTTTGTAGTCCATGTTACTTTTCTTTAAACCTTCTATATTCACTCACACCCTGACCATCACTCTTTACCACCAATCAATGTCTCTACAATTGGAAGTTCGTATGACCCGCATTCGCGGTACTTTGGCTCCATTAGTACACGTTAGTTCTCACACGAGCAATTGAGCATACGCTGAATCCTGACGGCACGATCGAAGATCGCAACGCTCGCCGCGGTTATTTTTACAAAACCACTCTCCGCGTCATCCTCTCGACAGGTACCTTTATTGACGATGCACTTTTGAAGTTCCTCCTCGAAATGGCACCGCTCTCGGCACTGGCACTCTTCCTTTGCGCAAACGGAGCCCGCAAACTTCGTGGAGCATTGAACGTCGTCCGTGCACGAGTCGTGGAACTTTTTGGCGACCGGAAGGCACTGGGTCTCATTCTTGCCGATCACCTGCCCGTCATCGCATCCGCAGACTTTCTTGTCGTTGCAAACGGCCCCGTCTATGTGGGAGCACTCCTGCGTTTTCGTGCACGGCTTCCCGTAACCTGCAGACGGACGCATTTGATTGGCAAGATTGCGCAATATTTCCTGACGCACGAAAATGTGCGCGCTAGCCTATAAACGTCGAACCATACAATTCGTTGCCTCCTGTATTCTCTCGCGATCCACGAAAAGCCGTTTAATCATAATTCCGTATTTTTGCTCAGCGAGGAAAATTCAGTGATTTAGGCTTTCCGCGCGAACACCTCTTTGACGATCGGCGTTAATAAGATAGTAATGAGTGATTGTACGCTCGGCATAATAATGAGACTGCGGGCGTGTGTACGGATTTCAATATAATGTCGGCGAATTTGTGAAATAAACTGCGGTAAATTGGAAAGCGCGGCCGTGTGTGCGCGTGACAGGGCTGCACAGACACAGGCGCTAGCATAACTGAAAATTGAGATCACTGGCGCATAATCGACCGCTCAATGGTAGGGTGGGTTGCAGTTGTACAGGTGCCACGAACATTTGACGATGAAAAATGAGCGCCGCGTTAAAACTTCACTGGAGAGAACACACACTGCGCGAAGGAAAGTACAGGTCACGCCGAGCGTTATTTTAACAAGGCCGGAACATATCGCGGGCCACTAAATCTGAAAGCGGGTCGAATGTTCCGACCAAATATCATTTCTACGCGGCGTGCGTTAGTTTTAACAATGCGAGGCCGCGAACAGCGGCCGGGCACTGTTATTAGACGTCGGCGTAACGTTCTATAACATAAAACGGAGACTTTTCAACAGCCTCTGTTACTCGCGCACAAATTGTTTCTTCGAAGAATGACACATTATCCAGACTTACCTCTAGAGGCTATCGATATGTTAGAATTACTTATCTGACAAAGCTCTGTACACACACGCGCGCTCCGATAAAAGTGAAGTCAAATTTCGGGAAATAACGTGAATTAGAAACAAGGAGCGAATGTCAAACAAGTCGTTTTTACCCTTCGTTAGTTGCAGCGCTAATTGACTCTAAATGATACACCAAGCTTATTTCGTTAGCGTTAGACGGACTGCGCTAAGAGTCACACTAACAAGTGTGCCGCGCGCAGTTATCGTACTTGAAATGACGACGATGAGCTCAATCGCCGTGGGACAAAAGTCATTTATATAACACCTAATTGCGTTCGAGAAAATCTGCAAAGTATAGCGCGTCGCGGCGATTCGATTGTTTATCTTACCGGCCATTCGCCAGCAGGCATTGTCGACGTTGTGATAGCCAGTCCCGCAGACACACTTCTCGTCCTTGCAGATCGTGTCGGGTTGAAAGGCCACACACTGCTTGTCGTCGACGCAGCTCGAGCCAATCGATTCGGCTGCTGAACATACGGAAATACTAAATGAAACATCGATCGCCCGGCGTCCGTTCTTTCGTCGTTGTCGTTAATTGAGGTCTAACAAAAAGTACGCGTACATACTGGCAAAGTCGTGAGCGCGGACTATTTCGATCATTGCCGCAAGTTTCGTGCGTTGCTGGAACAACGTGCGAGATGTTCAATTAACGGCGCGGAATCTTTTATGTCTTATTTCTATCGGACCGTTATTTGTATGAGTGCGTTGATAACGCATCGATCCATTCACGTACTTTTGAGACATTCGTGCCTGTTGGTCGATGAAACGAATCCTTTATTGCAGGCACATTGGTTGATGGTGGTGTTGCAATAGCCGTTCTTCAACATGCACTCCTGCTCGCGTTTACAAGTTCGTGATACCAGGGGGGCTGAAATACATATGGTATACATATAGTCAGTCGTCCGAACATGCCGAATTTATTCCGTTTGAATGACGTTCGGCTACGCGTGGCCGACGTTCACACATTTTCGATCCCACTGTTCGCGAAAATTTCGTTAAAGTCAGATCGGCCGACTCGGACTTACTTGTGGTTTTATTGCTGTTGGGCATGGCCAGTATGCTCGAACAGTTTCTCAATTCGTTGTTCAAGCCCGGGCATATGCAAAATCCATCCTTGCAGAAGGTACTTGATGGCAGTCGCGTGATATTCGTGCAGGCTGTTGTATTTTTGCATGGCACCAGCGGATCTGACAAAATATCAGAGAAAAACTGTCCTGAGCGAGAGACGTCAACATTGGTTTCGGGAAAATTAATAGCGGGAGGGAGAAGATTGCATTTATTCCGGCACGGGTACGCCATTACAGTCTTGCCGACTGAAAGACTCATGAGTTTGCTTCATAAAAATCGGCGATGGTGGATAACTCTACCGGCCCGAGTCACGAATCTGATAAGATCGGATTCTTCACTTGCATTCCAACGCGACACCTGACCTGGCTACATAAAATGTATTCTAGTTAAACCATTCTCATAGTCGCCGGCACAGTTGTGCCTACGTAAACGAATAAAAAATCATGCGTTACGGGAGCATGAAGTCGCGCGAATTTCTGCTTGCGCTTCTGTTTCGACGTGCGCGACAACTCGAGCGAAGGTGACTCTCGCCGACATCGGCATGACTCAATAGGCGGATAAAAGTAAACGTCCGCGAGACGTTATTCGCGAATGCAAACAGACGGTGCACGAAATGATAACGGCACGCGAAAAACGTGTCCCCCCGACGAGCAGCAGAACCGAGCGGCAGCGAGTGATAACTCATTCCAGCTGACGAGACATGAATCACCTTTCGACACGAACCCGTATCACACGGTCGTCTTTGTGTCGAGGCAAGGACTGTCGTCCTCGTTAGCGCAAAATGCCGACAGGCGTAACCGCATATCGTAATTGTTATTCCTTGACAGGTATAAACTGCCGATAAGCTGGACGGTGTGTTACCCTCGATATGTGACCATGCTGGCAGCGCCGTTGCCAAGAAGGTGATTGACGAATTTCTTCATGAAGAAACGAGTCGAAATTGACCTATGTTCCGAAACGAGAAATTGTCAAATTGGAAGATTTTAATGTTTGGAAGTGGGTAGGCGTGTGCGCAGGTACGACATCAAAGGCGACGTAGTTGAAAATTGAAGATTTCGGGAATGATAGGTCGGCAGTTGCTGTGGGTCTGACAATAAAAAGTTCATTCGTAATTGGATGCTCATGTCCTTACCACGAAACCCTACTTCCGGATTGTACCATGCTTCGACTGTATTTTTCATGGACCCGACTTATCGCTCAACCTTTCCGTCGACGAGCACGTACATATCTTCGTCCGATTTCTAATGAAAGCGATATTAACCTTTGACTGTTGAACGTTCCGAGTACGCACCAGCCGTTGGCGGAGGGTGTTTATTTAAAAACAATCAGACCATTCAGGTTTCAACTTCCTCTGTTTTATACAACAAATACTTTCGCGAGACGATAGCATTATCGGCGAACTCCGTGCAAAAAACATATGAATATGCAAAGAAATATACGTGATCGTACGTTAGCCGTCACAAGTAGTAGAATTTCAATGACGTACGAAATGTGCCTTATCGTCCACGGAAATGAATGTCAAGGGTGTAGCTGATTTCAACTGTCTTTATAAACGAGGATGACTGCGTAACAAATTCATAGACATTTGTCAAAAGGTTTTCAAGCTATTTTGCAATCTTTCGAACGTATCGTCAACACTCCGTCGTAGGTGTTCCGACATTTGTCACGCGACGGAAAAAGCGACATACTTTGTCAGCCACATAAGAATATCGGGCTTGTCAAGCACTGCGTACTTATCCACTAATTAGTAGATAATATGTTAATCCAGCGTCAAAACAAAGGACAAACGCAGAAGCAAGGCTCGCGTCGCACGTGATGTAAATGCGCAAAGTTTAGTTCGACAATCACATAGCGCACCTCGCAGTTATGCGACAAGGTCGTACTTATTATGGAATTAAAGTTCCCACGGGCGTCCTCAAATGAAAAACTTGTTTCGAACGTTGCCGCACTTGAACGTATACAAATATGTGCGCACGTTACAATTTATCAACCTCGTTTGGCTACCGAAAAGATGAAGCCTGAATAAATGAGTCGGCGGTGTATTTGAATGTTCGAAGGAATACGTATAGTATACAGTATGAGTATGGTGATCGAGCAATCATCAGAGACAAGTTTCTCGAAAGTTATAACTCGACGTATGGGTCGCTTGAAATAGTTGAGACTTCGCTGTTGAATAGAGACCGTTCCATTTATACTTGAAGCAATTTTTCTGGAAAATCAATAAACGTCCGAAGTTGTCTCTTCGAGAACAATGCTTCACACGTTATCGCGGCACGATTCCCACATCATTCCGCGCCGATGATGTATGCTCGCATGCCGAGGAAAACAATAAATTCGTAAGAGCGCCGAACGGAATTCTCGTCGTGCCGGAAGTGAAGCACAAAATATTTAGAAACACCTGCGTGAATGTTTTACGAGCTCGGCCGGCCAATGGGATTATTCTCGTTAACGAAGTCTGCGCGGGTCGGCGCTCGCGCGATAAATTTCCGCGAATTTCGTTGTAATTCCAGCGACCCGAGAGATGTCTCTCAATAATCGGCGACACTTAACAAAATAAGGCATTGTCGGAATGATACGCAATTGGGACGTGTCGGCAAATAACTTATGAACATTTTTAAAACGTTGATAAGCGGCAGCCACTCGATCTCGTACAATTCAGCCAGTCTGCGTGGATTTTGGCGCTCTCGCGGGAAAGCAATCGCTTCAATTCACGTCCGAACTGTATACCACGATATAAAAGCGTAACTACAAAAATGAGTATAAACAAATAATTTGTCGATCATTCGAGAAATAGAGCAGAGACATTATAGGAGCACCCTCGAAAACTTTAAGAATCCCAAATCTGGGCATGATAATAAAAGACGTTCCATGTTGGCTATAAATCTGGCCGCGCTAATATAGACGCTCTATTCGACAGCGTTAAACGCGCCCGTTTGATTTACAGCGGATTCGGCACTCATTTACAGTCGATTCAGGGTCGACGGACGATCGTGACGATAGGTGACACGCAGCCGCGGCTTTCGCTCGATAAAGAAAAATATCCGGTGCTCCTATTGAAAGCCGCCTCTCGCGGAGCGCGAGCCCGCGCGCGTAATAAAAATGTTCGATGACATTCTCGTAACGATGAAACGCGCTGGCGAGTTGGCGACGATCGCGTAGCGTTAATCAACGTTTTAATTGCAGCATCGCGAAAATGACATCCTGCGCGATCACGCGCGTTCACGTTCACACGCGCGAAATCGTCGCGTGCAAAACGGACTGCAGAGCTTTTTTAGCCGCGAGAAATATACGACAACGTGCCGGACTCCGGCGTTTTTCGAAAGGAAGGACTCGTCTAACAAGAGAGTCTTCCGAAAAATCTTGATACCAGCTAGGTATGGCGCAGAAGTATGGACCTTGCACGCATCGTCTTTTTATTAATAACTTCGTAATGCATCGGCTAACGAAAAGTATCGGTGCGGTAATATCGTACGAGTGGATTTCACGGAGAAGCTATTGCGAGACCATTTTTCAGTTGAACGCTGTAAACAGAAGCGCCGAGGGAGACGAAATTATGAAAGCTTTCTACTGGATATTGAATGACGTTTCATTTTTAACGTTACTAAAAGCTGTCGCTGCGTTTTACCTTTAAAGGGAACAGGGCCAATCTGATCCGCGGAACATTTTTCGCCCGATGTTGCGAGCGGACAAGTTTTTGATTCGCTGGGAGCGAAAGAGTTTTCCCGCTCGACGTATTTCCTGCTCAACTTTATCGCAGGTCATATTTCCAATCACAATCCGGACGACGCTAAATCGGCGTTCACGCAATCATTTCGATCTTTTTACGGGCTCGTCCGACGCGTACGCCCTTATCGTGATCAGAGCTTACTTCTTTGCCTTTGTCTTGAATCGAATGATGCGAGCGAGGAAAGCTGAGATAGCGGACGAAGAATGGTCATCTCGCCAAACTGTTCTTTTTTCTTTCCACCCGACGCGGACGGCACGACACAAACATTTTGAACGTCCGACCGAAAAACGGTCCACGGATCGCCACGGCACACACTTTGACTGCCAACGGATTTGCTACACGCGCTTCGTTATAAGTTACGCAATCACGTAATCACTAATGTCGATCTTCCCGAAGGATTACGTGAAACATGTTAAGAGTTACATTAGCAAACCCGCGGAAACACTCGACTAGATACATTAAAACACCTAGTCGCCTCTGGCGCAATTTTCAAGCTCACGCACAGAATGCTCCCAAAAATACTGTCTACGGCTCAGAAGAAGCCGGCGCGAAGCAACTAGGTCATGATGAAGATCAAGGCAATCGACTTGCACCTCCGACATGCAAATGCCTAACCTAGTGTATGCGTACATGAGTCGCGCAGTGATTCAAAATAATGCATCTACCTATTTCATCCGCGCAGACGACGTGGACGAGGGCAGCGAGAAGGAGGACTTGGTAGTGCTTCATGGTGAATCGACGATGTTTATCCACTGTTCCGCTGGCAGCTCGACGGTCTGCGTCAGTCGGTCGATATCCTGCGCTTCTGTCGAAGGTGTAGACTGGTGTAGACGTGGACGATCGGCTCGCGATCGAGCATTGGTAGCACGCGACTGGCGAACACGAATCTGTACTCGAGCGTTCCGAGTCCTGCACGCCTCGATGTTCCTCTCTCACTCCCTCTCGTCCCAACCACGACCTTCTCCAGTCGTTCCCTGTCTCTCGGCCGTCTCTCTCTTCCCAAGCCTCTTCGCTCCTTCTCTATCCCACCACTCATTCGGCCGTCTCGAACGGCGCTTTTCTTCCGCGCTACCGTTCCCATTACTTTTCAATAATTAAAATCTGCGCACGAACTCGTTGTTCAAGGGACCAACTGGGTGGTTCTCCGGAAATTGGCCTGTTGCGTGTAAGGATCAGCCCGTGATTCTTCGAGTCATCGAGATGAGGATATGGCCGAGACTTTGTTTCTGCTCGACATGCTGCTTGTTTTATTAAATATGGACGAATGACAGTATACGAGCCGCCCGGGGCACGATGTGTTATTTTGGTAATCTAGGAGGTAGAAAAAGTCAAATGGTGCTTAAACTTGGTATTCAATTTTGTTCAGCTGTAAGTGGTCAGGAATGTTAGGATATGAAGAAAATAGACCTGCTTCGAACGTTCACTTTTCCATCTGACATTTCTAGTTATGTCAAAGTAAGAAACGATTCACCAAGCATTGTGCGTCATCACTTATATACTAATAAAATGGACATGTACTACGACTTCAGTTACATCTTCCGATTGCCGACAAAAGTACTTCCGCTTAGCGGAAATAAACGGTTGTTTGAGCACGATAATAAGGTACGAAGCAATATCGTGGGACACCAAAAAAAAGCAAACACTTTAAATTATGCTCAGTCCACAAATGTGAGCGCATCTGGCTCGCAACGCAGCGTGCCTAGGCATTTGCGACGATATAGATTAAGGGCCTTTTTCCGACCCATCCGTTTTATGAGGGAACCTCTAGGATAAACAATTGTGTCCTGCACGACCGAAGGTTTCCCAAAAGAAAGAGCCGACGACTGTCCGTACTCGCGGAAGAGACCACCACGTTTAACAGAAATAATATACTCTCCAGTCCTCTTCTCTCTCTTATAATATGTAATATCTGCGCACAAAAAATGCATTACAGAAAATTGCTACGGCTGAAAAGCAATTATAATTCGATCGACCTCGAACTATTTTTGCAGAAGGAGTTCATATTGGTCTGAAGCGTCGAATGAATCACTAGGGCAGCTTGGATTCGTGGGAATGCGTATGCATTAACGAACAGTCCCCTCAGCAGCGCGGCTGTACACACACGCAGAATCATACGTGTGTGATACATCGGCTATGCACCATCTCTCAATTTCCGCGTCGATACTATCCGACGATCATTCCGGCATCTGCTCTTTTCGACCTCGCAACAATATGAGAGCGCACCGCGTATCTTCTCATTCGACCACTGCGTTCTGCTCGATGTTCCAAAGACATCGAGTGAGCTCGTCCTGACCGAAAAATGGCACACCAGCATGCTCATTACTCTTAACGTATATAATTATGAACTGCCAGTTGGTAAATTCACGTCGGTAGTACGGTTTCCAGCGTCCCCAGTTAGGCGTACTACGTACTAGTTTTAATGGTAAACTCTGCGCACGACATTGGACCGTATTCAGAGTCACGACTTGATGCATATGGCACTCTTAAGTCACAGTTTTGATCAGAGCCGGATGTAGGGCCTTAAACCCTTGAGGCAAAAGGGCAAATATGCGCCCCCATTTGCTAAATGTTTCCCTATAACTAAGCGAATAGAACAATTTAAAAAAGAATAATATTAAAATTAATTAAATTTCAAGACACAACGATGAGTTCATAATTTTTTATTCTAACGGGTCCAATATTTCAAATTGCACTTTCCTCGCTTCGACCGAAGCAAATTCATCGATTACTGGCTCATAATTGATAGTTTTACATAGATTGATAATGTTGCTACATTCGTTTCGTTTTGTTAAGGGCTCACGCAACTCTTATACTTGACAGAATGACATTTTTGCGCCCCTCATCTTTTAAACTCGAGGCAAGAGCCTCATTCGCCTCGCCCTTGATCCGGCTCTGGTTTTGATCAATGATCATTCTCGAAATTCGACTTAAAAGTGACTGCGAATACGGCCCATTGACATATCCCAGTGCTCCCATGGAGTGCGTAAGCTCTACCGTGATTCGACTCAATATTGTACAAGACTGTACTTGAAATTTATTAGTTCGCGTAACTGGGGGCGCTGGAGACTGGAAACCATAGGCTTGCCAGTTCCCCAGTCCCAACTGGCAATCCATACTTATGTAGTTAAAGAGGACACAACCATATTTAGCGACGCAAACAGTGAGAGCATTTCAAAACGAAGCAACCTTCAAATCGCACCAAGTAGGAATAGCTTTGTTGAAAATCTTAAACTTGCCAATCGCTCGTATCAATGATTAAGTCTGTAAGGAATGTTTCATGTTTGATAATACTAGGTGTATCATTGTTGTGCGGTACAGATGTTACTCAAAACGTAACTCGAGTTTCGCCTTTCCTTCCCAGAACAAAGGGTCAAAGACGCGCTCGCAAAATCGAATGCTCCTTCCGCGAAGCTAAACATCGACAGCGTCGAATTATTTATCGCCCGACGCCGTTTCGTTTGTTTAGTCCCGATAATGTGACCTGCTTCACCGCACACACGCATCATCAACGACAAATTAGAGGCGCTGGCGAGCGGGCCGTGGCCAATATTTTCGCAGCTCCCCACGAAGAAAATTATCTAGCAGATCGACTGAGGCGTGGCACCCAGGATCGATTTGTTCGAAAAAATCATCGAGCCCACCAGAGACGTTCTCCGGCAAGCACTCCGCGAGCAGTGCGACTAGGCCGAACTATCGTCGTTATCACAGAGAGTGTGCGTGAGCGAGAGTGGCCGTTGAAGCGTTACCTGATTCACCGCGTTAGAAGTATCGGGCCAGAGATAAAGAGATAATGATTATCGTGCGAGGAGCGTGCACGGCGAGAAAGGTAGGCCGTTTCGTTGCCGAGTCGTGCAGTTTATCATTTGCCCAAGTTCGGTGATGGACGATCGGAGCTGATCTTGACTCGCATCTTGACTCGCATCTTGACTCGCGTCTTGACTCGCATCTTGACTCGCATCTTGACTCGCGTCTTGACTCGCATCTTGACTCGCATCTTGACTCAGATCTTGACAGGCATCTTGCCCTGACTTTCTATCGCACCAATGCACGTACTCTACGCTTGCCTCCTCTCGTTCGCGATCCTCGGCTCCTCGTCCAGCGTTGATGATCGTGAGTGGCTTTAATTGTCTCCTGTGACACATTACGCGATACCGTGAAACTTCCTTCCGACGAGCAACCTCTTCGAGCGCTCGTAAACTGTATAGCTTGGGCGTTACTTAATACGGATGATACTGATGAAAATGAGAGTTCGAAGCGATATCGTGTGTGTGTGTGTTTGTGTTTGTAGCTCGATGACACGTTTTGACATGATACTTTCTTTCAGCGCCACGTGGCAATGCGAGGGTGGACGAGAGGTGTGAGAGGGATCACAACTGCATCGACAATGCATTCTGTCGCTCGCAACTCACCTGCCTGTGCGAGCAAAATTACGCGCCGAGTCTCGATAAAGGAACATGCGTCGCCAGTGAGTGAAGACTATTAATAATGTTTGTCAAACAAATCGCTTGAATATCGAGTTTCCTTCAACATCGTGCGCGGAGGGATTTGATTATGAAACGCGACGGTTTAAATACCGTATGGCTTGGTAGTCGAGAGAGAGAGAGAGAGAGAGAGAGAGAGAGAGAGAGAGAGAGAGAGAGAGAGAGTGACATCAGTACGTTCCGCTAGCCGCATACCGGAGTTTACGTTTTGTATTACGGGTCGGGTGAGGCGATATGGAAAAAGCTGCGGTCTAACATTGTCATTTCTTCGTCTTTACAGCCGCCGGACTGATTTGCATGGAGGATGTGACTTGCAGGACGATGACGAACGCGCAATGTATACAGGGAGTGTGTGCCTGCAAGCAGTCGTTCATTTTAGACATCAATAATTCTTCAAACTGCTTGAGCAGTGAGTAGTCTCGTACCATTGACTGGAACATCTGTCTCGTTTCGTTCACGTCATGGTGTACTGTACATATTAAACACACTATGATATTTACCTGAAATCTCGCAAGCATACCTTCCGACGTTAGGTTTCGTAGTAGATAAAGTCATCTGTTCGGAGGAAAATTGGCATGCAGCTACTCGCTTCGCAATTCTTCTAACGATAGTAACGACTCTCGCTAAAGTTCTTTTTAAAGTCGCGCGTCTCCTGACCAACATCGACAATCTTCCAGCTCACGATAGTTTACCTAATTTCTTCTGTCATGCGATGAAAACTTTACGAAGCGTGCCTCACCTTGGTACTTTCGTATACCGACGCGCGACGGCTCGCCGCTTTGATGTATGGGATACATCGTTCTCTTTCGCACGCGAGCGTAATTGTGCTGCGATACTGACGTTGGTATACGCGGGCGAGAAAGAGAAATGAATAGAAAGGACGGAGTTATCAGCTCAAACTAAAACTAGGCTTCCTTATCGGGAGATCTGTACTCTAACGTACGATGTCCAGTTCGGATAGTGTTCTTTCAGGGTCCACCGTGTTCTAGCATACCAAACATATAGATATTACACTCCTGTAATGTACGTCATTCTAGATTGTCGAGTTTACATCAAAGTAGTAAAGCGCAGGCAAATATTTTGTTGATATTCGCCCATTTTAAGTTTCAAGGAGTGAAACCGTCTTTCGAACGTTGAAACTTCGTAAAGTTATTTAAAACTGACAAAACGCGAGCGAGGTAAGGTCGAATTTACATGGAACCGGTATGCGAGGACAGTGTCTCCAGAATTAGGTTGCGCGATATCGATCCACTTCTCTCTACTAGCTTAAAATATCAATTATTGCAGGACCAACGATGGTCAACGATCGTTGTCAGAGAAACGACGACTGCACGGACGCGATGGTTCGCGCGATGTGCATCGACGAGAAGTGTCGTTGTATTAATGGCCACCACTTCGCTAATCAAACTGGAACGTGCATCCAAAGTCGCGGTAACTAATTCAAACTCTGTCACAAGAAACTCGCCATAGGGCAGTGTGCTCCGAAAGCGAAGCAGATCAATAATTACATTGATCAGCATCTGCTCCCACGATGCGCAACGGATTTAACGAATTCATGGAATTCGTCGACGTTCCTCTAATTGCTTTCCATGTTACAGCCATGTACACTTCCTGCGCAAAGAGCTACGAGTGCCACTCCAACGAGAGTCCGTCGTATGAAATGGAGTGCCGGAACGGCGAATGTGTTTGTCGGCCAGGAGACCCGAGCTGTAACAAAGGTTAATCCCGCTTAATCGTTATGCTGCCCTTGGCCTCCGTCGCAGCAACCAAATCGGCGCGACTGTTTGTCGCAATTAACTCGCTTTCATCTTTTCTTTCCAGGCACGACGATGCTGACTATCATTGAGCTCGTGCTATTTTCGATTGTAGCTTTACGAGTGCTCTAACTGATTAGGAGCTGTGCTTCGAGGACGGCGAGAGTAAGACGGCACGAAGGGAATAGATGGGCAATTGTAATAGTTAAGGTTTGTGCCACAGTCTGACAATGCGTGTCGCGTCAAGTCTCAGACTGAACGTGGGGGCTGTCAATTAAAAGTCGCTTGATCATTGCTCCATTCTGATTAAAATCGTTCGTCGATCATCCTACGTCAAGTTATCGTTTGTCTCGTTCAACAGACAGAGTCAGATTCGCGTATGACGAACGCAACGATTACTGAGCACGCGGTCGAGCATTGCGCAATAAAGGAAAGTACATTGTATAACATAAGTTTTGTACCGTAATGCATAGGGACGTTTGAAAAAACTCATCGTTGAATTATAATAAAAGATGTGCTGGACAGAAATCGGTGAAAGTATCGTCTCCAGTGTCAGCATATTTGGCCTCGAACTCCATCGGAGGTGCCGGTGGTGCGGCAAGCCTCAGCAGGTGTTTATCGTGTTTATCATGCGAAATTTTGCATGCGCGCGCAAGTATACTTTGTATATACAAAACATTGCGATTTTAGTTCTTGGTTAACCGAGAGGTAAGACTTCACTTTAGCCCCACCACGCATTTCGAATGTGCGACACGTCATCCCACGCAGTTTTGCCCGCTGATCACGAATATCGCAATGTTTTTTGGCGGAAATGCCAAACAACGCCAAAAAACAGGAAAAAAGTTTGAAAACAAAAATCGTTTTTATTAGATTACTCAGTACTCCGTAGATGTTTTTCGATTCGCGACACGTCATTCGACGCGCCTTTTTGCCCCGCACACGGCCGTCGGTTTCGTTTTTTGCAGAACCTAAAAAGCTTACGAAAATCGCGAAAAACTGTTATAACGGTTATTGCACGATTACTCAGTACTCTATGGATATTTTCCGATATGCGACACGTCATTTGACGCGGCCTTTCACGATCAACACGGCCGTTGTGTTGGTTTTTTGCAAAAACCTAGGAAACTTCCGTTTTTCCGGATATCAACTCTTTTCGAAAGACATTTGGTGATATATATTAGTTTCGCGCCGAAGGCGCGTCATCGATGTACTTTCCACCGCTACTACGTCACATTCATGGAACATTTAATCGAGTACCAATGGCGCCGGGAATGTAGGAAAAATAATATCGACTTATTCCACGACGTCATCAAATGTATGCAGCTTGCGTTCCCTATTCCTTGAATAAAACCACGTTCTTAAAGACCATTTCTTTGTTGGCTACGAGTAGGGAAGGCAATTTTTGGTTTCAAAATTTGACTGTTTTTTGGCATTGTTTCGCGTTTATCGCTGCACAATGTGACGTATTAGCGGTGGAAAGTACATCGATGACGCGCCTTCGGCGCGAAACTCATATATACATCCCTATTCCTGGGGTAGAACGTTGCAATGAGAACTACCTGTGCTTGGAAAGTACATCGGTGACGCGCCTTCGGCGCGAAACTAATATATACATCCCTATTTCTGGGGTGGAACGTTGCAATGAGAACTACCTGTGCTTGGAAAGTACATCGATGACGCGCGTTCGGCGCAAAACTAATATATATCACCAAATGTCTTTCGAAAAGAGTTGATATCCGGAAAAACGGAAGTTTCCTAGGTTTTTGCAAAAAACCAACACAACGGCCGTGTCGATCGTGAAAGGCCGCGTCAAATGACGTGTCGCACATCGGAAAATATCCATAGAGTACTGAGTAATCGTGCAATAACCGTTATAACAGTTTTTCGCGATTTTCGTAAGTTTTTTAGGTTTCTGCAAACAACGAAAAAGTCGGCCGTGTGCGGGGCAAAAAGGCGCGTCGAATGACGTGTCGCGCATCGAAAAACATCTACGGAGTACTGAGTAATATTATAAAAACGATTTTTGTTTTCAAACTTTTTTCCTGTTTTTTGGCGTTGTTTGGCATTTCCGCCAAAAAACATTGCGATATTCGTGATCAGCGGGCGAAGCTGCGTGGGATGACGTATCGCACATTCGAAATGCGTGGTGGGGCTAAAGTGAAGTTGAGCCAACCGAGACGCTGTAGGTCTTTGAACCACAGTGAAGTTAGCAACTAGCAGTCCAAACTTACTTAGTCTAAGCCTACGCTTGCTTCATTGTAGAATGGGCTTTAGGACGACCAATGTCGACGTCGCATCTCGGTTAGTCGCCCTCTTCCGGAGCTTTCTTCGACCTGTCCCCACCTCCGCAGTGATACGATGTACGACAGTGTTGCTTGTTAATGTTGTGCGTTGTTGTTTAATGGCAACTGGTTGTACCACGCAGAGATTTTGTACCGCTCGAGGTGCCTACTTAAGCCTAGGACGGCTGGATTGCCTTACGAATCTCCGACCAATTTCATCCCTAACACTTTTGAGCTACGAGCTAATTTATTTTCATCACCCGTAACACCTTTACTGCCTTTACATCAAACGGCCCGTTAAAGGCGCGCAAATAGGGTCTAGACGCGAGCTATCACCCAGCGAACAGTGACCTTTCTCGCTCTTCTCCTGCTCTCTGGTAAATACAACAATCAATACAAAAAATAAAATAGCAAAAAAAGCTGCCCTTCGAATCTCCGAGGGTGGTGGCAACAAGCTGATTTTGTAGTTTCGTAAGCTTTAGCTGGCACGGGAAGTGGTGCATAATTCGGGACGAATATAGCTCGGCGCTAGGCTAATCGAGGGTGGGTGTGCTAATACGCTTGCGTGACCGCGCCCCACCACACGTGGTCGGGATTCTTCCTCCCACTATATTCCTCATTTCCCCCCTTTCGGTGACTGGCGTGTGCGCGTTCGTACGTGCATGTGTGCTTGTGTGTGTGTAGGTTATCCACTGGTTATCTACATACGTCATTAGTGTCGTGTGTGTGCATAATTATGTACAATGGCGTCAACAAGTGGATCAGGAGATAGTAAAAAACCGCGAACCTTAAAAGGTGAAGCACGGGAAATTGTATATAATGTACACAGGTACCTGTCCAAACAAAAGGAAGCATGTGATTTGAAATATCACGTTATGAAAAAGACTGCAGATGCAACAGGTACTTCACGCACCACAGTGTCAAGGATCTGTCGTGGAGCAAAACTGGCTATTGTAGCAGGAGCGTCCACCCCAAAGTTTTCAACACCGAAACAAAGGTACAGAGCTGTAAATAAAATTAATTTCAACGTAATTGAAGGAGTTATTCGGAGGAAGATGCACGCGTCTTATATTATAAAGAAAGAGTGCCCCAGTCTGCAAATATTATTAAAGGAATTGAAGGAGGAGGATATTATTGATTGCGGAAGGGAAGCAGTGCGGAAGAATATCCTGGGTATGGGCTTCACATGGAAGACTTGTCAAAATAATAAGAAAATGTGGATTGAAAAGTCAGATGTTGTTGCCTGGAGACTTCGATATCTGTTAGCCATAAAAGAATACCGTCAGTCAAGCCGAACGATTGTCTACCTGGATGAAAGCACTGTTGATACCAGTCACACGGTCACCACATGTTGGCAGTCTGGCAAAGAAATAGGAGTGACCAGATGGACGAGTGGAAACTACCCTGGACAAATAAACTCTGAGAAGTTCACAGAATGGATGGAGGCTCAAGTGATTCCAAATTTACCACTACAGTCCATTGTTGTGATGGATAGTGCTGCATATCAGTGCCTCCAAAGAAACAGGAGACCAAATTTAGTTAGTTTAAAATCTGAAATGCATGAATGGTTAATGGAGCAAGGCCTTTCATTTACCTCTGAAATGATCAAAGCAGAACTCTTGGAATTGATAAAGAGTGTGCCAGTGAGAAAAAATTATATTCTGGATGAACTATTGGAAAGGCATGGTCATACAGCCCTTCGTCTTCCGCCGCATCACACCGACCTGAATCCCATCAAGCTGGTTTGGGAAGAAATTAAACGCAAAGTGGCAAGGAACTGTATGTCCATGGACACAGATAGTAAAACGACATTCCTTGAACAATGTTTTGGCACATACACAGCGGAGATGTGGAAGAAGTGCTGTTCACATGTTCAAAATATTGAAAATGAATATCTTCTTAATGACAGCATTATCGACGAAAGGATCGATGATATTATAATCAATATGCCGGAAAATACGTTTCCTGACGGGAGCGAGGAAGATGACGACAAAGATGACGGAGACTATTAATTCTTATTTGTATATTTTTGTGTTTAGTATTACACTATTTTACATCTTTTGTATAATATTGTTAGTTTACATTGTAATATTCATTGTTAATATAAATAAAAGATATCCGTATAGTTTTGATCAAGAAATGAAAGGTGAAAAATCAGCAGGTGTTATTAATCGCGATTCAGACATGACGCACTTAACAATTACGACAATCCTATAAGAAAATGCACATAAAACGATTCAGTACTGTATTTACAGAATCCCATTTAGCTTTGCTACGTTACATGTTATAAATGAACAAAACTAACAAAGAACATATTTATAGGGGTCAGGATTGGTAAGGTATAAAAGAAACCAGTCAGATAATATAAATGACAATGCCGAATGTGTATTGTTTATTAATTCTTGACAAATATGAATCAAATGGAAATAAACATTGATAGAAAAGTTAGAAATTTCTTATAACCTCAGTTAAATAATTCTACTTCGTACAATTCCATGTACATAAATATGACACACTAACGAGCATAAACAGTTATATAATCTTGAGAGTGTACAATTAGTTTCTTGTCAATAAGCTTCCAATTAAGATTATTAAATTTCTTATCAAAAGGCAGTGGATCCGTAGAGCGATCTTGGCCTTCGTCGGGGCCAATAACAATGATGAGATTACCCCGATAATTGTTAACGTAGTCACAAAATGCTAGTCCATTGTTAAAGTAACAAAATAAAAGAGCGAACTCTTCCGACAGACACAATTCTGCCATTTTATTCTGATTGATGTAAACGGTGTTCTTTAAAAACGTCGGTGGAGCATACTTACTCATCCACCATGATTCATCAAGTTCTACACCCACCATATTTAGACCTTGAATAAGAAAAGTATTGCAGATTATATTATGCCTTTCCTGAGTAAAAAGTAATTTATAGGGTGCGGACAAAATTGTAATAAAACCACAACAATCATATGCCGTATATAAGTCGGAAGTATAACATGTCTCCGGTTTTATACGTGATTTCGTTTCCGTGAAAAACCCATCGACAACTGATTTTTTGTTGCATATAAAAATTATAGGAATATGCTGATTATTTTTTTAAAACCATGCCAATATTTTCATGCGTAATCATAAAGGATCAATCAATTTTTGACGCCGCTTTATGAAAATACCAAGGTTATACAACGAAACGACATTCTATATTTTTAAATTTACAGTTTAACAACAATTCAAGTCATACCTGAATACTTTTCTAGCAACCATTCCACTAATCCGCATCCACTTCCTACACTTATAATACCCGACAAATTGTGTTTCTTCACCATGCTGCTAATCCATTGTAGTTCTTCCACGGTCGGCAAAACCCAACAGAGTCTGGATTTTGCCAATTTATAACCGGAATCACCCAAATTAATAATCTTCTCCCATTTTCCGTCATTATACAATGCTAGAATACTTTGTTCAATATTCTCAACGTCCATGATCTTGTTCATCTAGACTAATCGAGTTTTGTCATGCCCAAATATCTCATTTTACATAAGCAGTAGACTATAGAAATACGCAAATGTATCTTACTGAACAAACTAAAATAATTTGGTTAGATATTTATTAATAGATAAAATAGATGTTATATATGTGTATGCTTCTAGTTGGGTGATCCGTCAGATTTCATGCACATACCGCTAGGTATATAATATTGAAGGTGCATTAATTTGACAGGGGTACGATGTCGTATGAAACTTATACATTTAATAAAATATGACTCTGTGGACACACGTTTCGTACAAAAGAATAAAATTATACTTAAAACTCTGATTGTATTTACGACACATGCTAAAACCATAGAAGGTAAAATATCGGTTGCTTAATGCCAGGCCATACGATGACATATATTTTGGTGATTATGGAAGTGGTCCGACAAGTGAAACGTATACAAAAATTTCACGTTTTACACATTTTTGGTTGCATCAGTTTACATTATAATATAAGTGAAGTTTTATGGGTTTTACATGTTTAACTTAAACTACTTTCATAATCACCAGCACGTACATATACAAAAAAATTAAAAATCTTAATTGCTATCTATTTCGTTTAGCGCGTAATGAACGTTGTCTTGAGATACGTTAAGTAAAATTCTCTGAGATATGTCAGCTCTTGAATGCTCACATATCAGCAACCTGCTTCCGCCCAGTCTTGTGCAAATGCCAAGTGTTTCAGTAACTGAAGGAACCCTTATATCTGTAAGTGAAAAAAAATCTGAAATTTCAGCTTTTATATAAATTCACAACATGATCAACGAATATATACCACTAAATAAGCAAATAGATTCGAGCTGCTTGTAGACATTCATGAACAACGATTCTTCAACACCGGTCCGCGTAACTTCCGCGCAAACGGATTGCAGAAAGATCCGTTCCAGTTTTGAACAGTGTTTGATAGCTTGTATTTTTGGCGCTGCCACCATCTCGGTCAAAGCATCGTTCACGTTCTTCATTGATACCGATGCATCTCCGTTACTCTCAGCTATCTCTGCAGCACGGCGACATATGTCCAAAGCTCGACGGGCATCACCAGAGACAGCAGCTACTTTCCTAATTAAACAAGATACGTAGGAAATAACTAATTGCAATTAGTTTAATATTTATAAATAAACATTGTCATACACAAGATAGCATAAAGTAAGCAGAAAAAGTATAAAAAATAAAAAAGTGTGTTGCTATAAATTAGTAATACAGTAGTACGTATGCATGTAGTAAACATGCTCCTACCGTGCAACCAGTTGTACAGTTTCACTTTTAAACGCATCAACATTCCTAAGCCTGGTCAATATGATTTCTTGTAATTGTTCGTGGGTGTACGGTTGGAATGTTACACGCGTCAAACCTAATCGCGATGTAACTCGGCCCATTAATACTCTTTCCGGTAAATCCATAGTATTAGCTATGGTAATTATCACTAATCGTGCGGAATCTCTTGTAGGCCAATCTAATAGATTGTAGACTACGTCTTGTCGTTTAGTGCACAAAAGGTCTAACTGTAGGAATAAATAAAAAGCAAAATAAATAATATGTATATAATAATATAAGAACAGACAACGGCTAAACAGCAAATTATAATATATAGCGTAAATAAAAGTTAAAATTGAACGCAAACGCGACCGTGCAGAACAATTATTACATGTTAAATATATTTACCTACCTCATCGACAAGTATTAAAGTCATTGCCCTCTTCTTATCGTTAGTTTTAAATCGTTTATCAAGAATTTTGTAAGCAGACTCCCATGTAGTTGATGTACCAGACAATTGTTTCAAGATTTGCACATAGGCTTGACGGGGTTCAGATATCTTCATTCCATTCATTTCTGCAAAATCAAAATGTGGCAACTCTTGTTTTGCTTCAAGTTTCCTCAAGCATCGCACTGCTTCATTTACAGTTGCTGTTTTTCCTGTACCTGGTACTCCACTTATATAAATACACCTGGAAGTATTTTAACATGAAATTATTACTTAATTACTAATGAATTTTATTGTTTTAATTCAACAATTACTAATGAATTTAATTGTTTGAAGCAATTTGCTGGTCTGTTATGTTCTGAACAACATGCTATAAGCTAAACCCTGATATGTGACAATAAACACTCTAAGTAGGACTTATGAACATACCCTCCACATCCATCTACCAATTTTCCTTGTAAAAACCTGAAAATGTCATTGAATTCCTCTTCCCTGCATGGCAATGACTTTGGAACAACACTCACATGTAATCTAGATCTGGCTTGTTGCAAAGGCGTTGATGCTTTTGCTAAAACTGTTGCTCGTTTCTTCATAGACGGTGTAAGCGTTGAAATTCTTGGTGAAGCAAGACTTTTCGGTGTGCTTAAACCACTGTCTTTAAGGGTTTCCAAAATATCTGCCTGTAAATAAATCTTTTTCTGTGGAGTTTTGAGCACCTTTTTGTCTATTGCTATTATTGAAATATCGTGTAAACCCTTTATAGCATCCAACACTTCTGATTGACGTTTGTTTCGTGTAACAACTGGCTTATTCTCCTTATTACGTAAGGGACTCGTTTTAAGGATTTCATCTATACTGAAAGATTCTGATTCACTTTCTGACTGTGCCTTTCTAGCAGATGAAGATGCGATGGTTCTGCCACGACGTTTGGAAGCTCTACTTTGTCCCAAATTGCTTGTCAGCACTTCTTCTGAGTCTGTTGCATCATTAATTCGTATTGCTAACCGTTTGTTTTTGAGAAATTTTCCTTTTATTAACGTTTCGTTTTTTTTATTACTTTCTGAATGTTCATCCTCCATATCGGAACTTGAATCTAATATCACTGTTATTTCATGATCTGTATAATTCTTCAGTTTTTTTGCCATCCTGAAATTACTTCTTTCAGAACCACTAACTCCCCGTCTTTATCACTCCTCAGTTTGTATTGCACAGGTGGACCTTTAACAATTAATAAACAATAAAATTGTACATTTTACACTCATTAAGTAATGACTGAACAAGCAGGATTACAAAGAAAACAATCAAGAATGCAATAACCAACGCATACCGGTATACTTGATTTCGGGAGACGTGATGTTTTCCCGCAAGTTTTTCCGGTCTTTGCTCTCAGCCCACTTCCTCTTATGCGTAGTCGAACAATTGAAGTCTGTGCTCGAAGAATTGTAAAGAGACCTACGGCGTTCAATATTTGAGGGATGTTTATCGCTGTACTCATCTAAAGAAGGAACTAAAATAACGAATCAGTCACGTATATACACATTTGTGAATAAACAGTTCATTAAAACAATTTATATATTTCATATAGTGACCATACCGTGCGAATGCTCCGATTGTTCGGACATACTTCTTTATTCAAATCGTCTATAACACGTAAATGGTCATTGTCCCTCAACATGCCATGGTAATGGTACCGTAAAACACTAGTTGTCGTTTAACAAGTAAAACATGGTAAAATTCAATAAAATCTCAGCTAAATCGGTTGCCGCCAATTTTTCCGCAATAAGGCCACGGTGAGAAGATTCTGTGAGAGTAATAGAGCGTGGAATGTATTGAAATGGAATGTTAGCTCCATCTTATGTCAATTATAAGAAGCAAACCGCAATCGCGGTGCGCGTATACCAGTGCAGTGTCATCAGAAATAGCATCCTGCCGCATGTTTCACCCGTGGTGGGGGAAGAGAGAGAAGTAGTATGCGTCGTGTCCATGAGAGCTACGCGCCACTCGATTGGCTCATAGCTCTCACGGACATGCACGCATACTACTTCTCTGTGTGCGGCAGGATGCTATTTCTGATGACACTGTACCAGTGGTCCCAGATCTGGCTCGAGGCTCGAGCAGTGATCTCAGAAGTGGCATCCTGGTCTCAACTCATAGGCCGTGTTCAGAAATTGGCTGACAGTACTGTCAGTACTAGATTTCCGTTCAAAAATGCTTTTCAGTATGGCTGACGAGACTGTAACGTACTACCATTTTGTCAGACATCGGTCACATTTAGCATTCGGCAGCACTGTCAGTAAAACAGAACGACTATTTTTCAGTAAAACCAGCGTCAGTACTGACAGTACTGTCAGCCAATGTCTGAACACGGCCTCAGTGTCTCAGATTTAGCCCGTTTGCACCATCGGCAACCATTGGCAATCGGCGGCCGGCGACCATTGAACTATATACTACCTGGAATGCGCACGGATGCAGGAACAGCCGCGCCTCGCTGTTAGAGAGAGAAGAAAGACATTTTGGTATTCTGTCTCACTCTTACCACTGGACCTTTGGGACATACAGTCGATTTGCGCCTTTCGACGTAAGTTCCACAGAGATTTTACTAGATATGACCGGTTCGAAAAGAGTTGCTCTCTTCTATTTAGATATTTCAGTAGGTGATGTCAGTATGTCACAGAAATTAATGTATATGATCACAAAACAAAGTGAAAAATACTATCAAACGCATTAAAATTACACATGATTTTTTGTTTTAGAGGTAGTGAAGGTTAATTGTTAATACATATCGAAATTGCTTTCCTTTGGGAATTGTTCATCATGCTGGATGTAAAAATATAATACTTGCTCATTTTTTGTTTTTTTCCAAATAGACATAGATAATAAATAAAATAAATATTACAATAATTTTTATTGATATTATTAATTTTGTTTGAGAAAGTATCCTTTTTAACAGACTTCAAAAATGCACTGAAAAATATAAAGTAATGTTCAATTTTTCAAGTCGGTGTTACTTTTTTTAAGTTTTTTATGCGTTTGAAAGTAGTGTTTCCTCGTTCAGGTTCACCCATTAACATTTTAGGAATAGAATAATACATATCCTGTTTTTATTACGACTTACCATAAACCCTTTTGTCAAAAGGATAGTACAGCAAAGATAGTTCCTTAGACTAAATATATATGGACCGCTAGTTGCTGTATTCACGCTAGTTCAAAGACCTGTGGCGCCGCTACAACCCAAGAACTACAGAATCGCAATATATTTCGCTTACTGTGGCTCTGACTAACTTCACACGAGTCAACCACGAGTCAATTGAGCGCATGCGTACATCAATATATATAGATATACAACGTACGTTAAAGTTAGTTCTTGGGTAGTAGCGGCGCCACAGATGTTTCGTCACGAATTTAACACGGCTCAGGCATGCTGCTGGCAGTCCATACATATATAGTCTAAGGATAGTTCAGTTCCGTATATTTTAACGGCGTACACAACATTATTGAAAGGGTAGTACAGGTAACAAAGGACAGAATACCAAAATATCTTCTTTCTCTCTCGGCGCGGGTCGACTGCAGCTGTACATACGGCCGTGCGCGTTCCAGATATTCTATAGTTCAATGGCGTGCCCTGTCCGTAAGAGCAGAGAGTATTAGAGAGAGTGGAAAGTGCCATAAGAGCGTAATGTATTTTTCAGTATACATACAGGTTTCAGCGCACTCTGACGTTTGAGTATGAATCACAAAGCCCCCCACCACGGATTATAGCGCGAAATTAAAACACGTAATTATATATTGAATGTATTACTAGACGAAGTAAAATGATAAATAATAATTAACTGTCAAAATTCATATTTTAATTATAAAAATATTAAAAACTATAAAACCATTTCTTTCGACTACAATATAAATATTCAGTTTATTTTTAAGACTTCCGCGGCTACAACGGTTATTTTAAATATTTGCTTTCGGATGGATGCAGCGTATTGCCGACGATTCACAATTTCAACGTATTTGAATAAATAAATATCCAGTTCTAATACCTTACACACACGAAATTTTATTAAAAATCATAAAGGAAGAATGAACCTGCGATCATGAAATTATATTATTTAAATATTTTTTTTATATTTACCATTAGTAACTGTGCTTTCACGGCTAAGAAATGTCAGAAAGTAAAATTAGTATTTTATAATGTTTTTTACACGAGTACAGATAGAACACAACATTCGTTTCGTCGGATGTCCAACTAATTTGCAAACACAATGTTACAATAATTATAACCTTCATAACCGCGGGTAAACTATTTAGATAAACTGTAATATATATACGTATCTATATACTTACATTTCAGGATGTATTGAAACGTAAAAAAAAGAAATTTCTGGGTTGCGCGATGAGCAATTGCTACATGTTTGCGCACTGCAATGGACTGGCATTTTTCCAGATTTACCTTCCTGAAATAGAACTTTGTCACTTTAAATCACAATGCCGCCGATGAGATGTGAAACAATAAAGCGGCGTCTGGGCGATGCTCCTAAACACATAGGGCCGTATTCACAGTAACGACTCTGTACATAAGTCACTCTTAAGTTGAATTTCGAGAGTGCTCATTGGTCAAAACTGTGACTTAAGAATGCCTTATGCACCAAGTCGTGACTGCGAATACGGCCCATGGAACACTTCAGGTTGCACTCTCTCAACTTTGAAGGTCACTACAAATTTTATACTCAACCACTGCATGGCGCTATTGTCGGCATACGCATACTTTCCACTCTCTCTAATACTCTCTGATAAGAAGGACAGAACTACACGCGGTCTTCTTTCCCCCTACGCAGTGTCAGGTGGTGTCAGCAGACGTGGTATCAAAACTCCATTGGAGCTCCCGGGGTGGGGGAAACCTTGGCAAATGTGTGAGAGCTGCGCGCGCCGTTTCTCGCCGAATCGCGCTCGGCTTGGAGAGAAGGACGGAACTATGCTGCGTCTCCCTTCCACCAACGTCGTGTGACGTCAGGAATCGTGACGACACATAAGAAGGACAGAACTATGCTCCGTCCCCTTTCAAACTTTCAACCAACATCGCGCGTTGTGTCTTTGTTCAACATGCAGTCGCGGCGTCGCGTCTTCGTTCCGCACACAGGCCGGTGCCAGTGATGCCAGATTTCGCATAAGGCATCGCACGTACCATTGCGTTTTTTCAGCCGGAAGGCAAATCGGGCACCACCGCCATGAGCAGAGCGCGATCCAGAGAAAAGTGAATCGAAGAGAGTTTGGGATTTCCTCGTACTCATCGTCGCTCGTCGACGCGTACTAATTTTTTTCGTAGGTTCGCGCCCAGCCATGGTCCATTTCTTTTTCATAGGATAATTTTTCTTTTCTAATTATTCATCACACGGCAACAACCAATATTCCTTTAAAAATATTTTAGTACCTCCTACGGATAGTTTTTAATATTTTGTCAGCGGAATAGATGTGTCGTATTGGTTTATGATAGATATGGGCAAAATATATATGTCACGTTATGGCAAAGATGGCATATGTACTCGGATAGGTACACAATTATTTAACTTCTTTTGTTTAGCTGATACATGCATGAACTTTATTGTAAGCATACGTATCTTTATTTGAAGAATACTTATTACCATTACTGTCGTACTCGTCGTCGCTCGTCGACGCGTTCGTGTTCGATAATACTGATCAATCTGTTATTGACGAGTATTCTCAATAAGATCCTATTTTATTTATAGATAATTAATCTAACTTTTAAAATATTACTTTTAAATGTATGTATACAGGGTGTTCGTGGATGTTACTAGCCAGCTTTGTTTCCTGGAAATGGTAGGTACTAGAAAAATAATTATAGAGCAAAGGGTACAATGGTATCGTAATGTTTATGTTCTGCGAGACTTCACTCGATTGAGAAGTGCAACCCGAACAATGCAAATGCGTACATACTTTGTTTTTATATAATCTGAGTACGGTCTAATATTAAATCGTTTTACTTTCCTCAAATATCACCAAGTTTTGCGTGGTAATATATTTTTTTTCTTGCATTTTACCTTTTGCAATTCTATCGCAAACATAGGTTCTGCTCGATGAATACTTCGTTTCCTCTGTGTAGTTGTCGAAGCAATGCTCCAGTCGATAGCTACAAATGATTTCACATGAGACCAATTTCTGTGTAACGTTTTTCAAATGATGGATATCTTAAAAGTAGACTCTTACCAAATTTGACTGAACTTTAAATATATGCATAAAAATCCGTAATAATTTTGAATCTTACCATGTAAGTCTGAACAGTCCAACGGCATGATGTACGATGCCCATGTACATCGTATCGTTGGCGAATGCTCCGGTCACTAATAGCACAATAACGATAGATACATGCACGACGAGAGCGAAGCAATATTTTTGCGGGTCGAGAATGTACATCATCAGAATTGGACAGGTTTCGTTGAAGAAGGACGTGTAGACTAAGAGCGGTGACGAAACGATCATAACTACGAACATCGACAATCCGAGGTAGGCAATCGCTGAAAGCAATAGGAAGTAAAGAAGTAAAGTAGAGAAGACGTTCGCGCATTTGGTATTTTCAGAGTCAGTGAACAGATGCGTTAAATAAAAGGTTTTGAAAAATGTTGTGCGTCATGAGGTAAAACGTCCACGATATGCAACAAAATCTTAGAAATGCGTGTTTACTCGAAAATGTACGGAAGCTAACGAAGGGCAGGTGCACTTTCCGATTTGCAGCAAGTCTCAGAGCTCAAGCGGCGTTGTATGGAGCAAAACATGGAAATTAAAGAAATTGTCTAAACCGTGTACCACTTTGCGCACATCGGTTTGACTTTGCAAATTAATTTCGCATAAAATGTACAATTTCGTGCCATCTTTGCTTCGACCAAGTCACTGTCTATCTCGACAAGAAACGAATCATTTATACTCCCTTACCAGCATAATGTAATGCGTAAAGTCTCCCCTCCTCCGCACATTGGCAAAAAACTTCAAGTTCGCCGTCGTCAATCAAAGATCTCCAATTCACCTTCATTTTATCTTTGTTGTCGAATACCGTGTAAGTAAAGTACCTGATAACTGCAATTACGCACACGAGGGTCTCGGAGATAAACTCAACGCACAAATCAAAATCCATTTCTGACTTCGTTGCTCTCGCCACCTGTAGCAACGTGTTTTTTGTTTTTCATCATCAATAGAACTGACCTCATTTAACAAACTTTTAGTCTAACTTCGTCGAGAGTATTGTGATTCGACAAAAATGACAGCGCAATTACGTCGCATAAGACTCATTGACAAAACCCACGCAAACATGACTTTAAAGCGTTTACCTGTACTGCGATTCCTGTCATCATAATCAGAGTATACAGGATTCATATTTTGACCCTGTCAGAATAATTCTGATAAGGCCATTGGCCGATCACCAACAGCATCTTTCAATTCAAATCGTAATATTGAGTCTTGAAACAGTCGATGTTCATACTCAATTTAACAGAAGCCAAACAAGAGCAAACCCGAAGTAACAGGTGGGAAAGGTGATGTTCACCAGGTCACCTACCGTATCAAACTGATGCTTCTAAATTTTCTCTACCCTCGCAAAAGCTACGCACAGCCGCTTACTGAATTATTAACGACCGTTGAATGCTCGTATTACCGTTCACACAGAAATATGGTGTCGCTGTTCGCAACACCTCATTTCTACAACTTCAGCAATTTACCGCTATTACGTATAGAGTATACATTTGGATTTCTCAGTTTCATTTTATTCCAACTATTTACCTGCAGCGTAAAAAGAAGGATCGGAGAAAAATAAATGGATTGTTTAACTTTGAACGAAAACAGGCTGTCGCGTTTTCTCTGTTTTCTGATTGGGCTGATTGGGAAATCGAAAGTTAACGGCATTGGAGAAGCCACTCGAACTGACACATTGAAATATTGAAAATAGTCAACGCGTGTCCACCGTGTGTCGAGTCTCCGGAATCAGCGAGTATTCAATAGGTTCTTCGTTTATTGTTGTATCCTTAGTGGCGTGTTGGGCAAGTTTAAGACAAGCATGTAACGGAAAATAAGAGATGGTTCTGTGCCGAACATTATCCATGTGTCAATGATCAAAAGTGAGATGCATTATTTTTTATAACTACTTTATTATGCAACTCTTAACGCTACACTTTGTTCTACTGTTGCTATTCATACACACAATATTGTATTCCGTCAGCTAACGAACTGAAGACAATTGGCAATAGATATGCGTATAAATATGTAGCTCTATCTACTAGTTCAATACTCGCTTACACTGTGAATAGCTCATTCGACGTCGTGCTAAATTAAATCACTAATAATATTCTAGTGTCTTTCTAGAACGCCATCATCTATATCCCGTAATTCTGCGACTGATTGTGAGATATTGACCGCTGATGGCATTTCGTTGTTCATTTCACTGACAAGAGCACGGTGAAGTACGAAAACGATGCCTTCAATTCCTTGAACAAAGATGTTACGACAGCGATTAATCATACAGTTTGGGAATATTGATCAGCAGCGGCGGATTGAACGAATGTCTGTGGCCTGCGATGAATACTCACGTAAGCACCCATTTAAACACAAACAGGTTACCTCACGTTAAAACAGTATAATTCATAATAATGTGTTTTTAATTGATTTTCTATTAATAACAATTACACATGACATGAGTAGATACTACCAAGATTTCAGTTTTGTGAATTTCTTTTTATAAATAATATATTATTTACCATCTTATTATCTAACACATATGATACCATAAAACATAATGACTAAATATTTAACGTTAATGCAAGTTTTGCAAACTTTTTGTTTACTATAAATGAGATTTTCGAGATTATGATTGGCTCAGTGAACGTATTAAGCGTCTTTTAATTAGTCGAGAACAGAACTTACCACGCTAAAATTTTCAAGCGTCGCCGGGTACATTCTTCCGATGATCATTGCGCTGGGGTGCAATCCACGTTGCATTGGCAAAAGCACAAACATTTGTTGCTTAGGTTGCGCCATGTACCACACACTGCTGTAGCTGTAAGATTTCCATCCTGTTAGACAGAAAGTAGCGCTCATCGGACGTTGCAAGCTAACGCAATTTTTCGATCGTATGAGAAAGTCGAACTATGTAATTCAATTGGTATAGGCTTCTGTGTTAATGATGTTCGCATGGTAAATATATTTAATATTTTTTCTGCAGTGCATTGCTCGCGCACACCTTTATCTTCAATTTTGTTTGGTACCAGTTTCCGATTAAACCACTTTCTTTAAAGCTGTATTTTTCGGTCTTCGAAACAATATTCGAGTCGTATGTATAAAAGTTATTCCTGTTGGTACCAGTTTCCGATTAAACCACTTTCTTTAAAGCTGTATTTTTCGGTCTTCGAAACAATATTCGAGCCGTATGTATAAAAGTTAGACAATTTTAATTTGTCGCAAAAAAAGTTGCACACTTTTTCCGATTAATATCATATGAAGTAGTAAATCATTCCGAGGCATCTTTTTACTAGAATATTAAAAAATCTTGCAAAATAGGCGCGTGCAGGATGTTTTGCCACCGATAACTAATATTTATACACGTTTGCAAGTTTACTTTACAGAAGTACGGTATATGAATTTCTTCAGAAAAATCTGCAGGCTACAGTCTTGCAACAAATCTAACTTAGCTAGCTTTTTATGGTTACGACCCAAATATTTTTCAATGTACAAAAAAATAGACAATTTTTTGTCAAATTCGTGTATTCAAAAACTGGATCCAAGGGAGAAAGCCAAGGTGGGGTTCGTTTGCAACGCGTCAAAATCTGTAAGAATCACATAATGAATATTGCATTCAGTGAAGATGTTACGCTTTGAAAATAACTTCAGCACTGCTGTCTGTCATCCGCTGAGCCGGAATATCCATGGCAAACACGTGAGTCATCTGTCCAGCAGCATACATCAAACCGAACAACATTTTAAAGCCTTTTCCTTTGGCCGCAACCGCCTGTTAAAGAAATGATACAAAAAGTATATAGGTGGCCGATAGTCCGGGAGAAAACTATACTTACCCAAAATAATGTGACAGTAATGCAAATTAAACCGCATGAGAGGGAGATTAAATTTGGCCATTCGAACGCCGTGATAATATCATCGCAAAATCTGTATTAAAAATCCACCAATATTAAAATTTCAATCGCAACAAACGTTGTAGATGAAGCCCTATTACTGGATAACAAATTGAAAATAAGAAACACATTCCCAAACTAACGCCTGCTACGTTTCCTGATTGGTTGCGACCAAGACGCAGCCTTGCCTTTTACGATTCCCTAACAGAGAAATCGCCTTTACGTCGAATGGTAAAAATGGAAATGTAAATAATGGTAATAATGGTAAAAATACCCTTTTTCACTGCATCATGTAAATTATGGATTTAGCGGCCACGAACACATTACTACGAAAATCAAATGATGGCAAAAAAAAATATATATTTTCGCGCGGCTCTGTTCTCTATTATAAGAGAGGAATCGTCGAGATCCAGGACTACTAGTTTTGGTCCAATCAGATAACGCATGTCGCGGACAGTCGAATGTCGATAGCGAGGCACGTATGCGTTGTTTTAAAATTGTCCACTATATAATAAGAAGGCTGTCTAGATCAGTGTTTCTTAACCTGGGGTGCGGGAAAGCATTTCCAGGGGTGCGAGAGAGGTTTCTAATGTTGCAATAATTGTCATCTCCTAAATAAAAACATCTAAACATATTTTTCAAGGGGGTGCGAGACCGTATTTTTAGGTTCAAGGGGGTCCCGATCACCCAAAAGGTTAAGAAACACTGGTCTAGATCGAGAATGTTTAAATACTGAATACAGTCCAAGACAGGAGTGTCATGATTATTTAGTCGTAATAAACACGGCTTTCTTACAGCGTTTTACATGAACGATCTGACTCAGTACGACTATCCAGAGGTCAAGATAGCTTATTTGACGTTTTGCCACAATGATCGTGTCAAATCGTCGTATTATCTGAAATTTTGACTGACTTTTACACAACGACGATCTATATGCTTCCATGAAAGTGAGGTGAAATTTCAGAAAATAGGATTATTTCAAAATGCATAATCATTATAATAGTAATTAGCTCACCCCGTATATAGTACATAGTAGCGTTTTATCGTAAATAATACGATTATCTGTAGCGGTATTTAGCAAAAAAGTAATTATTACAAATTAAAGAAATACTGATTGTCCAGACTTGTTTACGAACCTTATGGCAGTTCTATGACCTTCCACCGCCTGTGCAATTCTCTCGCAAACCTTAGTTCTGTCCGACGCAAACTTGCTTTTGTCCTCGCAATTATCGAATGCATGCTCCAGACGAAAGCTGCAACCAGATTACTTACGACTTATGGAAGATTCTACCAAATCTTGAAACATGTTTAAACAGTCAATTATTCACCGACCCGTGCACATTCATTTGCATTAAAGAAATTTAACGTGGATAAACGGTTGGTTATTTTGTGTGCAATGATTCCTGCACATGAAAAAGTAAACAAAAATATCGCGAAAATCGTACGTCATAACTGGGATATTAACACTTTGAGTGACCAGCACATTTCGAATAGATACCTAACGGACCCGTTACTATTTATGTGAATATAATCCCTAAAGGTGGCAGTACTCTTACAAAAACTGAAGTGTCACCTACACCTGGGTAACGCTGCACTAAAAGCGTTAAGATTGAAGCGACGAAATTATGTGAACATAGGGAACAGACATGTCCTCTCTAAGTATGTATTCTACAAGATACTGATAAAAATGCATTACTCCGATAATTTATACTTCCACAAGTTGAGTGACTTTTCTTTGACGAAGTATAAGTATGGTGATCTTGTTGCTTACCAAGCGATCCTAAACAAAGCAATGGCATGAAACAGGATGACCATATACAACGTGTCGGTCAATATTAGCGCCATTACGTCAGCCCCAACAATCAGCATCATGTGTGTAAGAATGGGAAAATAATACTTCTGCTGATCGACGAAGTATTCCGCCGGATAAAGTAAAATCTGCGGGTAGGAGTTGTTGTTTATCAAGTCCGCGAGCTGCAAAAGGGGCGGTGTAAACAGCAGAATTCCAGCGCTTATGAGAAGCGAACAGATGAACACTAGAGGAATGAATGAGAGGACATAAGAAAAGAGCTTATTTTGAAATGCGACGCAATTATCTGGCTTACTCGTGTAATGTAAGATGTAGAGCCTTCCCTCCTCGGTACATTGGACAATAATTTCGTGTTCATCCTCGTCAAGCAAGCGGTTCCAATGAACTGGAATACTCTCTAGAAGTACTTTTACCTGCGTTTTTCAAACTGCCATTATTAATCCGACAGCGCGTTTATGAAAATTAACAAGGCCCGGAAAAAAAGATCCTATTTACAATCATAATATAGTGGAAAATCAGTGGCGCGATATTAGAGACCCTGTAACCAGTGTCACGGAATAGTCAACATCCTTAATAAACTGCTATAATTTATCATTTTTTGTTTTATTATTGATCGCAGTAACTACATATTTTGTTGTTATAAGCCTCTGACAGTGTCAGAAGTAGAAAAGGGCACTGATATGGAGCAATACCCAATGTGTCTTAAATGGTACCATGAATAATGGTATTGGTCTCACCAATGAATACTGTGATATATTTGTAAGCCCTTATGGTTGTTCCTAACTAGAATTCTGATTAAAGATAATATCAATAAAGTTTCTATGCAAAAGTGTGAAATAAGCGTTACTCTCTTGCTCAAATATTTAATTTTGTTTGGTATTAAACTATCAGGGTTTATTAAGATCCACACTTAATGTTTTTTAAACACTTGGTTAAAATTAAAATTAATCTAAGATTTGTACTGATTTAGGTGTGTTTCTTTTTTTAAATTATTAGGCCTTATTTGCCGTAGGTATACCTTATATCAATACTGACTTACTTTTTCGCCGAAAATTGCGTAAGTAAAGAACCTGGTAATGCAAACGAACCCTGCTATTTCATCGGCAATCATCTCCACCCACATGTCGAATGTCATCTCTGACGTCATTATTTTCGCCACCTGAGTTACAATTTTTGTTTTTTTTCCTAGCTCTCTTATGCGTTGTATTCAGTAAAAAGCACATTACGTTCTGGTTCACAAGTTCATTTGATAATACATTCAAATTATTTGATCGAGACCCATATTTAATAACAGAAAACCGATTCTTTTGTTAATAATGAAAAAAGCGATTGAACATGTGCTGTAAGTCAAATGATTAATTGCAGATTAGAGTGCACAATGTATGTACGTTCAAATTCATGGGCCGGTCAAAAGAACGGCTTTTCTCGTGTCGATCAACGTATCTTTCATTAATTGACCAATGTTCCTTAATAAACATGATTATAAAGTTCTGAAAGCGATCATGTTAGCCAATAGTAGAAGTATTGTATATGCCAGTGATTGCATTACGAAATAGGCGATAAATTTCCTTTTTACAGATTTTTCAACTAACAATTACACCATTTACGATATAACGCCGTTACGTACACATTACAGCGTTTCTAATACAAAGCGTACGAAAACACCGGAAAGTTATATAAATAAAATGACCACATCGATTTTTCTTCGAAAATGGACCCGCTTTATAATATTCACCTGTGACGCCACCAATGACATATGGAAGCATGAGTACAACACCGACTTCTTGACTCTATCAGCGAAATTTTGGTAAGGCCACTGTCCTAGTAAAAGCTGATATTTCCGTGTTAGCCAATAATGCTCTTTAAAAAAGGAATCCGTATCCATTTTACAAGCGAAAATCAAGAGGTAAGACGAGATGTACGTGGGTAATGACGAGGATGTTCACCAGCTTACATGCCGCGCTCAACTGACATCACTGAATTTTCACTTTTTCCCGCAGCCCCTAGGTTCCACTGCAAGCTGAATTATTAATGCCAGTTATAACATTGTTTTTGTTTAACGCTGGTATTAGGATCCCACGAGAAAAAATAATAAAGTTTCTGTAACACCTTATTTGCACAACCTCCGCAATTGAATGTTATTGCGTGTAGATAATATGCGCCTCATTGTCAGTCGTTTATCGATAAGTGGTTTCCTTTACCTGGAAAAATATGCTTCAAATGAAAGAGAGGAATTATTTAAATTTCACCGTTACCGCAGAGTCGGATAGTGTTCCTCTTCTATTAGACTCAATTTTATTTATTCTGCTACTCGTGAATTGAAAAGGAGAACTAGCAAGGGCAATTTGTGGCATAGTGTCATTTCTATGGCCGAAGCGGCGATTCTTGCTAGAGTAAAAAGTGGAGGGAAATAGTCGGTCGTAGATAGTAGAGAAAGAAGTGACGACCAAGCGGAGGAATTCAGCAAACTTCTTCACATTTTTCAACGAAGATCTTTGTCGCAGTAAGTGCAAATAGATCATCTTGCTGATATCTCCGAAAGACTAAACTGTTCAAGATTTTTTGGACATTATCGCATACATAAAAGTGGCAGCATCTAGCATATAAAATATATTTGACAATGGCAGGTGATTTGAATATTCAGAGTAGCCTTTTAGAGTAATGTCTCTAAATTTCCAATGATTTGAGAAACTGTCCGTGGTAAAAAGTTTGCTTTGCAGGGATATATTGGGGGATTAGCGGAACACGTTTTTTTTTTCAACGCTTTTACACATTTTTAAGCTCTCTAATATGTTTCTAAATACATTAAAATTCAACGGCTTGTGTTACACATGTTGTCCTTTAGCTTACTTCTCTTATTGTTCATTTCATCTATCTTCATCATGCGTTTCAAGACGATTGCACAAGATGTTGCGATTTTTGTGCCCTGCAGCCACATGTAAAAACCACGAAATATTTGTATTCTGGCCTATCGATTTTAACTTAGATACTTGGCCTCAAAACTCCATTGGAGTTTTCCGGGTGGGGGAAACCTCGGCATGTGTGCGTGCGTGTCCGTGAGCGCTGCGCGCGCCGCTTGGCTAGAGACACTATAATAAGAGACTGGACACGAGCCAATGTCCGCCATGTATTGTCTTAATCCTATGAGAGAGAAAGATATATCTACTTTCCACTATTTCACACTATCTCACTCTTACCCATGTTTACATAGATTTTTCACGCTCATATGTGTATGTATTGGGTTATTACGTTTTTTGTTTATGTATGTCATTATATAAATTTGTGACGTTCACATGTGTAAAATTAGCGGGAAAAGACAATAAATGGCGGACCAATCAAAAGTGGCTGTCTCGTGTCCAGTCAGTGTCATCAGAAATAGCATCCTGCCGCATGTTTCACGCGTGGTGGGGGAAGAGAGAGAAGTAGTATGCGTCGTGTCCATGAGAGCTACGCGCCACTCGATTGGCTCGTAGCTCTCACGGACATGCACGCATCCTACTTCTTTGTGTGCGGCAGGATGCTATTTCTGATGACACTGTGTCCAGTCTCTGATTATAGTGTCTCTACTTGGCTGCACGGCGAGGCGAGAAGGATGGAGCTACACGCGGTCTTCTTTCCCCCTACGCCAGTGCGGTCCACGAGTGGGGCCCCTCACGCCGCTATTTCCACCTCCACTAGGTACAAGTTTTTCTGTATGCCGATCATAACACACGCCAGTGTGGCCAGAAGTCGGGCCGGGCACCAGCGGTGTCCGCGGGAGTGGGGATACGCGCAAGTGTGCGTGCCCTGACACACACTGACACACACTGAGCGTCCATCGTTTCCAGGGCAACAGTAGCTCGGTGGGGGAACCGAAAATGCCCCGGGGCACTTTCTTGGACCGCACTGGCCTGAAGGCATACAGTAAATTCTCTCTATTTGTCCAGTAGGACGGACACCATTTCGGACAAATACAGAAGCGGAGACACTGTTTTCGAGCCTCAACGCCTTTGTAGTTCGCCGAACGTAGAAAAGGACAGCGCTTACAAGAGACAATGTAATGAATGACGGTCGAGGCAACTGAGACATTTAAAATGCAACGTACCAAATGCTATACTAAAAACGACTGTTACACTTTTTCATTTTTAACATTTTCTGCATGAAAATGTTTGTCACAGATTGGTGATATTGTTCTGATAAAAATGAGACCGAACATAATATAGTTTGGACTAAATTTATTTATTAATTGGTATTGAATATCTTCTCCTATCGCTTTGAATGAAGTATAAAAACTAAGTGCTCAAAAAATACTTTAAATGCAATAGTAATTTTTCAGTCTTTATACGCAACATCAGGTTAAAAACCATCATTGTAAAATACAAATATATTTTTATACAACCTTGAAACCAAAGTCTACACTCGATTCCAAGATAAATCAACGCGGCTCAGAAGGAGCGTGTGGACGTGCGGTCCTGAATGATAGAGTAAATTGAGTTATACAATAAGTATTACATAAATAAATGTTGTCCAAATTATATCATGTTTGATATCATTTTAATCGGAAAAGTCTCAGCAACATCTTAAACAAATTTTCAGACAAAAAAATATAAGAACAAAAAAGTTATATTTTTGTAAGGTACGATGTTAGCTGTCAACTCGCGTCAAAGGAGCCGCGCGGGTCATAAATTACACGCTTGGCTGGCGCCGAGGTAGGAAACACGGGCGTAGGCATAACGAATACATTGGCGTAGGACTACCGGAGTGGGCAAACTGGGAATCAACTTAGGTCAGTGCTGTCCAGGGAGCGCTCCCAGTGCTCTATAGGCCCCCCCACCAAATTAACGTTGCCCTGGAAACGGACGACGCACCGTGTGTCATATGATCGGCATAAACAGAAAAACGCGATGAAACATAAAGGACAGAACTATTTCTATCCAGTGGAGGTGGAAATAGCGGTGTAAGGGGCCCCTCTCGTGGACTGCACTGACTTAGGTGGACAAATAGAGAGAATTTACTGTACTTCTTCTTTGGCTGAACTCTGCTGGGAGAGAACGAGGTAATACCTTCGGTCGCCCTTTAGGGTTAGGAGAGTACGAAGCTTTGCTTTCGGACGCCTATTCAGCACAGGAGAGTACGGGGTCTTATACCTGGGTCACTCTCTGGAGGAGAGAACGGCAGGACTATCCGCCGGTCGCCTACCAGAGGGGAGAGTACAGAAGAGGCACCCGGACGCCTGGGGAAGCACAGGGAGGACCCACGGGTACCTACTCTTGGTATGGAGAGAACGGCAGGACTATCCGCCGGTTGCCTTCCAAGGGAGAAGCGCGAGGGGCTCACTGGTCTGTCGACGCTCAAAACACATCGCGACAGGAGAGTACGGGGGTTATACCTGGGTCGCCCCTGGTATGGAGACAACGGCAGGACTATCCGCCGGTCGCCTACCAGAGGGTAGAGATCAGGAGACCACCCGGACGCCTTTACGCGCTAAATTCAAACCCCAACACATTAAAGACGGACGATTGAAAACAGGGCAGTTCCCTAGCTAAGAACAGTTATATGTAAAGCTAACCTTTTCCCTGTATCACCATGCAATTTTCTGAATAAATCTATTTTTCCCCAGTACTTCCTCAGAAATCCAAATCCTTTGAAAAACCCCAATCCATCCTCATCACAACTTTCTTATTTATTACTACCACAGAAAGATTAATGTTACTACAACCAAAATTTATGAAATATATATTTTGCCCATAACTATTATAAACCAATACGACACATCTATTCCGCTAACAAAATATTAAAAACTATCCGCAGTAAGTACTATAATACTTGTAAATGAATGTCGTTTGTTGTCGTGTGATAAATAATTAAAAGAAAAAATTATTCTGTGAAAAAAATTGAACCATGACTGGGCGCGAACGTACGAAAAAAACCAACGTGTCGACGAGCGACGATGAGTACGACGAATCAATCCCAAACTCTCCTCGATTCACTTTTCTCTGCATTGCGCTCTGCTCAGGGCGGTGGTCTCCGATTTGCCTTCCGGCTGAAAGAACGCAATGGTACGTGCGATGCCTTATGCGAAATCTGACACCACTGTCACCGGCCTGTGTGCAGAACGAAGACGCGACGCCGCGACTGCACGTCGAACAAAGACGCAAAGCGCGATGTTGGTTGAAAGGGGACGGAGCATAGTTCTGTCCTTCTTATGTGTCGTCACGATACCTGACGTCACGCGACGTTGGTGGCATAGTTCCGTCCTTCTCACCAAGCCGAGCGCGATTCGGCGAGAAACGGCGCGCGCAACTCTCACGGACAAGGCACGCATACTTTCCCGTATCCCCACTCCGTCGAGCACCGATGGTGCTCGGGTGCCAAGTCTGAGACCACTACCTTGATGCAATATTCTGTGTCATCTTCCTGCAATATTCCGGCAAATTTCGAGGGGGCGGACATAGGAATATTGCAGCAATATTCGTACAATACTCCGACAATGTGATCGGCAAGGTTCAGCATTGCAAAGTAATATTTGTGCTACATGCCAGCAAAATTCCTTGCTATCGTGAAATTTACAATTTCAGATTCGGCTATCATGCAGCTTCTCCCTTCGGCCAACGGCGGCGCTTGGGAGTCAATCGACGCTGCACGATAGCCGATTCTGAAATTGTTAATTACGACCAAACTACGATTTCGTAAACTCTGAAATCGATACAGTGGCTTGCGAAAACTATTCGTAAACGATTGAGACCGTTGCACACGAGATACGTCAAAATTATTTCGCCAGAGTTTGCATCTGGTCAGCTTCTGCTTTCGGCCACTGGCGGCGCTTGCAAGACCTACATTACCCGATTCTCGAATTTGTTAATTACGGCCAAAATACGATTTCGTAAACTCTGAAATCGATACAGTGGCTTGCGAAAACTATTCGTAAACGATTGAGACCGTTGCACACGAGATACGTCAAAATTATTTCGCCAGAGTTTGCATCTGGTCAGCTTCTGCTTTCGGCCACTGGCGGCGCTTGCAAGACCTACATTACCCGATTCTCGAAATTGTTAATTACGGCCAAACTACGATTTCGTAAACTCTCAAATCGATACAGCAGCTTGCGAAAACTATTCGTAAACGATTGAGACCGTTACACACGACATACGTCGAAATTATTTCGCCACGTTCTACATCTGGTCAGCCACTGTGGCGCTGCGCGGTAGCAGACGATAATTACTAGATATTAAAATTGTTAATTACGGGCAAACTACGATTTCGTAAACTCTGAAATCGATTGCGTAAACTTACGTAAACTATTCGTAAACGATTGAGACCAAAATAAGCGAAATCGATGATAGTTGTCTGCTAACTATACGGCGGTCGGCGATGGCCATACGTCGGGAGACCTCGACGGACATGCGGTGGCATGAGGCGCCGTTAACACAGCGGCAGACGTCGACGGACATATTACACTGGACAACACGAAAATTGCTTCCTGGCATCTATTAGCTAATTCTTATAGATTTTGTCGCGCTGAAAACGAATCTGAAATCCGTTTTTGTTTATTAGGTCTAGTTTCCGAGAAATCGAATTTTAAAAAAAAATGCGTTTGTTGCACTTTGACCCACATTTACGTCGGAAATATATAAGTGAGACAATTTCCTTTTATCGGAAAAAATTCTGCAGACTTTCCAGAATAAAATAGTATAGAATAATTGTGGAATATGTACTTGCAAATATGTGTAAACATTGATTAAAGTTGGCGAGACACGTTTTTCACGCCTATTTTAAGGGACTCTTTTCGTTTTTCTGTCGAAATTATGCTTCTGGCGTGGATTTCAACTACTCTACGCGATAGAACAGACATTTTTCTTTGGGAAACCATAATTTTCCCGTGCGAAACTGATTCCAGTTTCGCACGGGAAAAGGGAAAAGGAGTCCGTGTCACGCAGTTTCAGCAGGGGTTCTCCGCCATCGATTATTTGACGCGCATGTGACTGCTCGCTGCTCGGCGGAGATACTCAGGTGTGGAGCACGCTACATACAGTAGGGCCGGAAAACTCCTGCTGACACTGCGTGACACGGACTTCTTTTCCCTTTTCCCGTGCGAAACTGGAATCAGTTCTGAGTGCGATTGTAATGGTTTCCCAAAGAAAAATGTCTGTTCTATCGCGTAGAGTAGTTGAAATCCACGCCAGAAGCATAATTTCGACAGAAAAACGAAAAGAGTCCCTCAAAATAGGCGTGAAAAACGTGTCTCACCAACTTTAATCAATGTTTACACATATTTGCAAGTACATATTCCACAATTATTATATAATATTTTATTCTGGAAAGTCTGCAGAATTATTCCGATAAAAGGAAATTGTCTCACTTTTATATTTCCGACGTAAATATGGGTCAAAGTGCAAAAAACGCATTTTTTTTTTAAATTCGATTTCTCGAAAACTAGACCTAATAAACAAAAACGGATTTCAGATTCGTTTTCAGCGCGTCAAAATCTATAAGAATGAACTAATAGATGCCAGGAAGCAAAAAAAAAGTCGAAATTTGTTGTCCAGTGTTATAGGCGGCTTTATTGTTTCTAGAGCCAGAGACGGCATCACTAATACCGTGGGGGACGGTGAGGCGATAGTAACGGCGGAAAGTTGTCGAGCGCATCGTAAATTCGAGTTAATGTATCGACGTAAGCCGTCTCTACCGCATCAAATGTTCTTCGTGTGCTATAACTTGACTGGTCAAACTCCTTAAATACCACCAGCGCCAGGTGACCGTCAAGGAACTTCTCCCAGAATCTTTTCAGGAGACTGAGCCTCGTCATCAAATAAGTGCGAGTCATCCGGCCCCTCACATCTGCCACAAGATTTTGCCAAAATCTTTCGATAAATCCTTTTAGTGCCATTTGTCTCGCCATCTTTGCCTCGAAATCCGACGCCCCGATAGCGTGCCCGGAGGTGGACGGAGTTCCGCTCATTGTCGTCACTGATGCCACTGTTCAACAAATTTTGACTTTTTTTTGTACTTCGTAATATCTGTTAGGTGATTCTTATAGCTTTCGATGCTCTAAAACCGAATCCGAACCCCGTTACTTTCCATCACCATCAGTTTTTGAAAAAAAAACATCATTTTTTCAACTTTGAAAAACAATTCTGTTGCAACTATAAAAGATAGACGGATTCTATTAGTCGACAAAAATTCAGCAGACATTTCTGCATAAATTGGTATCAATCGTTTTTGCAATATCAATTTACAAAATAAATAATAGTTGAATTGAGCGAGACGCGTTTGGGGCGTCTATTTCGGGACACTTTTTTTCAAGTTTTTATAAAAATAGTGGGTCTAGTGCAGGGGTAAGCCACTCCCCCGCCGTGCAAGGGAACGGAGGATAACCGCGTGGGCGACCGCCGGTGTCGAAATTAATCGAGTGATCGCCACTCTTTTGAAGAATTTAAGCCCTTTGGCTATTAAACTCATCGCGGAATTCGTTGGCCGCTTCGCGGCGAGGAAACAGAGTCAGTAACCACTCTGAAATTATTGAATTTTATTCGATGATATTTATCCAAACATCAAGACTGCACTACGAATTTATTTAACATTGCCAGTGTCTATCGCGTCTTGCGAACGAAGCTTTAGCAACCTTAAATTAATAAAGAATGAAGATATGCAGAATTATTCATTTTAGACCCTACATGGTATAATGATTTGATGTATGAACATTTAAGACCGTACTGCGGCCGCTTATGGTGAAACGAAGCGAATTGATTATAAAACTTTAAGGGCGAATATCTCGGAAATGAAAGCCGAAAGCCCCTCCATATAGCCAGAAGAAAAAGTTGTTCAGAATATCGAAATCTATAACATATGTATTAGTTCTCGGCCATAAAAATCGGAGTTGAGGCCACTCATCAAGTAAAAACAACATTTTATTGTTAACAGATAATATTATTGCAAACTATATAGCGAAAGAAACTGATTTTGTGTTTAAATCACGTGCTAATTATACTCTTTAATTATGTATAGTTATCGTTGCAGTATTTGTCAAGAATGCAGATGCAAGTGCGCAATGATGCGCCTTAATACGAACGCTATTCACAGGTTATACGATAGCGCTCTCGGTAACTAACAATCAGGCGTTTTACAATCGACAATTTGTTAACAGGAAAATGTTCGCACAGTCAACGGCCGTGCCCGAGGGATCTCTCTATGGCATAAAAGCGCGGGCATGGTTAGACAATATATATATTTTACAATTTTGTCGAACGGCGCGACTGGAGGGTCTTACGGTGTCGCTGGTCTTCGGCTACGTTCGCTACGTTTCGTCTGCGCTCTCTCTCTCTCTCTCTCTCTCTCTCTCTCTCTATCGCTCTCCCGTTCTCGCTCGCTCTCTCTGTTTCTTTCAGCGGTAAAGTCGGTGTGTACGGTGATACGGTGATATGTACCTTCAAATCGAAATAGAATTTCAGTAATTTAGCCTTACTTGGTTTGCCTATGCTCGGTTGTGGGTGAGCCGGGATAATGCCCGTTACAAAGGCGGCAAATCATGAAAATAGTGCTTCTATTCGATCAATTACGTCGACTTTAATCGCTCCGCGAGCGAGGAACAACCTTTCGCGTTCGTTCAAAGATATGTATAAAAGAATAGTTTAAGTGAAGTCAAAGGAAACTTAAACTTTAACGGGTCCGACATAGAATTGATCGGCCACGTGCAAGAACGTACGCGATGACACTTTCGCACTGTTCCCTAACGAAAACTGAGTCTATTGCTCGAAATATTAATTAGAATCTAGAGACTACGATTTAACGAGGATAATTGAGTCCTTTTCGTGTCACACTGCAATAAGAATATGCACTATTAGGCTCGAAACAAAGAGATTTCTAAGGTACCCTCGGACAGCGAACTATACGCACCTCGCGACTTTACAGCCAACTACCCAGAGAAATTCGTCGCGAGGTGGATCCTGGGCTTGCTCTAGGACGGTTTTTCATGCCCTATTCGCGGAATCGGCCGACCAGCGGTTGATTCTGTGTACAAATATTACGCTGAAGCGCTCGCTCGGTGTTCAACCAGACACTGTCTTCGTTCGTTAGTCCTTTTCTAATTATTGAGTTTTATTTCAAATGCAATGTGATTGCATCGACTCAGTGATCTAAGATTTTATAGGCGTACGCTCTTGACTGTATATTCATGAACAAAATTAGGAATTCAGAAAATTATCGTGCGGAACCTCTTCGCATTAACTTAAGCTATATACACACATTCATACTTGTCGCTTGCTGGTGTCGGATATATATATAAATGTAAACGTTTATAACTACGGTGTATGTACATTGGGTGGGACGAGCATGATTCCATGGTGAGGGAACTCCACTATACATTACATACCGCTCGTCAGTGCCACGTATGCGAAGGGCATAAGCCATAATATGAGTATTGCCGCATACGAGGCCTGGAGGAAAAATGAAATAATTGTGATTTTAAGGGCCGGTTCCACCAACCTCGGTTAAATCCTTAATCGGCGGTTAACGTTTGTTAATCGATACTTTGCGTTCCACCAAACTTTGAACCCCGATTAAGTTAAGAAAACGCCGGTTAAACTTAACCGGCCAATTTTGGCCGGTTACCGTATTTAATCAGTGGTTAGCGTTTGGTAACATCTGGTAACATCGTCAAAATAAAATTGAAGTCATTACTATAGTCATGGACGGGCTATACGACGATGTATTATCCTCAGAAGAAGAAGAAGGTTATGAACCTATTAGGGCTAGAAGAAGAAGAATTATCAAAGACCGAATTAATTATTTCGAAACGTTAGACGATATCGACCTTTTTACAAGATTTTATCTTACAAAAAATACTATTGAGGCGTTGCTACACTACATTGAGCCAAGTTTAGAACATGCAACAGCAAAAAGTTGTATAACTTAATTTTGGTAATTATGCCCGGATAGCAGGGAATATTGCAGGAATATTGTAGGAAGATTATTACTTACACCTTGCAGCTGACATTGCCGGAGTATTGCAGGAATGTTGCTGCAATATTCCTATGTCCGCGCATAATTAGCAAAATCCAATCATAACTATTTTACTATGGCATTATGCCATAATATATGAATATAATTGTACAATAAGACGAATAAAAATATATATTTTTACATAAAATTCATGTTCATTTTGAATTAAACCTTATAATAGTAATTTCGGTTGTTAACCCATTTGCATCACACCTCTGAATATGCTGCAAGCCCAATGCATCCAAGACATGAAAGCCTTAACGCAAATATATAATATTTTTATAAAATTTTTAGTATTTATTAACCTCTAATAATTTTTCCGCCATTCTTCCTACTGCCCTACACTTTTCTCCTCTTTACAAACTTCACAAAATACAATACGCTAATGACGATCAACCGCGTGTTGCCATGCTTTGTCTCCTGCGGATTAAATGACACTGAGAATTGAACCAATCAGAGCCGCAGTTACAACGGAATTCAGACTCGATGAGAGTTATCGCGAAGAGGGTATACGATTAACTAACCAGAGCTGAAATATTTTTGGTGGAACGGAACAGCACTTCATCATGATTAAAGCCTCGGTTAAAAATTAATCATGATTGGCTAACCGCCGATTTAACCGAGGTTGGTGGAACCGGCCCTAAAGCTAATACTCAAACAGCGCGCCGGATGCGAAGGGCATAAGCCACACGAATATTGCCGCATCCGGAGGCCGGAATAAAGGAAATAAAAAGAATGATTAATTAAGAAAATATACTAATAAAAAGGAAAATTAAAAAGTTACGCTGGGACGTAACAGTTACAAAGGTGAGGGTTATAATATTATAAAATAAAATCTCATTGTGTTTTAAGCAATTACAGAATGGATAATGTTTGTCTATTACCTACGGTACTAGCCCCAATTACCGACGCCGCCAAGAGACCTCAGCGCCCCACGGGACCCACGCCAGGCCCCACTTGCGTTCCTCTGTTTTATACAGGCGTTGGCAGCAGTGGTCTCAGACTTGGCACCCGAGCACCATTGGTGCTCGACGGAGTGGGGATACGGAAAAGTATGCGTGCCTTGTCCGTGAGAGTTGCGCGCGCCGTTTCTCGCCGAATCGCGCTCGGCGTGGAGAGAAGGACGGAACTATGCTGCGTCTCTCTTCCACCAACGTCGCGTGACGTCACGTATCGTGACGACACATAAGAAGGACGGAACTATGCTCCGTCCCCTTTCAACCAACATCGTGCGTTGCGTCTTCGTTCGACATGCAGTCGCGGCGTCGCGTCTTCGTTCCGCACACAGGCCGGTGACAGTGGTGCCAGATTTCGCATAAGGCATCGCACGTACCATTGCGTTCTTTCAGCCGAAAGGCAAATCGGGCACCACCGCGTTGAGCAGAGCGCGATCCAGCGAAAACTGAATCCAGGAGAGTTTGAGATTGACTCGTCGTCGCTCGTCGACGCGTTCGAGTTCTTTTTTTGTTAGGTTCGCGGTAAGCCATGGTTCAATTTTTTTTCACAGAATAATTTTTTTTTAATTGTTCATCACACAGCAAGAAACGATATTCATTTAAAAAAATTTTAGTACTTACTACGGATAGTTTTTAATATTATGTCAGCGGAATAGATGTGTCGTATTGGTTTATAATAGATATGGGCAAAATATATATTTCACAAATTTTGGTTTCAATAACATTAATCTTTCTGTGGTAGTAATAAATAAGAAAGTATATAATAAATGTCAATTATTGCGTATTATGCATTAACCGTGAAACAAGTAACAGGAGCTTCTTGCACTAGAACGTTCCGAGGGATCGTACTAACACGCGATTTTAACACTCGACAGCGTACGTCAGGAAGAATTTGCTTGACACGACGCGACGACGGTGTGAATGTTTCTATGAGTTGTTCTTTATGATTTGTTTTCTAAATAGAAGGTGACCAAATTGTGCATATATTCTAACAGTTCTCATCAAGTCCCATCACATTGATTTGAAACCTTTTTCTTACTACGTACGTTTAGTTTAACAACGCTATCCTCATTTCGAGAAAGAAGAGGGTGTTCCTTCTTTGGCAATGCACCATGCATACTGTAATCCATATGTACGTCCATTGTCGTATTCTGCCGACGAAATGTCGCAACGTGCGTATTGTCGAAGAAGGCATGACAAAAGACGACAATAATAGCAAAAACCCTGTCAATGGAAAACTGAAACTCACATTGTGCCGCTCCCGACTAATTGAAATATCTGAAAAGTCAAACCATTCTGAGCGCGGATTTTACGTACCTACTGCAAATTATTTCCCCGGGACTCTAACTGACTTTTCCAATGTCATTTATTCATCATTACTTTGCAACCAATTGTACGATATGTATTACTTTTAAATGCACATGTACAGGATCCACAGGTTGCGCTAGTCAGCTTTTTTCCTGTAAACGGTAAGTATTAGACACAATTACAAAGGAAAGGGTTCAATGGGATCGTAATATCTATCTTCTACGAGACTTCATTCTATTGAAAAGTGCAACGCTGCACCCGACAATTGCAAATGCGTATGTAAGGTTGTAGTTTATATAATTTCAGATACATGAACTTCCACGCCACCCATGAGGTGCCACGACTAGCGCGTTCGGATTTTTAACGTGGACCGTCGCCTATAGCCCTATTGTACCACATTTTATGATAATCATACAGCGTGCGGCAATACCTCTGTCCACTTTGAACGACGGAGATATTCAAGGTGGACAGAGTTATTGCGCCACACTGTAGAAGTAAGGGTTAGAAAAGAAATGAGAGCATTTCTTTTTTTTTGTTCATTTTATTTCATACTAATGTTGACATTGTATTTTTGTGTGGCGGCCCCCCCGCTGGGGTCCCACACACAAAAATGCTCTCATTTCTTTTCTAACCCTTACTTCTACAGCGTGGGGCAATAACTCTGTCCACCTTGAATATCGCCGTCGTTCAAAATGGACAGAGATATTGCCGCACGCTGTATGATTATCATAAAATGTGGTACAATAGGGCTATAGGCGACGGTCCACGTTAAAAAACCGAACGCGCTAGTCGTGGCACCTCATGGGTGGCGTGGAAGTTCACGTATCTCAAATTATATAAACTACAACCTTACATACGCATTTGCAATTGTCGGGTGCAGCGTTGCACTTTTCAATAGAATGAAGTCTCGTAGAAGATAGATATTACGATCCCATTGAACCCTTTCCTCTGTAATTGTGTCTAATACTTACCGTTTACAGGAAAAAAACTGACTAGCGCAACCTGTGGATCCTGTACATGTGCATTTAAAAGTAATACATATCGTACAATTGGTTGCAAAGTAATGATGAATAAATGACATTGGAAAAGTCAGTTAGAGTCCCGGGGAAATAATTTGCAGTAGGTACGTAAAATCCGCGCTCAGAATGGTTTGACTTCTCAGATATTTCAATTAGTCGGGAGCGGCACAATGTGAGTTTCGGTTTTCCATTGACAGGGTTTTTGCTATTATTGTCGTCTTTTATCATGCCTTCTTTGACAATACGCACGTTGCGACATTTCGTGGGCAGAATGCGACAATGGACGTACATATGGATTACAGTATGCATGGTGCATTGCCAAAGAAGGAACACCTTCTTCTTTCTCGAAATGAGGATAGCGTTGTTAAACTAAACGTGCGTAGTAAGAAAAAGGTTTCAAATCAATGTGATAAATTTTATCCGCTGACAAAATATTAAAAACTATCTGTAGTAAGTACTAAAACATTTTTATATGAATATCATTTGTTGCCGTGTGATGAATAATTAAAAAAAAATTATTCTGCGAAAAAAAAATTGAATCAAGGCTGGCCGCGAACCTACGATAAAAAGAACTCGAACGCGTCGACGAGCGACGACGAGTCAATCCCAAACTCTCCTCGATTCACTTTTCTCTGGATCGCGCTCTGCTCACGGCGGCGGTGCCCGATTTGCCTTCCGGCTGAAAGAACGCAATGGTACGTGCGATGCCTTATGCGAAATCTGGCACCACTGTCACCGGCCTGTGTGCGGAACGAAGACGCGACGCCGCGACTGCATGTCCAACAAAGACGCAACGCGCGATGTTGGTTGAAAGGGGACGGAGCATAGTTCTATCCTTCTTACGTGTCGTCACGATACGTGACGTCACGCGACGTTGGTGGAAGAGAGACGCAGCATAGTTCCGTCCTTCTCTCCACGCCGAGCGCGATTCGGCGAGAAACGGCGCGCGCAACTCTCACGGACAAGGCACGCATACTTTTCCGTATCCCCACTCCGTCGAGCACCAATGGTGCTCGGGTGCCAAGTCTGAGACCACTGGTTGGCAGTCTTTAAGAATATCACGTCAGTGACTGTTATTTTGGTCTAAGGCCGTGTTCAGAAATTGGCTGACAGTACTGCCAGTACTGACGCTGGTTCATTGAACTATATACTACCTGGAATGCGCACGGATGCAGGAACAGCCGCGCCTCGCTGTTAGAGAGAGAAGAAAGACATTTTGGTATTCTGTCTCACTCTTACCACTGGACCTTTGGGACATACAGTCGATTTGCGCCTTTCGACGTAAGTTCCACAGAGATTTGACTAGATATGACCGGTTCGAAAAGAGTTGCTCTCTTCTATTTAGATATTTCAGTAGGTGATGTCATTATGTCACAGAAATTAATGTATATGATCACAAAACAAAGTGAAAAATATTATCAAACGCATTAAAATTACACATGATTTTTTGTTTTAGAGGTAGTGAAGGTTAATTGTTAATACATATCGAAATTGCTTTCCTTTGGGAATTGTTCATGCTGGATGTAAAAATATAATACTTGCTCATTTTTTGTTTTTTTTCCAAATAGACATAGACAATAAATAAAATAAATATTACAATAATTTTGATTGATATTATTCATTTTGTTTGAGAAAGTATCCTTTTTAACAGACTTCAAAAATGCACTGAAAAATATAAAATAATGTTCAATTTTTCAAGTCGGTGTTACTTTTTTAAGTTTTTTATGCGTTTGAAAGTAGTGTTTCCTCGTTCAGGTTCACCCATTAACATTTTAGGAATAGAATAATACATATCCTGTTTTTATTACGACTTACCATAAACCCTTTTGTCAAAAAGATAGTACAGCAAAGATAGTTCAGTTCCGTATATTTTAACGGCGTACACAACATTATTGAAAGGGTAGTACAGGTAACAAAGGACAGAATACCAAAATATCTTCTTTCTCTCTCGGCGCGGGTCGACTGCAGCTCTACATACGGCCGTGCGCGTTCCAGATATTCTATAGTTCAATGCGCTGGTTTTACTGAAAAATAGTCGTTCTGTTTTACTGACAGTGCTGCCGAAACTGCACTGCTCTGCACTACTTCTCTGATGTCTGACAAAATGGTAGTACGTTACAGTCTCGTCAGCCATACTGAAAGGCATTTTTGAACGGAAATCTAGTACTAACAGTACTGTCAGCCAATTTCCGAACACGGCCTAAGTATCTTGAGTTCAGTGATGCATCCTAACTGATCCTAACCTATATACATTATACACCTCGTCCTTGAATGTATAGCCAATCAGATTCAGCCGATACCGGGCATTATTAGTACAATAGTACAATACAAAGTGCAGGCAAGTGAGGTGAGTTCCGTGTTCCGTGAGTTGAGACTAGAGACAAGTGCAGGTGCAGGCTGGTGCGAGCCAGTGCAGGCAGGTCAAGGCAGGTCAAAGACGACTCAAGGGAACCACAACCACGGGCGACAGGTATCAGCAGTGGCTACAATCGCCACAATCGATCGGCCAATTTTACATCGTGACGCCTTCACTTCAACACACACACACATCCTGCTATATTCCACCTCAGTCGTGTGGAATATTTTCTTTTTAAAGGACACGCTACCATTCCTCTAGTCGTAAAATGTTCAAATTTCTAGTAGGTCTTTACATCCTCACTGTGTATCATTTCAATTTGACATTTTAAATTGCTTGAAACGAAACTCTTTCTCAGGTAACCTTGAGCGTCGGAATCTACGCGGGTATATACATAAGCCAGCATTATGAGGTAGATCATATACTATATATTTTCCTGAAATATAACATTTTGCTTATGCTCATGTTCATCCACGTAATCTGTTGCAGGTGCCTCGGGTCGATAACCCTGGACAGATAATTGATCGAATAAAACAATTTACTGAACAATATAAAAAGAAATAATGTATGTTTTATTCGCCTAATATGTATATACATTCTCACTGTTTTAAGTTGTCTTCAGAACTTAGGTTATTAATTATGGTTACTCTGTAAATACTGTATTATTTCCACCCACATAGATAAATAAATATTACTGTATACTTTTTATTATTGCGCAGTCATCTAATAAATCATTCTGATAATCTATCCATAAGTTAGAAATATGTCTGCACACCATTGTGTCCTCTTCATATTCTCAATGCATTTCACACTATACATAAGTGAATCCACCGCCAGAGTATTCCACTCTTACTTGAGGTTCCACAAATGCTAACCAATCTGATGCGTGTGTTGGAAGTAAGCCCATAGATTGACACTTATACAATGCCAACGCAATGTTTACCATTTGTCCTAGGAAGTACACAAATTTCTGACCAAACGCATAAGTTCCTTCTATTACCTTGAAAGCTGAAGCAAAATGTGCAAACATTATATGTCATCTCTGAAAGACCACTTTGTACACGTCCAAAATAAAACACTCACTTTGTTGAAGCGTGAATAATGCTTTTACCGGTCTGATAATGAACATTCCAACCATCATTATAGGAAATATGGAAATTGAATTTCCAGCCATATACATAAAAAATAAATTCATTGGGACTTGCTTAAGCGGACCTAAAGCCAGATCCCAAGACTTCTTAATAATCAAATGATTTGAGTCTGTTTCCCTTAAATAATCGGCATTGTGAAAAGTAGCAACAGCGGTATAACCCGGTGGATTAGGTATATCGATGCCCCGTTCTTGCTTGTTTCTGCACATATAATCATACTGGTCGTTAATACCTTTCGAATATAAAACACATGTATAGGTTACCTACTTGTGGGAAAAGTCTAAAGCCCATTTTGATCGTTTCGTGCCTTGTTTGACAGTTGCCATTCTTGCGAAATGTTCCTCTTCGTCTAACAACAAATAATACGATCTTACGGGAAAGAAAGATGTTCCGTACAATTTAGAATTCCGAAAATTGACGATGTGATCTGATGTGATCCGAATGATCGCGCAAAGCTATAGGCTATAGACGATATATACATATGCCTGTGTAGTAGTGGTCGCCTGCAGTGGTCCCAGCTCTGGATCGAGCACCATCGGTGCGGCAGTGTACGTGCGCGTCTGTGTGCGATGCGCGCAGCTTAGGCCCAATTAGGTTCTTAGCTTTGCACACAGGCGCGCACGCACACCGCCGAAACCGATGGTGCTCAATGCCACTTCTGGGACCACTGCTGTGTGGTGATGGAGAATGGAGACATTGGAGACCAATGGAGACATATGGAGAGAGAAGATTGTCAACCAGTGTCAGCATATTCAGCGCAGAACTCCCTGGGAGGTGCCAGTGGTGGGGGAAGCCTCGGCAGGAGTTTAACATAGGTGTTATGTACACAAAATATGATAACATAGTATTTATGAAAATTTTATTGGTGCCTAAAGTTATAATATACTGAGCACGATGTAGTTTACACTTTCAAAGCATATTTTCTTTGTGGGAATGCAGATCGTTTCCGAATTTCCTTCAACGTTTTTCTGCTAGCTTGATAAGGTGTAAGTAACCTGCGCAAGGCTCTGGTCTTCTTCGGTCTCAAATCCAATGGCTTATACTTTTTGTTTTTGTAGAACAGACGGAGATTCTCCTTTTGCTTTTGGTGCATAATAATGTAGACCCGTGCAATCGCTTTCCTTACCACACGGCTAAGGAAGAATATGATAACAGTAGATCAAACAAAGAAATGGAAGTAACAATGTGATTGACTTGTGCAGGAAACTATGGTAAGAGCTTACATTTTGGATAGCTTTGAAGCGGCACCCCCCGTTACTTTAGCAACTCGCAGATTTGTCAGCTCCGTTTTCAACTCCTCCAATTGCTTTAACAACTCCTTCTTGTCCTTCGTCCTTAATTCGGAACATTTTACCTTCGCCTGAAACATTACAATAACATACTGTGCTCACTATAGTCATCGGAATCTCTTGCTCGCGTACGACCACGTCCCATATAATGAACATTCAAATGAAATTAATGAATTGCACATTTCTTTAATTGCAAACCCCAGGAGGTCTTCTTCCGTTTCTTCCATTCTACGAAATATCTACAAGATCTGTCTAGGTTATGCACAGAGAGAGAGAGAGAGTAGCGTATTTTCAGTTACAGGAAAATTTGAAAAATCACAATTATAACATGAAGAGCCTCGTTAATTAAAAGGTTTGTTTAGTTATTTGAATTAAATGTCAGCACGATGTTTAAAATATAAATGGATAACTATTTCACTCGTACACTAACCATCTTGACGCGATCTCGCGTGATCAAAGGAAGGAACCAGATATTGGGAACTAGAAGGTACCGAATGTTACGGCCGTCGCCAAATCGGAGGGAACATCAGACCGAGGGCAGCACCATCCACCAGCACCAACCACAACCAGCACCCACACCAGTCCACAGGAGAGATGGATGTTAGATGTGACAACCGGGCTGTTTGCGCCAGCGCCACCTGAAGGCACAGCTCTATCACCACCACCTTACTGACGTTTAAACTTTAAACTTGTGTATTACGAAATAAGTAATAATCGACAATGGGTGAGTCGCCGTGTTTTTCGCGACACCCATTCCCCATCGCTCCGATGTGACGACTTTCCAACGTCCGGCCGCGTGCAATTCTAAGAACTATTTACTCTTGAAATTAAGGCCGTGTTCAGAAACTGGCTGACAGTACTGTCAGTACTGACGCTGGTTTTACTGAAAAATAGTCGTTCTGTTTTACTGACAGTGCTGCCGAACGCGTTTTCCAGTAGATGTCTGACAAAATGGTAGTACGTTACAGGGTTACAGTCTCGTCAGCCATACTGAAAAGCATTTTTGAACGAAAATCTAGTACTGACAGTACCGTCAGCCAATTTCTGAACACGGCCAGCACCGACGAGATATTCTTAAAGACTGCCAGCGCCTGTGTTAAACAGCGGCCCGCAAATGGGGGCTGGATGGGGTCTGAGGGGGCGCTGAGGTCTCTTGGCGGCGTCGGTTGGCATCGGCACCGACGAGATATTCTTAAAGACTGCCAGCGCCTGTGTTAAACAGCGGCCCGCAAATGGGGTCTGGATGGGGTCTCAGGGGGCGCTGAGGTCTCTTGGCGGCGTCGGTTGGCGTCGGTAATTGGGGCTAGTACCGTAGGTAATAGACAAACATAGAACGTTGACATTACCCATTGTGTAACTGCTTAAAACGTAATGAGATTTTATTTTATAATTTTATTTCACCCTCACCTTTCTAATCGATACTTCACAGATGCATACATAATTAAAGAGTAATTAGCACGTGATTTAAAAATAACATCAGTTTCTTTCGCTACTTTGCAATATCTGTTTAATATATCAAAACAGTTCGTTGGGCCTCGGATCAACTTTTCATGCGGCCTTGGGCTGCCCTCATGTGCATTCGAGTTCAAATTGGTACGCGGCTGCATGTTTTGCAACAAAACGAAAAACTTGTTTAAATAGACCAATGAAAGCGTAAGAAGTCCGATTAGTGCATTGCGGAAAATATCGAGTGCCCGGGGAAACGGTGCAATATTTATGGGTGTGCACTGTGCGGTCACGTTTGACTTCGTTTATCTTGGCTTGTCTCGGAAACCGTCAATAGAACACAACCGTGCATGGTATCGCTTTGAAGCTCTCGACAAGATCTGTTCGAATATACGAAGAACATTTTGCATTGTTTTAAGCTGAACATTTTAAACATTCTTTACCAAATTCGTCGTGTTCCACTCACAGTTGCCGAGATAGACTGACAATGAGTTAAACGCGGCAGCGCACCCGCATGAAATAAACGCTTAGAAACCATACTTGACTAGCTCAACTTCACTCTCCAATCTGCAAGTCTTAGTCCTACACTCCTACCCAACTGACAACTCAATCGAACTTGAGCTCACCCGATTTTTTTATGTAATTGCTCATTAATCGTTTTTATAAGAATATAAAATATCGTTTACACGCGCAGCGCAGGACGCTATTAAAACGGTCGGGGAATTTCTGCTGTCAGTGCGTGACTTCTACAACTATTTTATTTATCGTTTCAGAAGAAATATACCTGTTGTATGATGCAGTAAAATTAAACGCTAGAATTTATGGCAGATTAGTCATTTTGACTAAAAATTGGAAAGGATTCGGAAAAATAGGTGTGCGCAATGATCTTATTCCGAAAAGTTGCCAGATTCTTTTGCCATAACTAATAATAGTCTAACTTTTAAATTGACGATCTGAATGTGTGGGTATCAGGTAAAGCTTGTAATCGGAAAACATATTCGCTTTTTTATTTTTACGCACGTGTGTCCTACAATCATATACATTTGTACAATGTACATACATCCGTGGCTGACTGCCTCGTGAGTCGTGCATCGTCACCTCTCTCCCCCCTTCACGCTCCGCGACGCTTATGTTTTTCGCCGGACGCACGCCGAGGCTCGGTGCCGGGCCGGCGATACGCGGCAGGGGACTGGTGTGGCGTGTGTGTCCCTCCCCACAGAATGTTATTCAACGTACAACAAATATTTATTTTTTCCTTTCTAAAAACTGAGGATGACGGAGATAAACGGATTTTAGATTTGTTTTCAGCGCGTCGAAGTCTAAAAATTAACCAACAGATGCTCTTATGTAATAAAATACATGTTCGACCTCAGCATTATGTCACAGAGGCGCGTAGGCAAGCCGAGGCAAACCGATTCAATGGTTTCACATTGCCCTCATCGATTGATCGGTTCGCCGCCGTACGAAAGAAAATGTGTGTTGGAGATTTTGCCTAATGTTAGAGAATCGGTGTAGCTTGCTCAGGCCGATCCGCGACTGTCTGTCTGAGCGGGTGATCGAGAAATCATTGGTGGTTGGAGATTCATTCTAGTCTTCGATGAATCGGTGTAGCTTGCTCTTTTCCAAAAGCAAATCAGACTGAGGAAAAACATCTCTAACTTTGTGATATTTAAAAAGTATAAAAAGGATTATAATTCATTAAAATATTGCCACTCTTCCGTTGCCGACATTTGCTCACAGTCCGATCCGACAGTCGCGGATCGACCCGAGCAAGCTACACCGATTCTCCCATACTAGAATGAATCTCCAATACACCAATGACTTCTCGTTCACCCGCTCAGACAAACAGTCGCGGTTCTCCTTGTCCGTCACGAGATAGGGTCGAGTCGGGAGGACGACGCGACGGGACAATTCGCAACGAAGCTCCTTGACACATCTTTGGCAACGAATCGAGTAGCGACTATGACTGTTAAGGGCCATAGGCCAAATATGATTTTGTAAAGTTTGAAAAGGGTATTTTATATTATTATTTAATTGTGGTAGAGATTTACTCGTACACTCCGGTGGCATAGATAACACGGTTAGCACCAAATTGGCGACAAGTAGAGTATCCTTGTATAGTCTGAATAAAAATATTCATAGACAGCTCGTACATCGGGTTCACTCATCGTTGACAGCAGCATCGTTTTGAGAGTGGCCATAGTCCATGCGTGCACCTACACATGCATACTCACTCACAAGACGATGCTTCATTTGTTTGACGACCGACGAAAACGCACACAAACAAGCAACAGTGGCACGGTGAGAGCAGTTACGATGTGTCTCAAGAGCTGGTGTTTCAAGCATGTTTCGCTTTTTCGTCTGACAACTATATTAAATTTGGAAGACTGAACACTAGAAGTATCAAGGGGGTGAAAATCTTTTCTCTGGCACTTTGTAATAGTGATTATATATTTTTGAAACACAAAATGTTGTTTAAAATAATATCTTAGAAAATAACGGTATATGAAATGAACTTTCATGACTGTTCTGGGGTAAGCGCGGAGGGGTCAATCTCCGTCCTTTACCCAAGGCAACAGATAACTCTTGCTCCGATTTTCGGCCAGATCCATTCTCGCATTTGTTTTTATGTCCACTCTTTCTATACGAGTCAATACCCCGAGATGAGCATATGCTCGTCAGCCCCTTGATACCTCTCAAACAAGTGGCATAGCAATGGGTCAATGCATGGCACTCTTCAATTAGCGCGTGTCATTGGTCAAAATTCGCAGCCGCGCTAATAAATAAAACGTCTTGAAAAGATTTGATCACTATATATAAATAAAAGCCAAACGGGGGAACTTGATTCTCTCGGTGCTTCTAGTGCTGATTTTGTAAAACTCATTGTAGCTGTCATGATTGCCAGACGAAAAAGTCAACGCCCGCCCGCATTCTAACCACTTCATAGCCATGTTTCGGCGTGGTTGCGTGCGTTTTCGTCGATCGCTAAACAAACGGAAGCATGACCTTGAGAGTGGATATGCATGTGTAGATGCACGCATGGACTATGCCTACTCTCGCAGCGATACCGTTGTTGCTATGCGACGTATTTGTCGATGTAGCTGAGTGCCACTACTGACAAATTGTTTCGGACTACAGAAGATCGACCAAAACCGCGACCATTGTAACGGCAGCCTTACTTATTTTCAATCTCACCTATAGCGATCATGACCTATACGGCAGATTTTTCCGGGCACCTGTTCTCCAATTGTCAATTTCATGTATCTCACACAGCTTCAAATGGTGGAACAAATGAGCAAATTGCATTGAAACTATACGCGAACTTCATTTCAACATACAATAATATATATTCCAAATTCAGACCAACAAGACATGGTCAGGTTTGTATATCAAAATTTCCGCGTCCAATGTTGTACATATATTTTTACGGTTAACGTTGAATAGTTGAACATTTATTAACATTTTAGTGAACTTTTTATGTTTCATTTTATGTTTCGTACACCCTTTTCTGCCGTTAATAGTAATTTTGCTTCTATTATTTTGAAACTTAAAATTCCACTTGAAATCGTCTGTAAAGAGAGCTTCACTTGCCCACACACAGGTGACACCTCATGATAATAGTTCAGTACGGTAGTGATTGGACATCAGTTTCTTACTCTGGCCGCAATATATTCTAGAGGGCGCCCGAGAACAGCGAATTTTGCTGGAGACACAAAGTCCCATAAGGCTGGCAGTCTTTAGGAATATCTCGTCGGTGGCATCGGTAATTGGAGCTAGTACCGTAGGTAATAGGCAAACATAGAACGTTGACATTACCCATTGTGTAACTGCTTCAAACGTAATGAGATTTTATTTAAAAATTTTATTTCACCCTCACCTTTGTAATCGATACTTCACAGATGCATACATAATTAAAGAGTAATTAGCACGTGATTTAAAAATAACATCAGTTTCTTTCGCTACTTTGCAATATCTGTTTAATATATCAAAACAGTTCGTTGCGTCTCGGATCAACTTTTCATGCGGCCTCGGGCCAGTGATGCCAGAAAGCCGAAAAGCAGCAGCAGCACGCCGAATAGTGGGGGCATGCGGTAAGTGTGTGCGTGCCATGTTTGCGGCGTCTTTCGCGACGTTAAAGTGTGACAATTGTCACATGCATGACCCCCACCACTCGGCATGCTGCTGCTGCTTTTCGGCTTTCTGGCATCACTGCCTCGGGCTGCCCTCATGTGCATTCGAGTTCAAATTGGTACGCGGCTGCATGTTTTGCAACAAAACGAAAAACTTGTTTAAATAGACCAATGGAAGCGTACGAATCGATTAGTGTATTGCGGAAAATATCGACTGCCCGGGGAAACGGTGCAATATTTATGGGTGTGCGGTCACGTTTGACTTCGTTTATCTTGGCTTGTCTCGGAAACGGTCAATAGAACACAACCGTGCATGGCATCGCTTTGAAGCTCTCGACAAGATCTGTTCGAATATACGAAGAACATTTTGCATTGTTTTAAGCTGAACATTTTAAACATTCTTTACCAAATTCGTTGTGTTCCACTCACAGTTGCCGAGATAGACTGACAATGAGTTAAACACGGCAGCACACCCGCATGAAATAAACGCTTAGAAACTATACTTGACTAGCTCAACTTCACTCTCCAATCTGCAAGTCTTAGTCCTACACTCCTACCCAACCTCGCAGCGATACCGTTGTTTCTATGCGACGTATTTGTCGATGTAGCTGAGTGCCACTACTGACAAATTGTTTCGGACTACAGAAGATCGACCAAAACCGCGACCATTGTAACGGCAGCCTTACTTATTTTCAATCTCACCTATAGCGATCATGACCTATACGGCAGATTTTTCCGGGCACCTGTTCTCCAATTGTCAATTTCATGTATCTCACACAGCTTCAAATGGTGGAACAAATGAGCAAATTGCATTGAAACTATACGTGAACTTCATTTCAACATACAATAATATATATTCCAAATTCAGACCAACAAGACATGGTCAGGTTTGTATATCAAAATTTCCGCGTCCAATGTTGTACATATATTTTTACGGTTAACGTTGAATAGTTGAACATTTATTAAAATTTTAGTGAACTTTTTATCTTTCATTTTATGTTTCGTACACCCTTTTCTACCGTTAATAGTAATTTTGCTTCTATTATTTTGAAACTTAAAATTCCACTTGAAATCGTCTGTAAAGAGAGCTTCACTTGCCCACACACAGGTGACATCTCATGATAATAGTTCAGTACGGTAGTGATTCGACATCAGTTTCTTACTCTGGCCGCAATATATTCTAGAGGGCGCCCGAGAACAGCGAATTTTGCTGGAGACACAAAGTCCCATAAGGCTGGCAGTCTTTAGGAATATCTCGTCGGTGCGGCCAGTTAGGCAAATTTTTGAGCATCGGTGGTAATAGGGGAGCGAAGGGAAGTAAACTACATTGGTCTAACGATGGTGGCGCATCATGCCAAAGCCACCTTCAAATCGCTTCAAGCATCTCCAATCCATAGTATATATATCAGTGTGTAAGGCATGTAAGGTTTAAGGAATCAATAGATACAAAACAGTTGGTGCAACTCCGACAATAGATATGAAAAAACACTTGTTACCATTAAAAAGAAATGACATCTTGCGATACAATCGTCGTATGAATACAGCTGCGGGACAGGGTAAACCTGCCGAATACTGTCGGGAATTAGTTAGGTACTTTTTTGCCATAGCCTTGCATGAAAATGCCTTTAAATGCGTGATCCAGATGTACAGTTTGCATTTTTATTGCAAGTCTTCGGAAACGTAGTAAATATATATGTCATCCATTCTTTTTTCTAGAAAATATGATTATGAAAATTTCTTGTGCTTGTTGTTATTGCCAAAACACATTCAAGCCACAGCGTTTGCTATTCGGGCCTTTAATGTCGAAGTGGCACAGGTACAAGATCATGTACGACAGGAAGCAATAGGTGTCATGAGATTGAAATTTTGGACAGACACGCTGAATAAAATATATGAAGGTGCTCCTCCAAGGAGCCCAATAGCTACAGAATTGGATAGGGTATGAAAGCTATGAGATGTGTCAAGCAAAAGATATGTAACTTTTCTTTTCTACAGGCATTGAGGAAACATTCTTTATCAAAACGATATTTCAAACGTCTAATTGACTGTAGAGCTGACATGTTGAGCAATTCAATATTTCTAAATCTTCAGTCGCTCGAAGAATATTCTGAGAATTCGGTATCACCGATCTATTACCTACTCCTAGAAGCTTGTGATATAAAGAACCTTAATTCTGATCACGTGGCTAGTCATTTAGGTAGAGCTCATGGAATTGTTACTCTATTGCGATCTGTTCCTTACCACGCTCACAAACGCAAACTTGTTTTACCTCAAGATCTTTTAATGAATAATGGTGTATCGACTGAAGCCATATTACAACACACGAAGTCTAAAGAACTGAGCAATATCATCTTTGAGGTTGCTTCCTGCGCAAAGCAACATCTTGAGAAAGTATGTACTCAATTGTTACTTTTGCAAAAATGCATAAACGCAGCAGTGTAAGTTATAACTGTTACTCCAGGCCATTTCTTTACAACAAAAAGTACAGTACAATGCATCTTTGGTTTTTCTTCCAATGAAATGCATTGAACTGTATTTAGAGGCACTTAGGCATGTTGACTTTGACATTTTTCATCCAAGGCTTCATCAAAGGAATCATTTGCTGCCTCTACATTTGTTCTGGAAGAAGATAATATTCTATATGAATACAAATTAGTTGTCAGTGAAACGTGGATACAAGTATCATCTATAGAAAATTGTTTGTACAGAGTGGAAAAATATAAGGAAAAAAACGTAAGCACTTGACCATTCATCCATTTGCCTATATGCTACCTATAATGTTTCAGAAATGGAAAGCAGTATAGGTGATTGGTTTGTTTTGGAGCAGATGGAGCAATGTAAGAGAGTAAAAAAGTTAAATCATTGAGTTATAGACCATCTGGAATTAGGACACCATCATGTAAAGATTACCCTTTTCCAAAAAGGCTGGTAATGCAAACATTTTGAAAAGGCTTATTGTGAAACAGAACAAGTTAGAACCCAATCGTTTGTACGCAAGCTCATCGTTGTTGATTGTTGTGAACCTTTTTCTGATCATGGTTGGTTTGTTTCGCAGTAGAAAAACTTGCAATTGTTTCTAGTTACTGGTCGTTGATGTGTCATTTATTTTCACGCTTTTTTTGAACTTTCCGTGCCTTTATGGGCCGTATTCACGTACTCCGCTTAGGCCTCCGCGGACGCTTAGGCCAGGCTTAAGCCGCGCTCCCGCATTGTTGTGATTGGCTCAAGCCTGGCGTAACTGCGTAAGCCAGTGTCATCAGAAATAGCATCCTGCCGCACACAGAGAAGTAGTATGCGTGCATTTCCGTGAGAGCTATGAGCCAATCGAGTGGCGCGTAGCTCTCATGGACACGACGCATACTATTTCTCTCTCTTCCCCCACCACGCGTGAAACATGCGGCAGGATGCTATTTCTGATGACACTGGCGTAAGCCGCCTAAGCGTCGGCGGAGCAGTGTCAGCATATCTGGTCTGAAAACTCGATCGGAGCTGGCGCGGTGGGGGAAGCCTCAGCATGTTAAACAATAAGGTTAAACACTTGCCGAGGTTTCCCCCACCCCGTCAGCTCCGATGGAGTTTTCGGGCTAGATATGCTGAGTTGCTGACACTGCCGCGAAGGCCTAAGCGGAATACGTGAATACGGTCCTACATGTGTTTTTATAGTACATTAGGTATCGACGCTGTACAACTCCTCTCTCTCCCTTTCCCCCTCACACTCTCAGCGCGTTCCGTTTTCTGATACCAACAGAGCTCATCCAGGTATATTAACCCTTTCGGTACGGAGGACCTGGCCGCGGTTATACATTCGTGGGACGAGGAAGTTTTTCGCTGTTGACTGTTACTAATTATATATTAGGTATAATGGAACGATTAGAACAGCCGGGAATTTTAAACACAATAATGCGTACTCATTGAACTATATACTACCTGGAATGCGCACGGATGCAGGAACAGCCGCGCCTCGCTGTTAGAGAGAGAAGAAAGACATTTTGGTATTCTGTCTCACTCTTACCACTGGACCTTTGGGACATACAGTCGATTCGCGCCTTTCGACGTAAGTTCCACAGAGATTTGACTAGATATGACCGGTTCGAAAAGAGTTGCTCTCTTCTATTTAGATATTTCAGTAGGTGATGTCATTATGTCACAGAAATTAATGTATATGATCACAAAACAAAGTGAAAAATATTATCAAACGCATTAAAATTACACATGATTTTTTGTTTTAGAGGTAGTGAAGGTTAATTGTTAATACATATCGAAATTGCTTTCCTTTGGGAATTGTTCATGCTGGATGTAAAAATATAATACTTGCTCATTTTTTGTTTTTTTTCCAAATAGACATAGACAATAAATAAAATAAATATTACAATAATTTTGATTGATATTATTCATTTTGTTTGAGAAAGTATCCTTTTTAACAGACTTCAAAAATGCACTGAAAAATATAAAATAATGTTCAATTTTTCAAGTCGGTGTTACTTTTTTTAAGTTTTTTATGCGTTTGAAAGTAGTGTTTCCTCGTTCAAGTTCACCCATTAACATTTTAGGAATAGAATAATACATATCCTGTTTTTATTACGACTTACCATAAACCCTTTTGTCAAAAAGATAGTACAGCAAAGATAGTTCAGTTCCGTATATTTTAACGGCGTACACAACATTGTTGAAAGGGTAGTACAGGTAACAAAGGACAGAATACCAAAATATCTTCTTTCTCTCTCGGCGCGGGTCGACTGCAGCTCTACATACGGCCGTGCGCGTTCCAGATATTCTATAGTTCAATGTGCGTACTATAGAGAGTAATCATACCCACATAACTTTCCGTGGATACCGCCAATTGGCGGCGGTAGGACCAGGTAGGACGTAGGACCCAGAGAATGTTTGGTGGATGCCGCCAATAGGCGGAGGTAGTACCGAAAGGGTTAAGTCTTAAGATCTGACTATGAATACTACCAATAGTCTTCAATGCGTTGAATACGTTCAATGTCTGTGTCGTTGATTAATCAATGACACAAAGGTGGAATTCCGGAATGCACCGCACCACGTGACCCGTCGTTTACGAATGACCGTTGTGGTTGTGACGGACGATCAGTGGTGACGATACCGTTCAGTGGTGCATAGGAACTAGAAAGCGATAACTATGGAATGAAAACACATAAACGTAACGTCGTCGTTGGGATGCCAAATGCTGGACCGTCACGATGATTATTGAAAGTATTTGTCCGAGTGCAGCTTGGAAGAGTGAACGAAAAAATATGTCGTCGTGATATAGGTTAGAAGTATGTAACGTATTTTTCAACATTCCACTGATCATTTAGTATACTCGGCTATTCCACTGTCTTCACCTTTAATCGGGATGCAAAATGACCAGTTTTTTCCGAAGTTTGCGAGTCATTAATTTCGCACTCAACTAACAGCTTCTGACATCTGATGAAACATAATTCGGGCTGCTCCGTGACTTGTACATACGTTCCCATTTCCATAACCTTTCGCAGAAACGAAAGAACGGTGCAACGGATGGGATTTAGAATATCGCATCAATTTCATTGACCGCGAGTTTCAGGAGTTTCGCTTGATACGCATATGGTATAACAATCGTTGTTTGACACGCGTCCCAACAATGAAACTATGGAGAGCAGTTGCAAGAAGGATGACACCCAAAAGTATGTCTTTTTTTCTGACCCAGATATCATCGTTAAGCGAGCCGAAGATTCTGTGGCTGTAAGTGTAGGTTATTTTTCAAATGAATATTCATTGATACATACTCTCTTAATCCCAAGTTACTCTAGAAATCCTTTGTTTATAGAATGTGCGAGCCAAAGAAAAAGCTCACCTAGAATCAGATAAACACGTGAGATCAAAGGTGTCAGTTGAACTTGATCGTAAGGGCCTTGAAAACTTATTGTCCTACCACCCTGTACAGCCATATCCATTCACATTTATCAGTGCAGTTAAACAAAAACTTGCTTTAGCTGGACATTCTGAGTTAAAAAAAGAAGTGAAGGTAGAAACACAGGATGGGAGAAACTTTTTATTAAGAACAAGAGGCACAGAAAATTTGTTGGATCAAACATCACGGAAAATGGACTTTGCAAAGCCTTTGAAAGTACCAGACCTGATGATATCTCCTAAGACATTGGATTATTCTAACAGAGAGAATTACTCCAAAGAGGCCTCTTTGCATAAGTTTGATGTGAAGGAATTACAAGAGAGGGATAAATGCGTCAAAAATTTGGAGAGAGTTCAGAGAAAATTGGACTTTTCCGAGTCGGACGGCGGACCAACGTCTGTCGTCATTTCTGAGAATATCGAACCGCTAAGGGTTCCCAATGTCTCAATAGCTTCATCCTTATCAAAGAAGAAGGACCACGTGCGAGAATGCTCGAGGGAGAAAGAAAATCGATCGAAGCGGATAAAGAAGGATGAGGGAGCGAGGGGAGAGGAAGTCTTGCAGGACATTCTTAAACGATCAAAAAGTCCGAGACATGCAGCAAGGAAGGAAGCTAGTAGCGACGCTTCAAGCGGCAGCGCCGCTTTGAGTGGAAACGTTGCTAGAGCGAAGAGCGATTACAAGCTCTCTGCAGAAATGTTACAAGTACACGTGCCGCGTGAGAGCGACTTTGGCGTTACAAAGGTAGCGAAAGCGAAAAATTTTGCTACATCTACCGTGAAGAAAGACAATGAGAAGAGGCATAGATCGTGTGGCAGGGGCTGTGTTAGCGGTAGCAGCAGTACCAACATGCAGTACTCATCTTCCGTAAAATCCACGAAGGACAGCAGTTTGGATTCGTCCAGGGGCAAGTGCGGTGCTGTTACTGCCGCCAACGACAATCCGTTGTCCTCTGAACGGTCAAAATTACCAGAAAAATTCTCCCTTTCTAGGAGTGCGGATTTCAGCAAGTTTGCTTGCCTGTCTGAGAGACAGCCAAGGCAACAGTACAAGTTAAATCAGGGGCAGTCAAAGAGAGCGTTCTTGGCAGACGGCAAATCGTCGAAAGCATCTTCCGTCGGTAGGGATTCCGCTGGCAAGGATTCTTTTGCGCAAGCTGACTATATTTGCTCGGAGATATCCGAAGACAACTGGACACACTCACGCGCGGTCATGTCAATGCAGTCTACAACTCATTCGGCGCAATCGGACAAATTAGTAACAAATGCTGTCGAGGATTCATCCTTGAACTACATCGACTGCTCCAATGTTGACGGTAATACTAGGAAGCAGGATGAACCACCGGGTAGTATTTCTTCTGTGTCGATCAATCGGATACTCGGCGACTCAGAATCGTCGAATGTCAACGACAGCTCTTTGTCCGAAGGGTTGTTCGATCCTCGAAAGATCTCGTTTAGGGAAGATAGCCGTTCGCAGAACGAGTTTCATGACTTGATTACACCGGACATAAACCTCATTCACAGAACGAAGAGAAAAAAGCAGGCAGGCGGGAATACCGAGGCAGTATCTGAGGCTGCTCGGTATTCTTCAAAGTACGGCTTGAATGTTAAAGTTGACAACGAACAGCAAGGAATACAATTGATTCACCCCACAGCGTTGCACATGCAGTTTCAAGCGGAATTACATCTGTTCGATTCGTTTAATGAGTCTCTCAGACAGGTAATGGATGTAGAAAAATGTCTGTATAGACAGGAGCGGGAGGAGGCGGGGAGGGCTGGAGAGGAACGGTTGGGTAAGAAAGCGGAATATGAAGAAATGAGTATTGTTGCAGCCGTCGTCGAGGGGTCAAAAGCGACTGAAGAAAGAGGTGCTGCTACTGCCGGTACAAGCGTGGCTGCCGTTAGTGTCATCCCTACCGCTATCGCTGTCAGCTCCGACTCTACTTCTGTTTCTTGCTCCTCCTCGGCATCCTCTTCCTCTTCATCATCCACTGCCACCTCTTCTTCCTCCACCTCCTCCTCCTCTTCTTCCTCATCCTCCTCCCCCTCCTCTTCCTGCTCCTCTTCCTCCTTTCCTTCCGTCGCTGTTACCTCAGTGGCCATTAACGGCGTAGTGAATAGCGCAATGCCAGAATCGGAGAAGTACTGTAATCAATATGCCACCGAAAAGAAGAGATTGGATGTAGAACCGTTGACGATAGGTACAAACATCGCGAAAACATCGAATGGAAAGTCGCTCGCCAAAGTGGTCGAAGTACAAACGCAAACGGCAAATGACATCGCAACGCAAACGGAAACACGATTGGCAAGACAAAGTAGCGGTATAGTACCGGAAATATTTTCGGAAATTTGCGAAATTGCTTACGAAAGGTATTCCTTGGGTGAGAGCGAGATTCCTCAGCTTTCATTAGGTTCGGCAGATCAATTCGAGGATATTGATCAGACGGCGGAGGACACCTCTTTACCCAGTAGAATCAGAACAATGTCGGAGATAAGCTTGCACGAAACAACTTCGTCGATTAAGACTGAATCTGGAACGGAAATTAGTATTTCCACAAGAGACGTCACTTGCTCGTTTAACAAATATTTGGACTTAGAGGTTCGTATGCGTTACTACTCTTCTTGTTGCACGATATCTGTTTGATAGATAAGTCTAGGGTAAAAGGTTACACAACTGCTTCTTGCCACTTTACAGATAGCACAATTGATAAAGGACGAGAAGCAAAGATACGACAAGATAGAGATGCTATTCAAGTCTCGTGAAAAGATTTTAAACGACAGGACGAAAAAGCTGGTGAAGTTAGAGGAGCAGAAACGTGCGCTTCGGGACACTGGTCAGGATAGTCGAATTAGTTCGGTAAAGAAGAAACAGAGGGCCTTGTTGTTAAAATTACAGCAGGAAAAGGACGAAATGAATCGATTGAAGGAATTGCACAAGATCGCGAGCCGAGAACGAAAGCTTATGCTAGAAAAACAGAGAAACATGTTTAATCCGCAGATGTCTACCAAGAACATTTTGACCAAGTTGAAAAGAAGCGCGGATAGTCAGTCACCGAGAAGACTTTCGGGACCGATGAAAGGCTACGATATACGGAGTAACAGTTCGATGAGTTCGTTGCTCGATTCGGACAAGTCTCAGCAGGATAAATCCCATACGGATATAAAAGTGCATGTTTCCGAAAACGAATCCCGATCGGAGAAATCTGGATTGCACAGTCGATTCGCTAATTTGTCGACAGGATGTTATGCATCATTGTCCAAACTTGTTGACAAATCTGACGAACGAGTGGAGGATGAGTTGCTATTAGAAGTAGAAAAGTTTTCCGAGCCAAAAGTCTGCGACGATAAGCCAAAGTACGAGTCGAAATCCTACAAGTTCGAAGAGAAGATGCCTCGAAGCGATTTTCGTTTCAAATCTCGGCAGCTCGACATCGATTCTGTGTTAACGACGCAAAGCCACATCGCCATGAATGCAACTACTGGATATCGTCTATCCCAGCAACATGTGATTGCAACAGCGGCTGCTGCTGTCACTACCACGGCTAGTGCTGTCAGCACCGTCACCACCGATGTTCTTGACACTATCACAACTACCACCGCCACAGCAACTACCGATGTCACTACCGACATCGCTCCTGATTTTTTACCGTCGTCTCGTCAATTGAACGGTTTTATTTCCGAGTACCAAGTGAAGTCAGAGTCGGATACCTTGGTCGAGGAACTCTCGAAGAAGTCCAAGTCCTCTGTGGATCATCATTATCATCATGATCATCATCATCATCATCATCATCATCATCATCAGCAGCAGCAGCAGCAGCAACGGCAGCAGCAGAACCAGTGGCAGCAGCAACAGGATCATCGTTCCGAATCGATTTCTTGCGGGCGAGAATGGAGCTCGATGAACAACTCCGTTGAATCAATACCTGAGCAGTTCAGCATGATACAAGATACAACGCCTAGGGTATCTAAATCATCCCAGGTTTCAGAGGACACTTTTCATGAAATGGATACAAAGTATTCTAGAAGGCAAGAGAGGTCGGTGTCTTCTCCTGTCAACATCGAGAAAGAGTCCCACGTGTCAAAGAAATTTCACCATGCTTTAACAGATTCTAAAAATAGTTCAAAGCGCAAAAGTACCAAGTCGCAACGGACGAAGCTCTCACCTGGCACCGCATCGTTGAATGAAGATGCACTGAGATCGAGAAGCAGCTCACAAATATCAGAAGAGTTTATCAAGCGTCAGAATAAGAGAAGCAAAATCGAACGGGAGTATGCGGAGTCAGACATTCGAAATGAAGAGAATTCGACGAAGGATTACTCGGCAAATAATAGGAATAACGACTGCAACAATAGGAAGCAGGATAGCGTGTTGACGAAAAGCGAAACTGGGGAAACGTACGATCAGCAACGTGATGAGGCTGATCATCTTCCGATTTCCAAAACAGAATGCGAAGAAAAGAAATTGAGCAACGTGTCTACTAGATCGCGAGTCAGTGCTGTCGCCATTTCACGTCACAGTTCCGGTGACAGCGAGAATAGCTATTCTAGGTCCGTTGTTGTTAGATCTCAGGACAGCAATGTGAAATCCCCAAAGAAGCTTGGACAGTGAGTATAGCGTTATTATCGTTCTCACGGCATATTTTTCGTATTCGAATTAGGAGCCACGCTCAAACGTTCTAATAATAACTTGAACGTTAACTCGGGGTAAGGCGAACCGTTGCTAAAATAGCTTCTCCGCGGTGATCATTCTCGCGTATAACGTCGGTCCATTTCGCTATCTAACCAAAATTCAAAGACTCAAATGGCATATAAAACACACCGTGTAAACCTAGAAACGGTCTCCTCATCCTCGTTGAATGTAGAATGTAGCAAGACTGTCAGGACGATACATCTCATTTAATAAGCAGCTAACAAAGTGCGATGTAAACCTTCTGCAGAATTCTAAGCGCGCGGGAAACAGCTCTCGCGTCTCGCAAAAGCTGCGTCGAAGAGTGGATCGCATGGCACGCCAGGTTAAGGGCCGAGGAAGATCGAGTTGCACGTATGGAAGAAGCTGCCTTCAAATTAGTTAACGCCACATCAAACGTTCTGTCCCAAGGTAAATCACATACGTTTAATCCTTCCTGAATGATTCTTAGTTCACTCTTAATTGAAATGGAATGTTCTTCGTGTGACCCTTCCATGACCTTTCTATGAGTTCATCTGTATGTGTATGCGTATATTCAGAGAGAAGAATTTGCCCGTTCGTCGACACCACAAACTCATCGGATACAAGCGACGTCGAGGGAAGAATTGAGTTGCTCACTGAGAAGCTTGCAGAGCGACGAATGGAAATGTCAAGGCTGAAGAGGGAGGTGAGGAAACAGGCGAAGCAGAAACTAAGAACATTGGAAGCCAATTTGCTAAATCAGATCAAGGTAAGGAAGCGGGCGAACAGGTTTACTTACTTTTTTCGTGCGGAATACCAACTAACAAATCTCTGTTAACGTTTTTACTCTATATTATTAGAGGTACGATACAACAATTCACGAAATGCGCAAGAAATTAGAGTCAAAAAGAAGCACAACAGCGAGAGATGGCGATAAACTGGCCATAGAATCAAGAACGTTGGCGGACTTCAAAGTACCTGATATTCCGTTGAAACGAATTCAAGATATCTATAAAAGTAGCGATCTTTTACGCTCAAGGTCGGAATCAGACTTATTGACAGCGAAGAATGAGAGAAAAGACGCATCGACAGTAAGACATGTTCGGCCGCCACCATCGCCACCGGCGCCGCCGCCGCCTCCGTCATTGTTCAGTAAAAACGACGATTGTCGATTAGCCTATGATGACAATGTCTCGTCAGTGCATCTCGATTTGCCTCAGAATAAGCTCGGATCAGCTGTGTCACTCTCGACATCACTTTCGTCATTCGATGAAGCTCACTCCGAAATCCATAGTCTATATGGAACTCGTTACCACTCGGACGTGACGCTTCGGGCGAAGCAGTCTCCCTCTTCATCGCGGAACTGTTCTTTCGAAGATGTGCGGAATGCTGGAAGCGGAAAAGTTATTACAAACATGTCCGGCAGAAGACTGTCTGAGCCCGTCGCTTCGTCGGCAAAAACATCTAAATTTGATGCAAACGCAGGTCTCTCTGATATGATGGAAACGGCTGTTGGCGGACGATCTTTATCGGATGTTAAAAGATCTAATAGAGTAAAGTCACGTAATTCCAGTACGAAGTCGTCCGACAATCAATCGCCAGTATTATCTACCAAATTTGACTCCTTACATGTGAATCAAAACTATGGCAACGAGGACAGTCAGCGCTTTGTGGTGGAAGACGACTCGAAAGCTCTCGAAGCATTAATGTTGCGTTTCGGGAGAAGAAAATCTGAAGCGAGATTGACAGTCGAAAATGAGACAAGAAGTGAAATATCGACGGATGTGCCAGAGAGCTACTCCAGAATGGATACAACCTGTGGGAAGAGTGGGAGTTCCGAATGCTCAAAAAAGACTGAAAATGGTGCTGGTACGGCAGACGAAAGATCGATGTTTGCAAATATTACGATGGAAGCGTCATCTGTCCATTCAAAAAGCAGCAGCCAGGTTGATTATCAAGCGAGAGGAAAGGAGATTTTGAACGAGATTGAGAAGTCTATCATTTTCGAACAGGTCAGAACGCTCGACATCCACTCCGCAAATAGTAGATCCAGCTCGGTGGCGTCCTCGCAGGAAACGAACATGCAGCATTTACATTCGAAAATGATGAAAGATTTATCAAACGATCAAATTTCTGAAGTAGTCGACGAGAAGTACCTTGCCACGGATAATTCGGAAAGCTTGATGGAGCGGGACAGCATGGATAAAGCAGAGATTACAAATGAGCTACCGTGTCAGCCAACCTTAAATCATCCAAGTATAACGTCAATGATTGTCGATAGAGAATTATCAACACCCCCGATTACTCAATCAAGTAGCAGCGGCGAAGAGTGCGACGAAAGGGTGACTGCCAATAGGCCGAATCTATCCGTCAACTACACTATAAAGAAACAGAAAGCTAGGGCGATGGCGCCAAAGGATCTAACAGACCCTGCCGACCAAGTAACTTATCAAATCTCCACAATCGAATCAACAAAATGTCTAGATGACGAGAAGACCACATTTCACAAGGATCTCAATCCATTAGAATCAATATCCATCGACAAAGACGATTTGACGGTCTCTGCATCGTTTGACATTCTAAATGTTGTTGACGTTAGTAAAGCGGCACCTTGTGAGCCTTCTGCGATGCTCATCCATAGTACCAGCCTGTGTGTTGCAAAAGAAGCAGAAGTGAGTGACAGTATTGAAGAGAAATTAGTTAACGAGAGTCTGACGACGAGCGATATAGAAGAGAATCTGTCGTTAGTTATTCCACGTGGTGAATCGACTAACTACGACGTTAAACTCGCGGAAACCAGTGTGGAAGGTCAATTTGACGGACAAGAAGCTGCCGACGAAGCTGTATGCAAGAGAATTTGTCATTTACATGATTCAACGACCAAGCCTCTCGCGCAGGAACATTCATGGAACGAGAATGTACGGAAAGAGGACCAGATTGACAAACGAAAAAGCTGCACGAGCGGTTTAACTGTTGGCGGCAACGCACCGGCGGTAATAAGCATCACGTTTGAAGAGAGCCGAATGGAAGAAGACAACGATGATTCATCCGACAGTATTGCTCAACCCAGGGGAGGCATTGTAATCGGCGAACAGGAATCTCGCAGTGCTGCGGAAAGCAGCGGGGATTTGCCAGAATTAGAGATCGGTGCTCCGGTTCAATTGCCGGAAGAGAGAATGGCTGTGGAAACTTTTAACCATGAAAAACTGACATCAACGACGGCAGTCACGAATTGCTATGAAATTCATGATTATCATCGAACATCGGAACAAGACAGTTCCGACGGTGAACAACTCGACAACTTAGTAGAAATTGCCGAAAGCGGCTTGGACATAGTAGAGATCACAATTCCATGCGAGGCTGGTTTAATCGGTGATGCGACAGAGGATGAGGAAGAAGAGGAAGTCGATGTCGATAATGAGAATGCTAACGATGACGCTTACGACCATAATAATAATAGTAACAATAACAATAACACCGAGAGCGGCAACGACAGTGACGGTGACGACGACTATAACAACGGTAACGACAATGGTCAAGAGGAGGAGGAAGGGAAGAAGGACCACGATGAGACGAACGTAGAGGAAAAGGAAGGCGAGTGTTGGCACGAGCGAAAGGATAAAACTGAAGCAACTCCATTCAATCATTTTCAAGAGACAACCGTGGATTTACAATGCTCGATCGGTGCGCTAATCACTGACCCGCTTAATGACGAGACTTTCGATATCGTGAAGGATCCCGAGTACGAGGACATATCGGAGGAGAGTCTGGAAGTGTCGGAAATTTTGGACAAAACGGAGCCCCAGAAGTCGGCTGTTATCCCGAGACGTGCCACGATACCTATTAAATATCAGAGTCAAAAATCAGATGAGGTGCTGCGTATTCTTGATGAAATATCGCAAAGGTCTTTGCAAGAAGACGATACAACATCTCAAATTGATGAAGAGAGTAAGAGATCGGTAGGGAGTTTGTCATCGACGTCGACATCTACGTCGTCCTCTGTGTCGTCGTCGTTGTTGTCTTCCCAAGAGAAAATAGAACTTTCTTTCGGTCGGAACGATGATGATCGATCTTCAGCGACCTTGGAACGGGTGGTCTCTTCGAAATTAATAACAGTTCAGCAAATTCAGACTGCACTGGAAAAAGATGAAGATTCTTCGGACTCGAGTGACGGGCGAAGTGACGGAGGAGATGACACACCAAGCAGAGGAGTTTCCGAAATCGAAAGCGATTCTCCGAGGGATACAAATGACTCACGACTTGATATTAGTCCCTTGGACAATGACCTGTTGAGTGAGCATAAGAATCTATCCGAAAGGCAGAGCGGTATCGACGTGAAAAACGATCTTCACTCGTCTTCTATTGCCGCAACGTCCGAAAAGGATCTTGAGGCCATGATTGAGAAGCTGAAAGGTATGCATACTCAGATTTCAATGACTTTTTACTTGACAACGCCGTTATTGTCACGGTTACTCATTACCGTTGTCATCGTCCCCTGATCTAGCATCCCTGGATCAGCCCGGACTGGAGGTTGCCGATTTGGAAGCAAAAGTGCTGCGGATTAAGCAGCTGCAAATTGAATTGGAGGTAAGCGAGAGGAGATGTTTTGTTATGGCTACTACTACTATCGTGCTGTTGGTTGATACAATTACTATTCGAACTATTTATTCGATTATCTGCAGATAAAGAGATTGGAAGCGGAAACGGTGTCTTATTACGTGCGAGAGATACCGAACAAGCCACCGCCTCCGTATACTCCGCCAGGTGATGGACGCCTCATGACCACGCTCGCGTCACCTTCTCCGCCTCCAGCCGTCATTCCGTCTAGTGTCGAGGAACTGACTGCTTTCACCGAGAGGGCAACGGCACTGATATTCAAGGCAAAACAGTCCGGCATCGATATCATTAATCTTGAGACGCCGTCGGAGATTTACGAACCAACGAAGGAGAGCAACGAGGCGACAAAGAAGGATAGAAGAATCTATAACACCTTCCTCTTTAACCTTTGCAAAGAGACGGTAATGGAATTATATCGTGCCGAACACGAAATACCCGGTCCAAGTTGGACGAAGCCTGCCGTCAAAACAAAACCTGCCGTCAAAATACCAAAGACTGTGGAAGAACTAAATGAACACGTTAACAAAGAAGTTGCCACTCTTTTTGGGTTCAAAACAAAGCTGCAAAGGGAAAATATGGTCATGCGTTGGAGTAGGAAGAGAAGGGACAGGGTTGACGAATTGCTGGCGCGAGAAGCTCAAGCGGAAGAGGATGAGTGGACGAAATTCCATCACGACGAATTAGCCGTTAAAAACGGGCTTACTTTGGCCATACTCGATAGTTTACTCGTGGAAACGACGAATCAAGTTAAACTAGCGTATGCCAAGAAAAGGCGAATTATGTTCTTGCCGAGTGGCGGCGGGGAACTTGCGACGCATTTATCTACTAGTACAACTATAGCGCATACGTAGGCCAATGATGCCTATGATGGGTCAATGTTGCCTACATACGCTCTTGCGACTGATCTATATTTTATTCTCCTACTCTTCCTCTTCCTCTCCCTTTATCCCAGTATCCTCTCCTTTTTTCTTTTGTCTTCTTTCTCCAACAGGAACGTGTACATAATCATATAGCGGTTAATTAGGCAAGTCAGCTTTCTACGCGTAGACGTTGTTTTCATAGAAGTAGCAATTTTTATAACCGGAATCGTTATCTTATTGCATCGAGTGAATAATCAGCGGTACCGTAGAATTTTCACTTGCCATAATAAAGTGACGATACGCTCAACTATATATAACAAAATAGATGATGGCGTGTGACGAGATTAACTTCAACCTTAAGCGAAGAAATTGTTAACTACCCGAATGTTTAGTGACGTCGGTTGATGGCCTTTTACGATATCGTCACAGTAGCCAGTAAGGCTGAGTCGTTTAGCTGTCATAGAAGTTACAATGATATTTCCGTATTCGCATAGTCTAATGAGAGAAGGAATGCTCGCTCTGTCGTTCTTTACGAACGAAAATAGCGTTCCGCGGTTGTTTAATGTAAATTTGAAGAGATCGGGAGGAGCTCGTCATTTCATGGGGCAATGTGGCGAAAGCAAAAGTCTCGTTGCTTGACCTATGTACGATCGATCATTAACCATATCATGAAGCGACAGTTGACTGACTCCTCGCGTGCTCTTGAACATTGTAAATATTTCGAATGAAAACCCGACAACGAAATCGTTACCTAGACACTTCTGTTTTCTCGATAACGCAAATTTGAGTAGTACACTTTGCTCGAACGTCCCACTCAATGGTCGCGTTGCGCTCGAAAAATTGACTTGAGAATGTACTTAATCCCGAGGTATAATATATTTTCTAATAAATTTCGACAATAACGCGTCGCCCCCATTTTATTATATTCCTAGTTTGCACTGTTTCACGCTCCTGAAGATACATCGGCTGCACAATCAACCGGAGCAGGTGAAACAAATATGTTTGCGGCGCGCTACATCTTCAAAAGTAATTTGGAAAGGGATAATGATGTGGCCTGACCATAGACCAATTAAACTTTGTCTTCCAATCCCATATTTATTTTGGCAATGCCGTTTATATGAAAAAGTACAACACCTTTTTGTTCTCGATTAAAGATCATACACATTGCGAGTTCAACGGAGGACAGAGTAGTCGGCCGTGAGAAGGAGAATACTTAATTAACACATTGACTGCCACGTAAAATTGGCTAATGGCTCGCGCCAAAGGCCGCACAGAAATAACACTTTAGTTTTTAAGCGTTCGTTTATTTACCTTTATCATTGTAAGTTTTGGTATAATTTCGATTAACATCTGACACATGGTTGAGAACGGTACCTCTCGACTAAGTTCGTACAACCGGTGGCAAGGCAAAGGCGCTTTTTTACAATTTATTGCCGTTTTTGTCCCCTCTGCACTCCCACCAGTCAGTAGAGAACAGTTTGCATTAAAGCTGGACTACCGTCTGCCCCTGAACTCTCCATACCATTGAAGGTTTTATTAAAATAGATAGGAAATTTGTTTTTCTATGTGAATAAGAACCTCAGTACGACATAATCGACTGTTAGGAAAAGAGAGCCCTACGCGGTTTGGAGTTTGTCATTCATTTTTGGTAAATATGGCCTTTTGAAAACAGTGAGAGTGATCCATTTCAGTGTGGCGTGGCGTTCAATGTGTTTTTAAAGGGGTGACAGATGACAGTTGACGGCTGACGGCTGAGTTGCTGCCGAGCTTTTTTTCCGATGTACCGTTCTTATTCGTATGAGCACGAAGAAAGCTGAAGGAGTAGGATACGACGCCCATGACATGCAAGTGGTACTTCATATAAAACAACTTTCAGTGGTACATAGAGAATGGGGAATCGGTACATCGAAAACACCAATCGCATAATATTGGTAATTGTCACGAAATCACGCAGATGTTCGCGACGAATTATGTAGGACGATTGGCGACTTCTATCGTAATGAAAGAAGGCTGAGCACCTTCGTTCGACATCACGGCATTGATAAATGTTATTCATGCATTAATAGCGAGAACGGTGGATGGCAGGCGGTGATCTACTCATCTCACGTACATCTATACTCGCTCAAACTTAAGACGTTAAACGTCCTCCTTTGTAGTTCGTTTCTCTATTGGTAATTAATTAATGCAAGGTATACTTGGTTCGCCGACCGGTTAGAGTAGCGCTTCTAACAATTTAGCTGACTACGTGTAAACGGCCACTCTGTCACGTTCTTAAGATCGATCGACCGATCTCTGCAATTCTTGTGGATCAATTGTTTGTAGAGAAAGGCTGAAGATGATATACGGAGAGCACGATAGAAAAACAAAGCAATTTGAAATAGCATATATACATATATATATACCCTTTCTAATCATATAATAACTTCTCGTCCCATTTTTCCTCTTACTCTCTTATCACGCGCAGTCTCTCTCGGGACAAGGAAAGAACGTGTCATCGGCGCAACGGAAACGATTGTCGGTCAACGTTGATCGTTAAAACCGTAAATCCGTACGTTTCTCCTATCGTCATTTAATCAACCTAATTGACACCGAACACGTTTCTCGATGCGTCGTCACCGATCGAGTTTTCTGGTGGATAAAATCGGACCGATCCTATTATTAACGCACATAACATATTTTTCCCGGCCAAATGATTGTCAATGGCAATTGCTATCGTACATACTCTGATCGATCCTTGATTTCGTCTATTCCTCGACCAGTTCAATTTCGACAAGCTTAGCAGTAATGCTAATTTGGTTGGTCGATTGTCGACGTAGATCGTCCTTACGCGCACGCACGGCAGTAATGAGACTATGCCGTGGTGCACATAATGTTGGAGTTGATTGGCAATGACGTTTCATCGCAACATACTGGGAAACGATAGTGCCGAAGAAGAAATAAAAGTTGCCGCGTAAAAATGAAATTCTATGGTTATAGTACGGCAGGTAAACGAGCGTTAAACGATACGTTTTGACACCAAATATTGTAAAGCCATTAGAAATGAAAGAGCCCTTTTAAGGAATTCGCCGTACATCGGTTACAATATTCTTCTGGCAGAGAGCTTGAAAGGAAAAATGGAGAAAGACATGTTACAAAGCGGGAAAAGGTATCATTTGATCATCATTAAAGTATGCGGCACTGCTACCACGTATCGTTAAAGGTGTCATATCTGCGCACCAATGCCTCATATTTCACTGAAACGGTATGTCCGTGCTGAGTAAACTGCGTGCGTTTGTGCGGGAGTGAGTGAATGAATGAGTGAGTGAGTGAATGAGTGAGTGAGTGAGTGAGTGAGTGAGTGAGTGAGTGAGTGAATGAGTGAGTGAATGAGTGAGTGAGTGAGTGAGTGAGTGAGTGCATGAAACTTGCGCGCGTGCCCGTTCAATAAACGCATTTAATTAACAAATAAATACAGCTATCAGTGACCTATAAGAAAACTAGTCGCTAAAAAAAATCGATGCTTCCTTTACAGAACAACGTTAAAACGAAATATTTGTACTTTAGCAGTGTAGAGCAGTCCTTTTTCGTCGTACTTATTAGCCTTAGTGTCGTTATCGCAATCTACATTATTACCTTCTTACGTAGACGCTATATGTATGTATATACGTTCTCTATTTTAAAGAAGAATTTGTTCATTCCTGTTGGCACGTCGCATCTGCCGTTAAAAAGCATTTTTGTTGCGCGAGCGCTATGCTACTCTCGTCTCCTGTTTCTGTGCCTTCTCTCGCTATTCGAAAAACGATCCACTCTGGCTTACTTACATCTATGCAACATATTCACTCGCGCACTTCTGTCTACAGAACCGTCCCGACATTTGTTTCATCTCTTCCTTGGTTCATTCGTTTCGCCTACATCATACATCCGGTCTAATGTGCGAACAACTTTTTGACGATTATGCATTCATAAAAAGAACTTCAGAGAAAATCGTTGTTATTGGTGGCTATTTTGCGAAACTTATTACTCTGATCTCGTACCTTCGAGATCATGTACCACTTTTCCCACTTTTCTCATACTCGGCGACACGGACGACGATGAAAGTCGAAAAAGTACATCAGAGATTCGTCGTTAATGATTCCCAGCAATTGTTCCTTAAAAAATCTTTAATAATGACAATATCTATTGATTATGCAACGATTCCCAAATACGTATATGTACAAGTATTATTAGCACCATGACCAAACTCTCTAGAAAATACGGAGAGATATCGGAGAGGGAGAAGAGAGAAGGAAGGAGGAAAAAGGAAAGAGGTGCGGGAGAGGGAAGTCCCCAAGAAGACAGAGGGAGGACTGCAAAGAGAGTTCCTAGATCTAACTCGATAATTCGCAGAAACGGCAAATGTACGAGTGCAAACGTAAATCCGCGGAATACGGTCGTACGTTTGCGCAGCCATGCTTCCGTAAATGTGTGCCTAAAAGAATATATTTACAGGATGACACGATCTCATAGAAACTTGTATATGTATGTACAGGTAGTTAAGCGTGAAAATACACAATCGCGTAAAAATTGGCGCAATGCGCGTCAACCCGAACCGGAAGCGGAAGCGGAACCGGCGCCGATGCCGGAGAGTATAACGTAGAATAGCAACAGACTACATGCTTACGAAGTTACCGATGCGCGTGGTCCATTGGTCGGTCAGCCATGATCCACTCGCGCAGGCAGACCCATGGACGTTTATGACTATCAGAGAGACCCGATCAAAAAAATCTTCGTACTTAATCCTTCACAAAATTCATAAAACGGCAAACGAGCAATTTGTCTTTGCGTACACGGTGCACCGTTATAATGTTAGTTACATTGCCGTTATCACTATCATTATTATTATTAATATCAGTAGAATTAATTAGCATTGTTATTATTATTATTATTTTTATTTTTATTATTATTATTATTATTATTATTTATTTATTTATTATTGTTATTATTTATTATTGTTGTTGTTGATGATGTTGTCCTGCTTCTCCTTCTGCATGTTATTATTATAACTAGTATTACTACCATTTGTATTATTACTAATATGATGACCATTATCATCGTTATTATTAATACAGTTACTATTAAGTATTTGGCCGTTACAATTACACGTTCCAACACAGTACACGGAGTATTAAGTGGTTTCCGAATCAGCGTAGGGGCTACAAATTTCGAACAGGCAAAGGAGGAGTAGAAGACGTTGAGGAGAAAGTCGGAGGATGGATTGTTTTGTGCCTATGCATACGATGTGCGTTTTTTTATGATATGTTGACGATCATATACGATTATTGCACAACGGTAGATTAATTATCTACGCCCGACTGACGGTTGACCCATATAGTAATAATAATAATATTTAACTAGCTTTCTCGCATATAGATTTATAATCTTCATTATATATATATATATATATGTAGATAGATATATATATATATAGATTTATATATTTATATTATATTAAACGATGATAATTCCTCTTTGTTCAATATATTAATTAAGTATGATATGTTTATTCACAACTTGATGTGAGCGCCTATTTCACCTACTTAAGACGAAAATAAAAATTTTTCATATTATAACTCTAACTTTTCCTTTACTTCACCCTATTCTTCTTCTTTTTCATATCGATCCATCGAAAAGGGTTGAGGCGGTGTTCGTTTATTTAAGTACCGCGTTAACAATAAGTCGAAACGTTAACACACCTCGCCTAACGATGGAAAACAAAACTTATTTTACTTTTTGTCCAAATTTGTTTCGTCGAATGTATATGTATGTAAATGGCTATATTTACGCACATATGCATATATGTTTACGCACATGATCTCAGTTACATACCGATACACATTAGATTCTTGCCGATGTTACAAAGTGATTAGCGTTCAAAGTTCAAAGTTTGAAGAGTCGACCACTTTCATTAGAGGATTTTTACCTGCCAAATTGATAGACTAACAAGTTCTGTTTTTGCAATTAGATTTTGCCGTTACGTTATATCACGTTGCGTAACGGCAATATTACGATTACGATATCGCCATACAATGTACGGATTTAATTCCTAAGCGAAAGGAGTGCGCTTTCTTCGTACAGATGCTTGAACTATCCTACATTTCGAGTAATAAAAATAGAGATTGCATAAATTGAGATTCGTGGCGGATGTATGTATCTGGAGAGATACGTCTTTTCGTTCCTCTACCCTCTCGGACGTTGCGTCTTTGAAAAGACCGGCAAAAACTGTTATGTATCGGACCACAGTGAGATTGTAAAATTCCTTAAATGTATTCTCCGGATTGTATCACTCATTCCCTAGGATCGATGGAAGCATATTCTGAGGGAATTTTATAACTTCATTGTAATGTCTCAGATAACACTTTTGTCTAGTCCCTATTCCGCTTTCTTGCTGCGATTTCGCGTCGTTACTTCGTCGGGAAACATCCGCTATCCGCATCAGTTAACACCGCTACGATTCTGTACCGAATAAAACAAATCTTTCCTATACTTGTATGTTTCCGGTTATTCTTTAATCATACAATTTCGCCGAACGTCCAAAAGATTTTTCTCTCCTCCTTATCGATTTCTTTCATTTTCCCCATCTTTGTTTGCCTGCCCTAGTCTGCTTTCCATTCCGCATTTCGTAACAATTAGAATCAATTTATAAGTACTGTTTATGCTGAAATCTCTGAAAAGGTGTAGACATTCGGCGGAAAACTAGCAACAAAATGTATCTAGGAGAACTGGATGAAAAGTTGGACAGGAAGAGGAGAGCAGGAGGAGGGGGAGGGAAGAAAATCTACGCCTCGCGCTGAATGTTGTCTTTAGTGTCAGAACTATCTTATGAACGATCCGGCCATGCTTCGCGATAGATTAACAGACGTGCTTGCCAGACATTCCGACCTACCTCATATTTGAGCAAATTTGAACTTTCTGGGAAATTCGTTTATTGCTTGCGAGATTTCTGAATTTTGCGAGCTTTGCCGCAAATCGAATGGAAAATTCGTTCAACGCGTTGTGTGACGCGATTATCGATGGCGGTGACGGTGACGATGACGACCGACGATGACGATGATAAGATGGTAAGATGACGAGATGACGATGACCATGTTGTTGACGTTAATGTTGACGACGGCAATGACAAAAGCAGTGTTGCGATAGCGGCGCACAGCAATCACCGTTTCTTGTTTCTTGGAGTCCTATTCGACGAAACGGAAAAGCCCCTTACGAAACACTCATATTTACGATGCCTGGAAGAGACAGATGTAAAAAAGTTGAATCTTGAATACGAAAAATGCCGCTGCGACGTCATGTGAAGGCATCGTTTACCTATCTAAACGATGGATCGGCCGACATGTCGCTCACTGAAGATCCTCCTCGCACTTCGGAATGTCGAAGATTTCGGCGAACAAAGGCGGGAGTTTCAGTTTAGTCCAATTTCTTCTGAACCAGTCGAGTAGATTGGCGTGTCTCACACCGAGCGCCCTCAGCTCAGGTATTCTTTGTGCAACGCCAGTCAGTCCGCAGCAACCAGCACCACCAATTCCGCCACTCTCACTAGAACTGGCGGGGTGATGTTGGTGGTGTTGATGAGTGCGCGACGCTTGTACTCGCAGAGCCTCCAATAGTCGATCTTGTAGCCTCTGAACCGCCTTCACGTCGTTCAATCCTGATCTCTCCCCTAACAGAACGGCGCCTGAAAAAAGGCCTAGTTCCGCATCTGTCAGCTGATACGCGTTTAGCGACGACGTAAACTGCATCAGGGCCGATACGAACTCCGGCTGGAACGATAAATTGATGTCGCATTGTCTTTTATATTTGCTTATTCCATTGATGGCATTCTACTCACCTCATACATCAATTCCATTTGTTGTCGGGTAATAAATGTGCCATCTTCGAAAGTCATGGAGTTATCGTTCGTCATTCGAGAAATGTGACTAAGCCACACCTCAAAGAATCCAACCTTGATGAGAATCAATTGGTCATCTTGCGAAAGCTCGCAGAATCCTGGAACTCTTTTCGCGAATTCGACAACCCTTTGAACAGACGGGGTTACTCTGGCAGCGAATTGCTGCCACAGCCAGATTCTCTGCGACTCGACCGTTTCTGCAGTCGAAGAAGCAGCTTCTGGGTCTTCGGGACTCGTAGGCTACGCAGATAGGAAGCAAAGAAAATAAGAAGAATAACGCTTTCTATGAACTGTAGGATGTTCTTTCAAGATCGACCCAGTGAACAAGAAAGTATACTTACCGGTATGATCATTGGCTTTCTGATCAGTCCTCTCGTAGATTCTTCGGTGAAAACACAGTGAGTATGATGAGCCTGTGATACTTGCAAAATAACATCGTACACCGCCAATTGTTTCACATCTGCATCGGATTGGTCGGCCTCCACTATAGTAGCACCGGATGAAACCCGGGAAATGGTGTTGTTTTGTTGACCGTTGCTGTTACTACTGCTGCTGCTGCTGCTGCTGCTACTGCTGCTGCTGCTGTTGTTGTTGTTATTGTTGTTGCTGTTGTTGTTGCTGTTATTGTTGTTGCTTAGAGTGACGTTACCGGTGCTATTGCTATTATTATGTCCGCCGCTATTGGTTCCAACATTGCTGTTGTTGCTACTGTTGTTCTGATTTCCGCTATTGCCATTATTATTATTGCCGCCGGCACTGCCACCACTAGTGTTACCAGTTCCACTATTGGAACCGCCGCCGCCGCTTACACCTCCGCCGCCACCTACACCACCTCCACCAGCACCGCTGCCACCAGCAGCAACACCACCACTATCGTTACCGCCATTGCCACCAGTACCGGTACCACCACCACTGCCACTGCCACCGCCACTGCCACTGCTTCCACCACCGTCACCACCAGCACCACCCCCACCGTTGCCGCCACTGCCAGCACCTCCACCACCACCACCACTGCCACCACCATTGCTAGAACCACTGCCGCCACCGCTATTGCTACCACTTCCGCCGCTGTGATGATGATGATGATGGTGGTGATGATGATGCTGTTGCTGTTGCTGTTGATGATGACCAGTTCCATTGCTAATATTGCCGTCGGTGCCACAACCACCGGTACAGCTACCATTGCTACTGTTTCCGTTGTTGTTACTGTTGTTGTTGTTATTACTGCTACTATTGTTGTTGTTGTTGTTGCTGTGGTTGTTGTTCAATGAAGTATTGTTGTTGTTTGCTGTCATGCCATTTTGCGAAGTCAACTGTTGCTGCACACCGGTCGTTGTTGTAGTCGTCCCTGTTGTCGTCGTCGTCGTTGGAATCGCATCTTCCGGCCCTCGTTCACGGGAACGCTTTGGTACCCTACCGTATCTGACGGCTAAAATAAAGTTTTCCTCGCATAACACCATTCGGACTTTGCTTCGCTCTCAAAGTATTAGGCATTGCACAACTTTGTTATCTCACTGTGCACTATGTACTTACAGTCCCTGGACATGCCGACGGCTAGGCACTTCTTGAACCTGCAGAACTGACAGCGGTTTCGGTTTAATCTGATGACGACGCACTTGCCGTCCCTCAGACACCTGTACTCGATCTGCTTTTGTATACTCCTTCTGAAGAAGCCCTGTATAATTGTGCAAATTTCTGATGAGATGTCTGCCTCGTTTGCGCAATTCACCGACGACGATTGTGGTACAATTTCATTACTTCAAACCCTAAAAAACCCATAGACTTTGTTCCACGATCGTCGTTAAGGCATGCCATACTGAATGAGACGGGTAGAAATGCATAGACATTCCATATCAGTATTGAGATACATGTAGGTTGTATCTACATATATTCTACTTGATTTTAATCCAATGTGAGTGTTCTGTGTGCAGCATCGGAGCGGCAAATTTGAAACGATAGAAGAATATTGTATAATCAATTGATCGTGAGTATTTATAAACGTGTTACGCGGGAATGCCTTACATACTCTTATAACGGAAATGCATCCAATTCATAATGCGTAATGATCTACAATCTCCGGCATCAATACAAGATGCGAGCGGACTGTACAAGTTGGACAAAAGTACTATCGTTACATCATGCATGAATCGACAGGCTATTCTCCAACTTGGACTGCATTATGCTTTAAGATTATGTCAGAAAGAAGTATAAGAATCAGCAGTAACACAAAATGTTTGTACAAGCGCGCATTTTGCCTTCGTCGATCGACTGTACCTTTGCTGATTGTGAGATTAAAACACGGAAGCCTTAGGGCGAGGAGTTAACGGTGAATCGAACCATGCGAGCTCGCCTACCAGTTCGTCGCTTTTCATGCATGTTTGTATTTCATCGTTAAACGAACGGAGATACAGAATCAACTTTTTGCACGATCGCATTGATATTGCAATTCTTTGAAATCTTTTATTTGTACCTGCTAAAATTAAACTATTTCCCCGACGTGACCCCGCGAGTCTGTACGCTCACAACAGAGAAAATAGAGGAAATGGATCACGCAAAGAGTAATCAAAATTTGCTAAAGTTCGCTTGCGAACCTGAAATGCAAAACCTGCGGAATGATGCGGCTGTAATCTGCGCACTCACACACTCATGCACTCGTTCTCTCTCCCTCACTTTCTCTCGCTCACTCAGGAGTGGAAGAGAACTGACAGAGTTTACTCACCTTGCAGCCCTCGCAGCTGGTGACGCCGTAGTGGTAACCGCTCGCTTTGTCCCCACAGACTTTACACGGTACAAAGCTCTTAGCCGGCGTCGAGCTGTTTGAATCGGCGGCGGCGTAATGTTGCTCTGAGAAGAAAAAAGAACGATAAAACTCTGTAGAAGCGAAGAGGCCGTTGGACCATCACGCTCTTTTCAATAGCAATGTCCGTCATATCGCCCGTTATCTCATGTCCTGTTCACAGCGAGATCTGTGGAAGATTACTCAGATGCAGTGTACGGATCATGCTACAAGGAATGGAGAATGCGAGCCGCGCTAATAAGAGGAGAAATGAGGGAGAAGGTAATATGTATTTCTCTTTCGACTTCTCTTAACTAACGGATAGCTACACTTCCGTTACAGAATGGGAATTCTCCAATAGTTTTAACGACGAATACGAGAAACAGGGAGTAGGAGAAAGAGATAGGGAAGAAAATTGCTAATTGTAAGTGTAGAAACGGATAAGAGGAGAGAATTGGTGTTCAGTTGGGGAGGAATCCGTTTAAAAGAATATAAAAACCTTTAAAAAAAAAGTGACACCAACTTCCAAACGACACTAAAAAGAATTAAATAATATTTTATTTTTGAGATCGGCGCCGAGACAGAAACAAAAGAACCTAGCAATTGGCGAAACAAATAATTTATAATTCTTTTCGCTTATCCAACGACTACAATACAAAGTGCACGATGTGCTTACAAGCTAATTGAATTTTGAGCACGCCCCCTCCCTCCCCCCCTCCAACCCTCCACCCCACAGAAATAGATTTAATTGTTTTTCTCTTTCTGTCTCGGCACCTACCTCAAAAAGGAAAAATTTAGTGCTGTTCTAAAGTCGGTTTTAACTTTTTAATTTTTTTTGTTAAATTTGTTTAAATTGATTTAGGACCACCGCGATAGTGTCCCCTGTCAAACAAACAAAGAATCATTCAATTGGGCCATTCGGGTGGAAAGTTATGTGTGAACATATAGAAATTAGGCTCAAAATTTGTGAAAAAATTGTTTCAAATATATCCTGACGTTATGGGAATTTTTGCAACTTAAATAGGACCACTCAGGGAACAGTCCCTTTCAAATGAGTCAAGAATCATCAAGATTGGTCCAACCGATCGGTCGTCCTTTTTCGAAGTCAGTTAAAAAGCGATATCTTCGAGAGCACGAGTAAATAGGGAAGACAAAATTAAAATTCACGAAAGGTTGGTTGCGAATTTTTGCATTGTAGTTGCACCATGCATCCTTCTCGCATCCAACTCGTTGCTTTCGGTGTCTATTTGGTATAACTGCATTATTATTCTTTTCGGGTGTCGTTGAAAAAATCTAATTTATCGGTCCCGAATAAATTTGGATGATTGGACCGCACGTTCAGACCAATTTTTAGATTTACCAAATGGTCCAAAAAACTGACCTATTGTTCCGAAAGTATGAAAAATCTTCGGCTCGAAGGAAGTCTGGTAGGTTGCATATATTCGATAAATTACGCAACTTCGTTGGCGTTGCAGCAGCGACTGGGAGAGAAAGCAAGCGACAGGAGGCGAGCATGTAATAGCGGACTAGATAAAAAGCGTCAGATAGAAAAAGATGGACGAAAAAGGCAAGAGAAGGAGAGAAGGGAGGAGTATTGGACGCACGATTGGGAGATCGGATGTAGAAAGTGCATTGGGAAAGCGAGTCGGTATAAACGCAATCATAAATTATTTGTCTCGTGTACCGTTTAACGCGTATGTACGAACGCAATCAACGCATTCTCTTGAAGCAAAGAGCGAGCGAACATAGGAGTGAAGGCAGGGTGCGAAATAAGGGGTGTAAAGCTTTCACAAAGAGTACTCGTCATCATTTCATCGTTTATCTGTTTCGTACGTCATTTCTGCATTCGCAGAGGACGCGCGCGCGCGCCCGTGCCTGCGCCCGCGACAGTACAGTTTTCGCCAGTAGTCGGGTGTGAGCAGAGAAATCCCACCGCCTCCGCGCTGTTACCACCATCGTCACTGTCCCCGCTCGGTAACGGGTTCACTGTCACGGTCGAATCATTATTATGAAACCCTCACGTCATTTCCGCGTCTTAATTGCAAATAATAAATTGTCGATAATTCCGATGAACGAGCAATTACGGGATCGTCAAAGTCGCTATTTGTTGACGGCAAGTTTCGGTCTGACTCATTCGTGTGTCCGTATGAAGGTACGTTTAAGCCATTGGAAAATGCTTTCTTCCGTGGACGAGTGAATTTGGTGAATTACCGGCTACTCGTTACAGTCCTTGTTGCCCGCTTGCGTTCATACGTATATATATATATATATATATATATATATACATACATACTTGGCTAAGAAAGTACCGCACCCTCTACGGCTTGCTCGTACTGCACGCACTGAATGTGGTGTACCTATGTATTGCCGTGCACGCAGCCCTGTACAATAGACTCTCATATAACGCGAGTTCTTACAAACGCAAACTCCAATATCGCGCCAAAGATATTGCGACCACTGTTTTCATATAACGCAATTCTTCGTACTTGGTTAATAACATGTTTTTTTAATTAACTTCGCATATATGCCATTTATTATTAAAATAGTGTCTGATTTGAACCAACATAGAAAATAAAAGTTGGCACAGCAATAATCATTTTAACATGTTACTTTAGATCATGCGCGTTATACGAGAAAAATTCCCGTACGGCACGACTTCCTATAAAACGAATTCATATAGCGCGTAACGTATTAACCGCGTTATACGGGAGTCTACTGTATTGTAATTCGCGATTTAGCCGAGCATTCACCTTCACATTCCCGTTATACGCGTGCCGTATCGCACCGCGAGCCATGGCAACGGCTAGAAAGAGCCGTATAAAGTACGAACGCATCAAAGAAGAAGCACTGGCGGGAGGCCTCCGAATCGTATTGATGCACCTTTCGCGAACGAATATGGGAGGAATTGATTGTGATTCCGACAAGCTTCAACAGACTTTCTACTCTCCATTCCTAAAGTTCAGCTGCACTCATAATTTGCGCTCGTTCCTCTACATACATCTACTTCGACAACATCCTATACAGCGAGTCGTACACCGCATTCTTACAATCAGTCTGCTTTCCATGCCGATTATCTTCTATGATCTTTCTTACACCCCCGCAGCTTTCCCATAATACAGAGACAAGTCAGAGCAGGATATAAGTACCTTCGTTCTTGCAAACTTGCAAATATTCTTCTTCTATTACTGCGGACTGCGTGTGACATGAACATAGTTACTCTTTACCGTTTGCAAAATTATTTGGATGGACGACTAAAAAAAAGTATTATTTTCAGATTAAATCACTCTCCTACAACAGTTCCTCCCCCTTCTCTTTCGCCCTTCCTTCGCCCTTCTCTTCTCGTAAACGCATTTCGGAGGATTTCGGTGCCGGAACCTTTAGGAAAACGTTCGCAAACCGTTCTAAATACTCGCTAATATTTCGAGAAATACGATTTAAAAACGGAAGAAATTGCGCTTGCTGGGACCTCGGACTGCAGCGGGAATCGAACCCGGAAATGATCCGTGATATCCCGCGTTCGCAGAGGCTCCTTTGCGTGACGTCACCGACTGGTTCTGCATCCCTCCGCAGGTCGCTCGCATATATATGTAACATACCAGTCGTGGCTCCTGCACTGATCCAGGAAGCCACAGCTGTAACTGCTCTCTCTCCTCCCCACCCTATCCACGTTCTCCGCAGCGTACTTTTTCCTTCAGTCACTGTTGTCGGAAGAAATGGCAACGTGTCGCCACGGAACAAGCTTCAACGGGTTCATCCGAATCGCAAAATGGACAGAGGAAAGACGAGAGGGAAGTAAAACGGTAAGTAAAAAGTACGAGCGGTGGGTAAGTACTTTTCAAAGAATTCGAAACCTTTTCGTTATTTTATTAAGTATTCTGGGCATTGCCTCGCTACTGGTTATTCACGAATGCGCGAGCGTATTTACGTGAGAAGAGCGCAGATGCCTAGTGCTACCGCGAATGCTCGAAGAACCGCGCAACCACTTCTGCGATTTCCCATAGATTCGCGACAGCCACACCCAACATACACCTTAGATCGGAGTTGGGTTTAACATTAGGAGCGTTATACCGTACAAGTTGGAGAAGCCTTCTCACGAACAAAGAGAGATTGTGCCATCGTGCACGTGCGCGCCCTTTCTCTCTCTCTCTCTCTCTCTCTCTCTCTCTCTCTCGCATTTCCTCACCTCGTTATCTCGCACGCTACCCTAAAAATCTTAACTCTAATTTACCGCTACTACGTGCCGATGATATCGACGTTTGCATCAATTTATATCAGATTTGCGCTTCCTTAAGAACGTCTGCGGCCAACTTTATTCTAGGAATTGCGGCCTTCTTCCTACATTTGTCACAGCTTTGTATTCATAGGCAAACCTTTCTGCGAATTTAAGTCTCTGTCGCATTTCAATAAATTTCTCTTCCATAGAGACGGAAGAGCGGAGATAGAAAGAGAAAGAAGAAGGAAGACCGAGAGAGATCGCAGGGTCCGAAATAAACGTCTAATAATGCAATGCGGAACAAGTTATTCTGGTAGCCGAGGCCCCTTCACTGGGCTAAGCCGAGTGTTTGCCCACCTTTTCCCTCCCATTTTCCTGGCTTCCTTTTGCCTTAGCGGAGCGTAGATTGGGACAGGCCATGGATCACGGCGTAAGCTCGCACTTGGCGCACACGCGAGAATTATTCCTCGACTCAATTTGAACACGGCCGTAGCACGAGCGCCACCGAAGATTTGAAGCAACTGAAAACCTGGTAACAAATCGACCCCAACATCAAACTTGAATCGTTTTCTTCAATGAATTCGTTATCTTTTCTGCTCTTAGCAAATGAAAGTGGCGTCTATCTAGCTAGGCACGACATAGGTATATCTACGATGCTGGTCGCTTCGTCACGGATATACGAAAAGCAGACTAGAAGAAGAAGAAATTCTTCGGAAATATTGGGATCTTCCCTGTGCGATATAATAAATACGTTTAGGTAATCGCGCCAGTGTTTGTATGGCTGTCTTCAGGCAGACGCGTGAATATACTGCATGGATTTCAACTACCCGAGAAGCAACAATTCGTTACGCAACTCCCCTGGATCAACTTTCACGATTCCCAACACGCGGGAGAGTTAGCGCGCCTATAGACATGCCATGCAACCAACTGCATTGCATTCTAGTCGCCGCATCGCATCCAATGCGAGAAAAGTACGTGATCAAAAGCTGAAAAAAGTGGCGACTCCTAACGTTGTCGTTATCATTGCGGTTGCCACTGTTGCACAGTTGCAGAAAACTTATATAGGTATCGTACCAAACAATGTTTCTTCCAGCAAACCGATATCGAATCTATATCGGTAGTTTAAAGTAACGTTACGCAAACAAGTTCCCGCATTGCATCGTCAAAACTCGTACGTACACGTATTGACACACACATGCTTACGGTGAATGTGTGAGCCACGAGCCGTAAAAGATTGCGCGAACGCGGAAGAGTCCTCCAGAGAGTAGGACTTTCTCCCTTCCCCACTCGCTCTCTTCTTTCCTTCACTCCAGGGCTTACGTATATACTTTGTGCGCACTCTTACGCACCTTCAAAAACTTCCCCCAAATATCCCCCCCTCATATCGCCCCACTTTGCCTTCCGATGCGACTATTCATTAGAACGTACTAACGTGTCTCAATCTGTCGATAAGTTACTACTCCGAAGCAGTAAACCCGTGCAACATTGCATTTTCAAAACGAGTATTACGGGTCGGTGTTCCGACCCTTTTAGCGAGTTTAGAACGAAAAAATGTCACGACAAAAACGAAGGAAGGGCACGTACGAACGACGATCATAATAAATTGAGTGAGAAAGCAACAGGATAGGGAGAGGGAGTGGGAGATTTCAGGCATTGTAATTTCAAGAAATGCACCTATCACGTTGTCCTCGGCAGTCAATTTTTTCGAAGAAGGAAATCCGGTAAAATAAATTTCACCTTAATCTTTATCACACCCGCACCTCACTACTCCCACCTTTTAGAACGGTCGACCGTTCTTACTCCAAGGTGGTCCTCCTCGCACGGAATCCTGGGTTCAATGCCTTCTTGATGAGTCGCCCCTTCCTTCTTTCTCCTCATCGCTCGTCCGTCTTCTCGAACACGCTTGTTCGTTCTTGCGAACTACTACGGTCACGCGTTCGTCACTCAGAGTCAATGTCCCTTCTTTACGAGGCGAATCGATTGGCAATCGAGAGCAGTCGAGTACGTTTCCAGTGTCGTTCGCATTATTTCCTTCATTCTATGTATCTCTCTCTTTCTCTCTCTCTCTCTCTTATTCTTCATGTGTCTAAACAATATGTAAGTACTTCATATATATCATCACGCTATCCAGGATAACGGAATGAACGTCCTGGCGTTAAGAATTTTACAATTGTGGGGCGTATTCGTTGCGAAATTTCTTGAGTAGAACACACATTTTCTTATGCCAGTCAGGCCATATATGTATCTCTACCACTTACCGAGACGCGCGCACCCAGTACGTAGACCTTGACCCTGAACGGATATGTCACATTGCATAACTATAGTAAACCGCCATGGCACCGTCTTTTATTGTCAGGATCGGTTATGTACTTGCCTACCCGGTCACAAATGTGCAGCATTGGTAGCGACTTCGCGGCCGACTATTCGTGTGTGAATGCGTGCATAACTTCCCGACCTTGTCTTTGAACCACGAACGCATTAGTTCGACCAACATTATCCAAAGAAAGGTTCGCACCGCACGAGTCAATTCTATCATCATTGTGCTGCGGTATTCCGTGCTACAGCACTGTGAAAAGTGCAGTACCTCGTCCCTGGTCTAAAAAACCAAGAGATGACAGATTCCTCCAATTCTCATCGGAAAAGCTACATAGCGTACGAAAACGCGGCGGGATATAAGCGAAACACTCGATCACAATCAATTTCACTTATTGTTAGTTTCAACATTGCATGACTACTTCGTTCTGCCCTCCAAGCTTGACGGCGCTCCTACTCTCGCTCTTCCTCTCTCTTCTCTCTTCGATCCCTTCCACTCTCATTCCGTGCACAGTCAATCGAAATTAAAATAAGTCTTTACTTAGAAAGTGTTTAGCTGAATTTCCAAATATACTACTAGAGAATTGATACTTCCCAATTGATGGTTTGGGAATACCTCGCACTCGAACGCGTTCTCGTTACGTTCACCGTGTTGCTTCTGTCCCTCTACGCCACACTTATGCAACACCACTTAGGTTACCCGTCGAAGGGATGAGGATAAGATAAGGAAACCAACGTCGAAACAGAGAGAGGGAATTACGCGCTGCGGTGGAGCGTTCTCCCATACTGACGCACGCGTGCCAACGATACCAAAGCACGCTCGTACATATCTGTACGTTTACGTAGGCGCACGCATGCGAATTTACACACGCATGCCGGTAACATCACTTTGTCGATGATATAGCACAGAGTTCATTGCTCTTTAGGTACCAGGAAGGGAGGGGAGGGGAGGGTAAGGGAGGGGGATGGGGAGGGGGGTGTATTAAATGGAAATGGATTGAAGCAGGAAGAAAAGCTGATTGCGTGACAGAGTCGACTCAAAAGTTATTTTGCACGCATCTTACGATTAATGTATCTTCACATTTTATACGATATTTTGAGCAATATTACTGTATTCCATTTGTTTTTACTGTTTCTCTCTCTCTCTCTCTCTCTCTCTCTCTCTACTGCTATTTCAGTCCCTTCGTCAGCCTTCGTACAATAAATACGTGTATCTGCGTTAAGCCTCTTCAAACCACATCATTTCAGTAGGAAGCGAAAATAAGTGGAAAATGGGACAAGCTGAGCAGAAGAAAAGTTTGCATTTTCAAGGTCTATCAGAAATTTCGGTGAGCTCCAAGCACACGACAGTACACGTAAGGTCTAACGTTCTCTTCGAGCTCATACCGGACACGTACCGGGTGCAATGTACCTGGATGAGTCACATAGTAACACACACTCATACGAGTCACGCGTACTCACTGCTCATTGGTATTCGTTCACCAACGTATATAGGGTGTCTGGAATAGTCAGCCGATGGGTATCAATGTCGAAGGCAGGAAAGAGAGAAGAAGATATTTGAGAAGGTGAGGAAAGCCAAGCAGGTCAAAGCATGAGAAATTGGGCAAAGGAAGGTTAACAATATAGGAAAAAAGGAAGGAAAGAAGGTGAGGCGTCTAGAAACACCGGATGACTTTTAAAGCAGGATTGCGTAATCCGTTGGATTTAGTTTACTTTCGTCGATGCCGTGCACGTATCGTGACCGTGGCACTGAACCAACGAGCGGCACGAACTTTCTCGTGGCCTTCGTTCAACGAAGAGGATTTACGTGACACCTGCGGGGAGACGACGAAGAACTGCCAATGACAAACAGTTTTCTATCTCAGCTTTTGCCATTAGTCGGTGAGATCGTAGCGCAGGATACGTGAGATGAGGTTGCGAGGGTGATCTGTGAGCATAGTGTCACGAGAAACACAGAACTGTAAAGTAACATCATTACCGCCGCGAAATGATTCCATAATCGAAGCAGTGATACATAAGCAGGCTTCTCGTCGTCTATCTCACTTTTTCGCTGTGGCCCTACTGTCAGAAGAGAACCATGCACGAGTTCAAATGAAGCGAGGGAAAAGGGATGGGTAGATGACAGCCAAGTTGGGAAGCAGTTGTTTACAGAAAAGCCTTGAAACGAAGGAAACAAACGTTGGAAAACGTTACGCATTCCGGAGACGATTTCACCGACGCGGCTTTATCAGTACAGCGTTATTTTTTCACGCGCGTCATTCACCCGATTAACGGAACTGATCATGGCCGAGGCTTACACTATTGGCAAGAGCAATTCTGCCAAGTGCACGCTGAGACGTGCGATTTTCGCGCTAACGTAAGAAGCGGGAGAGACAAACCTTGCTTAATGACGATACCGGTAGGCACCTGCACAATAGGCAATCCGCCAGGATTAACAGCAGCCGGCGTCCCGATACCGGCTGGAGCTCCAGGAGGAGGCGATGCGCTAGCACTGCCAACGGATCCCGGATCGCTGAATCCTTGTGTACTGTTCTCTTCGGGCCCGTCGAAGAAGCTCAGATTGAATTCGCTTCCAGCATCAAATGACACTTCCGGTGTAAGAGTGTCCGGCGCGGGGGCACTCCCCAATCCCGCGCTCAGCGACTGGTCAATTTTGAAAACGTCCATATTTCACGATCACCTTCACGACCACCTTGATGAGTGCAACGGTATCGATGCTGTGGCTGGTGCTCTTGGCGGCAGCAACAACGACGACGACGACGACGACGACGATGGTGCTGATGATGGATTTCAAGACGGCAGCGACGACGGTAATGACGCCGAAAACCGTAGCGAATACCGATACGGAAGTCAGCATTTATCGGCGATCTTGATCGATCGTAGCCTCCATCGACGATGATCTCGGATACTCTTGGATCGGTAAATGAGTAATTTTGATAAACTGTCTTTTCGTTGCTGTTAGCTCGGACTATTCGTCCGTTCAGGGCCATTCGGAGGTCAAGTTCGCGATTTAATTCGCGATTTAGTTCGCGATTTAGTTCGCGATATATATTACGCACTATCACCTTATTGTACACAGATTGGCAGAAGATCCGTTTCGATCAACTTTTGTCTTTGCTTATTCCTTTCTTCGTCGACACGATCACCGTCTTCCACTCGATCAATTCAGTTCGTTTTCGAGTTCTCTTTCTTATCGGTGGACAGCTAACCGCGCTACGTTCCCATTATTCCCAGTTTTCATCATAATGGCCCTATGAACATTCTCTTTTCATCTGAATTACTAGCATCGTTTTTTCCTAGGGTCGTAGCTATCGAGTCCGTCGACATAAATTGTATCTCCCTCTCATGCGAGAATGCGAGCCTTGCATCGTTCGTTGAGGATTCGCGATTCCTCCGAGGTCCTTGAACCACGAGTCTTTGCCTCGACTCGTCACCACTCTTCGTCTCAAGTTTGTCTTTCACGCACAACGACCGCACTACCGAAAATGACAGAAAAATATTTGGCAAAATACACTGCGGTAACTACGTCTGATCAATTGCTTTATGCTCGTCGAAGAAGCAGTCAGATTCTTTATTCACACAAAAAGTCGCCTTCTGTGAGCATTGACCGAAAGACATAACACGTCGCTGAAAAAATCCTCCATCAGTCCTCCTTTAGTCCATCATTTTGTGCGAGATGATCGAGAAAAAAATCCATTCTCTCTCTTAGTTCACCTCCCCCTTTCCCATTGTTACTGTTTCTCTGCCTACCCTCTCCCCCTACCCTGTCTCTATCGCTCTTGCAAACTAACGCACACGCTCTCTCTCGCCCACACGCACGCAGCACACACACACACACACACACTCACACACGCACACACACACACACGCACGCACGCGCACACAAAACTCTTGGGGGTTGAAGGTTGAAGTTATCCGAAAGACGGAAACTCAACGTACACCCGAAAACTGTCCACGCGCGTCAGTTTTACTTGAAACGATCCCCGACAATCCTCTTGTGTCAACATTGCTTCGCTCGTTCTTCAATATGGATTCTCGCTCTTTCCATTCATTCGCCAAGTTCAACCCATTATTTTCACTTGTCAGCGAATTGGCTCCTTCGCCCGTTTTTCCTCTGCGAATTACCTTTTGTTCCCTCTTTTCTCCCGATCTTCTATCCGTTTCTCGACAGATCCTCTTATTTCCTAATTTTCTATGGATTAAGTTTCATTCCAGCAAACCTATCACCAAATATTCCTGAATTTGTAGCCGGCAGCATTATCGCGTAATCCATCATTGCTGAAAGAGAAATCAAAACAAAAAGGAAATCAGAAACTAAGGACGAATGGTGAGCACACATATTAATGTAAGTTAAGTGAACCGTCGTAATCGGTGTGTTAGTTCCTCCTTCGGAAAATGTCTGAATAATTTCTAATATGGATGAACGCCATGAGAAACGAGGCTAATAGCGATGCGCAAATTACTATAAGTACGAGTCACTGGCCGATTGTTCAATCGTCACCTTCATATGTCCTCTATGTTCTATGGAGCATGCAATTTCACAGTTTTTCTCCGTTCTCACTGTCGCCCTGGTTTTTAACCTACAACTATTTTTTTGCCATGGTAAGAATTTCAGAGGAAAGAAAGAAAGAAAAAGCGTGAAAAGGAAAAGCTAAAAAATGAGGAAAATAAGGTGGCACTAAGAGCCCCGGAGAACTGAGAAGAGGAGCACGAGGAGGAGAGTGAGAAAAAGCGAATGTCATTGCCGTAATCTTCGGACGTTGACTTCCTTCTGGCTCGATCCCCCTTCTTTCCTTTCCTTGCAAATCCCCTCCATCAGCCACTGCTCCCTGCTTTCTCACCTGTGCACGTTCTCTCTTCCTCGGTCTCTCTCTTTCTCTCCTTGTCTCACTCTCTATCTGTTCTTGCCCACTCTATTTTCTCTTTTTATCGCATCAATTTACATTGACTCTTCATTTAATTGTGGGCGTACGTGTACGCACACATTGACCCATGCATCTACATGCACCTCTCTACCAACTTATCTATGCTAGTTACGCGATTTTCCACAATCACCCCTACATAAATTATTCTTACTCGAGTAAATAAATGTCCATTTCACCTTCTATGCTTTCTCGAATAGCAACATGTTTTCAATACTCCTCTAGTCCGAGGATAATCCTTATTACGTGTTCGAAATTTCAACAAAGACCTAACTGATAGCGAGATGAGGAAACAGGAACTAGCTCCTGTACCAGACGGAAAAAAATTATTATTCTGAGATTTTAGTTATTATCACACGGATAAATGGACAATTCTGCTGTGAAAAAATTGTGAAAAAAATCTTCCCGGCGAGGAACGAACTCGTCAGTCAATAATGTGTAATAATACACCCCTTTCTCTCTCTCTCTCTCTCTCTCTATATCTCTATCTTTCTATCTGTGCCTCATTCTCTCGAATGAAGCATGTAATGCGGTCCTTAAGAGAGGCTCATCCGAATGGCGGTTTCGCGGGCTGGCAGACGGTCATTTGTCTCGTGCAACGCCTGCTCTGTTCCGCGTTCCATCTGCGTCACAAGTCAGTGCGTTCACCTTGTGGCTCGAGTTATCAAAATCGCAATCCGACGAGAGTTCGCTCTCCTCTCGCATTTCCCTGGTGTTTGCTCTTTCCTTTCCTCCCTATGCTTCACATTCTTGTCGGCATTCCTTTCATTTTGCCGTTTCTTTCACGCTTATAAGCACGTGCTCCTGATAATATGCCAGTCCACGTGCTTTCAATCTCATTTGTCCGAATCAAACACTCGACATTGAATGGAACACTACCATCAAACGTACGTAAGAATCCCAAAGTAACTGATTGGTGTTCTGATCATTAATAGCAAAGCAGCATCAATATTTGAATATTAAATTGTACCGTGGATTTAAAACTACCACTCCCTTACAATAACTATATATATTTGGATATGATATATGGATATATCTTACGTGAAAGATAGAAAAATTATCAGAATCTCTGTCAGTTCCTGAACTAATATAATTAACTTACATAGTTAGAAACATAATAAAACATTTCTGCTGTACAAATAATAAAACCGACCATTCAAAAGGAGTTGTCTGCGCACCGTATATTCAGCATTATCAGTTTTAATACCCTTTCTGTACAAATAATGTAAATTTGCTAACGTATTTTCTAAAATCATTATGCCCGTCAAACACATTACCTGATTCAAAATATCTTTGAGGAATGACAGAGAAGTTGAAATCAAATCATCATCGCAATCTCCTTTCATGTTCCTCTCCCTCTCTCTCTCTCTCTCCCCCCCTCTCTCTCTCCCTCTCTCTCTCTCACTCTCTCACTCTTTCACTCTCTCTTTCTCTCTCTCTCTCTCTCTCTCTCTCTCTTCCCCTTTTTTTCTTTCTCTCTTTATCTATCTATCTATCTGTTTGTCTAAATCCTAGTCGTTTCCTTCTGACCCAAGAAAAAATAAAAAATAACTTTTCTCACCGAATTATCGCACATCAAATGTCCTACAGTTATGCACTAACTTTATAAAACATTCACAAAAGCGAGTCACTTGTAACACACGAATCACTACCCAAGCGATCTTCATTGACGAATCTCTGCACAAATATCTTTTATAGAATTAATTATCGTGCAAATTAATGGAAGGATTTTCGGCAAATTTACACGCTCCTTGATACATCAAGATTTTTTCGATTGATCTTGCCACGGGTTACATCGTACATCTCTACGTTCCGATCAAGAGGGAACCTCGCTCCAAATTCTTCTTTTCATCCTCGTAAAGTACTTCTCTACGGTATGTAATGAAATGCTGGAAGGTACAAGATCTCACTTCAACGAGAAGGGCCGAGACTTTGACAAAAACTAAACGCACAATAATTGACGTGTAATAGAGCCACGAGCAAATTTAAGAAGCGCACCGTTGATCACGTGCGCTTGTCGCGAATCACGGTAGTGTATACTTCCAGCTCTGGCAAGAGCGGGTTCTCTCTGTGTTTCTCCTTCGTCTTCGTAGACCCGCCTCTCTCCCTCTCTCATTCTCCCCCCCCCCCTCCTAACCTGTTCTTTTTTCCATTTACTACCACCTCCCTGATGCTTCCTCTTTTCCACTCTTCCCTTTTCCTATCCTCTCTCTTTCTCTCTCTCTCTCTCTTTCTCTCTTTCTCTCTTTTTCTCCAACAAAAGAGCTTACCTGTGAGGTAAGTAAAACTGGCGTTCACGTTGAGGCAATCCGTTTGCAGGAAGGGGCGGAAAGAATGGTGGGTGGGGAGCAATGGCGGAAGCAATGACGGCGTTGGTGGTAGTAATACTGGAATATGCGATAGTGTAACGACAGTAGAAGTGACGTTCATGGTAAGGGTGACAGGAATGATATTGCGATTGGGAAAAAGAATTGAAGGAATGAGTCGCGGACGTGAGTTCCGGCGATGAAGGAAAGGTAAAAACAGAAGGCCCAAGAGAAAGGAAGTGAGCGAAAAAAGAGATCTCAGTGTATAGGATACAATTTAACGGACGAGGAAAGCTAGGAACGCACGAAAAATTTGGATGAAAGTAAAAGATGAGTATATACCAATACATAATTTTCCCTCTCCCGGTCGCACGAGAGAAGCATAGGAACAGAGCAGCGATTCGTGGAGGGGCAAGAGGGAAAAGGGAGAAAGGGGAAGTCATGTCGGTGGAGCCGCCGATACCCCTCCTCAGGCCACTTTGCCACTCGAAAGAGAGAAAAGGTGGGAGAAGCGAGTGGACCAACTGGGTTCGCCAGTAACCGGCGAGTTCATTGACCCAACAGGCACCCAGAGAGCCAGCGACCGTCTTCGACCCGCTACTAAAACAGAATTTGCACCGACACTTTACGCGTACTCCACGAGTCCTCGAGCGTACGCGGACTACTATCATCGACTGTCATCGCTGGCGATTATTGCACGCATTCGTGTGAAAGTCGAACGAAGGGCCAAGTATGAAGAAGAAGCAGCGAGATACATAGAGAAGCAAATTTCAAAGCGCGATCCTTTTGGGCAACATTTCAACGATTCCGCTCTTCGATATCGTCCCAAATACATATCCTGCCTGAAAATTGCATATTGCATTCACTTGCCACAATTGATATCCCTTTATCTCCTCGTCCGCTGATCCGTTCCTACTTTTCATATTCTCCTCTCCTTTCTCCACCTTCGTCGCTTCCCTCGCAAGCTCGGTGACCACACTTGTCGAGAAAGGAGATGCGCGCGCGCGATGTAATGAACCTGGGAAACCGGTTACACGAGTGTACGTGAGTACGCGTGTGCGCCAATATGTGAGCGGCTATGCCAGGGCACTCGCGCTCGCGCGCGGTCTCGTGTAGACGGTCAAGCGCGGGAAAACTTGTGAGCCAGAGAGAAATAGAAAAAAGAGAGAGTGACAGAAAGTACTCTTACGTTATTCTGTACAAATGGAACCGCTTAGATTCGTCTGATTCTATTGAGTATGCGTGGGAAAGTATTAAGAACCGTGTTTCATAAAAAAGATTCAAATCAGAATTGATGAAGCAGATGAGTGCGTGGAAAGGCAAGTATGATACAATAGGGTACCGACGAAGCCATAGTTCGTCCAAAAGCAAGTAAGACCGCATGGTGTACTCTATGCGGAGCAAACATTACCCCCGTCATCGGCGGATTTCCAAGCCGGAACAAATACTAATCCACACACTCTACGCTGAAGTACTGTATATAGCTGCAACGCTAGAAGCGCCAAAGGGGAAACAAGGAACCTGGTGGGGAGGAAGCAATACCGACCGCGTGCGGTCGGGCGTGGTCACACCTACGCATTTGTGGTCTCACTCGAGATCGTCCGAGGTCCGAGTCAAAGAGCGAAAAAGATCTGCGCGAGCTCGCATCCGCTCAAAAAATGATCGAACAACATATATACTTTCTATTACACACTTTGTCTACTTTCCGTCTTCCGGGTTCTAACATGAGAATCAGGAAGATCAGAAGAAAGCACATGATACTGTGGTAGGGCGTTTTGCCGCCGCTATTGAATCGATCCGGTTACAGCTGGAGCCCTCATCCCACTTCGTGGATGGGACGGAATGAGTTAACGGAGGGCAGGAGGGTTGGTAGCAGCGGTTCTCATTGAAGAGCAATTTATACGAAGGAAAGTGAACGCGCTTGTCGCCCTTTCAATTCGAAAAGTTTTCGACAATATTTTACTTTCGTCAAGTGACTGGGTAGAATCTTTCCAATCTCGCTTTCGTCTTCCACTCGTGTCGGAACGGCCTCCCCCCCCCCCTCTCTCTCTCTCTCTGAGTACGACCATTCAAGAGAAAACCGGTTAAAGTTGTGATTTAAATGAATGATGTGAAAAATTAACTATGCCATCAATGAAGGGAGAAGCAAGGGATGAAAAGGGCAAGAGGATATGCAACAGCTACAATGTCAATCATTCTACCGAAGAGACGTAAGGAGAAAATACTATTTAATCCGATGATTGGATTAATCGGTTAGGTTAATCAGTCCCGAAGCATTTTCCCTACACAGTAAAGTTTCAAGCAATATTACTCCCGTTTCGACACTTATCTCGCTGAAAGACCTCTGTCCGCTTATTCGGACGTTTCTTCATTTTCCGAGCCAATATCCAAATTAGCCACAAAATAGTAGAGAGCGGGACTGGTCATCGAAGCACTCACCGTTGCTGTTGCGCAGGATGGAACCAGGACTGGTGGCCTCTAGAGGGCTGCTCGGCTCTTCTGTGTTGGGCTCCCTCTTCACGCTAAAATGGAAACATCCATTATGCATTTGGAGGAGCCAAGGGGTGTAAGAAGTAGTCCAAGTTCGTGCGTAAAATGAATTTTCACGGTTGCTTATAGAGCCGTTTTTCAGCCCCCGTTACTTTTATGTTAAGGCTCCCGCATTCGACAAAACCTACATTTCGAGGTCAAGGAAATTAAAGCAAACCCGGCAGCACCATTAACTCGTAACAAATAGAACCAACGTGACTGAAATAAATTGTCCTGTATATCAATAATCATGATATATTAGAATCAAACCAGATTTATTTCAAAACCAAACGGTTTCGGAAAAAAACAACGAAACGAAGGCGAAAAGCTTTAACTTTCTTTTTTTTTTGCAGAACTTTTTTACTACCGTTTTTTACAGTACATTTTGCGTTGTATAGGCCACTTACCGGGCCAGTGAACAATTTTTCTTTATATAGCTCATTACCGTTTATTTTTATGTGAAAGGACGTCGAACAACTGCATTCAAACAGGCTTATACAATCTATAACCTGGCAGTAACGATTTTGTCGTGAAAACATCGAACAAATCTGACGGGTCTAAGAATTAGCACTTTACCTTGCTGCGAGAGAGCCTCTAAAGAGACCCTGGAAAGTCATAACCACAATGTAAAATTCGGAATAGCTTAGGAGGTGTAGCGAAAAATGTACTAATAAAGCATTATTTTTGAAGCATGGTGTTGCATGATACGATTGGACAAAAACCCTAAAAGTATCTGACATACAGCAAAGGAACGATGCATTTAAATGTTTAAATTGCTAAAGTAGTGAACAAAACTCAATGTCGGCGGAAGACGCAATGCACTTATAGGATGTATTATTAAATGACTGCATCGTGCAAAAGGTAAGATACAACCATACCATCCGACAGTGACCCGTCGTTTCCTCTCTCGTTCGCGGGGGTGGTACGCAGTGCAAGGTCGGTTCATTCTAAATTCTTCATCAGTTTTTACAGAATCTGCATTCTTTAACGATAAAACTTAATTCGTCATACAACAGTTTTTTTACACTATATACGCGAATTTTGCAAACAATGACGCGTTGTTCAACTATTTTTCACCGCCTGACGATATTCTACGACATTCTAATTAGAGGATGAAACATCTAAGCAAATAATATACATGGCAATATGGGTATGCAATGTATGCATCGCATATGGGTGTACCCTCGTATCGATGGATTGCAGCCGCGCGGATATCTCGCACAGATATCTATTCTGATATGTACTATAGACATTCGCGCACGCGTGGAGGTATGCATATAAGGGCGGACGTGAGTGTGCGACTGCACCTACGCGCATGCGAAGTTTTTCGTTATGGCAGTAAATTAAAAGAATTCCGCAGTCTCGATCAAGCTATCCAAGTAGAAAAATTGATCCGTCACATTTCCTCAATGTTCTCTAAATGCCGAGGTGTGGCAAGCGGTCACATCCGACTTGTCAGATGACCGATGCACCAAGCTCCATTTACCTGATGAAAGTGGAGTCTGCCGCTGGACTGGACGGTCTCGGTGAGGAACTTGCCGTGGATGCGGTATTGTTCTCCTCCACGTCCATCATAGTTCATGCCAAACGAAAAAAACTTGTATCCAAAAAAAAGGGGAGAAAAAATGATGGCGACGACGACAGTGACAACGATATCGATGCCCGAATTTTCCCAGAAGAATAGAAAAGAAATTAGTTTTAACCCGCGGAATCGGGTAACGAGCAGTTACTGTGAACGAATCCGAAAAGGGTAAGGGGTTGATTTATACGCCCATCCGCGAGCGCGGGCTTACGGGTGACAACTGACAAGCGAAGATACCCCCACCATCGTACTGTGCGCATCGGTTCGCACGCCTGCGAACATGCGCGTAAGAATGTGTCGTGAATATACGGTTGCATAAAACGCAGGCGCTTTATCGTCATTGTAAGTCCATCATGCGCGCTGTATCTCATTTCGTGCCGGTGCTTTGCCTCGATCTACTCCTGTCCAACTGATCATTCAAATCTACTCATATTATTATCAAGCACATAAATACTCTGCAAAAGTACTTGGTAAAGGTAGAGAAATCGATGCCAAAGTTTCTGCTCGTGTAACGTACATGTCCGACAAAAAAGTTTATTCTCGCCCAACGATCACAGCCTATCATTTCCCTATGCACAAACGTTTCTCTACCCTACGTGGCGCTAAATCAATCACATCGCTTAGAGGGACAATTCGAAAGAAAAAAAAAATGGGCATGCATCAGCATCAGGAAAATCGTCTACTTTATTCTTAAACATCAGATACAGCCTTTTCTCTAGTGGCATGATAATGGCGAGCAAACGTTTCGCCAACCAGCAACGGAAAAACCAAGGAAGCTTCAGCGTAAACCTATGAAAAACGTATACGCATTATTTATATCTGCCTTACGTACAGCGACATAGCTAAGATGTTCTGCTATGGTAGGACTGACGATCGGTACTCGTTGATACTCACTTTAACCGGCTTAGCGTCCTTCCGAATTTTACCCCAAGAAACAGCTTCATCGGGACGAGCTCCGCTATCGCTCCCGTCAAACTCGGAGGCAGTATTAACAAATACCGCAAAGTCGGCTCCGTTTCTCTGTAATCAGGCAAAGGCCAATATCTACCCTCTCTCGTATCCATCTAAACTACTACTTAACACAAGACATATAGATAAAGTAAGGAGACACATCGCTACCATAAGATTCGCATTGCAAATATGATGTTTGACCACTCCCCCACCGACAATGATCATGCCACTCTTTACCGCCTTCATGGCCATCGTGTTCAACCGGGTGAGATCTGTAAGTTCGTATGCCGTTCGTTCGCCAGGCGATTAAAATCGAGAAAGCTTTTTACACCAAGACGGATGTAGATGAACGGACCTGAAACGATATCCACAACAAGTCCAGGATTTCCGAACGAATGAAAGTACATCATATCTCCTAAGCTTCCATCAGTTAACGCAGGACTAAAAACAGGAATTTTATTTTTTGCTGCCCAGAAATAAATTGATTCCGGATTGTCAATTTCCTCTCCAAGTCTAGCTATCACTTTAGATGGAGTCCAAAGTGTACCCTATTAACAAATGTAAGGAATCAAATAGACAGGCTGTAAATTCAGTTTAACCTAACAAACATTATTGTACCTTCTGCTTCTGTTCGTTTAACATGACATCCAATTTAGGCATAATCCAGTCTTCAAAGGCACAATAATTGCCATTAGGTACCAATAAATTTCCTATTCTGTTCAGACCAGCATCTCTAAGACCCCGCCCATCTAACTGAAAGTCTCCGACAAATGTTGGTGCTAGGCACTTTATCAAATCTTCTTCCACGCCACCTGCGGTGGTTACAATGCAATCAACCTGAAACGTTGTTGTCACTGATTTTATTACAAACTGAGATATGATTGATCTTATAAGTAGGACTCCTACCATCCTATGCTGAACAAGAAACCTAATTGTGTCTCTAACTCCGCACGAAGCCATGTTAGACGTGTACCCAAGAAATATTGTACAAGACGTTTTTCGCCTTATGAACTCATCATCTTCTAGTGTGTCTACTTGATCATCTTCAAGTGGCACTTTCCTAGCTGTCAACATTCTCTCTATCTCGTTAACCGCCTGGCCAAAATTTGTTGCTTGGAACCCAGAACTCTTATACGTTTCAAACAGAGCATGGTAGTTGATTCCCAAGTTCCAGTCATAACCTGAACCGAACACGATCGAGTATTCCTATGAGATGATTCACGGATTTGTTGTATCCATCAACAATAAGTACCTTTCACTATCGGTGTATTAGATGGAAGAGGAACACTGTGCACTAGCACTGCCTTCTTCACTATTTCTAACACATTGTCATTAACGTTCTCCTTCATCTCATTCATCGCGTTTTCTTCAAACGTTTTCCTCTAACCACCCGGTTATCTACTCTTGATTTAGCATTAACCTGCATTAACCTAACTGCAATGTGCAATGCAATAAAGGACGACAAGGTGCAATCAGGTGCAATTGCGTACTGGGAAGGGTCGATAGGCCGGTATCAGTTCGTATCAGTACAGTGTGTCAGCATATTTAGCGTAGAACTCCATCGGAGGTACTAGAGGTGGGGGAAGCCTCGGTAGGTGTTTAACTGGTTTAACATGCTGAGGCTTTCCCCACCACCGGAACCTCTGTTGGGGTTGAAGTTCTACGCTGAATATGTTGACACTGGTTCCAGGTTCCAGGCAGTGTTACCGTTTGGGACGCTTTCTCGCGCATGCGCATTAAATCTCGCTTAAGGTACGTGCTACATTTGGAGAAAAACGGGTTCTGTCGGGCCCTCTGCTCGGATAGTATTATATGTATATACTAAACACTTCGCGCCAAATTGCCGTAATCTCCACATAGTCTACATGCGTCGTCCCTGGATTTCTCTGTGAATGCGCATGCGCGAAAAAGCGTCCCAAACGGTAACCAACGGTAACCAACGGTAACACTGGTTCCCGGTTCCAGGCAGTGTCAGGCAGTGTCAGCATAACGACTCTGAACTCTGAACACCATTCGTATCACAGTGTACGTGCGCGTCTGTGTGCGATGCTAAGGCCCTGATTGGGCCTAAGCTGCGCGCTCGCGCCAGACGCGCATGCACACTGTGGCACCAATGGGGTTCGGCTCCATAAGCTGACACTGGTTCTGAGTTTGAAAATTCCTGGTTTGATTAGAGTGATAATAGAGTGTGTCACACTATCGGCAGAGATTGTTGCAAAACGGCATTTACGCTGTTCCTTCTATGTGCTTCTAGGTTCTTTGGTCTTTCACAACAGTTCCCGCGGTCGCTTTGCACACTCGTTGCAGTACAGTCAGTTGCAGTCAGTTGCAGTTGGTTGCAGTTGTTGGTAGGGGACGTCTTTACGCGAAAATAATATCCCGTCCTCGACACGTACCTACTTCATGCAAAAAGAAGGAAGCTTGAATGGTCTTAGAACTCCTGTGAGGAAAAAATCGGCCCAAAAGATCATCGACATTTTTTGTCTCTCAAATTTATATAGTGCGGGGCGCCGTGTTTTCCCAAGGGAGGCAATCACGTCAACGCATTCCTTGAGCGATGCGACAAATGCCACACTTCACAGTTTTGCCTTTTTGATACAACCTGCTGCCTCGATCAGCTGGCTGCGAGTCAATGTTGAAGCGGCTATTTTCATTGTGAATATCGTGTGACCCTAATGTACCCAATCGCGTGTTTTCAACGTTGTGCTTACGTTTTACATAATCTCCGGGATTACGCGAGCCTTTATTTTCGAACAAACAATACGCGGCCCAGAAAGTGAGTGAATTCTATTTCGTCAACTAATGGCAGAGGTATCATTAAGTGCTTGCTACTGGCTTTTACCTTGTGCAGATGGGCGAAGCTCCAAAATATTACGGAAAGAGGCGCAGTATCGTTCGAAGGATCGGCTCCTTTCTACCTCTAAAGCCACCACCAAAAATATACGTTAGCGTAACACCTCTTCATTCCATGACAAGCTCAATGATTAACGAAGGAACAAGCAGTGATTGTGCCGATGTCAATGGCCACTGCCCAGGAAGGTCAACAATCATTTCAATTTATCAGTGTATTAATGAGTATATTGCAAACAAAATATAATCCAAAGGAGTAGAACAAAGAAAAGGCATTTTGTCTATATAAACGTCTAAAATAAAGATGCAATTGTTAGCTTTCATTATTGCGCAAGCGTAAATGGTCATCTCATTTCCTTTTAGTGTGAGACTTTCAGGAAGTAGACCTGATCTTTTAGAACCAATTAGCTTTGGATCCGAGATACGTCTACTAGCTCTGGAGCAGGAACTTCAAGAGCTTAGAGAACAAATCTCACAAATTGTAAAGAGCAACAAACATTCAAAAAGTAAGTCTTTCCATTGCAAGATAAAGCAATTGCATGTGAAGCATCAACATATTTGGAACTTTCAAATCTCAGATGCATCTACGGTGTCACTGTCTAATGGTGATGAGAGCAGTAGAAATCAGCTGTCACCCCCACCACCACCTCCACCACCACCACTGCCTCCACCAACCACACCACACATTGCAAGGAGAGCGAGTTTACAGGATCACAAAGTGGAAGATCGTAAGAAAAATCCACTTGCACCACAGAAGTCAATGGGCGATATGCTCCGAGACGTTGATAAGATAAAGTTGAAGCCCATTGCAAGGTAGGGTTAAAGACAGCTCAATTATTTATAATGGAATATACCCATCTAATGAAGACTGACTTATGTGTGCAGATCGCCCGGAGGCCGACCACTGGGAATGAAACGCGAGAACAGTCCGTGTAATGATTTGCAGGAAATATTACGAAAACGTTATATCACAATGCAGTCACCGGATAGTCGAAACTCATCAACATTAACGATGAATGAAACTTTTTGAAGTGGAGTGTCACTACAAGATTTGCTGGCGTGAGGGGGAAAGGCATTAACAGAGAAAAACGAAATAACAGACACGTACAGTGAAAAAGTATTCGTTATAGAACTGAATCATCATTTCATAGAAACTATAAGTGAAATGGCATCGTACATTACCGCATACCGTATGATCATGTTGCCAGTTTCTTTACGAATATCCCCAAAGTGCTGTTACAACGCAATACAAAAACATGTAATTTTATTATTCATCCTTTGGATGCTTTTGTACAGGATTCATGAGTGTGCATTAGCAATTTGAAAGACGAAAGATTAACACGCGGTTACGCTCGTACGAGATCCCATTGATTGCGTCGAGGACGTTCAACTAATAAGATTTCATGATTTTATCCCAATTTACATTTCCTTTATCGGCGATATAGCGTCAATGAAAATTAGTCAAATAAATGAGGGTAATTAAGCCACGGCAATGCAGGACTCTGAGCATACCTCGCACGTACATAAATCATCATAAGCATTATCAGAATGCAAGCTGTCACTTTTTAAGCTAATTCTTTTTTATTTACAAGGTTTCACAAATTCAATCTTGAGTTTATTTCAATAATCTGGATATGTAAGCAGTTTTAAGCCAAAGATTCGATGCACCGCGAAAATCTGTAGAAGCACTTAAACAGACCGACGTACTTATGTACAATAGTACTCTAGCGCAAAAACAGTCAAAACTAAACTTTTCACCTTGATATTTTGTTCGGTATTCGCAAAAAGGAAATTTTTGTAGGATTAGGTCAATTACCAAAATTCGCCACTACCTGCCTGTTCATTGATTTTATTTCTAACCGAGAATAAGAACGTTGAAGCGTTTTATTGTGCCAGTAGTGGCACAGATGAACTTTGCACGAATAAAAATTCCACTGCAATAAGAATTTGAGGAATGCGCCAAAGCTGGTCCCCCCCTTTCAGGCAGAGCTTCATTAATTAAGTCCACGCACGACATTTTCCGTTTTGTAGCTACTGCCATAGAGGAGCTGTACTACGGCCGCTCCTCAAATATAGGCTACTCTAACATTTATCGCCTAATAATTGCACGATAATGATTGCCTGAATACACGGTTACCTATACTCTTAATGGGAAGACTAGGTGGTAGCGCAAAAGCCTCAAAAGAATGGAAAACAAGAGTTTGCGCGACACATGCCGACACTCAGTCCGCTGAGGTATCACCGTGTGATAAAAGTATCATTTAGGTTCCACTTGACGTTTACACACGTTCGGATGCTTTGGCGATGAATGTGGACAAAGAATGTAAATTTCGTTTGAAGTGTACGCCGTCTCATCGACAGACTGTACGTAGACTGAACGTGACCTTTAACGATATTACAAATTTACAGATGTGTTTTATACATGAAGCTTTTATCGATGAATCGAAAATAAATGTTATTGTTAAACAGTAAGAGACGATAAACAGCCTTGATACGCATTCGTACATAAAGTTATTAGTTATGCGGTATCCTGTCCAGTATTAAGGTTTTCGTGTAAAAAACTCGTTTAGTTAACGGAAGAAGCATAAACTCCTTGAATTTAGAGGTACAAATCGCCGATGATGCACGCGGTGTGGTACCTTTGATCCGTGGAGAAATAAAATACGGCCAGCGTGCACGCAAATGAACGCTGCAAAAATCAGACGCGGCACGAAAACCGCGAAACGGTCTCCGACTTCCGCTTCTGTGACTATTTCGCTTTCCTGTATCTTTCTTTACCTTGCAGTTTGCACCTCAATCTTGCGCCATCCTTATCTTGTCCCTCCCCCCGTCCTTACCCCCCTTCTAAACTCGTTATATGAACATGTCGGCGAAAACGAGGTTAGTAGAGGGGGGGGTATGAAGTCTATGGTGATGAGAGTCGAGCAATAAGGGATGCAGAGAACCGATGTACCGACAAAGGTGGAATTTAAAGGCTGTTCAGTTCTTCCTACTCCCTTCATGTATAACTACAGAAGAGGGTAAAACCACAGGAATCAATATGGATCTGGTAACGATGCTAATGTTAGTATCAGTAGCTGCATTGTACAGTAATTAGTTTGCACATTTTAAAGACGCTAATCGTTCGCGCATAAGACATAAAGCTCACCGATAGATGGCGAATGGGTGACGCACTATTACTATCCTGTGAGCGGTATAGTCGTTATGCAAGCGTGCGCAGCTTGTTGAACATTTGCAAATATAGTTCTGTGCTTCTTGGACCATATCCTTTGATCAAACGGTTACGCTAATAACAATGCAATTTCCTTCTTTCTCTGATTTCTTCCGTTTTTAATCACTGTTTGATTCACCACCAACATACAATCGAGTCTTACATAATGTAACATACGTATATAGCCGACAAAAGTTGTGTGATTTCTACGTCAAAATGCCTTTTGACCAAAAAACGTATACACTGTAACAGTTCCGATGGCGACGTGCGCGTTAGCTAACTTGTCAATGTCAGAAGGGCCACTAAAGTTGAATCTATAATCGCCGCTTCAACCGCGGCATTAATGACGTTAACTCCAGCTGTGGATAGCGAATCTCAAGATTCAGGGCAAAGAGGATAATAACGTCTATCTCTTGCTATAAAAGACTGGACCCGGCAAACATGATAAATTAAGCTCCGAAATACATGCCTTTCTGCGTCAAGCAGAAAAACAAAATTTGAATTTGTGCAAAGCTATGCAACTTTCCCAACGATCTACAATTCAATAGATTATCACAATTTTTTGCGCAAGTCCTTGTGCTGGTTTTTATTTCCTTATCACAAGCTGTGTTAGGTATGAGTTTGTGATAATTGCTTCATCGGATCCTTAGATGGCTTTGGAATTAATTTTAAATTGGTGTGAATGTTCATCGAATATAAAAAAAAGTTAAGTTGTCCGATAGTTTCGGTCGAAGTAACTCTTAGGGACTGTATGAAAGAAGCTGTGGCGACACAAAATGTTAATTAGGACAAGGACGCAATATAACGAAAGAAAAGAGTAGAAAGCAGAGACGACTGTATGACGACGGTAGCTCAGTGACACTTTGCGATCACCGCAGGTCAGCTCACAGACACCGCTACGCTACTACGTGCTATTAATTATTAAATCTAGGGTCTACCCAAGCACATCTAATTCCTCTAAACGAAGCGGTGTAGCGGAAAAACCAGACCGGTCGAAGTGAAGACGAGAAAAAGTAGCGACTCCGCCGACTACGGTTATCAGAAGAATACTAACGCAGTACGGCACTAGGAATACGATGTAAACATAAGGCCGTTTACCGTTAGGACATACCCCTCGGAAATTAACATAAAGGCATACATGGTTTTCAGTGAAAATGCTAGAACTGGAGTGATTTTCAGCAGGCCGATTTATTCATATTTTCGAGAATATTGCCGTCATTAACATAGGGTGTATAGCGACATTGACAATGATCTGTAACTTTGCACGGAAAACGTGATGAACAGACAAGGCGCGCGCGCGCGCGCAGCATCTGGAAAATCTTTACGCTGATGACGACGGATAACGGTAGTGAGATTAACGCAGACAGTTTATTTTCATACAGGGGAGAAAAGCTGCGCTCCAGGTGCGTAAGTTGCAAATCGATATTGCAAGCTATTCCTCGGGTCGCCACATGCCCCTACGAACAATCATTGGTTGCACGCGATCGTGCTAAAATTAAATAACGGTGCTGCAACCCTCCCTGCTTTCCTTCACCCACCTTCGAGGTCAGTTTTCTCAAGCAACCTCACTCTATGTTAGACATCCTCCTCCTTTCTCGAGCGTATTTAGAGAAGCGGAAGATGTATGCATAATTGAAAGGATAAAAGTATCAAGAAGTATCTGCTTTACGACTAAATTAATATCATCTACGAAAAACTAATCATGCACTTGCCACGCAATGGTATTAAAATTGAACGACCCGACCACTCGCTACAACCACTGGCGAGACAAATTCGTCGACCGACCTCTGCTTTATTGCATAACAATTATTTATACTGTAAAAAACAACGATGTGTGTCAAGTGGAACGGTAATGTCGTCCACAGTGTCGACTGCGCCTGTATATGCAAGAAGATAATGACCTGCAGTAGGCTCATTAGATAATATGGCTTGAAATGCATTTGCGCCCAGGTCTTTGTCGCATCTTTCTTAAGAGATATGCGCTCACCTACAGCTACAGCCCTCTAGCACTATGCAGTGACCACCGTTCAGCGCCCCCTGCAAACCACCCTCAGCGACCCCTCCCCCCCCTTCCCAACATTCTGTCCACTCTTGACTCACGTGTCGTGCACTTCCGCGGACAGTCGTGTGCTGTCGCCGGCCTCATCGCCAGCCACGCCACTGGCCATGCCACCCGTCCTCATTGATCTCCGTTCGCGGTTGCGCCCACTACCCGTGGCGAACGGTGGCGCTACCATCAACCAATCAGGTCGCTCGATTTCCAGAGTTCGAGTCTCGTGGATGTAGCCGGTCATTCCTTGCGCACTGTTTTCTTCGTCAGAATTTCGCGAGTTGGTGAATTAATCGTCACAAATTGTAACGGGAGCGTGAACCAGTAACTGCGAGAAGCCAACGATCGAAGAAACAGCTCCTCGATGATTCCTTACTCCACGTGCTTGAGTTTTAGGGGTCGTCGCGAGGCACGTAGATGGGTGATTCTTCATGACGAACTCTCTCCCTACCCGGTGAGTCTCTGCACGAGTACGCACGAGCACGCACGACCAAGCAGGGCCGAGACCCGCGCGATATCTAGAGGGAGAGAGAGAGAGAATGAGAGAATCAAGAAGGGTGCACGGTACGCGTTGATAGATCTGCTTGAATGCGTGGTTTATTAGGTCAATCTATTTCCTAAAAACACTCGCTACATCGCTTTCTGTATCAAAGTTTAACTGTTGTAGTATTTAAATTCCCGTACGCCATACTGTTTAAGCAGCATTTCCTTTATCTTCATCCTGTCATTGCTTCTCATAAATACATTTTTTCTTCATCCAGTGTCATAGGTCGTAACTTTTTATTAAAAGTTTATCTATGTCACGATTATTCATGGGTTTGCCCTTCGTTAAAATGTCTCTTCTGAGATTTTGCGTTGACAATTTTAATGCATGCATGATACCCTGTACACCTTACAATACAAATATGCGTTCAATTTCATGATTCCAATATTAATGAATTGAAATTATAAATTATTTGTGATCAATTGAACAATTAAATCGTATACTTTCATAATACTTATAACTTTAAAAGCACTTTTTACAAGATTTTGATTAAGTTTTTTTTTATATCTCGCGGAAGAACGTAGTTGCGCTACCAGGTAAGCTTATCTGATTATCAGCTTCTCCGATAAAACTTCTTCGATACTCCAACTGGGTGTCCTTCTCTCTTTCTCTCTCTCTCTCTCACTCTCTGTCTCTCGCTCGCACAAGTATACGCGCATCCTATTTTCCAAGTTCTTTGAAATCGTATGCATCATGGCAATCAGCCGGCCGAAAAGGTAATTGCAATACATACAGAAATGAGAATCTGAGAATGACCGTCACCATTGTGTGACTGCTACCTTGTATGCTCGGTAAAGCCGGATGAATAAGCCAATGAACAAGTGAATAAATAAGCACAAGGAATGAGAGAGGCAATTTTGCAGGTTAATAGCTGTCCAGTCTTCAATGAAATTATTAAAGCTAAAAATTCCTACAAGTTTCCCGTTCTATTGGTTGCCAGGGATCAACATACGTGAATACGAACGGTTGTAAACGATGTAGATGATTTTATAGAAAGGGGATAAGAAAAACATTGTAAATAAATAATAGGTAGATTTTGTGTTTGTTAGATATACCTATAGAAATGCCTGATTTTAGCGAAGAAGCGATACAGATGAGTAGTAAAGGACAAAGCGGCAAGATGCTTGGGCGAAGCAGAAAGGATTTAGTAGGGTCAGTGAATCCCGGGCTACCACCAGCCGCTGGAGCCGATATGAGCCACTGTGCGCGCGCAACCCCTTTCCCGCGCCTCCGTACCTCTTAAAGACTTAAAGTATACAGAACTCACGGTCAAACTATCGTCTTCCTTCCACCTTTATCTTGATGCCAATATGCGCGCACACTCTCTATTTTCTATGGTTGTATTTTCAAATATCCACAAACTCTGTGCATCATTTCTTTATCGTTGAAACTTTTCTTATGTTCGTTTTCGTTCGCTGGCCATTAATTATAGTTGATACTAGAGCGACCCATTTATTTACTTCTGTCGATGGAAAACATTCCCGTCAGCTTTGCGGGAAATGTTAGTTCTTTCGTGTTCACTGAAACCAAGTGATGGCGAAACAGAGATTGGACGACAGGAGGGAAAGCAGAGGGCAGATAGGATCGTTTCGTTGCGCTTACTTTGCTGACCAGTGAGAGAGATGGCGCAAACGGGAGTATGTACGCATATGAAATACAAAGGGGAGGGGTCAGAGGGGTTGGTTGCAGTAGCGAGGTCAATGACCGACAAGTCGCTTCGTTCTACTCAAGGTACGAGACAACAGAGGTTCTCATTAATCGAAAAAATAATCTGGTTCTTTCATCGTTTGCCTATCTCATTCAGTATAAACTTCCTTTTAATTTACCTCCTTTTAACAGTCTGCTTAGCAATAATGAAAGAAAAATTGCGATTTTCGATGTAATCCAACATATCAAAGTCATCTTATATCTGTTCTTGGCAATTAGCCGTGCCAATAGCAATATGCTCGCTCCTGCTGCCAGAGATGCGTCCATTTTCACTAAAGATCCCTTTAAAATTAGAGGCAAGATAATAACCGCGGTTCTCGGATGGTGACAATCTTTTAATGATAGAACATAAACACCAAGGTGATACGTGCAGAGCGGTAATAGCGCCCACACTGGAATTGATTGCATCGGGAGGGGGATCTTTCGACGGCGCGGCAGCAGAAAAAGTATTCTCGGAAGTGGGGATAAATCTACTTCGCCGGGAATGCGTAGGCCAGGTTCCTCGTGCTACGTCGGCTTTCATCGGGCTCATTCGGTACCTCGCAATCTAGCTGCGCTCAGTGCGTGCCCAGCGGCCGGCCGGCGTGCACGCTTTCCTTTTTGGGTGTGATCTTTCGTTTAGTTGCGTGAAGGAGTTGAGAAGAAAACGTGCGTGTCAGAGGTGCCCTCGAGGCGGCGCCGCTGCTGCCCGGGGCCCTCACGTTATTACGAAGTGGAAAAGCATATCGCGCCAAACATTGTAGCGCTATCGCGAGAAATACGACGACTACACGGTGTCGGGCTTTCGATCGAGAAACACTCTCATCCATTCGGTTGTCCCTGCGCCGCGTCCTCGTCTGTTCGTCATTGTCGTCGTCGTCGTTGTCGTCGTCGTTGTCATCGTCGTCGTTGTCGTCGTTGTCGTCGTGTCGTCGTCGTCGTCATCGTGTCGTCGTCGTCGTCATCGTCGTCATCGTAGTCATCGTCCATCATTCTCATCGGAAACAATAATCGTGTACGCATTATTTGCTTATATTACCGTCGTGCATGTGTGGCCACGCACGCACGTCTGTACACACAACAGTGGCAGCAGCCATCGTGGATGATTTTCCATAGTCAATAGTCGAATATCACTGTCTCTGCTGTGCTAAAAGATACTCACGTATTTTGTACGTAAAGACTGACATGCTTTATTACAGGAAGCCATTAATAAAATCAGCGGAGCGTCGTGCTGAATACGTTCACGCATTTCTAAGAAACTTGACAACTGACTGGACGTTTTTTTATAAAGAAAGAGGACTAGAGTCGCAAGACGAGAGCGCAAAATTATCTTATGGCCAGGTTTGGGCCGTACTATGCGATGACTAGAGCGGAGAACTGCATCGATAACGTGTATCGTAAAGTTACATAATCACAAGAGACGTATCCCGACGTGCACACGACATGTGGGATATTGTAGCAAGGAAGACAAAAAGAAATTTGACAACCTTGTTTTGCGGTCATACTATTAATTTGAGAAGCACTGCTGTGCGCGCGCGATCCTTGATTTTATACATTGTCGACCCGTGGATATGATGCTCTGACTGACATCCCCTTCCTGTCCTCTTTCAGCACCCGTCCGCCCCACGTTTTGCTGAGAACCGGAATCATACCGTTCCAACCAGACCTTGACAGTACGTTGTTTCATTTAAATGCTATTTGATCAACGGAAGAAAACAGGGACCTAGATTTCATTTACTCAGAACTACATCGATAAGGCAAAAAGACGCACGTAAAATGTAAGCTGCCGTATAATAAATAATAATCATGTTAGTTAACAAAAGTATGGGAGTAAGATGAGTTGGAAAGTCCTTCATGAGACTTGTTAGCACACCCGTCTGTTCACCGCTGACGCAGACTCGTTGAAGGCAGCGTTTCTTTGGGTAGTAATATAAGAATGTTAGACCGTCTACCAATGTAGTGAAACAAACATTGCTTTGATGTGACAGAGTACGGCGAAAAGGGTATGAAGACTATGAAAAAGGCGTTGGACAGTATAGAATGAGAAAAGGAAACGTTATAACACGGAGAGTAATTTTATCGAAAATGATATCGGTAGTGCAACTCGAACACTACTCAGTGTTTTGCGAGAAACGATGCTCCATCATCGATATCGCTGTACGATTACAAATGAGACGTTCGGATCGCCGCCGCCGTTCGTCGCTTCGAAGAGGTCAACGATGAGAGTGAGCGAAGCTGCTTGAATAACCGAAAATCGATCGCTGGCTCGGAGGATAGAACAGCGGCCGCCGAAGGGGCAGGAAATAGAGTAGGAGGAGAAGGCAAAATATAAGAGACAAAAAAGTCTTGCAAGTTCTGGTCAATGGAAAGATCTAAATTGGGAAATCTGAATTAAACCTGGCGTCGAAGACGCGTCGGTCGGGTTCCAGCCGTGGGTCCCGCACCCGTCGGCGGGGCAACGGTGGCTCTCTGTCCAGTCGCGGAAGTGCGACTGGCATGCAGTGTGGACTATGCGCGATCGTTGCCGGATTATTTCGGAGAGCGATGTGCATCGCGGGCAGTAGAAGAGGATCCGGTGAATCCTGTTATCAGGATTACCAGGATTACCAGGAATTGGCCACCGATGCCAAACAGGCCTCTGTCAAGCCGGAAGTGACAGCAACAGAGGGTGCTACGACGATTAGCGCGCCGAACGCATTAACGGCGACGACAACGACGACGACGTCCACCACAGCGTCCACGGTGTTGCCAGTATCCACATCACAACTACTATCAGAGGTGAGCGAAGCTGCCGGGAGATGTAAATGAAACACATCATCGTCCGAAGACCCAACTTGGCAGTTGTGCGCGATGTTACCCCGCATCCTATGTCCCTTATCGAATATGGCAGTCTGTTCGTCGCGTGCCCCTCTTTCAGAGCGAGTGATAATACGGTTATCGCGATCACACACCGGCGTTCCTGACCTACGTTTGAAAGTGGCGCTGGAATAGTGCACGTCTCTAGCTATATCCTCTCATAAGTGAGACGCATTCGCGTTTGTCGGTCCGTCAAAAGCTGACAGGACGCGCACACATTGCTCTTTTCAAAATGCGGTGGAAGATTATACGAATCCAATACCGACGTGAAACGTCATTCTATCACTCAGGCCATGTTCTATCATTGTTTGCTGATGAGTTTTGAGCGATTATTTTATAAGCTACACTGAAGTGCAATTTTAGAGAGACATTTCTCTTAAATATTTGATCTATTTCCAGGTCCAGACATACTGATTACGACGATCGAATGCGATCGCAATCAAAATTCACCGCATCTGTCCGCTTGTTAAAAACGCATCCTTTCCCGTGCGTGTGGAAAGAAGGGAGTTGTATAAAGAGTCTCTTAATGTATGCTTATATCCAAATTTTCTATTGGTATCTACATGGGTTATATAAACAAAAACAGTGCAAATACCACGAAAGCAGCTAATCGGCCATATTTTTGTCAGATTATCTACCCTTCGGTATGCGGATAATCGGCTCGACTATGATATTTTCTCTCTGGCACGCGCACGGTCCTACTATCGCAGGTATTAAGGTATTACTAGCGCTGGGTGCCGTATCAAGAAGGGGCTTCATTATTTGTTTTCAATTGCGTCAGAAATTTCTTACGGCCCTGATTCAATCCATGCAGACATTCCGTATACATATGTGCACACTAGTATACTTTGCAATAATGCATAGTAGCGTTTGTACCGCAGTTCAGGCTGAACACAAGCACTCAATTTACAATTTTATATTCACCATTTTTTTTCTCCTGAACTAGACGGTGGAAAGCGTTTTTTTTTCTTTTAAAATGTTCCTCGAATGTTAATCTATAACCTGGAATTTTTTCAAAAAAAGTTTAAGAGCCGTTTTTGAGTTATTATCAAAAAACCGTTTTATTGTGATCATTACCATTGCTTTAGATCAGTGTTTCTTAACCTTTTTGGTGATCGGGACCCCCTTGAATCTGAAAATACGGTCTCGCACCCCCTTGAATCTGAAAATACGGTCTCGGACCCCCTTGAAAAATATGTTCAGATGTTTTTATTTAGGAGATGACAATTACTGTAACATTAGAAACCTCTCTCGCACCCCTGGAAATGCTTTCTCGCACCCCAAGGGGTGCGTGCACCCCAGGTTAAGAAACACTGCTTTAGATGGAGAAAACGCTAAACTTTAATTGTTAATAACTCGAGTTCTAGATGGTGGATCAAGTTCATGTATAAGAAAAAAATTGTTATTTTTTAAAAATCTTCAATTTAAGTCTGGTTTAAAAAAAAGTTTAAGAAAAGTGATTCAGCGCTAGTAATACCTTAAATATGCGTGCGCGCGCGCTCGAGTGACGGAACGTCATTGTACGTCTTATATTTGTCGTTTGGTGTGCGAAATCCGTCATTACACTAAATCAGTGTGGTCCAAGAACCGCACCTAAGTGCGATTTCGAGTCCCCACCCGACTACCCGTTGTTATGGTGACGGACGACGCTGAGTGCGTCACATGATCGCTTGCGCTGCGCCGGTAGGGTATATTGGGGGAGGGGAGGTGGGTCGTTGTTGCGTCCAGCTAGTGGAGGTGGAAGCAGCCGCGTGAGGGGCCCCACCCGTGGACCACACTGCGCTAAATGATCAGTTACCTTTGCAGCGCATTGCGTCGAAATAAACAGTTACAAAGTAGACATCTGATTGATGTTATATTTCAATGCTTAATTTTTCCAAAGTATGTACATACTTACGCATCTTTATCCCGCCAACTCTCATCTATGAACGGTTTTATTGGCTATTTGGGATTTACCTCAGGATAAAACAATCGACCTGAGTCCAAGAATAGTCGCTTTGAACAAATGCTGCCATACATCTCTTGTAGATTAAGTTCCTGTCGGTATGCACGAATGTGCACCCATAGTATCTCCGTCATGTCATCGCCCGATTAAATTTCTCACGTCGAGCCAACGTCTGGTCCGCAGTGTTGCAACCAATTGACGCGTGTATACAAATGCTTCGTTATTTCGGCATCTTCTGTGGTAATTGTCATCGTCGTCGTAATGCAACTGGATGTGCGCTCCTGAATTAATTTATGTTAGTTTGGCGTTAGAATGCGCGTTTAGATCTAATTTCGCGCAGTAGACAAATTCACCTCCCCGCCATCAACCGTCATTTTGATAAAAGCGGGATCATCATCATCAATTTGTTGACTTCTCGACACACAGACAGACAGGGCGGAAACAGAGCAGGAGTAGAGTAATTCTTGTATCGTACGGACAAAGTGTCAAAAGCCGTATAAGCGGTGTATGTATGTCCTGGTGTTTCAAGGAATTTTAATTAAATTCTTACGACTAGAAAGCGGACTGTATTAAAAAAAACACATTATGTATGATGCGCAAATATTCCCCTAGCATTAAATTTATGACACATGAGAATGCCGTATAATCTGCCAGTGTCGCGAAGGCGAACGATCGCATCCGTCTTTGCGAGTTTCAATCCTAATCACTGGTCATCGACAGAATAATAGGATCGACCAACGAAAATTGTAAGTTTAATCGTGCGTGTCGCGAGCGTCTCAGTTAGCATTAAAGTTTGGCGGGGGAAACGATTTTACACGCAATCGCGAACGTACTCACCGAACGCAATCCAGTGGGTAGGTGATGTAAGTACAGATGGCGGGATCGCGACTATGGTGTCGACGAAAAGCGGTACCATATTAGATAAAGCATTATCTCCCCATTGGCGTATACGCGTTCCCTACGCTTCGTTGTTTCCGCTGTGAAGGGTTGACTGACGACCAAAAGAGTATGGCTGCATGCCTGCTTTACAGAGAGACGAAGAGGCCAATGGGTGGGGCGGTGAGAGGGAATGAATCGAAGAAGGGTGAGTCGACCTGAATTCCAACACGTGACCAGAGAGCGTGTGACGTCACCGCACGAGCGCGACCTCCTTCTTCACCTTTCTGTCGTCTCTGAAACATTCTGGGACAAAGAACGCGACAGCGAGTAGGGAGCAGAACGGAAACATAAAAAAGGGATGAGACAGATAAATAGACTCCCCGCCAACCGCGCGCTCTCGCCGTTTTCCTTCCTCACCTTCATTAACATTGCACGCCACTCATTCTTTTGGCAAGCTTTTAATGCGCGTGCACTTATAACAGTATTCCTGCTGTAGTCGTCTCTCGATTAACCGATGTGCCAATTGACTTGTCACTTATCGTCATGCGGCATACGACGTCGTACACAAATGTTTACATTTATAGCTTGGCACATAAATCCGCATGTCGCGTGAACGAGACGGTATCGCGTTTCAGTGAACGCGATCCCGTTAAGTACGATGTCACCGCCCGAATTTAGGTCTCGGTCATTATATTTGCTCGATAGGGTTTCGACTTGTCTCGTCGCCACTGCACTTGATACACCTACTCCACTCTGCGATTATTTCATACGAATACAGAGGAGAAGAATCGTAAATTACTTTCAAATTGCCTTCAATTGATCATGATTTTTGTTCTTTGGATAAACCACTGTAATCGCCTCGTATTACCACGGTTACGTACTATCTTCTTCGTTGAAATCGTGCTAAGCCTGCAGAGATATCCCTTCCCATATTCGTCGCAACATTTATTCGCCAATTGTCGCGATCGATAGTCGAGCCCTGAAGCGCACGTGCGAATGAATTTCTCTTTGAGTCAGAGTGAGTGCACGCATGGGAAAGGTAGGGAGAACAAACGACCATTTACGGCTTGGCTAGTTCACTGATTTACGACTTACGAGCATCCGCACTAGTTTGCCGTTTACGATTTTTCAAGTTTACGTTTCGACGCAACAATAAATCGTAAATGCGATCGTTCGTTTTCAGAACCAGCAGCAGTTTCCGCGGCTCGTCGGTCGATTTTAATAGCTGTTCTTCCGGTTTCGTAAGCACGGTTAATCTTGGTCATTCGCATTTACGCTGAAAAAACGACTGGTTCGGCTCTGTTCAGCAAGTGCAACGGTGGGCAAAAGGCAAGTAGGAAAATAGTTCTCTTCCGCACTTCTGCCTATCGTCACCGTATCGCTTGGTCCGCGACTTCCGCCACGGAGAGCGGTCTTCACGTTTCACTTCTTCATTATTTGTGGACGAATGCTGCCAAATAGGCGGCATCGTGCTGGGTCGAATGTGGCCGCTATGACGGAAAAGTCATTGGTTTATCATTTTTATCAATATATTGTTAATCTTGTATACCCATATTTTGATCTTTTTATCTAACTAATTACAACTATTTTTTGGCTACACATAATCCGCCGAAGGTTTGACATTGGGTAATAAGCCTTTGTTGTCCTCCCGTCATTATATCTGTTACTTTGCGGGGAGAGCGTTATTACGTGGAGAAATGAGGGAGTGATGAACTAGAAAAGAACAAAATTAAGTAATTTATATTTATTAAATAATTTATATAATTGTATGCACACGCTAGAGCATACAAGTCTTGCGGCCAACGTTGGCCAGAAAGAAACAAACATCTTATCGTGCATCTAAGCTCTAGGCAGACTTCGCACATAAGGCGTTTGATATAAACTCTGAAACATTATTGTTTACCATGTCATCCCCCTACTGTCAATGTCTTCATGGTGTCCCCGGTTAGTCTTTTTCATATATCATCGCTTTCGTCACGTTTCATGAGAAAAATTGAGTCGAGACGGATGAAAGGGGATTTGTAGTGACAAGCATTGTGATTACAACTTTTGCATCCACATTTTGTTTGCAGAGGAGAAGTGCAGAAGTAACAGTGGACAGCGATGAACGGAACGCCGCGGTATTCATACGAATCTCCGGTGAGTGTACACGATGGCAAGTAGAGTATATACATGTATAGTGTAAAAAGGCGAATGAGCAGAGTCAGATAAAAAGAGGGACAGAACCAAGATGTTAAGCCGATTACCATCTAGATGTGTTACTCGGATTTGTCGTATGCAAACGCGTGCACGCGTTTTCCTGTGCATATTTTTCGTTCTGAGGGACTTATTGTTAATTGACAATCGGACTTACTCGCATAGGTGATTGGTAACAGCAATTAATATGGACACCTAATAAGCTTCCTTGAAATACTATCCGAAACAAGAATCGATGCGTAAGGCAAGGCGTGCGCCAAAATTTACAATGAACGGAACTTTGTCGTGCAGCTGCAAATTGTATTGAATACAGATTATCGTAAAGTGTCACACATTAAGCACAAAACAACGATGGAGTACATGTTGGGTCCACTAAATAGACAAGTAGCAAGCGTAACCACATCCTTGGCAGAATTCTCGCGTCGGTTGGTACAATTGTGGTTTGTGAGATTATTATCTGGTATCCATTTCAATTACATCGTATAACCTCTCGATGTACATGCACCCTGCAATCATACTTGTCTATTTAGTTTAACACATTTACACTCATTAGTGCCATGTCGGCCACTTATAGGTAACACTGTAAATATCTCAGAGTCAGGTACCTCTTATACAGCTTATATGTCAGGAACGTTAGTTTAGTGGGAGACCTACAAAAAAATCGACAATTTCTTGAGAGGTACTTATGTTGAATTTCTCGTTTTTTTACGCGCCTTTTCCGGCCAAACTGAAAATCCTAGGCTATAAGTTGCAATACACTTTTGTGAGAATTTTTCGACCATTTTTTACACATAACCAAGACCGATAAATAATCTATCTCAAAATACACACTTTTCTTGCCTCTGAAAAATCATCATATCTTCAAAGTTATTGAGAGTTCAACGTGCATCCAGTAATTTGTTTCAGCGCAATTTGCCCTTTATCGAGATGTATAGTATCTTTTTCACGGATCACTCTCGAGCTAATCGTTTTTACTTTTCAGTCAATCACGTGAGTAGTCAGTGTATGATACTGAAACACTAGACGGAAGAAAAATGATTTAAGCAATGGTCTCAATAAAGAATATCCATGGTATGGAATGTGTTTGGGAATTTACATGGGGGGGGGGGGGGGGGGGGGGGGCAAAATGCTGAGGTCTATTTTTTAATACTTCGGCCAATGATAAATGACGCTCATTGTCAGAGCGCGAGAATATCATAACTCTTGTTGCCTGTTATCATTTCGTTGTCACCGGAATAGATCTGCACATTACACACGCAATATGCAGGGGGCAAGAACGAACAATCTGTAATCGCTAAGTCAAGGACTATAAGAAGTTTCTCTTTCCTCTAGAAGATGCCGTGTTGGCAACCTCTGGCACAACCTCGCCAGCAGTTCCACAAGTTGACGATGAGTTCCTACCGATGGATGATCTATCTAGGAGACTCTCAGACGGGGATAAGATTCTCCTGGAGAGCTTGGATATCGGTCGATTCAGGTTGAAACACACCGGTCGGTTTCTCACAATGCACAAACGCCGTCGCAAGAGGCTTACTACGAGATCCTTGAACCAAGAGCAAGCGATTTTGGATGATATCTTCCACGGACTCGTTCAGGTGGGTTTCACTTCGCTCTCCTGTCACTCTCACCGTTGTTATCGTTGTTCAGTTTTCTTTCAAATCGAGTTTCAAAAACCGAAAGATCTGCTCTGAATGATGATTGACAACGAGTAGGCGTCTCGGTTATTGCCGATCTGTTCAACTCTGCTCTATGTAATGCAGAATATCATTCGCTCGTTAATCTGTTATAGTGCGTGCTACAAAAGGCCGGAAACTGGCGGTTCAATGCTTTCACGTTGGAAACAGTGACGGGAGGTGAGTTACGTTCCGTGACCGAATAAAGATCCTGATAACCTACCTCAAAGCTGTATCAATGAAACTACCGTAGGTGTACCGTAGGGCGTACGCGATATGTACCTCGTACAATGTTCCTTCTACCTGAGCGCTTTCCCGTTGCAGGTTTCGTTCAAAGCTTTTCTTATCCTTTTTGCATTCGGACAGAATCCAGTCTCACGTCCCTAGTCTTCAATTTCCAGTTAGCAGCCTTCAGTCTCAATTATCCAATTTCCTCTACCGTCTCGTGCTCTCTCACCTTCTCTTTCAGACGTAAACATTCATATTTCCTTCTCGTTTGCTGCCTCTCTTTAGCTGTGTCCCTATGTGTATTTCTTCCCGTCGTTCATGGATGGGCCGAATTTATGACGTGTCGAACTTTTAGGTCGATCTTTGCCAGTACTATGTGTCCATCTTTTTCACTGGTACGGACTATTTCAGCACTTCAATCTGGACGTTGTTACTGTGTGGAAATTATTCAGTAAGTGCAATGGCAGTCATACTTGTTGCCTATGTAGTTACTTCATTTGTCCCTTCTTCGAATTGCAATCGAACAGGGATTAACAGTACCGCATTATTAATCGTTTGAAGCATTCATCGAGGATGGCTACCACAGTACAAATCCTTATCATAACAGTGTACATGCGACCGACGTCACGCAGGCGATGCACTGTTTCCTCCAAGAGGAAAAAGTAAGTCCCGCCGCACAGGCTCGAACTGATTTGCTTCTCCTTGAGATATGTCGTTAAGCACGAGGATCTAACACACTCGTATTTTTTTATATCAGCTCATTTTAAAGATTTACGGAGTAAAATCCCCTGTGATTTTGGAAATTAGTGGTATTGATAGTACGATCGTTTACCGTAACACGATTGCAGTTTGTCATTTTTCACGGATCAAAGTTCCTTTTAGGATATGATGAACAAAGTCAGTATCTTCGGGACTACAAGTTTCAACATTCATTCCTTAAATAGGAAAAAAAATACATATAAAAAACGGCCTCTTAGATTTTCGTGGCTTAATCGGGACGCTCCCCTGCTTTTTCTTGTGAGTTGTGCAATGATAGCGGACAATTAATCCCATCGTACAACACTGATGTTTCAGATTAGAACGCACCTGACTAGTCTCGAAATCATGGCATCCCTGATTGCTGCGGTGACACACGATCTCGACCATCCAGGGGTTAATCAGCCATTCTTGGTTGCAACAAGCAATCATTTAGCCGCTCTTTATCAGGTACGAATCGTTAAATCCGTCGTCGTTGATGTTATTGTCAATCACGTTAAATACTTGGCACGGTTTTGCGCACGAAACACTGTTATGCAGCTATACTTGATACTTATAGAATACGTCCGTGCTGGAAAATCATCATTGGAGGTCCGCTATTGGTTGTCTTTTAGACAGCGGAGTCTCGGAACAGCTTGCACCGGATGTTAGGCCAGAATTGCAGCGGCACATCAGTTCACTCATTTTAGCGACCGATATTACAAGGCAACAAGAATTTCTTACGCGATTTAAGGTAAGGAGAAACTCGGAAACCTATCTCTTACCTCTGCGGCATCCACGCGATGCACCATCGTTCATGTTAAAATGAATATTAACCTATCGCGGAGCGCAGCGTTACTTGGACGATAACTTATTGGACATGCGTCGGCCGGAGGATCGCCACTTCATCCTTCAAATCGCTCTCAAGTGTGCCGATATATCGAACCCGTGCCGCCCATGGGACATTTCTCTGAAGTGGTCGTACAAGGTGTGCGAGGAATTCTTCCGTCAGGGCGATTATGAGCGCCGATTGAACTTGCCGGTAACGCCGCTGTGCGACAGGCACACGACAAGTATCCCGAAGATTCAAGTTGGATTCTTCAAGTTTGTGGTGACACCGTTGTATGAAGAGTGGCATCGATTTTTGGGCGACGGATTAAGTGTCTCTCTCATGAAACATCTGCGCGCCAATCAAAGCAAATGGGAAGCGCTAATAGCCGAAGAAACCGCAGAAGAAACCGAGACTGAGATTTCCGAGCTTGACGAGGCCGTGAACGATATTAGGAGCGAGATCTCATCTGACGAGGGTGAACGTGACGACGATGTCACAAGAAGCAGTGACCTTCTCATCCCCTTAGGTTCTTTCCATCATCATCAACAGCAGCAGCAACAAAGCAGACAGATTGGTTTACCGGGCAAACTTGTTGGAGTGAGATTAGTGGGAAGACGTCATTCGGTACCGATCAGTGTGACCAACCCATCGTCGTTTCCGACGTCGTCGATCACGTCTGCGGCTGGAACGGGTAGACGAGAAAGCCTCCCCAGCGAACACCAGGGCAAGCCAAAGAGTCTGTACCCTTTCCGATCGGACGATAAGTTACTGTTGGACGACGGCAACAAACTTTCAGAACCTGTCACCCTCTCTCCACTTTCGTCGAGAAGCAGTATTCTCCAAACATCGACGAACTTAAGTACCACAACGATCAATGCAGAGAGACCGGTTAGTGCAGAGAACTTATTGCCAGACACTAATATAACCAGCATAACGAGTAGCGTCGAAGCATCCAGATTGAGCAGCGTTCTTCAGAACCAAGGTCTGCGGAGTGGTGTCGGAAACAGTGGTGACGGTGGCGGCATTGTCGCTGGCAACACCGCACATCAGACAAAGCAATTAACGAGGCAACAAACTTTTCCTCCACTACATCCATGCGCGAGAATGAGGTACATGTCAACAACTGCTGAAATGACACAGTGCTATATAAGCCGAACGCTCACCGAAGGTCCTGACAGTTGTTCCTCAAATTCGTCTGGTAGTCCTACCAAAGAGAGAGTTTGCACCGGTGGAGGAAGATGTGGCACTCCCGATGTAGATTCGCCGAAACGATGCAAATCCAGAGATCTGCTCGCTCCTGTTGAATTTCAAAATTACAAAAGGAAGGGCTCCACAATTACCGATTACGTCAGACAGAAGACGGAGTTTGCTGTTGACCAACGGAGGCACTCTGTACAAAGTATTCGTCATGACGATTTTAACAGCAGCAACGTTGGCGCCTTGAAAACCAAACTGAAGAGACCGTCGTCGGCGCAAGAGTCGGACCCCGCGAGAATATTTTACGCCCTCACAACCACTCCGAAAAATACTGGTAACGGAAACGGTACCAGCAGCGATGGAAATGGCAATAGCTATTGTTACGGGAACAGCAGCAACATCCAAACAACTGCTTCTCAGGCCTGTCACGAAGACGGGTCGAGGAGACATTCAACTCCCATGAGCGAAAATAGAACTTCTTTTAACGAGACCCACAGTGGCAGACGGTTCACGACCATTCCAATCTCTTCCGAAATAAGTACTCACAAAGTGTTTTTTATTGGAAGTCCCCCCGACTCGCCACCCCGTTTTCAAAGTACGTCTTGTTTGAGTGATGGCATAAAAAGGGGATCGGTTGGCGGAGATGGTGCTGTCAGTGGTAGTAGTGATTGTGTCACCAGTAATAGTGCCGCTGTTACCTGTGATTCCAACGTTAGTAGCTGCAACAGCTCCGGCGATATCGGTTCGACGAGAGACAAGAGAGATATGGTGGATTGCGTCAGGGAGAAGGCAGTAAACAAGGTGGCCAAGGTTTTGCTCGATAGTCATATGAAAGAGAACGTCGACCCGAGAGGTGAAGAATTTAGCAAGAATGCACTTGTTCGGAAAGGAAGCCAGGTAAGATTTTTCATCCACGTCAAATTTGTCAGTGGCGCCGACAGTAAAGAAAGAACGCGACCTCGCTATTTTTTACTCATAAATCCCCTGAGATATATTTGTCTGGTTATTACCTATCAGGGTTGGGCCAGAAGACGTGGGTCCGCACCTGTCGGCCTCCTATCGAGGATCGACGATTTTTCTCTGATCACTGCCGCCATACCACCGTCGACAGCCGATCAACATTCTAGGCGAGGATCCGTACCGACCGACATCAGCACGCACCAAGGTAGCGTGAGACGGCTTGAAATGATCGTTCAAACAGTATATGTTTGGTAACGCAAGCGCACGTGCGTAATCGTCGACGACGAAATATACCTGTTCCTGTTTGCGTTGATTGTACTCAGGCGGCGGAGCCTCTATTCGATTAGCTCTAGGCCCTCGGGACGAAAACTTCTCAACTCCCAGGCGAGCGAGTCTTCCACATGAAGCGACTCTGAGGAGCCTGATGGGAAACGTCCTCGCTGTGAATAGTGCGTACAACATTAAACCTTTCGCTCCGAACGACGGATATATCCGTCATCCACACGAAAACTCGCGGAGCCGAACGCCGGATATATCCGACATTCATATGATCGCCCTCTGGAGACGAACGCCGGATATATCCGACATGCCGGTAAAATACACTATCCACGCGCAATGTGCACACTTTCGGCGGGAGGTCCCGTTCAGCAGTGGCGCTACGGCGGACTGAACCGTCGTAGCGAAAGGGTTAAGAACGTAAACTTTTGCAGGACACGTACCGCCTGCGATACTTCTTACGGATAAGGATAGATAAGCGAGAGACACACACGGGTACAATACATACTAGGATACATGCACCAGTAGATTTTTTAATCTGAAATCGCGATTCTACGTATGTAGGGGAGAAAATACGCACGCATGTACGCACGTACGCACCAGACTTACCGCATCGTGTCCCGTGCACGCTAGATATCTAAATCCGTAACTTTCTTTCCAGTCGAACAAGAAAACTATGCGATACACAGTAACAACAATATCAACATCAACAATAGTACCAGTATGAGCAACAACAACGGGCTTCGTTCGTTCGACGGATCTCTACTGGTCCCGGTTTCAGGAATGCCTTCGCCTCGAAGAGGATCCGTACCAGCGGATATTTCCGAATTACGACGGGATTTGTTTGGCCGAAGCGGTGTAAACGGAAAGCCGAGGAATAGGAAAAAGGTACTGAAGCGACGCAGTAGCGGTGGGCCCGAGATGTTCTCCGTCGTATGTTCCGGTTTCGGCGTAATTGACACTAGTGAAAGTGGTGGAGTCAGTGGCGGGAGTAACGGCGGCGACGATGATGCTGGAACCGGTGGCAGCGGCAATAGCAGTAGCGGCGTCGGCGCTGCTCCGATCGGTGGTCTCGGAGGAAGCAACTGTGTCAAATGGAAGAGAGATTCTCTTCCAGATACCGTTATCAAAAGAAGAGGCTCACTACCCATTGAGATGGTCGCGGTTACACATGCTGGTGCGTGGATTAGAATTAGAGCATCGTCACGGAAAAAGGGAGGAGCCCAACTCGATTCTGTTTGTCCTTCCTTCTTTTTGGTAGGGTCGCCGATGTCGGGAGTCCGGCGATCGAGCTTGTGGAGACTTTAGCAAACAACGATACCAGCATCTTCATGGAACTCGATGCACCGACGGCGATCGCCCTAACGTTCAACGTTGGACCGACATTCACACCACATGCAATAAACTGTCCCCCCTCCAAGTATTAAATGATTGACGATTTAATCGTCTTTGTAATTTGCCGCACGATTCGCAGCGTGCATAGTCTGCACATAGAACTGATCAGCATTGGAGTTGAGCAGGTCGTCAATCTGTGTAGCTTTTCAATTGCAATATTGCAACAGGTTTAAGTGAGCGTATAAGTATGTCGAAGGTTAGGATGACTCTTTTCCTTTGTTGGGAACGTTCACGTAAATAATGCCCGATCAGGCGAACAATCTTTTAACGACGATAACCCATCGTCGTTTTTGTAGTGTCCATCGCATCGGATCAAAACATGAATAGATAATTTGGAAATCACGGGTTATTATTCGCGTCTACGCCTCTACATTTTGCTGTTTATCTTCGCTGGCTTGCGTCTGACCAATGTGTAAACACTGTTATCGCGTCACAAGCCGTGCTCTCTCATTGGCTAGAAAACACCTTTTAAGACAACAGGTCAATAATATTAGTAATATGGTTAGGGATGACGGTTACAACCAACTAATAATAACGGTAATAACAGAAACGAATCGAAAATCATAATGTTAAAAGTAATATAAATATGATAATATCAATAATATTAAGAATAAAAGTAATAATAAGAAGAAAAAATAGAAAGAATGAAAATCTTCATAATAATGTTAACGATAGATAACTAGAATAAACTAGGCAAGTACACATGAACTTTCAACAGGTCAGTTTATGGAACAGAAATGTGTAAAGGACATATTGAATTCCGGGTGTCTGACAGGAACCAACTTCTACATGTACCCACGTTATTACACACCAGTAGAGTATACGAAATTTGATGTGGGATAATTCCAAACAAAAACTTGAACAACGGTTATGTGGCGCTATAGAACCGTTCCCTGCTCCCGATGTCAAGGATAAAGCTGCCACGTCCATACACTAATCAATTTAATACACTTAATAATACTTCAAGAAAACAAGCCAAAACATATCGTACATATACTCCTCGACAAAAATTTAAAGCGGCAGGCAATTTCCAGGCACATATATGTGCGCACTTTTGTCGAAAAAACAAAGCAGTAGCACCGAAAAAAACTCCATCTAGGGGTTTGTTAACGAATAGCTGCATAATAATAGCTTATGCACCGAAAATGGGCACAATCACTATAAACGATACGTGCTAACGCTGTCGGATAATTTGACGAATTGTAGATACAACATATAGCCAAAAATTGCAAGTCCCTCCTACAATTGAATTGCTTAAACAGAAATACAGTACAACAGCAACTTGTGCAGCAATACAAACTGACCCAGGCACAAAGACTATTTTACAAATACGGGCTGTCAGTGAATATGAAAAATAACAGGGACAAACTGCACTGTGTAATACAACGTGACATAACACTCATAAATAAGTAAAACCAGATTACATATGTGTAATGTGTATACTCATATGTATGGATACAACCCGACATATTATACAAAGGTGCGGAATTCGCACAGAAGTTTATCACTTGCAAGAAGTGAATAAAGTTTTCATAATGTATATTCTCACGAGCTTTACAAGTATACATGCCCCCGAGAAGATTTATCGTGAAAAGACTCACCATTCGTGTAAGCACTGTAAGCTCAAACACACACACACATCGTACAGACATATAAATAAGAAGAAATAACAACACGCACAGAGTTCATTCACGAATAAACCCCCAAAAATTGAAAACCAACACAAAAAGTTATGACAAGAGCAACAACATAATTAATAATTATACTCAAAATAATAATAATAATATGGATACCAACAATATCAGGAAAAACAGTAATAATAATTGTAATAGTAATGCTAATAATGACAAAAATAGTAATCCTAATATTGTATTTAACCACATCGACATTGGTTTGTACGATAAGAGTAACATGAGAATCAATTGACAAGGAGAACGCTTAACCCTTCAGTCTTCCCTACCATTAACGTACTAACCCTGACACACTGAGATATGAAGTGACGCATGTAAAGGTATATAATCTTAACAGTTCTCGCGTTATACACGGTATTTCATGTTGAATAGGGGTTGATTGACCCGCTGGTAGACGCACTCCAAACTGCGCTTGCCACTGTTCGAGCAGCTCAGTACGCAGATGCCAATTAAACCAGTCGTAATAAGAAATACGTCATATAACCGGGAGGCAGTCGGGATTGTCTTCACGTGCACCACCCTGTTGAAAGAGCATACAACTGTGGGAGAACTCATTCGAATGTGCAAGATCTAATGGAATCATTTTTTTTGTACCCTGATAGGGCCATATTTATTAAAAAACATTTCTTTTATGTATTTATTATTTCTACGATTGTCATTATTATTATTATTATTGTAATTTATTAAACGTTTTATCATCATCATCATCCTCATCATCATCATTATGCAGTTGAGTTCACTAGATTGGTAAACAAATACAGTTTTATTTCAGTCGTTGTTGAAAGACAATAGAACCATTGATTCGATAGTCTTACTCATATTTAACAGTGAATCAGTTTCATAGAAAAGAAGAAACGACGGACAACAAGGATCGAGTAACTCATATTGTTTCTAAACTGACGTAAAGAAACCTTATCTGTCGCGTACATTTCATAAAAGAACAATTGCTTAATCTACAGAGACAGTGAACGATTAGCTAGTGATAATAACAATTAACCCTAATTAATATTCTCATTCATTCATGACATACATCGTTGTTGTTATAATTCATGGTATCGCGACTATGTTCGGGGAAGGAGATATGTTCTCGCAGTTGATCGAATATACTACCTAGTAGAAAAGAAATTTGCTCGAAATTATTCGGCGGTAATTATTCATATGTCAAGAAAATTAATTTGCGAAATCCGCGTAATAAGAAACAATCCGTGCGCATTAACCCCTATGTTGGTAACTCATAGCTATATGTAAAAGTATTTAATTGCCGCAAAAGGTCCCGGAGTAAGAGAGCCCGTTAAAATAAATGATTATTTGAATAAGTGATGTTTAATGTAGACAGCTTCTAAAAACTTATAACATCGCCAATTGCTATTTATAGCAACTCACAGTCGCAATAAAAATCTTGTGTATTTCAATTTGGACGAGTAAAGTGGGAGCCAGCGAAAGATATGTCGTTTCCACGGGATTAGATTCAACATTTTTTTGAAAATAAAAATTGTACACTATTTTTACGAGCACACCGATGAAAAACTAAAAGACTAAAATTGACACTGTCTTTCTGACCTAGCGAAGAATAAGAAAGTTGTTTGACCAAACTTGCTTCAAGTAAACTCGATGTTAATAACGTTACCACTGCTACAACTGCTATACCCTCATTATTACATACTACCTCTTACTCTATTAACTACTCGGAAGAAGTCATTATTACTATTACTACTATTCATGCTACTGCTACTAATACGACACTATCACAATTACAGTTATCGATACTATGCAAACCTATGTTGTCGAAGCTTGAATTTTCGAAGAATTTATGGCACGTATCGATAAATGTTCAGATTAGTTATTATCGTGATAGACGTTATCCCACTTTGATAAGGGATCTAATCGGATGAAATGAGAGAATATTTCAAAGTGGAAGAAAGATACATGTATGAAACTTGTCTTCTGTCAACTTACAGATATAGCGAAAACGGTATTTAATACCACTTATTATTAGCCCACTGTTAAAAACGGGATGTAAGAACGTTGCGAGGATAACACCTCGTTAACAATTATGTCATTGTATATTTGTGTGGATGTGCGAGTACAATTGTTGAAACGCGCGCGCTTTCGTCAGACGCACCGGCTACCTTTAATGTATTTTATTTTATCACGACTAGTGGTTCGCTGTCAAATGTTCTGAAAATGTAAAGGGGCTCAAAACTGCGATAGACAATGTTTTACGCTGCCTATCGAATCGGGTTTTCAATGATTAAGGATCTTGCACACATATCCGATATGACACGACACGACACGGATTGGATTGAATGCATGTAAATAAATGAAGCTGCACACACTCGTCCGGCACGACACGACATTTATTTACAATTATTCGATTGTTACCCTTTTTGTCGTGTCCGATAAGCGTGCCAGATCCTTTAGGGTGACGAAGTAGTCGTAATACAGTCGGAAGGAATCGTTATTGTCATTTCGTCGGTATTGGCCACTTGCAAACATTCGGCAATCCTGACTACATTATAAAAGGTCATCATCGATCGTGTACTGTGTGATTACCAGTGGGTTGCAGTGCCAGCAGCGTCGTTTCATCACGTCAACATTTAAAAATATCAGTGAGTGCCGTTCTTTTCATCGTATAATATTGACGCTATTTCGATTTGTGCTAATGATATTGTTTGGAAATGTTTGCATGCGCTAAAATCCGTTCGGTATCCAATCCAGTATATGATTTTACATCATTTAACAGAGTTATTAATTTTTTTTTAAGTATATCTCATGAATCTATTTAACCATTGTTCTACGAAATTGGACCAGGAAGAGCATTGTACGATACATCTGACTGAGTGAAAACGGGCATTTTCTAAAATTTGCTCAACAAAAATTGGTCGTGCCGCACTTTAGTCTTTATTTGTTAATTTCGGACAGCGAAATGCAGCAAATCGCCGTATTGGAAATGTCAATTAAAAAAGCAGAAAAAATGAATAGACAAGCGAGAGCAAAACCGATTCACGTATTTTATATAACATTACTCGCAGATAAACTGCGTCGGATGCAATTAAACAATGTGTTCTTATAATTGTTCGTAAATTAAAATGTATATGTCGTTGCGGCAAGCCGCATAAGCCGTGGTTGGGGTTGTTTGCGCAAAGGATTGAAAACTATGATAATGATAACGGTGATTATTAGAAAAATGATAACAGCGTCGACACTATGCAAATACGGAGCCGGAACGAACAACGGTGCGATACAGACGGAGTAGAATGTTCGAAGAAACGTCGCTTTTAGACTGGCCACTGAGAAAGTAACTAAATGGCCTACTACGTTCGTCGACAGAACACACGTGTCAAGGCATAACGGCCATAGCGCTTAAATGACTGTTTCTCGCCATCGCGCCCTGGATCGAGTCTCGCCGTTTACTTTCACCAATATGCGCGCATCTATGAATCTTCGACAGCGTATCATTTAGGGTTCAAAATGAAGCGAGGAAGTGAATGAGCTGTATAACCCGTTTTCTTTATTAAAACGATTTACGAAAATAACGAGTAAGTGCTTTTATCGGTGTATATATCCGTTGCTTATAATCTTCCATTTGCGGAGCTAGCAACACTTAATTGTTTAACTTAAATTTAGATGGAATATCACAAGCATGAAAAATAACATTCTTTCAAATACAACGGATTCAGATATAAATCTTCCAACGAAAAACATATACATTTCTCATTCGATAGTTATTGTACGATTTTGAATAAAAGATCAAAACTCCGAACAACCTCCCGTCCAAAGACGCGTTGACATTCACGCATATGTTCCCTTTTTCCCGCCAAGGAAACGATTCAGCATTAATCTGATCGAAAGTTTCCCGCGTTCTGCTCGGCAGTCGTGCCAACTTGCCGGGGCTTGTCCCCTCTTACTATTGCGTCATATTGCGCATCGTTGTTGGGAGAGGGAGATTCGTGTCGCAAAGCTCGTATTCTCGCGGCGCACCAACAAACCCACGCGCGAATCCCGAAAAGCCGCGCATTCTCAAAAACAAATCTGCGATTGTATTGTGCTTCATCGGCAATTTCTCCGCCAAAGTGACTAATGCAATACTCAAAGATGCGTCTTGTGCACGCTCGTGGCCGCGTTCGCGTGTGACGTGAGCGCGTGTGTGGGTGAGTGAAGGAAGGCTGACGTTATCCGTGCAAACTCGGTGGGTCAAAATGGCGTGAACCGACCGCGCGCGCGGCTCTTTTAGGTTATATCCTTTCGCGGTGGGTCGACCCTCGTAGTTGAACTTACGATTAGTGGTGTGTGTGTGTATGTGGATGTGTGTGGTGCGTGCGGGCGCGCATTAGTGTGGCGCACCCGCGCGTATGTGTGTGTGGCGCTGTGTGTAGCCGGCTGTAAACTACAAATCAGTAGCTGAGATTCGCTTCGAATTACCCGCTTCGCGAAGTTGACGATCTCATAAGAACTCGAAGGACAGATTGACACCGCGGCTCAACATTGTCGAGGCTGGCTAAGCTCGTCGGCAATACTATAAACGAGCGTCGCCGGTACTGCCACCGTCGTTCCCGTCACCTCCATCATCCCCACGATCGTCGCACCCGCTGCCTACTGAGCGAGTGCCTCCATTTATTCATTTATTCCCGTCCGTTCGATCGACCATTCGATCGACCGTTCGTTTACGTGCATTTTCGGCGCTCCTAAGTTACATGAGTTATGAAGGCGGAATGCCCGCAGGCGGTAACAGTCGTTTTCGCGGTTACCCAGCGCGGATGTCCGAGAGACAACAGCTCGCGCTTCTTCTTCAGATTACGTCTCAGGAAATGCAGGTAGCATCAGGTGAGAAACGAGAACGTTACATACTTGGTAAAGGGACGTTCATTGAGTTCTGTGCGCGTGTTCATTCGTTTCTTGTTCAACACACTCAGTGTCAGAGGTCACCGTCACGAATGTATTTGGAAATTACACGTACACGTGCATCTTCTCGTCACATGCCCGATCAAGAGCCACACTTTTTAGCACATGAAATTGTTTAAGAAAGAAAGGAAGAAATGTTAGATGAAGGAAAGATAACATCGAGGCGGAAAAAAGAAATGCAGAATCCTTGTATAGAATGCGTTCGTGAAGAACACCGCGTCACGTGATATAAAAAAGCTGATAATTCCGATAGGATGGATATGATAACAATATTTACGTTACATTCGTTGCCCATCATTGTCTAAACTCGTTATTATAACCGCTACACAATCGATACATGAAAGATCTATGGAACCACAATGGCATTAGATCCCATTCTTGGTATTTTCTGCTGTTTGCTGAAGAAAAAGATGGGATTGCAGTGTACGCGGCACACGCACTTAGAGCACCTTTGCATGAACATTACTATTGCAACACAGTGCTCTATTTCATTCAAATTCGCAGGTAGCAATCGTCAAGAAAGTCCGAGTACATCAAACGTCGTAACGAGTTCATCCAACACAAATGCCCCTAGATCAACAACGTTGCAACAACAACGTGGCTCGAAAGGCCGTTGGACCAGCAGTAAGAATGGCGAAACAGTTGGGCCACAAGCATCGGTCAATCGCAAAGACGATTTTCGCGTACGACAAATACTTGTGAACGGGTACGATCTCAGCGCCCAGGAGATAGGTGAGTCTGTTACGCATATTTAGTTAGAAACTTCACGACGGTCTAAAAATTAACCTATTTATGCCACTAAATTGCGAAAAAGATAAACAATTGCAGTTGTATCTGCCATATTAGCGAATTTTACCTCGTACGCTGAACGAATAGAAAACGATTGTACGGGTGCGCATTGAATGACGATTCGGCTTCAACTGAGAGGAGTCCAACAACGCATTTTGGTCATACGTACTTAAAATGGGAACAAAGCTGGACAGTTTCTGGAAATTCTATGAAGTTATTAAATTTCTTTAATTTTATTAAACATCCCTATAAACGTACTGTAGCTGCGCGTAGCGACCTCAATACATTTTCCTTATATTTTCTTCCAAGTGAATACACTATGTTATAAATTGTGACAGATCTTTATTACGCACAGTAAACACACAGAAAACATTCGTCACGCAACTGATTTACAGTACACACACATAATTCTGGCATACAGTGCCGTCGCGGCGACGTACACCACACCGAGTCCCCGTTCATCGCGTCGCGTCACGTCTATCGCGATTGGTGAAAAGTCGCGCCGTCGCTCCACCATGACCAAACAGAAGCCGCGAGATCTAGGTGGGGAAGACGTTCGTCGATGTAGCGACACAATATGGCCCCTAGTTGGCGAAGAGCTGTGTCCGGTGCGGGTTGGGTATATTTACGTATAAAATTTATCCCTGTGAGCCGCTAGATGGAGCCGGGCAGACTTTGAAAGATCAAAGATCATTGTGACTTCTTTCTCGCGATTTAAGGCAAAAATAAAGAGATACACGAAATAATTGAAACTAAGTACAGTCTATCTACTTCGTCGTCGACGACAGAAACGATCCCGGGCTCATTTTATCGGTCGAATGAATCGTCGACCGTCATTGTCGGAAAAAGATTTTTCATTCAACCCGTATTATTCGTTCATTAAGAGTGAATCAACGGGTGTTTATACGTCTCGCGACCAAATATTAAGCAGACTAGTGATTGAGCGTCTTACTGGATCGAGGGTACACGGGGAAGTATTATAAAGGCGCAAGGTTAGGAGCGTTTATGCACTGTATGTATACCTCACGATGCCCAGTTAACATTTGCCAAGAACCCGTAACTCTAACCTCACAATCGCGTCGCAGTTACAACATTATGGTACCCGTACGCCGTATCTTCTGCGCGGTACCGAACCGCATTAAATTACAGTAACAAGCACGTCATTCTAAACCCTGTGCACTCAATCATGGCAACGGAATGTCGAAAGCTACAACGCACCTAATATTTCTATACTTTCCATCTTATCATATATGATATCCCTTTTCGAAGGTGACTACGAACATTCTTCAATTTTGTTAGTATAGAATATATTGCGGTTTGTTGTCGACAGTGTCCTCGCCGCCGCTGTAACCATAACGATTAACCCGTACTCGTAGCTCCTGGTAAAAAATAATCGTTGAACAGTCGTCCAACCTTCGCTACTTCTGACGAAAGTTGAAATCTCTTTTCTTATCCTTTTCTGTGTAGAAGTTTCGGAGCCGACTATATCAGCCACAACAGAGCATTCGTCAAACCGGGCAACACCCAACAATAGTGCACAATCCCCTGAAGGAAACGTTGCAGCGCCCCTTGCGGCATCCTCGAGCGAATTAGAACAGCCTTCCCAACACCAACAACAATCCCAATACGAGCACCCGGAACAGCACCAGCGTGCAACCGGAAGTGCGCCAGCTATTGTATCCCACGTCGCTGCCGCGGACAGTGGAGCCCCCTGTGAAATGCGGAGGACACCACCGCAAAATAAAGGTCAGTTCACACATTTTTCCTTATTATATATATATACTTATCCAGCAAAGGGGGTCGGCGATACGTTCATCTTCTTGGTCTGCTGATTGCCATCAGCACGACGAGGAACGATAGCACCTATTCAACTGTAAATGCGGCTCTTACGGAAGGGAACGATAAATGCGTCTTTTTCGTTGGGCGGTTAAATAACTCAATTATTTAGTTTGGCACATCGCGAACCATAATACGATGCAAAAGCATTTTTATAATAAGCAGTTGCTCAGTCCTTCTAATTGTGGCATTCGTCCGTTATCGACACCTTGAAATCCAATCATCGTTTGTGCGTTGAGGATGTACGTTTAACATTAAAAAACAGTTCGTATTTACAGTAACAGCGTCACTTTGAGACGGAACAGTGCAATTTTACAAGCATGCGTGCGCGTATTTGTACAAAGTTGGCAATTTAAAGAGCGGCAAATTTTCACCCGATTTCATGACCAATACAAATTTTCCATGTAGTACCTACAAATTGTGTATACGCATACATTTTAATTGTCGACGATTTGAATGTAAATTGGTCTGAGCTAAACTGAGCATTAAGTAATAAATGCAAGCAAGCTTTCCTCGCAAAGCCTTGGAACGCTCGACGATGCACCTTCGCTCAGACTTCTCTGCAAGGAGAGAGGGTACAAAGGCGCAAGTGAAACGGGAAAGAGAGGAAGGGAAGAAAACGAAAAAAAGGAAGGAGAACGAGTGTGATGGAGGGGGGAGGGGGGGATGCTGACTGGCAAGTACGCGGACACGTTTGCTCGCGTCCATCGACACCAGTAGGGTGATGATCGCAACTCGAAAAGGGGTCTAACAGGTCTGTCGTGCGTACAATTTGCTTACTTTGAATATTTTGTGTCGTAAATTAGTTTCACAACATATACGCTGTATGTATGATCAACATTTGTTGTCACACGAATGACAATTATGTCGTCATAAGTGTTGGAACAATTTTTAGTTGAAAGTGGTACAATTTAGTAACGTGGGGCACATAACGACGCGTAAATATAAATCACAGTTCGTTATTGTCCAGGAATCGACATTATGTCGAGTCTTCCGCTTAGTTAGGCACAATTAGTTATTCTCCACGGTGCAGATACTTCGCTGTCAACCAGTCATGCAACTTCACAGTAAAAAACCCTCTTCTGTTGGATAAATTGGTCGTAAAGAGAAGTAAGAACATTGCAAAGAACTTACGTGCTAGATTAGGTAGAAAGAAATATATTTCTCTATTTTTACGTGATCGTTTTAGAGCACATGCGGATTGCCGCGAACGTGTTTACAATGCGGCCTTGTGGGCCAACATTGCCAATCCTTTTGAAGATACTTTCTTGCGTAACCTATACTTTCTCTAGAGGGTTGGCTGCAACGGTTTGCAATACTAAACGGCACAGACTCTTTACAAGTGAAATCGATAAAAAAGAACAACCGACGTGAAAGTCAAATCTTACACGGACATCGGCGATTGGCATTGACGCCGCGTAACAGAATACTCACTCGGCCAGTTGCACTCGCTATGAATGAACAACAATAAAGCATAGAACAAAGTCGTAATGTGCTAGACTTTTCATCTACAGTACTTTTGTCATTTAAAAAAAAGAACGATAAATTGGAAAATGGCATTTATACTCCATGTTATTTCCATCAATCCTGGTTGACTAACACTTGCGAAGAAGAATATATATAATCGGTGCAGCGGGTACGGAATTGAAACATTAATTTGTAGCTATGTTGAACCGCCCCAGACAATTGACCTATATCGGGCTATAAGGGACGACTTGTTTTTCCGTTAGTTAAGATACTTTCTTACAAAAGGCCATTAATTAATCGATCGTACATCGTGGAATATCCGACCCCGAAGGTTGGGTGTCGGCCCCCACTCTTTATCGGGAGGAACTCGTTCCCCAGCTTTCTGATTAACGATTGTCCTTCGGATCATTCCGATTCAGGCGCACTCCCATACACTCCCCCACGATGTTCCTTTTTAAATCATTTTGAATCTGTACACGCATCTACGACATGGAATAACATTTTAACATGAACAGTTACGCATGCATTTCTGTGTCCCGAATCGTTCATAACAACTGACTTATTCTCTCATTGCGTTCAACCAGAATTCATTTTGCTGTGACAGTCGATAGATCGGGAACCGGGCAGTCGGGAAATTCGCCGAGGGTGACGCTCCGGCTTAACCAGGTGCGAGGATCGAGGGATGAGAAGAAAGGAGGGGGGGCGTTGTCCATCTCCCGTCACGGCGGTATGAGCGCACAGGTAATATACAAAAAGATAATCGAAAGTGCTTAAGCCTGCGAAAGTGTCTAGAAACACGAAAACACCAAGAAAGTGGTCATTACGACCATTGATGAGTCTTTAAAGTTCTTTGTTCTAAGCCCGGCGTAAAGATGCAAATTTTATCACTTACGAAGTACAGTTAGACAACATACGGTATGTAACAGTTTGGTTAGTAACGTTATTAATGGTGAACTCATTGTTACGGAAATACTCGTAAGGAAAAATCGAAAGAAAAACATCTAAGATTTATTGAAAATAATGTTTCGAGATTTATTTTTCTTCAATAATAGAGCCAAGGTCAAATGGATAGTACGTCGAAAACAGTGGGTAATTCCTCTAGCAATACAGCTGGTCCTACAACGACCACCACACCCGGTCCGTCCTTATCCTCTTCCTCCTCCTCGTCCTCTACCTCGTCTACATCGTCAGCGGTGTCATCCTCATCGTCAATTTCTTCGTCGTCGTCGTCGTCATCGTCGTCGTCGTCATCCTCGTCGTCTTCTTTGTCCACTTCGGTTGCGGACAACGGAGACGTCTACGAGTTTAAGAGCTCGAAAGAACCAACGCCGATTCGCGGATCCAGCACATCACCCAATCCAAATCCGGAGAAGGATAAGGACGGCGGCGGTGGTGCTGGTGCTTGTACCGGTGGTGGTAGCGTTGGTGGAGGCTGCGCCTCTAGCAAAACCTCCGTCCCCCAAAATCAATCGGGAGGGACGGGCAATAATTCCAATTCCAACGAGGTTACCACACTTAATAACGATGAGCCTGTGAACGGTGCTACTGTTGCTTCCGGTGGTGCGTCGAACACCGCTAGTGGTAATAACGGCGGAGGAAACTTAGCCACCAACACCAATCTGAACGGAACAGGCATCTCCGTATCCCCTTCTTCGAAGAGGGCTTTTGAGGGAGATAACAACGATGAACAAGATGAAGAGAATAGAAGAAAGAAGAGGAAGGATTCCGAAGGAACGAAAGACAGTCTGAAAAGTACACCGACAGGTCGACAAAGCGCAGGAAGAAATTGTACTGGTGGTGCTGAAAAAGTAAGTCATTAACTTATATCTTCTACATACCTGTAATTACCAGCGCAAATAAATTCAAATGCTACTGGTGTAGTGTGCCAAGCCTGGAAAGCAAGGGTCCAGCACAACCGGTGGGAAGGGCAATCAAAGTACGGGAATAAGCAATGCTATCGACAGAAAAAGCCCGAGCACAGCGTCTGCGGCTAGTGGTAGCCCAAAACCTTCAAACACAACGGGATCGTCATTAAACACGAAGTCATCGACATCGGGAGCAGCGGCGGCGTTGGCGGCAGTAACAACAACTACGACGATAACGACGCCAACTGTTGTAACAACTGGAGCGGCAGCAGCAGCGGCGGCTGCGGCTTCAGCAGCGGCGACATCAACAGCAACAGTAACGCAAACAGCAACACCGACGACGGCAACGACACAAGATTCCGATGAAGAGGAAGAACGAACGAAAAGTTCGGAATCTGGTAATACGGCTCCCAAAGTTCCACCTTTGAAGATCGTCATTCCTCAGAGCACTGCGTCTGAACAGGAGCAAGGAAATCGAAACGGAAAAAGTACTTCAAACAGAAGTCATCAGTTACCTTACGTCGTTGCTAGTAGTTCTAATAACAACGAGCCTGCTGATAAGGATCAAGGCGGTGGCGGTGGGGCCTGTGGATCGAGCGGGGGAGTTAGCAGTCCTACGGAGAGTGGAACAACTGCGAAAAATGAAGACAGGAAAGAATGCATCGTCGCCGCCACCGCCGCCGGCGTCGGTGGTACATTACACGGAGAAGAAAGATCGACTCATCATCAAAGAGTTCTACGGAGTTCACATAGGTATAACCTCGCTGTTGTTACCGCGCATGTTTCAGCGGTACCGCGTCTATTTGTACGCTTGCTACATTAAGACTTGACATACACCACTCTAGGTCTTGTCGCGTACTCAGTTGCCGAGCGAACAATAGTAAATTGTATGTTTACAGAACTGGAAATGGAAGCGGCAACCCCACCGGCTCTAACCTCGTTGGTAGCGGGTGTGGAAACGGGGCAGGGACTAGCGCAACTGGATCAGCTGGCGGCGCAAGCAACAACAATGTAAATGGAGGAAGTGTCGCGGGTAGCAATAACTCGGGTGTCACGGCAGCAGTGAGTAACGCGTGTAATGGAAGTAATGGACCGATTGCATCATCAAAGGAAACTACCTCTTCGTCGGCAATCAACAGCGGGAGTTACTCGAATTCCTCCCCGGTGCTAGCAAGCGCATCCATCGTGGATCGTTCCAACAACTCATCTCCACAGCAAAGACACCATTCGCCGACGCCGGAAATGGCCGGCGCTGGCGGATCAGAAAATGGTAAACCTGCGACGGCAGCAGTGGTAGTGACTGCCACGCCGACAGCGGAATCGTCAAATACCGGAAGCGCGACCAAATCGTCAAACATTTCAATTGAGAAAACAGAGAAGAATAGCAGTAACGAGGTAACCGGTGGAGGCAGCGGTAACGGCGGCGGCACTGCCAGCAGCAGCAGTACCAGCAGCAGCAGTGGAAAGAGTCAGAAGGATGGGACTGCGGAGAATTCGGATAACGCGGTTACGAGTGGTAATTCGGCTAATTCAAGTGCGGCATCGTCGACCGCATCAACCGTCGAACTTCATCCGAGAAAACGAAAAATGAAACCTAGCAAGGAAGCTCAGCAAGCTGCCGCTACCGCCGCGGCTAACGAGGCCGGCGAAACGACAAATACTGGGCAGGAGATTCATCCTCACGATCAGCCAATCACCAATTGTTACCAACTTTTCCTCAATATCAGAAAACAGGTAATTTTGGTTTCCAGCCACAAATGCGTGTCATTTATTCATACGGTTATATAACGCGTGCGAGTGCAATTTCATGTAGATCGAACGCAGAAGAAAGGGTCTATTCCCTGTACAACCAAAACCGCCCCAAGGGTTTAAGGATTACTTAATGAACCGGTGCACATACGTCTTAGCTGGGAATGCCAGTAAGGAACCCAATGTGAATCCTCCGGTAGCCTTGCAAGGAGCCATGAAGGATCTTTACATCGAACAGGAAAAAGAAAGATACCGGCTGAGAATGCAACACGTTGTGGAGAAAGAAAAACTGGTACTATCCGTCGAACAAGAAATCCTGAGGGTTCACGGTAGAGCGGCGAGGGCATTGGCAAATCAATCGCTGCCGTTTTCCGTTTGTACCATTCTAAAGGACGAAGAAGTATACAACGTGATAACTCCGGAACAAGAGGAGAAGGACAGGAACGCGAGGAGTAGATACAACGGTCGATTATTTTTGAGTTGGCTTCAAGACGTCGACGATAAGTGGGAGAAAATCAAGGTGAGACAAGAAACAAATACACATAATAGTTTCCTCAACGAGTACGCGGATGCTGTATCATAGGCACAATGCGGGGACTATACAAAAGCCCTACCGCCTAGTAATTCGCGTCAAAGAAAAACCGTGCACTGTGCGTGCGCACTGCGTTAAAACCGACTGGCCCGTAATTTCTTAATACGTATCAGTTTAAAAGTACGCAGAACAGTATATGTTAAAAAAGGATTATTCAAGCGCGTATCGTTAACACCTATACTTTCTTGATTACACGTATTGCTTCTTACAGGAGGCAATGCTACTTAGGCACCACAATGAGGCCGAATCCTTGCACGCGGTTCAAAAAATGGATTGGGAATGGAAGCTGAAGGAAGTTGGTCTTTGCGAATTTAAAGCGACACCACAAATAGAAGATATGCATGTGCCAATGGTACATGTCTCGGACGACTTCGATTTGTTGCCAGCTTAAGGTGTAACTTCGCATGCTTGTATTACAATTTTCCCCTTATTCTCGGAAGCATTTTTCAAAGCTCAATACCGCGTGGCAGTTACAGGTGTTTAAAACCAAATGATGCGAGGTGTATCGTACAAATACGAAGCCACCGAGTGGGTGCTGTACAATATAACGTGCGAGATGGAGAAAAACAATGAATATCGCGTACATATTTCTCCCTGCCACTCTCCACCGTATATTAGGAGGCTACCTAATCTTGCGTGTAAACCACAGCTCATCATCTCAGATATAAAAGAAAAGCGGCTAACCCGATATTCTCCGTCCGACCAGTCATTAAACATTTATTGTGAAGACAAATGAGTGGGTGGATGAATTTCTTTTTTTAATGGTTCCACGACGCGTATTAAGAACGATACGACGTACCGTGAATACAAACTTCTGTGTACATACTTTGTCATCAGCAATACACAATAATGTACTTTTTTACTGTAAAATATTGTACAAACAAGGACTGGACGTAACGTAATAAGAGTCGTTTTAACTTGTCGACCTAACTTTTATTGTGGATTTTGTTCTCCGATATAGTTGTTTGAACTCTATCACTGTGCTCTCGTAGTTGAAAGTCTATCGGCTTGTCAAATCCCATTATCCTCTTGTAATGATCAATATCTTGAAACTCGCTCTCATCCAGAAAATATGGTTTTCCTTTTATGCGAATTGACGTAAACATTCCAGTGACAGCTGGCACTACTACATCATGCGGCATAAACTCCAGCTACAAAGTTCATAAAACAATCAGACATATAAATAGAACTACCAGAACAGAAATAGATAAATACCTGTCTTTTACGAATCAGTAGACTGTACGTGGTTGCAACGTACGTGTCTTTCTTTGCGTTATAGTACAGATGCGTGATGTATTTTTTAGTAACAAAATGAACAAGAGGAGGTGTACATAAAGAAAAAATTGAAATCATAGCAAAGATGATAAATACAGGTACTGGATTCCCGGTCTCCATGGCTTTGAAATAAATAAATGGTTGCATAAGTATACTAACAAAGGAAGTGCTGAGGGTAAACATTTTTATATTGCGAACTCTATTGGTAAGGGAGCCGTGATAAACAGGAGCAAGTTTTCCCGAGCTATCTGTCTGCTGGGAAGAGTAGCATTTGAACGATGCAACGACTTCATGGTGTTCCTGAGAAAGAAGACTTTAATGAATATGTCAGCCGAAGGAGTATGGAATTGTGCAATTTTGTTACACATTCTACAAAAATGAATACTTATTGTCAAATGAGATATGCTAAGCGTATAAATAAAATGTACATAAAGATATATTCTAACCTTAATATGGGCGCCGCAGTTGCCACGAAAATAAAGGGAAGGACGAAGAAAACCATAATTCAATTTCAAAGAATGATTGCACCTTAAGATCATAGAGATCCGTGGAAAACATGTCATGATAATGTCTAATCTGAATTTTCTCAACAAGTTAAAGTTAAGCAAATATCAAGGTCATTTTTGCTCGAAAGCCGATCGCCAATTTACACAAGATTGCGCTCAACTTGGTGTGCGCGCCTGTGTGCGATGCGCGCAGCTTAGGCCCAATCAGGACCTTAGCATCGCACACAGCCGCGCACGCACACTGCGACACGAATGGGTTCGGAGTTCGGATTCGGAGCAGTGTTACCGTTTGGGACGCTTTTTCGCGCATGCGCAGCGCATTCACAGAGAAATCCAGGGACGACGCATTAGACTATATGGAGACTGCGGCAATTTGGCGCGAAGTGTTAAGTATAAATATAATACTATCCGAGCAGAGGGCCCGACAGAACCCTTTTTTTCTTTAAATGTAGCACGTACCTTAAGCGAGATTTAACGCGCATGCGCGAGAAAGCGTCCAAAACGGTAACACTGGTTCGGAGTCGATATGCTGACACTGGCTGATGCTCGTAGAAGCATGTATTGTTGCGTGGGATGATAGGAATAGAAAAAGGGAGAAACACGTCTATGCAATTACGTGGTTGAAAAAGAAGTGCTTTTATTCCGTTCCTCCTCTCTCGATTAAACAAAAACTCCTCTTACGACACAATCAATTATTACAATAGATTATCCATTATCTAAGCGGCGATGGGTTGAATTCCCGCGCCGAGTTTTCTCTAGTCCTCATGGACCCCCGGGTCCAATCGAGTTGGCTGCTGATCCCCACCTTTCGGATCCGACCATTATCAAATTCTTGCCGGGAGCAGATGGTAGCGCCGCGTATGTGCCAAGAAGGCGTATTACAGTTTAATTAAGGCAGGCAGGTGGCAAATAAGGCAGCGATGCCCATTTTGTTGAGGGGTGAAGTGACAACGCAACACAGTATACGGAATTTGGAGCCATTTCGAGTTAAGCTAGCGCAAGCTAGCGTGACACTGATCTATATACGATGGATCCGAGATCCCGTTGTTACGACCCGGCGTGGAATCCTGGAATCCCGTGGGGAATTGGAATTTCTCCTCCCTGTCGGTTGTCTTGACTCCTTAGCGCCGGAATTTGTCGTTTGATTGAGGGTCGGCCTGTTGCAGGTGAGGAACTAAAGTTCCGAGAAACGCTTCGAGAATAATCGACTCTTGTCTCGATTTCTGCGAGAATTTCGAGTATTTCCGCGGAGATTTGAATGCTAACCACCCGAACTTACTCTTGACGGGCAATAATCAAGGTATTTACCTGGCGGGCGGATCGATGCGCAGACATGGAGGGATCCAGTGGTTGGTACAGATGTACAAATATATATGTCTATTTATTATTTAAAAATATATAGAAATGGTACAAATTCTGCCCACGTATGGTCTTACGTTCAGAGCGCCTTGTGAGCGATGCGCTGAGGCGTAGCTGCAGCGGAATGCAACGTAGTTGTTCGCCTAGGTTAACTTGCAGCGAAGACTTAGATTTTTAGACAATTAGAATGTCGGCATTTTACTTGCACTATTGGAGATTAGGACTGCACGTCTTTAGGCTTGACTGAGACTAAAAAGCGTTTTGACTGGTACTTTTAGGACTGCGATTTTAAGGCCGGGCTGTTCCACCTCTGGGTAAAGTGTCAGGTAGCGAAGTTACCAGATAAAACTAGACAAAAGTAAATCTTGCGTGGTTCCACCTTTCGGTAAAATTTATCCTCCTGGTAAATGAAGCTACCTGACGGATAAATTACACGGTGCCGAATGCACCGTGTAAGCCACTACCTAACAGATAAATATGTGGTGGGGGTAGAAAGTGCACGCAGTGGGAAGTAGAAGTCTTATATCTCTCGTTCGTATAGTAAGTAGTTTGCTTTGGTTGGGTTAGGTCGTTTTCGCAAACTACATATTAAAAATATTTCAGTTTTCAAAAGTAGAAGTAAATCTTCAAGATAACCGGGTGTTATATGGAGACGACGATGGGGATGAATGCATAGAAGAAATTATAGTGGTTATTCGGAAACCGTATACTGTTCGTCCGCGTCCAAACTTTGATAACCAATATTCCGACTCCGAGTTTGCAAGGCAGTTATACCTACATATCAAATATTTTACAAATCAATTAATTACAAATAATTAATTGACAATTTCATGTAAGACTATGTGACGATTTACTTAGAAGATTTGTAACATTTATTTGTGTAACAGTAAGCAATCTATGCATACACAAGCACATTTTTACAATATTGACATAATTATGAAATAGCAACGGTCTGGGTTAGCATTAGGTTAACAATAGGAAATAAAATAATTTTAAATAATTTCTTTATTTAACAAAAATATTTTATTAGGCAGAATTATAACGAATACCATCAATAAGACGGCCCCCCCCCCCCCCCCCCCCAGACAGCAAGGAATATTGCGGGAATATTGCCTGAAAATTACAACCTTGCGCAATATTGCTAACATTGCACCAATATTGCAGTAATATTGCAATGTTAAGGTAAAATACGCAATATTGCAGTAATGTTGCAGTGACATATGTACATTGTAACTTATTAAATGACATTTTTCAGACTCGTCGACTTGTAAATGTCACGGGACCGTGCAAGTTGTCCACATGTATATCCGCAATCACGGCCCGACTGATTGCAGACGAATTTGCTGTCGATTTTAGCTGGAAGGGACGCCTGCAAAAGCAATGCTTTCATATATTAAGGACGGCGAATTTGCTCCAAGTACGTTTCTTACATATATACCCGGAAACCGACAAATATTGCTGAAATATTATATAAATACATTATTAATAATCTTTTCCCTAATAATCATTTATTATTTTATAGAAGTCTGTATGGTCGTGTCGGCCAAAATAAATGGAGGGAAACTGATATCGAGGACGGAATTGCGAAATGGTTTACGTAAGCGAAAACAAGAATACATCGCGCAAAGTGAAAATAGAAATAAAATGTAATTTAAGGATAGGTTAGGGTTTTATTATTATTTCTTGTTGTATGTTTTAATTCATAGTATAATAAAAATAGTATTTATATTCTAAAATATATAAAATTTCCCTCAATTATTTCCATAAAGTGAAACCATAATCATATCCAGCATGCAATGTTGAAGGAATATTATAGGGACCTTGACTCAATAATGCAGGTAAGATTCCTGCAATATTTCACGCAAGATTTCTGTAATATTCCGCAACGTTGCAAAGAAGCGGATATAGGAATTCCTGCAATATTTTTTGCTGTCCGGGCCATTACGTTTATTGTACTGTTATGCCGTGGAAGGGTGGTGAGGGTTCTCGAACACAACACTTACTTCTTCTTCGAGCACAACTTCGGTTTATTAAAGATAGGCGTACAAAAGATTCCCGACAAGAGTTAGATCGAAGTTACTGCCAAGAGGCGCGATCAAAAAGTGACCACCCGGGTGTCGCCAAGCGTCGCCGTTGACCCGGTCGCACGCGTGAGATAGCAAGATGAGCATTCTAAGAAGCGCTATCCGGCTCGCTACCGGGAACGCAGGATCTCTGTCAGCAGGGTCCAGCATCACGCCATAACAGTACACTGGTTTAAGTTTTCGTTTTCAAATCATGCGGGTTAACGCAGAATAGTGTATATGTGCCATCTGGTGACTAGACAAGTCGTCAAAAGGTCTGGGTAACAACCGAGAGGATAAAATATGATGGAACAACCCATTGCATGTATAAAAGTAGCTGGTAAAGTGCTGGGAAGGCTTATCCTCTAGGTAGCTACCGACCAGATAAGCTGATATTTACCGAGAGGTGGAACAGCCCGGCCTAATTATAAATAAACGGTTGACTATCAAACGTTTATTTTGGACTATCAAACACTATCAAACACTATCAAACGACCTTCAAACGATTGCAACTATTAAAACTCAAATCGGTTGAGGATGGGGTGCTAACTATACGGAGCTCTATTTGGCTCAGGATAAGAACGCTCTTGCCGTGCCGTCGGGCAGCCTATATTCGTAGGTACATGCGATTTCTCTTATGAGAAATGGAGGCATCTATTGCCCGGTGATAGTAACTAGATGCCCTTACGCGAGTGTTTGTTTATAGTCGGCATGTCCTATGATGTCCTTCGCAATATATAATATCTCCGTCCTGTTAAGTTAAATAATATTTCCGTCCTATTAAGTGTAATAATATTTCCGTCCTGTTAAGTGTAATACCACATTTGTACTTGTATGGGCATCCGTAAAATTGGATTCTGTTTGCCCGAACTTCTATTTAGTAAGTCGTCGCAACAGCTTTACTTGCGTTGGAGGTCAGAATTCAGAAGGCACGGTGCGATTAATAGTTAGAATTATCCATTGACAACCTTACGTCACAGCCGATAAGAGTTCGTGTAATGTGTTCTAACGCGATAATTATCGTGTCGAGTAGTAACGAATGCATCGCATAATTATTATGCTCAATCAATGTGATTTCATTGGTGATGGTTATTATCAAACAATTACTTCGCCCAGCGCATGAAGGATAAACCGAGCACATTCTGTATTACCAATGCATTTGGTAATTGGCACAAAGCCTAGAGATTATGTTATTCACTCTTAAGAAAAGCTAGTGTGAATGGACACGATGAGTTTTAATTAGTGTTCGTCAATACGTACGCGATAGTTTTGGTACGCACTTTATTCAGTCATTCAGTGAACAATTTGGATACATTGACAATGTCTTCTTAATAGAATTTCGTATTGATTCAGTTTACAATGCAAGAAATATGCGGCACCCTGGCAATTTTACATCATATCTGTAAGTAAAGAAAAATTCCACGAATAAATATAATACATAAATATAATACTTGCATTTTATAAGTCCAATTCTTGTGCACTGTTCGCATTAGGTTCTCTTTTATGTTTATCGGTTGATGTGCAAATATAGACTAATATTAAAATCAAGTTTCTCCAAAAGCTGATATACTAATAATTGTGTAATACGAACCCTCGCAGTAATGCTCGCACTCGCGGCGAGTCAAGAAATTATTATCATTTCCGAGGCAACCACCGAACGGAAATTGTACGCAGGAAGATATCGAAGGTTTGAATCCCCATCTCATCGTAAAAGTCGTACAGGGACCAGTTACCAATGACAGTATGCAACGTGATCCTTTTGAAAACATTGTACAATTTAATAACCCAAATGTAAAACGTACAATTACACGATCACTATAACCAACTATTTTACTTCCATGGGGAAGGTAAACGATCTTGGGCAGACTCCTAGTTTGAACATTTATATATTATTATATTTGGTACATTTTAACCACGAACATGTATAGATGCAAACACGTAAAAATGCAACTAAAAATAATGAAAGATTAATAGGGCTAGCCACGCACAGAGTCGATCTAAGATTAATTACCTTCCCCCTATAACTATCATTGATTTTTAAGATATACCGATACCTTCACCGTGTGAAACTTGAATTATCCCGTAGATACAAATAACGATAAGCAACGCATTTGTCCCCATACCGGAACTTGCAACGGATTCAAAATTCCTTCTCATCATAGACTTCCTAATTCTGCTCACAATACTTTATTCACACTATGTTCCTAGCACAACGCTCCCACGATGAACTGTGATGTCGAACTTAGGCCGAGCTGTTCCACCTCTCGGTAAATGTCAGCTTATCTGGCCGGTGACCTAGAGGATAAGCCTACCCAGCACTTTACCAGCTCCGTATAATTAGCACCCCCACCTCAACCGATTTGAGTTTTATTAGTTGCAATCGTTTGAACGTCGTTTGATAGTGTTTGATAGTCCAAAATAAACGTTTAATAGTCAACCGTTTATTTATAATTAAAGAAACAAATTTCTAGGGGAATTTTTTTGTATAGTTAGCACCCCCATGGTCGCAAATTTGATTTTAAACTATACCAGTTGATGTAAAATCGTTTGATAGTGATTGATAGTCAGGTACAAACGTTGATAGTCCAGTGCAGACGTTTGATAGTTATTCGTTTGCTTGCAATCAAAGAATTAAGTGCCTAGGGGAAATTTTGTCAAGGATAATACCCCTATAGTCGTGTATTTAATTATTATTTATATAAATACAGGTAGAAGCGTTTGATAGTATTTGATAATTAACTATTTTCATAGTCCGGCCTCAAGCAAATGCTTAATTTCGTCTTGACTAAGATCTTCTTATTCCAATAAGATCCTCATAAGACCTTGTGTATTTACACTCGGAGAATAGGAAAGTCTTAAGTAAAAAGTTGATGCCTGCTTTTGCTTAGGATATTCTTACGGAAGCAAATGCTTAAGAGTTTCCTATTTCACGTTGTGCAATCTTCGGAATTCTTCCGATGTATCAATCAATGATTGTAAGTGTTGGGAAAATTTTATTAGGTATACATCGTATATGATCGTATACATTATTCATGTTAAGTTTGGAAATATTATGTTTTGTGACGTGTGTGATAATCTCCGTTTGTTTGATCTTTTATTTATAATATGTGTGTTGTTATATTTTGTTGCTCGGCGCAGTGCTCAGAGTTGCGTTTTCATCAAGATCGGCGTTTGGACATATTGTTTTATGATATATATCGAGGATCTTACGCGATAAGATATCCGGCTTTATGCAGGTTTGGTTATATTTGACGCTTGCCATTGTGTTTCATTGTATGTAATCTGTTGCAGGACGAAGCTGCGCGAACCGATAATCCAACAGTGTCTTTCTTAGACCTAGGTAAAATTATACATTGTAAGAAGGAATTGCTAACATTGTATGGAGGAATTGCTAACATTGTATGGAGGAATTGATAACATTATAAGAATTCCTAATGTTCTTTTCCGCAAGCGAAGATTTCTGAATTTCTGAAATTACAAGGCTTTGTAATTTTTCTGTCGTAGTAGTCATTTCTGTGCCAGCCTCTACAGAGGACACAATTTGCAAAATAACTTGCCAAAATAGCACTTGTGCGAATTATTTTATTTTCTGTGGCTATAGTTTTCTTTAGTGTGTGTGTGTGTGTGCACATATTTAGTTAAATCTTTCCTTTTTAATATTTTGATTATATAAACACTAAACATGTCCAAAAAACATTACATCGACAGTGAGAAGAATTAAGCTATTGTTGCAACTATTAAAGACATTTGCTCAAATTAAAGAGAAAAAAAAAAGTGACGCAGCTGCACTAGCGGACAAAGAAGAGGCTTGGCGGGAAATTGAAGAAACCGATGAAGCATACAATACCTCACCAGTTATTATGACAATGGTGAGAAATCTGCACATATTTCCTAATTAGTTATGTTAACTGTACAAAATAAAATGGTTGATCATGTAAGGTGAAGTGGGGTAACTGCAGACTGGTTTTTGTAAACTTGGATTTTAAACTTATCTATTTTCAGTCTGGTATGTAAATACTTAAGGCACTCGGTATCAAATGCTTTGCACAGTTATTACCGGTGAATTAATATTACGTAGGCTTCTAATTTTCCTTGAAAATTTTCATTTGGATAGGTTATTGTACAAAATATCAACTACTCTGCACTTCCCCCGAAAATGGGGCAAGAGCGTAACTTAGAGCTAAAAATCTTTCAAACCTTCTTTCATGTGCGACCAGGGCAAGAGCAGAATTATTAATATTTGCCCTGTAACTCACTTACCCCACTCCATCTTATAAGAAAAATCTAGCATAATATATGTGGTTCAGATCATTTTATATATGCCATAATGTATTTTTTTTTGTAATATTCTGGTTAATTGTTATAGCCCTCTGTTGTCCAATTAAATAATTGCGGAGCAACATAAAAACTGCTCAAAGGAATGTCTCTAGAGAGGCAGGCTAGGCTTGCAACAGGTGGTGCACCGGAAACAGGCAATGCCACTGTGGCCAGATTTTGTCCCTCTGGTACCATACGGGCAAGTGTGCGTGCTTGTCTGTGATAAGAGAAGGACGGAACTATGCTGCGTCTCCCTTCCACCAACAGTCACACGGCGTTGGTGGAAGGGAGATGCAGCATACTGCCGTTCTTCTGTTCACGCGGCTCTTCACAGACAAGCACGCACACTTGCCCGTATGGTACCAGAGGGACAAAATCTGGCCACACTGGGCAATGCCACCATTGACCCAGACGTTTCCATGATAGTTCCGCACCTTATGGCCGCAACACTCTCGGTATTTACATCCAATGTAGTGCCAAAAATATTGCAGGGTAATTACATCCTCATTTCATTTATGTAATTACATAAAAGATAGATGTATAAAAGAAGGAAGTAACATATGTTTTTTAGAACGTACAACAGAAAGTGGCTGGTGGGACCCATGATGTGCAACAATTGCTCGAAAATGAAATTTTAATATTGGACTCGCCCAGAATAGAAGGTCCATATTTAGAATTGGACGAGATGGCAATACAATATGATGTTGTAGGAACGGCGGCAAACGAAATTGATAATGCTGTGGCCAGCACAACGGAAGGTACCTAAGCAGTCAAAATTTATGCATTTATATTTATCATTACTTTAACCATCAGTATTGATACACCAATATAAATATTTTCTATTTTTATTATACAGTATTTACATCAAGAACGGACAGAATTGTAGCTGAAAAACAGGTGAGACATCATATAAACGATATTCGTAAGCAAAAACATCAAAATTGATCGTTATATCTGTCTATCCATTACATTAATGTTATAAAAAACATGTATATGTTTCTCTAATGCAGGTGCACCAAGCCAGGAATTTCAAAAACGCCGCAGAATTGATCATAATCTAAGCGAGAAAGACTTGAAAATTGACGGGCTGAAACGAATTATAGAGCGCGAGGAAGAATTGGCAGATTTAAAATTGGAAAATTCCTCAAGACACTTATTTCTTTGATTGCAAGCAAACGACCAACTATCAAACGTTGGTATTGAATATCATTCACTATCAAACGATTTTACATCTATTGGCGCAGATAATAATTAAATTTTTCACAAAAATTTCCACAAAAATTCCCCTGGAGATTTGTTTCTTTAATTATGAATAAACAAAGAACTATCAAACGTCTGCACCGGACTATCAAACGTTTATGCCCGACTATCAATCACTATCAAACGTTTTTACATCTGTTTTCGTAGATTAATAATGAAATGCCTACGACAAAATTTCCCCTAGGCACTTAATTCTTTGATTACAAGCAAACGGCTAACTATCAAACGTTTGTATTGGACTATCAAACGCTATCAAACGATTTTACATCAACTGGTATAGTTTAAAATCAAATTTGCGACCATGGGGATGCTAACTATACAAAAAATTCCCCTAGAAATTTGTTCCTTTAATTATAAATAAACGGTTGACTATCAAACGTTTATTTTGGACTATCAAACACTATCAAACGACCTTCAAACGATTGCAACTATTAAAACTCAAATCGATTGAGTTGGGGGTGCTAACTATATGGAGCTGTCTGTGCCTGGTCTATCTTATTTCACGTCAGCGCTGTGCTGTGAAGACAAAACGATTACTCTGTCGGTACGAGGTCACTGACGCAACGATGATCGGCTGATTTTCCCTTATGACTCATCACGAAAATTACGATTCCACCTAATAATAAAGTCTGCTAGGTTATTCCCTGGCTAACGTTCATTTTTTGAATTGTTTTTCGACGGAAATGGATGAGCATATATAATTGATGGAAAACACAGTGTGAAGGTTCTCTTCATGCGTATGTTTCTATGTTTTAATCTTACATAGTTATCAGAAGTGATGCTTCGGAAATACATGTTACGATATTGTGAACAGTTTCCTATGTATATGGATTAGGTGTGCGGCTAATGAATTATATAGATACAAATTTCAATTTAATGTCAAATCATATGGAGGGTGTAGATAGTCAGAAGGCGAAAACGCTGTATATACACTGGAACCTTCTTCTCTGTCTCACGTAGAGGAAAGTAACAATTCTGGACCAGATTCCCAGATCCCAAAGTCGTTCCCTACCCTGGGCCTTATCTATTCAGAAAAAATTACATTTAAATAATTTTTCGTTCGACTAACCGTTCAGTGTCATAACACCAAATGTTAAGAAGTGTCTGTGATAGAGGCAGTAAAGTAGACTATTGGTAATGTGCTGGCTCTGTGGTGAAAGATTTAGTAAAAAAAGTTCATAACTTTTTGCCACCTACCTATTCCATTCGATAGAGGGTTTGCGCCGAAAGCGACCCACTGACTGTATTAAATATGTCTCGTACCTGCATAATCACTTGGGTAATTTACTTCGAGCGCTACTTAAGTCACCTACACATTTGGACTCATCAGAATAGAAACAAAGGTGACTGTTATATGTCTGTACACATGACGATGCTTTGAGTCAAGAAGCGGGGAGTTTCTACTAGTCCTTTTTATCTCACGGCTAACTTGTAAATGAAGTAACATTTTTTCATGAATTTTATTTTTTCCTCTATGTAGGATTTCTATAACGATGAAGACGCGTAGGGGTTCCGACCGAAGGGGTTCCTGCAAATTATACGCACGCAACATGTTTCCTGCCTCTACTTTTCCGTGCGATTCTTGTTGCGCCCCATTATCACTTTTCTCGCCAGAGTTCAGAAAGAAGTTACCCAACAATTTCAATATTCTGAATTATACTTAACGGGGAGATATTTCCAATTGTTTCCCGCGCAGCCCGAAGAAACTGTCGTGGGGAAGGAATAATTTGATAAAATTGCTTGAGCGGGTGGACGACTCCATGCAAGCATTTCTACAAGCAGTCGTCGTTCATCCTTCGAGCTGACAATGGACTTCTTCAGAAATCGGTACTACAATGTAATCCGACTAACTTTATCCGCGGCGGGATTATGGCCTTATCAACGTTGGCCAATTCGGTTTTTGAACATGAGTCTCGTAGCCTCATTGCTTGCAACAGTTGTTTTTGCACTGGTAGGCAAAACGTTGTTGCTTCACTCCGTTTGTGCGATTTGTTCATTAAATGTCTTTGTATACCGAGAATTTACTTTTAAGTCTCTTTTCCTGCTTGTAGATTCTCAAAATGACCACGACAAAATTGACATTATTCTCTGTTGCCTACTCCCTGCAATACATTGTGCCGTCTGTTGTAGCTACAATAGACCTGTGTTATCTGTTCATTTGCAGTAAAAAAGTAAACCCCATTTATTTTTATCAATTTTACATTGTAATCGTCCGAGTATACATTTCATTTTCGAGTTGAATCAGGACGAGTAGATTCAATAGAGAGTTGAGCGATTAACTCAATGTTTCGTCGCACTCACAGATGAGAGAAATGCTTGATTATGTTAAATGTGACTGGAATTTGTTTGAACCTGTTGACACAAGGATCATGCAACCGTACGCTGAGATGGCAAGAATGTACACGCTGCTACTGACAAGTAACTGAACATTCTTAATTGCTCTCATTCTTTAGACGATTGCGATATGGTGCTCCGTATATTTTAAATGTTCTTCCAAATATACTTGTTAACATTTTTAGCAGGTTCTGTTTTGTGGCCCCTCAGTCAGGTCGTCATGGTGATTACGTTTGACAATAAGAAGCCCGTTTTGGGGTCAAACGGAACGTTCAGAATTGAAATTCCTTATCCAGCAGAGATTCCTTTTATCGAGTACGAGAAGTACTATTATCATATCATTACTCTTATTTTCCTTATTATTTTGTATATAGGTTTCGTTCTGGTAGGAATCTGCGCATTGTTCCTTTCCACGGTTCATCACGCATGTGGAATGTTTCGTATTGTTGGGTGAGTAACGTAACGTATACGTAACGTAACGTATACATTTTGCTAGAAGAGGTTTTTTCAAAGTTCGTTTCCCGTAGGCATCAACTTGAGAGTATGTTCGACGATTTAGAAGAGGACGCTTTCAGTGCTTACGATAGCCATGCGAATTTTAAACTTTACCGCAGTATAAGTTTTCATAAAAGGGCCATAGAGTGGGTATATCGGATAATACATTATCGCCAAATGCAATTTTGTGGTAATTGTATCTACCGTTTGAGTCATACTTGTCATTTTACAAAGGTTGACGGATAAAATCAACGTCTTCTATGGTCCCTTGTTTATTTTTGAAATGGGTTTTTGTATGATGTTTCTCACCATGAACATTTTGCTTGTGAGTTATTTTGCTCCTGATCTAGTTTAAAAAATATGATCCATCACTTAAGTCAAAGCACCGCCGTTTTGCTTTGAAAGGTTGACGTTTTTATGATAGGTACCTACACGAGACATTTGATAATTAAGTCTTAACCATGCATGCGTATTGATGAACTTTAGGTGTTTCGGATCCGGACACAGAACCCCGACGCTACTTTGGCTATTACATGTGCATTAAATTTATTTTTGATATTCATGATCATATTCTGTTTCTCATACCTGGGGCAGAATTTGCTAAATCACAGCAGCGACATTTTAGGCAGAGCGTGAGTATCGCCATGTTAACAATATCGTACATGATAAGTAAAAGATGATAAGCGCTTGATTAACATTGAACATTTACTTTAAACCGAATCGAACAAAGAAAATTAGCATTGCATCCTCGATCCTCAAGAGATTATTAAAATTTTTAGTTACACATCCCGTTGGTATGTCGCTTCTTCGAGTGTGCAAAAGTTATTAATACCAATAATGGCGAGAAGTTTGAAATCATCAGGAATAGCTCTAACTAAGTCGATCACAGCGTCTTGTGAACTGCTGATATCGGTAATTTAGAAATTCTTACGTTTTTCTTACAACACACGCAGGCCGATGTACAGAGACGTTAATTTTTATTCAAGATACTTCAGGGATCTATATCTTATTTTATGGCTCTCAATTCTCTGTCACAATCGTAATTCTGATTTTGTACAAAAGACGGTGTAATGTGGTGTATTTTAGTAGAGACAAGTCAAAGTACACAAACAATGTAATCTTGTAAATGAATGTATTAACACTCAGAAAGCTAAAACGCTGTGTATACACTGGAACCTTCTTCTCTGTCTCATGTAGAGGAATGTAACCAATCTTAGACCAAGCCTTACAAGGAGAACGGCTCACTTCCAGTATTCCATATTTTTAACTGGTTCCATGTGTATTGCATCCTAGCAATGGTACGTGTTTTCATACGAAGATTGGTCTAAGATTATTTCCCTTCCCCCATGCATTCATGGCAAAATTATTATATCCATGTAAAGTGTGTCCACTTGCGTCCTACAGTATACAGCCTTTTTACACACACAAGTAGTAATTGGCCTTTTGAATATTTCCAAGACTGTGTCATCGATCAACGTGACATTATCTTCAAATACAAACACTTTGAATTTCTACCCTCACTAGCGCGTTCGGTTTTTTTATTGTGGACCTTCGCCAGTAGCCCTATTGTACCACATTTTTAATTTATTAAATTACAGTGGTGATGGGATATGTGTACAGAAAAGCATATTTTCAACACATGTCAGCAATCACCATACGACAGATTTCTTCAACGTAAAGACATGCGGTCTGACACAAGTGAGGCCGGACCAATTTTTTTTTGCCGCGATCTCGCAGCTTTACTGGGACCAGACACGATAAAGAAGCTGGGTTAAAGGTGCTGATTGGGATTGAGGGATGAATCGGAGAATATTTGTAATGAATTATCGGTACTCACTTGCAGTTGGTCGAAGATGTTTTATAAGAATTAGTGAGGCTATGATGTTGACAGTTTTACAGGTTCACTGATTCTAGGCTATCGTATTAAACGAACAATGATTCGTAAAAGTTTAAAAACCCGAACGCGCTAGTCGTGGCGCCACATGGGTGACGTGGAAGACCACGTGAAAATTTATATTTCGGGAATAAAATACTTATACTAGCAGATTCGTAGAATGTTCCTGTGTTCGAATGCATTACACGCATTGGAAGCTTCATTGGGTGATAAAATATAAGTAAAGGTCACATAAATAACGCAATGCGTGCATACATAATTCATACACAATATAGTTAAATATTATAGAAGTATGTTTAAAATATTTGTAAGTGAATATCGCTTACCGTTGTGTAGTTGTTAGAAAGAAAAAAAAGATTAGCCTTACTGCGCGCGAACCTCCGACAAAAGTGTCCAACGATGTCGCAGATGGGTGTAGATTAACCAACGAGCTACTCGTGCTGTTGGCTTGTCGCTCAATATTTTTCAAAGTACGGTGCACACAGACTTTCAATAAACTCGAAATAACTTAATTCCCTTTATTTGTACATTGCTCTCTCGCATGCGAAAACATAGAGCATCGTATAACTGACTGGCAATATCAAGAAAACGAAATTATTTTAAGTATTCAATAAGTTATTACACGAAATATGTCGTAAATATCGGTTTTTATTTATTTGAACTACGACGCACACTACCAAAAAATCTAAAAAAAATGTATGGTACTACTTATGCCAATACTTCACTACAGCATTTATAAAAATTCTGTGGGTTGGAAACTTCAACACGTAATTGGAATTTGTCGTGTTTTTGGGGGGTTTTTGATTTTTTATGCTTAGGATTTGCTAGACAAAAATCTGCAAAAATTCCCAACCATAAATTCACGTGTTCTGAATATTCTCAATTTTTTCAGAAGTTTTCCGCACCGCTAAATACGGAAAATGTGTCAAAAACTGATTTTTTTATTTCCCCTATAACTACCCTTCTGATGGAGATATCTGGTTTAAACTTGGCATAGAGCGTTTTCTTTTCATCCCCTATCGAATGACGCCTTGCGAGATAAATTTGGTACAAGTGCATTTTTGACAATTTCAGCCGGCCAACGCTCAGCCGAAAGGTAAATTCGGTACCGCTGTCCACTGTGGCCAGATTTTGTCCCTCTGGTAATGTAGAATTGCCCTCTTCTGGGTTGAGAATGGAGTGAATCAATATATTTCATCCCTTACATGTTTCAAAACAATTAGTTTCCTCATCAGGATTCTACAACATACAAAAGTGAACTAATGTAAATGTCTATTACATTTTCGTTGTAGATCTAGCGGATGTATCCTATTGTGGTGGTACTCACGTAAATTGATATAGGATGCGGTATTGAGATGGTATGTTTCAAAGTTTAGCCAATTTTTCCTATGTAGCGCCCTCAATTTTTTGACATTGCACAGTGTCTGAAAATAAATCAGTGCGTTAAAGAAACCATGGCCAACAATATGCAAAGCTTACATAATTTTCAACATTTCTCACATTGTAAAATTTTAACTCTCCAAGATTTGACACATTTCTGCATTTTAATTTTGTAATATTAACTAGTCTCACCTGTCTTTGCCAATCGCTGATTGGGTTAGGATCGTTTCGTTTCACGTTAGAACAATATTTTGGATGCTTTCTAATACAACACATACTTACGGATGAATATATTTATGTCAAATTATATGACTCGATGTCTCCCAAAAAGTGTTTGTGGTGTCGGTATGTTTACCTTTAGCAGAGTGAAGGGCCGGCATTAAACGTTTCAACCTCACAGATAGCAATTTTTCTTAAGGATACGGGGGCGCACCGAAGAAAAAAAAATGTTGCAGAAGAATTTTCAGAGCGCGGCACCCTACAAGGTACCCACTTTGCAGGATAATAGGCCCGGCACTATACGTAGTACCCTGCAGGACCGTCTGTGACTCCACCTATTCAATTGGCTTCATTCCCCAGATCCCGATCTCGCATCCATTGTATATAGATCAGTGCGTTGCAAAGTTAGGCAAATTTTTGAGCATCGCGGGTAATAGGGGGGCGAAGGGAAGTAAACTACATCGGTCGAACGATGGTGGCGCATCATGCCAAAGCCACCTTCAAATCGCTTCAAGCATCTCCAATCCATAGTATATATATCAGTGTCTGAAGCATTGAACTATAGAATATCTGGAACGCGCACGGCCGTATGTACAGCTGCAGTCGACCCGCGCCGAGAGAGAAAGAAGATATTTTGGTATTCTGTCCTTTGTTACCTGTACTACCCTTTCAATAATGTTGTGTACGCCGTTAAAATATACGGAACTGAACTATCTTTGCTGTACTATCCTTTTGACAAAAGGGTTTATGGTAAGTCGTAATAAAAACAGGATATGTATTATTCTATTCCTAAAATGTTAATGGGTGAACCTGAACGAGGAAACACTACTTTCAAACGCATAAAAAACTTAAAAAAAGTAACACCGACTTGAAAAATTGAACATTATTTTATATTTTTCAGTGCATTTTTGAAGTCTGTTAAAAAGGATACTTTCTCAAACAAAATTAATAATATCAATCAAAATTATTATAATATTTATTTTATTTATTGTCTATGTCTATTTGGAAAAAAACAAAAAATGAGCAAGTATTATATTTTTACATCCAGCATGATGAACAATTCCCAAAGGAAAGCAATTTCGATATGTATTAACAATTAACCTTCACTACCTCTAAAACAAAAAATCATGTGTAATTTTAATGCGTTTGATAATATTTTTCACTTTGTTTTGTGATCATATACATTAATTTCTGTGACATACTGACATCACCTACTGAAATATCTAAATAGAAGAGAACAACTCTTTTCGAACCGGTCATATCTAGTCAAATCTCTGTGGAACTTACGTCGAAAGGCGCAAATCGACTGTATGTCCCAAAGGTCCAGTGGTAAGAGTGAGACAGAATACCAAAATGTCTTTCTTCTCTCTCTAACAGCGAGGCGCGGCTGTTCCTGCATCCGTGCGCATTCCAGGTAGTATATAGTTCAATGGTCTGAAGTGGCTTCACTCCCCTCGCCATATGGCTCCGTCCTCTTTTTCCTATGTCCATGATTGGGCACGCATAGCCAGCACGGGATCTCGGATCCATTGTATATAGATCAGTGCTAAAACCGCACACTTGGCGACCGTAGTGGGGGAAAACGCAAGGTGTGTGCGTGCAGTGTCTGTGAGCGCCGCGTGCGCACCGCCGAGGCTTCCTTGTACGACTCGAACACCCTCTTCCCGCTATTTCGGACCAGTGATCTCAGAAGTGACATCCTGCCATCCTGCCGCATGCGGCACGCGTGGTGGGGGAAGAGAGAGAATTAGTATGCGTCGGGTCCGTGAGAGCTACGGGCCACTCGATTGGCTCGTAGCTCTCACGGCATGCACGCTTACTACGTCTCTGTGTGTAGCAGGATGCCACTTCTGGGATCACTGTTTCGGACCATTTTGTGCTAATTTGATTGGGTTTCCGCGAATGACGGGAGTGGGGATGCCCGCGCACGTGTCGCCCTCTCCGGTGTTCTGGTCCTCTTTCTTTCCGAGAAGTTAACGCAGTTACACGTGCCTTGCGAAGTGTGCTACGGGTTTTCTTTGAGTGTTGCGAATTTAGGATATTCCTTCCTTGCGCTCGTGCTTCGTGTGCGGTGCGTTCACCCTCCTGTCCAGCGATCGTGGCGGCGTATCCCCGCGCGCGCTTTATGCGATCGCTTCCTTATTACGATCTGCTCCTATTGTGGAGAAAAACGACGCTTTTGCGTCTTCCGGTTCCTTTTCCCGAATTCAAGTGACGATTCGTACGTCCTACACTCAGAGCCTGTCCCCAGGTATATCAGCACCTGCCTTGCTACTCCGTTTGGGAGAGCATTTTCTAATATTTTACATGGTCCTTCGAGCCGGATACGGAGAGTAGAGTCTGAGTCTGAAGCACGTGTGTAGTGGTGTGGTGGTTTGTCTGCCTTCTCGAAATCCTACTACACATTTCCGCATGTGTCCGAGGTCACAGTGACCTGATTGTGTTTACACGTGGTTCGAGCGTCACGCTCCGCACGTAACCGACCAGTTGCCGCCATCTTAAGGCCCTCTTCTGCGCCGATACTTGACGCAGTGACGTAGCGCTGCTCTAACCCTCCCTCCCATATCGAGGATGACGAAGATTGAGCAGCTGGTAGGGGCGCAGAGCGACTGCAAGGAACAGCTCGCTTACTCGCTCGCCAGCTTTATGAAGTTGCCGAAGCCAAGACGGACTCGCTCCGCATTGGAGAGTCGTCTAGCCGACGTCAGTCGTGTCTGGGAAGAGTGCCGTGCCCGTCACCAGGAAATCCTCGGGTTAGCCGATAAAACTTTCCGGTTGACCAATAGATACTTCGTAGACCGTACGTTTACAGCATTGACGGACACGATGTACAAGACGCGTGACACCCTTCTCGAGCACCTTGTGGCTATACCACCTGCCGTCCCTAGTCAGGCCCCCGCAGAGGGTGCTAACCCTGCAGCACCTGCAGTGTCTAAGGTTTCCTTGGCTTCTCTGCAAACCATTCCGTTGCCAAAATTCTGTGGTGATATTACCGCATGGACGCACTTTAAAGAAGTCTTTAATAAGCTCGTTGGTTCACGGGCAGATTTGGACGACCTGGAGCGGCTGCATTACCTCAAGTCAGGCTTAGAAGGAGATGCTGCTCGCTTATTAACAAACACCGCGATAGTCGGGACGAACTATCCCGTTGCGTGGGAGATCTTGAATGATCGTTATGAACGAAAACGGGCCATTCTGTACACGCATATGCAACGCATAGTTGATGTGCCCCGCATGCAGTCCGGTTCGGTGCGCGAATTAAAAGGGTTGCTAGATTTGGCCAGGGAAACTAGGGCCGCGTTTCTCGGTCACGGACGTATCGATTCCCTTGGAGAAGACTTTTTTATTTATTCCCTAGTGTCCAAATTGGATAAATCAACCCGTCGCGTCTGGGAGCTCTCTCTTGGAGACGTTAATCTTCTACCGAGCTTCACTTTGCTTTCCGATTTTTTGAATTCGCGCATAGGTGCGTGGGAAACGTCGGACCCACCCGGTGCCACCGACAGTCCTGTGAAGACGGGTAAAGCTAGGAGCGAGGTCATTCGCTCGCACCAGTCCTGCACGGAGCGACCTACGGGGCCTCCTAGTATACGTAACGCGCCGCGTACCAAGACAGAGGGTCTATGTGCCTGTTGCGGGGGATCTCACCTCACTTATCTGTGCACGCAGTTTTTGTCTCTGCCTGTGCCTAAGAGAATTTCTCTAATGCAACGTCAGCGTCGGTGCATCAATTGTTTTTCCTTCGGCCATCTCGGGAAAAACTGCTCCAACAAAAATCGCTGTCGACATTGCCAGCTCCAACACCATTCCTTGCTGCATTTGCAGACAACTACGGCTCCTTAGCTTGTGGCTATTCCTCCTAACTTGACCCCCTCGATGCCAGCATCGTTTTGAGAGTGGCCATAGTCCATGCGTGCACCTACACATGCATGCTCACTCACAAGACGATGCTTCATTTGTTTGACGACCGACGAAAACGCACACAAACAAGCAACAGTGGCACGGTCAGAGCAGTTACGATGTGTGTCAAGAGCTGGTGTTTCAAACATGTTTCGCTTTTTCGTCCGACAACTATATTAAATTTGGAAGACTAAACACTAGAAGTATCAAGGGGGTGAAAATCTCTTCTCTGGCACTTTGTAATAGAGTGATTATATATTAATGAAACACAAAATGTTGTTTAAAATAATATCTTAGATCTTAGAAAATAACGGTATATGAAATGAACTTTCATGACAGTTCTGGGGTAAGTGCGGAGGAGTCAATCTCCGTCCTTTTTCCAACAGGTAACTCAGTGTGGTCCAAGATCCGCACCTAGGTGCGATTTCGAGTCCCCACCCGACTACCCGTTGTTATGGTGACGGACGACGCTGAGTGCGTCACATGATCGCTTGCGCTGAGCCGGTAGAGTATATGGGGGGCGGGGAGGGGGGTCGGTGTTGCGTCCAGCTAGTGGAGGTGGAAGCAGCCGCGTGAGGGGCCCCACCGTGACCACACTGAGGTAACTCTTGCTCCGATTTTCGGTGAGATCCATTCTCGCATTTGTTTTTATGTCCACTCTTTCTATACGGGTCAATGCCCCGAGGTGAGCATATGCTCGTCAGCCGTCAGCCCCTTGATACCTCTCAAACAAGTGGCATAGCAATGCGTCAACGCATGGCACTCTTCAATTAGCGCGTGTCATTGGTCAAAATTCGCAGCTGCGCTAATAAATAAAACGTCTTGAAAAGATTTGATCACTATATATAAATAAAAGCCAAACGAGGGAAGTTGATTCTCTTGGTGCTTCTAGTGCTGATTTTGTAAAACTCATTGTAGCTGTCTTCGGCGTGGTTGCGTGCGTTTTCGTCGATCGCTAAACAAACGAAAGCATGACCTTGAGAGTGGATATGCATTTGTAGATGCACGCATGGACTGCCTACTCTCGCAGCGATACCGTTGTTGCTATGCGATGTATTTGTCGATGTAGCTGAGTGCCACTACTGACAAATTGTTTCGGACTACAGAAGATCGACCAAAACTGCGACCATTGTAACGGCAGCCTTATTTTCAATCTCACCTATAGCGATAATGACCTATACTGCAGATTTTTCCGGGCACCTGTTCTCCAATTGTCAATTTCATGTATCTCACACAGCTTCAAATGGTGGAACAAATGAGCAAATTGCAATGAAACTATACGTGAACTTCATTTGGACATACAATAATATATATTCCAAATTCAGACCAACAAGACATGGTCAGGTTTGTATATCAAAATTTCCGCGTCCAATGTTGTACATATATTTTTACGGTTAACGTTGAATAGTTGAACATTTATTAAAATTTTAGTGAACTTTTTATCTTTCATTTTATGTTTCGTACACCATTTTCTGCCGTCGATAGTAATTTTGCTTCTAATATTTTTAAACTTAAAATTCCACTTGAAATCGTCTGTAAAGAGAGCTTGACTTGCCCACACACGCGTGACATCTCATGATAATAGTTCAGTATGGTAGTGATTCGGCATCAGTTTCTTACTCTGGCCGCAATATATTCTAGAGGGCGCCCGAGAACAGCGAATTTTGCTGGAGACACAAACTCTAGAGCCCCTCGGCCGTGTGACAAAAAATTGCATTGCATGCTGTGTCTATTCTATACCTCGTCTGTGGGTGAGTCACCGTGTTTTTCGCGACACCCATTCCCCATCGTCCGGATGTGACGACTTCCTCACGTCCGGCCAGGTGCAGTTCTAAGAACTATTTACTCTTGAAATTAAACGTCACAGGAAGAACTATATACTCTTGAAATTAAATGTCACACTGAATTCTCCGAAATCCTATTTAGGTCAAGCTAGCCGTCCCGACTATCGACGAATAATCGTGTGACAAAAGAAACCGCGATGCTTCAACTGTACTTACTCAGTTTGATTTACTGCCGATTATTCTACGAATTATTATATAGGTCAGACCAGCCGTGTGCCGGATATGGTCTTATCTACGTCAAATTAGAGTATAAAAGGGAGCCTACGACGCTCCAAGGAGCTCATTGCCAGTCTAAATTTGCCAGTCTAAATTTGCCAGTCTAAAAGTGCCAGTCTAAAAACTTCAGTCTGAAAATCACAGTCCTAAAAAGTGCAGTCTCAACCATTCAAGTAAAGTGCCGATATTCTAACTGTCTAAAAATCTAAGTCTTCGCTGCAAGTTAAACTAGGCGAACAACTACGTTGCATTCCGCTGCAGCTACGCCTCAGCGCATCGCTCACAAGCCGCTCTGAACGTAAGACAATACGTGGGCAGAATTTGTACCATTTCTATATATTTTTAAATAATAAATAGACGTATATATTTGTACATCTGTACCAACCACTGGATCCCTCCATGTCTGCGCATCGATCCGCCCGCCAGGTAAATACCTTGACTATTGCCCGTCAAGAGTAAGTTCGGGTGGTTAACGTTCAAATCTCCGCGGAAACAGGGTCGGATTAACCCACTTTGGGGCCCTAGACATTTTCTTCTTACTGGGCCCCCTCCCTCTCCCACAAGAAATAGGGCATACAAAAAATGTAAAACAATAAATAAACTAAATAATGTCAAAAACTAAAACAAATCATAAATTTTTATTAAAATATTTAATACACAACAATAATTTTTAGTTTTTCTAGAAAATGTCGGTTTGTTTACAATTTTTGAAAAATGTCTAACATAAGTAACAATATAAATATGAATAAACATTATTTAAAATTTCGTTTTCTTGTCTTTAAATCTGCAAAATTATCAATAATTTCATCATAATTAATATTTTCTAAAGTATTTTGTTCAATGTATAAAACAGCTAAATAATTTAATTTTGGTTGAGACGTGTGGCTCTTTCGATTAATAAATCTTGTTACTATTATTTTGTTACGAGACAACACCAAATACACACACAAACAAGACCATTAGAACCATGCCACAAGCAAATGAAGAGAGCTTTTAGAATATTCTTAATAACAAGCCCGTCACGTAGCAACAGATCTGACCCGTGGCAACGATGCTAGTTGATCAGGCATAGATGCTTAGCAACGGGCGGTTTAAAAATGCGGCGCAAGAGAGAAGATACGAAGAAACATATAAAATACATTTATTTTAAATTTTAGAATTCACAATAATCATATAAAAAGCAATATATTTTTGTTTATTTGTTTATTATATATAGTTGATCAACAGAAAAGTAAACTATCTTATTTACAATTTTTTTCAAAATACACAGTTTGACCGGGCCCTTGAACAAAACCGGGCCCTTCAAAAAAACCGGGCCCTAGACATTTGTCTCATTTGTCTATGCGATGACCCGGCCCTGCGCGGAAATACTCGAAACTCACGCAGAAATCGAGACAGAAGTCGATTATTCTCGAAGGGTTTCTCGGAACTTTAGTTCCTCACCTGCGATAGGCCGATCCTCAATCAAACGACAAATTCCGGCGCTAAGGAATCAAGACGACCGACAGGGAGGAGAAATTCCAATTCCCCACGGGATTCCGCGCCGAGTCGTAACACGGCGTACAAGAAGTGTGCATTCCGCGGTGGCTTCGTTATGTCGCGTAATAGATCAAATATATCGCATCATAGTTTTCCGGTCAAGGACAAAGACAATTTGATTGAATGGAAAGTTGATAGTGGAAATGATGACTTTGCGAATCTATTCGACGTAATTCTTAAGAAGCGGTATTATTTGTTCTAAGCATTTCACGGATACTACGGATAGTAATCAAACAGTTACATTTAAGTTAAAAAATACTGGCCGTACCAGTATTGTACGATTTGTCCCTCGATAACAAGGAGCCTACGCGTGACCAAATAGGGAAACGTCGTAGATCCGTTTCTCGAATTCCAGAGCAAAGAAGACAAATTGAAAAATTAGAGTTAACGACGCGGAGACAGCGTAGGTTGTAAGCAAAAAAAAATAAAAAAATTTTAGTGTTGGAACGCAAAGTAATGTCATGCGAAGTGACAAAGTCACAATTCATTGAAAACATAGGGCAGAAAGTTCCGGAAAAAGTAAAAACGATTTTATCATAATGCAGTTGTATCCGTATCGCATTTATTCAGAGGAAGAAAGGCAAATTTGTCTTTCAATGCACTATTCGTCACCCAGTTTATTCAGAAAACTTCGCGACGATTTCGGTTTCAATTTACCGTGCAATAGTATAATCAGCAGATGGTTTGGAAACCTCGATATGTGGCCAGGCGTTTGCATGACTTTCTTTGCGCAATTAATACAAACAAAGGTATCGTGCATGGATCCTTCTGAACGAAATTGCGTATAACTGTTCGACGAAATGACGATAAAGAAATACTTTGATTTCGATTCAAGGACATAAAAAATCGAAGGTTTTGAAGATTACGGTACCTTATTTAGTTCACAAATGAAACCAGGCACACACGCGTAAGTTTTTCTGATTTCTGGCTTATTTTATAATTGGAAACAACCGGTTGCTTATTTTATAAGTAGCAGTTGCGTTTCAACTATAAATTTATAAAAAATGCTTCTTACGGTAATTGGGTAATTGCTGCCCTCCGTAAATATTTCTTCCACGCAAATATTTTCTGTTGCATGTATTATATGTAGGATAGCTATTCTTAGAAGTCGTTTTGCCATATTGTATTCTACTTTTTTGACGTTGCAGTAACCTTATTTCACGATCGTATCCGGCTTTATGTGTCATTTTAATGGTTACGTTTGATTGTTTTACAAATTCAACTAAATCACTCGACTGAACCACTCGACCAAACACTCGACTAAACCACTCGACTAAATCACTCGACTAAATTACTGGCTACGTCTAAACGCACCTTAACGCACCTTAAAGCTGGCTTACGGGTATGTGCAATTGGTTGCGATCAAAGTTCTGGCAACAGATCATTGGTTGATGGAAAAGTTTCATTGGAAAACCCATTCATTACATGTGAAAGGGACAAAATTTATATTCTTCATGATTATTGCACATATTCAAAAACATTCGAAATCATTTCTTGAAATATGATTTTATGATTACCTAATAATTCAATTGCTTCGTGGTCAGATATACCAGCTCTGTGGGAACTTGAACGACGCAAAGGCACTAGAGCAGCCGTCAAATTATCCGAAAAACATTGTTACGGTCGCCCCGAAAATTTCGAACCAGGGCAGCACCATTGGGTGAGGCGGTCGCCCAGGATATGACCCCAACCATTGAGTGTGTCAGTGGCTCGCACGCTCTACCTGTATTATTTGAGCCACGAAGAAGGTGAGAGAAAGAAAGGGAGACAAAATAAATTGTAATAATCACCAATCTAAAACAGCCTTTCTTTTTTAAATAAATATATTATAAATTTTATTTAACAGGGTAATTGTTTTTTTTATAAAATATAGAAATAAACAACTTTTTAGTTGTTACGAGCCAAGGCGTGTGGCGAGTGTTTTTAGGCACAAGCCTGATATGGTTGCGTGATAAGTTATCGGTATGGTAGGGATTCCTTTATTCAGGGCGGCCACGACGTGAATGCGTCGGGAAGGCTGAGCAAAGAATTAGGAGTTTCCTATGACAGTGGCGGCCACGACGCGAATGCGTCGGGAAGGACTGTCCTAGGCAGAGCCGGATCTAGGGCCTTAAACCCTTGAGGCAAAAGGCCAAATATGCGCCCCCATTTGCTAAATGTTTCCCTATAACTAAGCAAATAGAACAATTTAAAAAAGAATAATATTAAAATTGATTAAATTTCAAAACACAACATTAACTTCATAATTTTTTATTCTAACGGGTCCAATATTTAAAATTGCACTTTCCTTGCTTTAACTGAAGCAAATTCATCAATTACTGACTCATAATTGATAGTTTTACATAGATTGATAATGTTGCTATATTTGTTTCGTTTTGTTAAGGGCTCACGCAACTCTTATACTTAACAGAACGACATTTTTGCGCCCCTCGTATTTTAAACTTGAGGCAAGAGCCTCATTCGCCTCGCCCTTAATCCGGCTCTGGTCCTAGGGATTGGTAATAGAGAAAACAGCGGCGGCCACGACGTGAATGCGTCGGGAAGGTCTGTCTTGTAGGAAAAGGTGGTTAAGAACAGCGGCGGCCACGACGTGAATGCGTCGGGAAGGGCTGTCTTAGGAGGATCGAATGTTTAAGAGAAAACAACGGCGGCCACGACGTGAATGCGTTGGGAAGGGCTGTTTTCGAAGGAAGTTTAAGAGCAGAGGCGGCCACGACGTGTATGCGTCGGGAAGGTCTGTCTTTAAGGAAAGGTGGTTAAGAACAGCGGCGGCCACGACGTGAATGCGTCGGGAAGGTCTGCATCAGAAACACCGGATTGGATAAGGGAAATATGACTCGTAATTGATTCTCCTCGAGCGGTTGTGGAGAATCTGTGGATTCTCTGATCTATCACGAATTTAAGATTAATGGTGAATGGTAAAGAATTCAATAAGGAGTAGCACAATCACTACAATTAACTTTGGTATATTGTAAGATGAAAAAATATATAAATGAAAGAGTGTTAACGATTGAATTGAAATTGAAATTAGAATTACTTACAAACTACTAGCTGACAATGCTAGGCGAATAGTTTCTTATACTAGATTTGTCCGAAGGGGACTAGTACCCGTTCTGGCAGTGAGTTTTAGGCAAGATCTCTACTTTTATATTGCAAGGAGTTAGGCTCGCTTGCAACAGAGTGCTCAATAGAGTTGACTCTAAAATTTTGCTCAAAAGGGAACTTGAGCCCGATCTTGCTGACAGTACTTAAGAGATGAACGTGAAACCCGAGTAGTCAATAGACTACGGCTCGACTTTACAGAGTTGACTCCCGTGGTAAGACTGCAGTTGAGCTCGCTGCAACTCGCCTTTTTATACTCGAAATCTTGAGAAACATGCGTGTGTCCGAGAGAGATGAAGATAGATGAAGTTAGTGGGAGAACTGCTCCCACTGCTAGGACGTGCTATCTTACTATCTAAACAAGGGCGGTAGGGACTCCAAGAGGAGGCTACGTTGAGTCCGTAAGAACGGAGGAAAACGGAGGGTCCGTATGTAACATAGTAAATAAACTAACCATAGTTGTACGTAATTAAAAAGTAATCAATATTTTTCTAAAATATCAATAATTTTCTGTATGACTTTCTTATTTTTGGTGACGACTGGTTTATTATTATCAGAATTTATTTTTGACAGCACTTGGATAATTCCTTCATGTCCATGTTCTGCGTAGTGTTTTGATAATACTTCGAATGACATTCCTGCCATTGCTAGTTTATTTAAAATTGTTGTGGATACCACATTTTTAAATACAGTCAAATGTGGTGACGTAAGTTTAATAATTACAATTTCTTTATAAAGCTTACAATTAGTAATGAGATCTACCTTCCGAATGAAGGCAGATGTTAGTTTTTCTAATATTTCTACATCGTATGTAGCTTCGTGAAAATTTTCTGTTGAATTAATTTGTAACAAATCTTTTGCCAAATTTTGAAGGTTAAATGCGCCTTTTCCTTTACGGTTGGGGAAGAGTTTCTTTAATTGAATATAAGTGTCTGAAAATCCAGTGATATTTGAGAAGCTGTCAATCATTGAATGTTCAATAATTGCTCTAACTAAAAACGAGGAATCAAATTTTGCATTGTGTGCAACACATATACACGGTTTGGGTGACCGATTCAAAAACTCAAGGAATTGAGTCAACGCCCTTTTTATAGGAATTGCCTTCACTTTCTTTCCACGATAAAATAACCTGCCATTAATATACTCTAAACCTGTGACTTGGGAAGCATTATAATCTATAGGCTGCGAGGGCTTTACATAAACACTAAATGTCTCGTTATTTAATTTGGCAGCAATTTGCAATATATCTGCAGTGTTTGCAAAACCTGTTGTCTCTAAATCAAAATACAGGAAATTACAATTTTCTTGGCATAATTTTATCGTTGGCAGTTTGTGATTGGTCAATTTAAGTTCAGACAGACTATTACAGTTTTCTGTACTCATTTCGATGTTTTCTGTACTCATCTCACAGTTTGACTAGTACTGCACAGCTTTCCTATTTAAAAAATATATATATATTAAAAATAGATAAAATACATAAAAAAATTAATAAAGTTATTAAAAATTGATCTGTTACTCTACAGAATTCCAGTAGAATACAATACATAAAAATTAAGAAAATTTACAATTATTGACAAAAAAATTCTTGATAATGACACATAGATGTTGAAACGTAGAATGTAGTTTGTTAGTGTGGGGATCGGAGTCCCCTAGCTTAGTCCTAGTGTAGTCTCTCTAACTTAATTTTGTTTTGAATGATGTCTTTTATATTTGTCATTATTTCGTTTTTTTCACTTACAGCTCTTCACCCAATTGTTCTATCTTTTCTAAGACTAATCGTTGTTCCTCTTCTACTGCAAGTTTCCAACTTTCTTTTGCTGTCTCCTCAATCTTGGCCCAATTTCCCTCGCACAAGATAAAAGCTTGTTCAATGCAGTGCAACCTATGCCAGCATCTATAACACCTGTGAATAAATGCTTGAGGTTTGATGTTTCAGTCACAGATATGAAATTTTATATCTTTTTAACAGACTTCGAAAAAGGAATTAGTCCATCAAATTGGTATTTCTGAAGGAGAGTGCCCTCAGCTCCGAATTCGTTGAAATTTGGTAAGACTATGTATTTTGACCTAACAATAACAATGTGAAAGTTGTAAGGGCCGGTTCCACCAACCTCGGTTAAATCGTCGGTTAGCTAACCATGATTCATTTTTAACCGAGACTTTAATCATGATTCCGTTCCACCAAGAATATTTCAGCCCCGGTTAGTTAACCGTATACCCTCTTCGCGTGCACTCTCAGAGAGTCTGAATTCCGTTGTAACTGCGACTCTGATTGGTTCAATTCTCAGTCTCATTTAGCAGGCGGCAAAGCAGGGTAACATAAAAATCCACATCATCGAGAATTTCAAAATAATTCACTCGGTCTTGGAATAGCCTTGCTCTTCGTCTTGGTTGATAATATTCATCTTCGTCTGAGGATGGCAAACACTTAGGACAAGTGACTGTACACTTCAAAACGTTCACCTCATTTAAAAAATGTATTAAATTTCCTCTATTGTGAGTTATGTTTCATTAGTTTTATTGCGGGTGGGGGAGAAGTAGGAGTAGGCAAGGCTTTCTTATTAAAACGTTAAGTCGGGATTCATGCTATGCTTTGGGTTTAGGCTAAGGCGGGGGGGGGGGGGGGGGGGGTGGACTGCGCATGCTCATGTACCTACGCAGGGTCGGCATGTTAATACACACACTATAATAAAATACACACTTTAGAACTTTTTTCCCCATTTAGAGCGACAGTTAAAACTTTCACACTGTTATTTTTAGGTCAAAATACATCTTATAAATTTCAACGAAATCGGAGCGGAGGGCTCTCTCCTTCATTCTGTTTTCATTGTTTCGTATAGTCATTGCTGAAATAGCATTCACTTTTCTTTCAATTACATTTTTTTTTGAAAATTTTCCTTTTTTTTCGAATGTGTTTTGATATATTTGGTAACCTTTTCTTCACACGACTTTTCACACCTTGTACTTAGGCTGAACTGCGGTACAGACGTTATCATGCAACGTTGCCAAGTTTTTACGACTGACGAAAGTATACTAGTGTGCACATATAATATGTATACGGAAAGTGTGCATGTATTGAATCAGGGCTGTAAGGAATTTCTTACGTAATTTAAGACAAATAAAATTAATAAAACGCTTCAGGAGTTTTCATAACAATATTTCCGTATTGTATAGAATACTAATTGATTGTTTGATTCATTTGCAATCATTATTGGGAATTATTTAATGAAGAAAACTAATTTTATTTCAAACGTGTTGGAGCCAATTTTTGATGCGACACCCAGCGCTAGTAATACCTTAACGGCCAGCGCGCAAGGAGAGATCCAAAGCGATACAGTTGTTAATACAGTATTTAGTCCGTTTTGCTTGCGACCCAAACATCGCTACCTGAAAAGGGCGAGCGGATGTTCGGCCCGCTTATCGCTTTTCTTCGGTCAACACCGGCCGCGATCGCCACATACTTTATATATAAGCCGCTTGGCTTCACCTACTTGTTTTTCCGTACCTTTTGCGTAAATTTCTTCAGTTCTCTTCAGTCAATCCAGTGTTACACAGCTAGTCTGCACGCGTCAATCATTGGCGTGTGAGAGCTTGTCTACTATAAAAATGTTGTATATTTTTAATATCATTAAAATATATGGAAATATTTATGTTTTTAATTCTACTTCGACAAGCTGCTCTTGGTTTCCAATCATATTATTACTTCTCCAAAGGAGGTGTAGAATACCTCGGTAGTAAGAATACGACCGCACACACAAGCGCGCGCGGGGATACGCCGCCGCGGTCGCCAGGAAGGTCGGAACCTCGTCAGGTGCAATAGGATTGCTCTGACGAGCGGAAATTAACAAAACAAAGATTACGCGAATTAAAGAAATACGCGCTTTTTAAGTGCACAAACACGCACTTGAAATTTAAGTCAAAGTAGGCGAAGATGCGGACGCACTCGCGGTAAAGTAATGCCCAATATGGCGGAAAGGTCAGCACAGCACGTGTCTCACCTCTGCAAATATTACAATGTTTCGGTACGGCGTACGAAAAAGAACAGAAGGACTCGCACCCGCGCGAATCGCGGAGACGCCGGAAGCGGAAACTCCCACCACCGACTCATTACCATGACCAATCAGGATCACTGATAAACGCAACGGACCAGACAGAGACAATCGAGTAACGCCTGGGCCTAAAAAAAGAACGCGACAGATTACGTCAGTGTTTCTCAAAGTGTGGTACGCGTACCCCCTGAGGTACGGGAAGAGTTCGGTGGGGGTACGCGCTGCACCGGGCTTTGGCTGCGCCTGGTGCAACAAGCAGCTTACTTTTGTATGATGCGTAGCCTACATGACACATGCGTGCATGCGTTTTTTTTTTACGGTGGTACTCAGTGTTACGAAAATTATAGAAGGGGTACACAGATGGTGAAAGTTTCAGAAACACTGGATTACGTAAACAAGGAGTGTACACAAGTACACTAGGTGCGAGGCGCACGGGACAAAAATTACAAGTTGAGGCGAGCAGCATGCGGATGGGTCCAAAAGGAAGCGCCAATCCCAAACACTGCGCATCATTAGGAGATAAGATAAGAGTTGTTGAGGCGTATAGATATAAGTCGTGCACGACATGCGCCGAATACAATTACAATACAATTACAATACACAGCAAGCGACGCAGGCACACACATAGAAATATATAATTTTGTCTCGTACGGCGGCGAACCGATCGATCGATGAGTACAACGTGAAACCATCGAATCGGTTTGCCTCGGCTTATTCACGCGCCTCTGATGACGTCATGCTCAGGCTGCCTCGTGCGCGTTCGTGCTCAGATGTAGGAGCACCTTTAAACGGAGCAAATTTGCTCAAACAGTGCAGCAGCGGTCCACACGGGAACGGGAACACACCCGGCCGCACGACGATGCGAGAAGGCGAGCGTCAAAACAAAAAAGGGGCGATCTGTTATGCAATAAAATTCAAGCTTCGCGACCCAATTATCTCGAGGCGTCATCGCGATTCGAGGGCACCTCTCGAGACGTAATCGCGACCCGAGATATATTGAGACGTTGTCGCGAAGGTGTGTGTCCTGACGCGTAGTCGCATAGGTGCAGGTGCGACCCGAGATATTCTCGAGGCGTTGTCGCACCACAAACAATTCATAATATTATATGTACCCAGATATGCATGTAATTAGGGTGATTGAAGGAATGTGAGTGAGTGCTTGGATGTGTGTCGAGATTGTATGTGTGCATGCGCGATTACGTGGTCTGTTGCCGTGACACGGCGATCGACCGATTTTCGCCGATTGTTAAGCTGCTTGTGTATGCGTGTGTACATGTTTGATCATTGACACGAAAATGCATGTGGATACGAAAAAAAGACTGATCCACGGGTGTCCCCGTACACGACTCCAAATGTAATCACTCTGTGAGACAGCAACGCAGAAAAAGGACGTGCAATAAAGATTTATATACGAAACCAAAAACTCGATGTTAAAGTGTCGATTTTTATACGAAATGAGAGTATAAATAAGCCCTAGAATAAGCATCGATGAACAGTCCAGTGCAGGTCAGTTTAATTAAAGGATCGTCAGCGCCCAAACTGTGTCACAACGACGGAGGTTTCCGACCCCTGACACCGATATCGCGCCAGATCGAGCGCAAACGTCGTGTCAAAGGAACCCAACACCGACAACGGGTTTGGGCGCGCAAACATCGAGTTTTTCATTGCGCGAAGCCATCGATTCTGTCCCATCTTTTAACAGGTATAATATTTCCGTGTACCGTTATATTCGCGCAGCCCGTAGAGCACGCGACATTTTGCCAGCTGATTCAGAAAACAGCCTCACGAAACTCTTAATAAACCGCCTCAAGGACCGCGCATACCTGGCTGTCGAGGACGAACAATGCACTAATCTAACGGCACTGTGCGACACGTTACGCGTTTCATTCGGCCCACCAAAATCCGTGCACCAGTACCGCGGGGAATTATCAAGCATATTCATACGGTCAGAAGAGCACATGCTCGAGTATATTAATCGGGTAAAATGTAAGCGGGCCCAAGTACCGAGCCCTTCGCCGCTTTCCCTTTTTGACCAGCCATACCGTACCAAGGGATACTTTACGACTTCCAGGTAACCAGAAACTGACCGATAGTGACGTACATGCAGCTGTTGCGACATCTGAGTGTACACAGATGTCTAGATAGCCGAAACTCCTAGAGACTCCCTTACCAAAAAGAGAGACGTCGTGGATGACGCCCTCGTCCTTCTCTGGGCTACCGACGCAACCTCCTCTTCTCACAAACCGTAGCTATAAGAAGCATTTTCTGCGCTGCGAGTTTAGTCATAGTCTACATTTTAACACCGAAACTCTGCCAGTATCATTATTCATTCTTAATAAAGTATTTACTATTATATTTTATTTTATGTCGTCTTTTTGATTCGCACTATCACGACAAAAAGACCTGAGATCCGCCGTTATCGACAGCGAACGCGTCGCGAACGGAGAAATGTCAGGGGCTGCCCTGAGCGATTTAGATGAATTTAGGTTAAAATGTTTTTCTGACGCCCTTCTGCCGTCAATCCGTACACAACTCACACACAACGACTGTGCAACCCTAACAGAAGCGTACAGTCGCGCGAAAGAATTATTCCAATGATACGAATTAGACCGCGAAAGGTAGGAAAGTCCGCGCCAATCTCATCGAACTCCCGACTCATTCCCGCGAAATTCCGGGCCGCGGAACACCGACAGACACACACAGGCAATCCAACAGCAACCCCGCGAACAATGTACGTTCTGTATGTTAGAAATATGATTGAAATTTCTTATTACTCGTTATATGCAGTGCCGTAACTAGCCATTCCTGTGCCCTGTGCAAGAATTTGCATTTAGGCCCCTTAATCAATTACATTTAGGAAAATAATAAAACAAATACATTACAATAGATTTAATAAGATTTATTTTATTAACACTTTTCTGGCTTTCATATATATGTCAATACTAATTTTTTGCAGTTATTAAAAGCAACCACAAAGAGTGGTGCTTTTAATAAAAAAAATATTGTCAATTTTCGTATCCCACCCTAATTAAAACAAAATTTCCAGACGCAAGATGCCGGCCATAATAATTTGACAATACTCAGCTTATTATTCCATATTTCATGAACATGAACATACGAAATAATGTAAGAAATTGACAATTTTTCATTGTGGCGCATTGCCACATTTCAAACTTTCAGCAAATCCTGAAAATACATAAGTATATTGCCCACGATTAACTCTTCATTACATAAGCTGTATATTATAACTTATAGGAAATTAAACTTATAATGAAGAGCTTTAGTCGTATAAAAAAGGACGGCAAATGTGTTATTTACGATCTGTGAATTCTCAAGCAAATTTGAAAACAAATCTTTTTTCTGCAGCAATTATTATATCTTTACTTTTATATAGCTTGCATTTAATACGTCTGACAAAAGGAGAAGAGTTAATCGTGGCAGAATTTTTATACATTTTAGTTACGGATGTAACTGCTATAACCTGATGCAACGATTAATGCAACACCTAATAATAATCGAGCACAGTGACAAAGTGGTATACTAATCCAACGACGAAGGCCCTCTTCTCCGGGCCGCTTCGACTATGTCAAAATATTCTCTTCATTTTTCGGACATACATAAGCAAGCCCTTAATTATATCAACACGAGCACAGTTTCCAAGGATAGCCGAAATTGTTCTTATACACCTGCCAAATCACTTTAAATATTCATATACTAACATATATGACATCATACATATTAATGTACGATTTTATGAAATTGAAAATGAATATAAATACATAATCACTTGATGGTGATTATATACGTATATCAAATTACAATTCATATTTTCACGCACTGCATCAAGCAATGCCAATTTCGTCTTTGCTTTGGAATGTGATCGAATCGATATAAAATTCCAATACCTGCCTTTCGACAACTATACCGATATCTCAATGTATGAATATGAATGAGAAATGTGCGAACAATAGCTAGCACGCAAGCATTCTGAATACATAAACTCAGACGTAGAAAGTGGTAATACAACATTTTGTGTAAAAAGGAATACATATGAATGTATTACTTTTTGCGCGTGTGAATATAAAGATAACGTTACAAACTGCTCATAAACGTTCATATTTAATCGAAAATTCCAATCAGTTCGAAATACGTAATTCGTATGTGTAATGAAGTGAACCTCAGTCGTACTGTGAGAAGTATTGTTTAGACGCATAGCATGATACCAAATATTTTCGTACGAAACTCAACAGACCCAACTGTACGATGAGGTATCACTTCGTTTGTGCAATGATTACGTATTTCTGCTTAAAAACATATAATAACATTCAGTATAGCAAATGACAGTCGCAACCGAACTCTACGGCGGGTATTAATAACACGACTTTAATAAAATGAGAATGTTGCTATGTGAGGTATCATTGGTAAGTTATAATTAATGATTATGAATATAAGGAAAAATAGATCACAACAACGTGATGCAAGTTGAGGATAGAGTATATTGATAAATAATATAAATAGATAATATGATTGTAAAATTATAGTTATTAAGACAAGTGAGATCGCGATCAAAATGTTGTGGTTGCAATAGTCAAATGAATCCCAGGTAAAGACATATCACTTTAACGCCTAACCAGTATACGTGAGAGAAAAATGATAGCTTCCGCTGGCCCTTCCTACTTAAAAATAACCATTCACACATAAGTATGCTATCTGCCTTCCTGATTCCTATAATTAAAAATGCAAAGCAATCACACCAACACACTCACTCCCGGATTCTCACACATTCCGCCCGGGTGCAAAGGCCTATTTCTAGAGAGCACGTCCCGGGACGTCTCCGACACCCGAGCTTAGCGCACATCATCATTCATGTCACTACTTTACGTACCAGTTCCTGAAATCCACTGTCAAAGGCTAGTGCCCATACAAGTTAGACTCGATCGCGAATTTTACTAGTGCATTTTTCTATACAGCCAACTGCTGTATAATTCATAATGTGAATTGCGTCGTCTTCAAATTAACCGTAATTATCTACTACCAACAAAAAATAGTAATAACCACGGTGAATAGGTATGAAATGAATTAAATGAATTACTGAAATGTAACTCGAAGGCAATATAAGTATATGTTTACTTATCCAACATGCAATCCATAATACTACCATTCACACAACATACAATGGATAGCATGTTGCTGGGCACTAAACACATCGACAGTCGCTAGTTCAAATTAGTAAATCTTAATAAATGCATCCGTGTTCACGAGTCTGACCCATAGACCTTATATACATGGACTGCGCATTCCCTATGCTGGCAATGCACGGATAGTGTCTCCGTCAGTCGAGGACAGACGTATATCTCCATCCTCTGTTTTCTTTTATGTATTTATGTTGGGTGGTAATGCGCATGCCTCGCGCAGAATGAAGTACATAAGGCGAAACAACCAATCGGCAAGCTCCGCGGGCCACGCGCATGCGTAAAAGCAAGAGGCCTGTAACCTTAATCATTTCAATTTTGAGCGTCGTTAAGTATTGTTATTTGAGTCTTTGAGCATATTTGGTGTATTCTGTAGAATTCGTTGTTGCATATACAGCATAATTAAAATGGGTTGGCGATGTGTGTTGTGTGGGAGTATTAAGAATAAAGAAGCCTCTTGTTTCTCGTAAGTTCAAGAAAATTATAACTCCAAAACATAACGAAGATACAAACGTTTAGACCGGGACCACACAAGCACTAAAGAGTACGTGCGTACAATGTGCGTTATAATTTTCGTTAAAGAAATACATTTAAATTGTGGGTTTATTTACGATTTATCATCGGTGCATTACGGGCCCATAGTCTGCGCCGGTAGACTTCCCACACCCTCATATGCGTCAGTAGCAGTCAAACGATTAACGCTTGTGTGGCCTCAGCCTTATTTCGTTTTACACGCGTTTGCAATTCTAAACTGTATGTTTGTTTGAAAGGTTTCCAAAAGAGGAACATTCGAAGCAACAGTGGGCAAATTTTTGTGGCATGAATATTGAGAATATTCTTCGCACCCATACATTGTGCTCAAGACATTTTGTGGACAGTGATTGGAAACTTTCCAAGAATGGGACGCGAATTTTGAAGAAAAATATAATACCATCGGTAAAATGTATTGAGAAGAAAAGGTATTAAACATTTTTACATATAAGGCTTTCACACCTTCACTTATAAAATACATTTCTTATGTTTTTGCAGGATAAGACGGGAATGTGCTGCGGAAAACATAAATCCAAATATCTTGGAACCTAGCACATCTGCATCTGCAAATGAGAGAAGCCATGGAGACGAAGTCAATACATTTTGTACGTAACTGTGTCTATAGAATATTATTATTTTATAATTATATTATACGATATATGTTAAACAATGTTAACCTTACATTCTTTCTATTTATGGCATTGGCGCTTGACACTAAACGCACATTTTATTCCGAACCTCGTTACATAGGGGACGTAACAAATATCTTGGAACCCAGCACATCTGCATCTGCAAATGAGAGAAGCCATGAAGACGAAGTTAATACATTTTGTGCGTAACTGTGTCTATAGAAGATTATTATACGATATATGTTAAACAAAGTTAACCTTACATTCTTTTTATTTATAGCATTGGCGCTTGACACCAAATGCACATTTTATTCCGAACCACGTTACATAGGGGACATAACAACACATCACGTGTCAACACCTCGAAAAGCAAAGCGCACACTTGGAGCAGTGCTGGAAAAATATTCCATTTTACAGAAAAAGTTTAAGAATATGCAAAAGAAAAATGCAAGAATGTCCAAACGCTTGCACTGTTTAAAAGATTTGCTCACAGACTTGAAGAACAAGAATTTAATTGAACGTGATACAGCAGATGGTATAATGGTACATATACACGCTTTATTAACGCGTGTGCTATAGGTATATAAGGGTAGTTTAAAGATACGTATAAGTTAGTCTAAGGACAGAATTTTTTAATTTTTTATATTATTTAATAAAGTATATCTTACTGATTCAACTTTCGATCCAACTCATCTTCCTCAACCACATTTCCCGTATCTAGAAGTGAATTACGCGTAGAGTACAAATCGACCCAGCGTGGCCCGATGCGTCGCGCTTCTGCTCGTCGGTTGTCCGAGGGTTAAACTTAACATCTTAAGATATTTGCATTTGTTGAAATCTGATTAGTAATTATCGTTGCAGTCGATAATTTCTACACTTTTTTTTGTATTTGCTCTTGCAGAAAAGAATCGTCGCTGAGACTGTTAATTATACATTATTTATAGGTTTCCTTGATTTTCATTTGCATTTTTCTACACTTTATACAGGATGCAGTTCCAGATACAGTTAGAGAAGTTATTGATAGCAGCTTGAGAAAAAGGAATAGAAGATACAGTGCCAAAGTTAGAATGTTTGCAATGACATTGCAATTTTATTCGGCGCGTGCCTACGCGTATGTCCGGAAAAGCTATAATAATTTGTTACCCCATCCGGCAACGATCCGCCGATGGTACACCGTTGTCGACGGAAATCCGGGGTTTACCAAAGAGGCATTTAATGCCATATCATCTAGGGTTAAAGTCCAAAAAGAACCACTCCTTTGCAATGTTATATTGGACGAAATGTCCATTCGGGAGGAATTAATATATAAAAATAATAAACTTTATGGAGGGGTGGACATAGGATCCGGCATGAACATGGACGGCGATAATATACAAAAAGCGCGTAATGCACTCGTATTTATGGCCGTTGGGGTAAATTCCCGGTGGAAAGTGCCATTGGGGTATTTCCTCATTCAATCCCTCAGTGGCTCTGAGCGGGCTAATTTATTAAACATTTGTTTCGAGTTATTGCACGATGCCGGAGCAGAAGTTACATCTTTAACTTTTGATGGTGCTAGTGCTAACATAAGCATGAGCCGGGTTTTAGGGGCACATTTTGAACTAGAAAAAATGGAACCATGGGTATACCATCCCGTTACGAAATCGAAAATATTTATTTTTTGGGACCCTTCCCACATGTTAAAACTGGTAAGAAACTTGTTGGCGGAAAGGGGACCCCTTGTGAAAGATACAAACATTATCAGCTGGGAGCATATAAAACATTTACACGAATATGAGAAATCGGAAGGATTAAAGGCGGCTACAAAATTAGGTAACCGTCATTTCGATTTCTTAAATAATAAAATGAACGTTAAGTTAGCAGCACAGGCACTCAGTAATAGTGTCAGTGCAGCTCTTACATACGTCCAACAAATTGACAACGTGCGTTTTTCTAACGTGACCCCCACGGCACAGTTTTGCAAAATTTTCAATGACGCGTTCGATATTTTAAATAGTAAAAATAAATTTTCAAAAACACCATACAACATGCCCGTTAGCAATAGTAATTTTAAAAATCTTGAAAATTTTAACAACCATTTTCAAAAATATGTACAAAATGTTAAATTTTTTAATAACATTAATGTTATTACTTCGAACCGCAAAACAGGTTTCATAGGATTCCTAATAAACCTCCAGAATATTTTAAATTTGTACAAAAAAACGAAGGAATCCGGCCAAAAATATTTATTGACGTTTAAAATTAGCCAAGACCATTTGGAAAGTTTTTTTAGCGCCATACGCAGTAGCGGTGGATTCAATAATAATCCGAACGCATTTCAGTTCCAAACGGCATATAAACGCTTACTAGTACATCATGAAATTTCGGCATCGGAGAACGCCAACGTTATTATTGCAGATATACCCATTCTGCATGTTGCGTCTACCAACTCACACATAACGGATACAGTCTCCGAGGGGCCAAATTGTGACGACAGTGATGATCACTATGAATTTGAAGAAAATTGGAATTCGACCACTTTTGTTGAAAATGTTGTGGCGTACATTGCGGGGTTCGTACTGCGAAAACTGACAGCACAAAATACATGTGCGATATGTATGTCCTCGCTGTATGCTACAGAACTAGATTTACAAGAAAATCGGGAATCTTATTCTTTAATTAGAATTAAGACGAGAGGGGGATTATTATATCCGTCAATTAAGTTAATCAAAATATGTTTAGCCGTAGAGGGGATGTTTCGCCAATATCCACAGCTTATATTTAAACAAACATTTCCGCTTTTTGTCGCCAACAAAATAATGGCATTTGCGACTAATTTAATACAAAATGAAGAAATTTTAAATCATGTATCCACTCAGGATTTTTTGGATAACCATATTATACAGATTATTAAATTAATAATAAATATTTATTGTAAAATCCGGTGCCATCACGAAGCACAAAAAATGTCCACAAGGAACATTTATATCCGTCACAAATATAATAAACTTGTTTTATTTCAAAACCAATAAAAATGCTTTGAAATAATAACAGTGTATTATTTTTTTTCATATTTCTAGGAATAAGTGTTAGATCCCTTCAAAACATCCCAATGAAAATTATTTCACTTCCCCATTAATATTAGTATTTTTATTAAAAAAAAACAGGTGTTTAAACAGGTACTTAAATTTAAAAATGAACAAATATGAATTAAAGAATAATATACAATTAATTTATTTATATCGCCTCAGAACAACCAAACACCGTAGATTACCTTCAAAACTAAAACAATTATGTATGTTTCCCTAATCAAAAAATGTACTTGCATATTCATATGCATGTGTGTATTAATATAAATATTATGTTCCATAAATATTGAAATAGGTTATACCGTCATTTTAAACTAGATTTCAGTCCCTAGCAGAGCTTGCTGATTGGTTGTTTCGCCTTATATACTTTATTCTGCGCGAGGCATGCGCATTACCACCCAACATAAATACATAAAGGAAAACAAAGGATGGAGGTATACGTCTGTCCTCGACTGACGGAGACACTTCTCGCTGGAAACGCGCAGTCCATGTGTATAAGGTCTATGGTCTGACCCATCCATGCAGCACCTGGGCGCATGAATGGTTTCAGACTGTTAGCAATGAACACGGCCACCAAAGTGTTTACCAACCATATTGCTGAAAACATCCTGATCTAAGATTAGTAAACATATTGTATACACTACATGTATGCGGACTAATGATTCATTTTCATCTTATACGTAATTTAATTTCATTCAAAAAATGTTCTTTAAAAAATAGATAAATGTATAAACTTTAAATATGAAAACATATTAATATTTATCATTTCAAGAGTAAAGACTGGGCATGGATGAAACTCTACTTTACGTGATGTTTCAAATATTATTACATAATTTCTCAACTTGAACATTAAAATATGTTTGAATGATTTCTCAATAAAATCAACCTGAAAGAAAGGTATGATTAACCTCGAGCGACCCATTTTCGAAGAGAATTTTCTAAAGAAACTAGTATGTAGTGCATTATTAGTGTATCTCTCTGAAAGCAGGTACTACCCGTCGCGAAGCGCCTTCTTGCTCTTTCAAACAAACTCGGAATGCGAGAACGAGAGTGTTTCTGATTATAGACAAACTATAACCCGAAAATGATGAGTTGAAAAAATCATATTTATCTATATCAATCATGAATTTGAAATTAAACATGGACTTATTTGCTTACAATTTTTACATTTATTTAAGTTAATGCCCCGAACGCGAATCGCGATATGGAAATAAAACATAGTATGAGCAAGGGAGACCTATCCTACTCTGATTAAACATGACAATAATGATGGGCCTAACAAAATACCACTCATAGGTAAACTCCTCAGAGTTTATCTATGGTCACTGTGCTCTTCATTCAAATTTCTAAGGAGTAATTACAACCAATCACCCGTGTCGATTTAAGATAAAATTTCACTCACCATGCTGTCTTGTCTGCATACCACAGGAACACGCTGCAACAATCGACCCTTGACCCTCAGACTATGAATTTAGGTGCTTGGCTCAGGCATCTTTGTCATCTTCTTTTTGCTAAATCGAATGTCGAAAGCTGTATAAAATCGTGCTCTGTAACGTATTAATATTTGATCAATTCTAATGTGCACATGTAGAATACTGAATCACTATAAATCGCGGATTTTCATGTATCCAAATAAATAATTGCAATGCTAATACAAAATGATTATAATCATGTTAACGAAAAACACTAGAGACTGAAAAAATAATACAAAAATTAATAAATCGATGCTGAACGTACCTTGCAAAACGCAAGAACATGGGGTGCAATTGTGCAACTGTTGCGACTCAGAAATTTATTCTGCGATCACTGACTCTAATTCCGATAAATTATTTACAATATAATCAAAATATTATAAGTTAACAATATAATAACCGAACAACACTGACTCTGATTCGCGATGAAAAAATGTGGAATATTATTATCATACAATAATGACTCTACTTCGCGTGACTCTACATTACTTTGCAAAGGGATAAGATGACCACAAATAGCCAATTCGGCTAGAATGGTGATAAATAATTACGTAATCAAGCACTGACTCTAAACCGCATTGCACGCGGCCACAAAATTCTGTAAGAAACGTCGAGGGAGAGCATAAATAATGGCCTCTGATTAATTACAAATTGTTACATTAATCCCTGAAACAGAAAACAGACGTTGATTAAGTAAAATGAACAAACTATTAAAAGCAAATGTTGATGGGACAATTGATTTCGTAAACTTGAATTCTTTCAATATGTGAGAAAGTTAAAAATGATAGAATAATTGACCTCTTATACGGAACGAAATACGCGGTTTACAGTTACAATTACGAAATTATTAGCAAAAATACTTTATCATAAAAAAAAAAATTAAATTTTACAATAATACACAAGTATTGAGTATTTTCTGCCTACTATGCGATATTGCTTGCTTATATTCTCCAACATAGTTAAAAAATAATGTTAACTAAAATTGTTTTACATTATAAATGTACTCCAATACATTTTCCAAACGATATGTAAGCAATCACGTTTTCCTACTTTTGCGAGTATAATATGCAGATATCAGAAAGTTGCATTCTAGAAAGCGCCATCGTGGCGAGTTGGCGCACTAAGGTCGAAAATTCAAACGCTTCAATTACCCAATATGCATGCGTTGACGCTACAGAATAGAAAATCTCAATATTTGCATTTCTAGCTCAAAATATATTGAAAAAGCCCGAAATTCTTACTGAATCAGTCATCTACCCATTCCTACCACCTAATTACTGTATTAAATACTGTCGGTCTCACCAAAATTGACGTCAAATCTGCCAAAATGGGGATTTCGTGCCACGGGGTGCTCTTCTCGTCCCCGAGTGCCAAGAGTGCCTGGAATCAGAGTCGAATATCTCGATAAATATGCATTATTGAGTTGAAACATTTACATGCAAGTGTTGCCCTTTGCTCAAGTTACGTATCGGTAATAAATTTGGATGACGGAACAAAAATAATTATAATTAAAATGTAAGAATTGTGGGTGCTCACCTTGTACGAAGCACACACTGACCGATGCACAGAGGGAATTACGCAAGACCGATGCTCAGAGCAGTGATAGCAGATCTGGCACGAAAACACCGTTGGTGTTTTTTGGGTGGGGGAAACCTCGGCAAGTGTGCGTGCGTGTCCGTGAGAGCTGCGCGCGTCGTTTCTCGCCGAATCGCGCTCGGCTTTGAGAGAAGGACGGAACCATGCTGCGTCCTCTTTCAACCAGCAACGCGCGTTGCGTCTTTGTTCGACATGCAGTCGCGGCGTCGCGTCTTCGTTCCGCACACAGGCCGGTGACAGTGGTGCCAGATTTCGCATAAGGCATCGCACGTACCATTGCGTTCTTTCAGCCGGAAGGCAAATCGGGCACCACCGCTGTGAGCAGAGCGCGATCCAGAGAAAAGTGAATCGAGGAGAGTTTGGGATTGACTCGTCGTACTCATCGTCGCTCGTCGACGCGGTTTTTGTTCGTTCGTTCGCGCCTAGCCATGGTTCAATTTTTTTTCACAGAATAATTTGTTTTTTTAATTATTCATCACACGGCATCAAACGATATTCATTTAAAAATATTTTATTACTTACTACGGATAGTTTTTAATATTTTGTCAGCGGAATAGATGTGTCGTATTGGTTTATAATAGATATGGGCAAAATATATATTTCATAAATTTTGGTTTCAGTAACATTAATCTTTCTGTGGTAGTAATAAATGAGAAAGTATATAATAAATGTCAATTATTGCGTATTATGCATTAACCGTGAAACAAGTAATAGGAGCACTTCTTGCACTAGAACGTTCTGAGGGATCGTACTAACACGCGATTTTAACACACGACAGCGTACGTCAGGAAGAATTTGCTTGACACGACGCGACGACGGTGCGAATGTTTTTATGAGTTGTTCTCTATGATTTGTTCTGCATGATTTCTTTTCTAAATAGAAGGTGATCAAATTGTGTATATATTCTAACAGTTCTCAGCAAGTCCCATCACATTGATTTGAGACGTTTTTCTTACTTCGCACGTTTAGTTTAAGAACGCTCTCCCCATTTCGTGAAAGAAAAAGTTGTTCGGTTGAAGGCAATTCACCGTTCATACTGTAATCCATATGTACGTCCATTGTCGCATTCTGCCCACGAAATGTCGCAACGTGCGTATTGTCAAAGAAGGCATGGTAAAACAGGACAATAATAACAAAATCCCTGTGACTTGAAAACCGAAACTTTCATTGTGCCGCTCCCGACCGACCGTGGGTCGCAGTTGGACTAATTGAAATATCTGAAAAGTCTAACCATTCTTAGCACGTATTTCACGTACGTACTAGAAATGATTCCCCCGGAACTGTAACCGACTTTTCCAATGTCATTTATTCATCATTATGTACGATATGTATTACATTTAAATGCACATGTACAGGGTGCACAGGTTGTGATAGTCAGCTTTGTTCCTGTAAACGGTAAGTATTACACAAAATTATACAGGAAAGGGTTCGATGGGTTCGTAATATCTATATTCTATGAGACTTCATTCAATTGGAAAGTGCAACGCCGCACCCGACAACAGAGCCGGATTAAGGGCGAGGCGAATGAGGCTCTTGCCTCAAGTTTAAAATACAAGGGGCGCAAAAATGTCGTTCTGTTAAGTATAAGAGTTGCGTGAGCGCTTAACAAAACGAAACAAATATAGCAACATTATCAATCTATGTAAAACTATCAATTATGAGTCAGTAATTGATGAATTTGCTTCAGTTAAAGCAAGGAAAGTGCAATTTTAAATATTGGACCCGTTAGAATAAAAAATTATGAAGTTAATGTTGTGTTTTGAAATTTAATCAATTTTAATATTATTCTTTTTTAAATTGTTCTATTTGCTTAGTTATAGGGAAACATTTAGCAAATGGGGGCGCATATTTGGCCTTTTGCCTCAAGGGTTTAAGGCCCTAGATCCGGCTCTGCCTGACAAATGCAAATGCGTATGTAAGGTTTCTGTTTATAAAATTTAAGATACGTGGACTTCCACGCCACCCATGAGGTGCCACGACTAGCGCGTTCGGTTTTTTAACGTGGACCGTCGCCTATAGCCCTATTGTACCACATTTTATGATAATCATACAGCGTGCGGCAATACCTCTGTCCACTTTGAACGACGGAGATATTCAAGGTGGACAGAGTTATTGCCCCACGCTGTAGAAGTAAGGGTTAGAAAAGAAATGAGAGCATTTTTGTGTGGTGGCGCCAGCGGCGGGGGGGGGGGGGGGGCGCCACACAAAAATACAATGTCAACATTAATATGAAATAAAATTAACAAAAAAAAAAAAAAAATTCCTCTCGTTTCTTTTCTAACCCTTAATTCTACAGCGTGGGGCAATAACTCTGTCCACCTTGAATATCTCCGTCGTTCAAAGTGGACAGAGGTAATGCCGCACGCTGTATGATTATCATAAAATGTGGTACAATAGGGCTATAGGCGACGGTCCACGTTAAAAAACCGAACGCGCTAGTCGTGGCACCTCATGGGTGGCGTGGAAGTCCACGTATCTTAAATTTTATAAACAGAAACCTTACATACGCATTTGCATTTGTCGGGTGCGGCGTTGCACTTTCGAATTGAATGAAGTCTCGTAGAATATAGATATTACGAACCCATCGAACCCTTTCCTGTATAATTTTGTGTAATACTTACCGTTTACAGGAACAAAGCTGACTATCACAACCTGTGCACCCTGTACATGTGCATTTAAATGTAATACATATCGTACATAATGATGAATAAATGACATTGGAAAAGTCGGTTACAGTTCCGGGGGAATCATTTCTAGTACGTACGTGAAATACGTGCTAAGAATGGTTAGACTTTTCAGATATTTCAATTAGTCCAACTGCGACCCGCGGTCGGTCGGGAGCGGCACAATGAAAGTTTCGGTTTTCAATTCACAGGGATTTTGTTATTATTGTCCTGTTTTATCATGCCTTCTTTGACAATACGCACGTTGCGACATTTCGTGGGCAGAATGCGACAATGGACGTACATATGGATTACAGTATGAACGGTGAATTGCCTTCAACCGAACAACTTTTTCTTTCACGAAATGGGGAGAGCGTTCTTAAACTAAACGTGCGAAGTAAGAAAAACGTCTCAAATCAATGTGATGGGACTTGCTGAGAACTGTTAGAATATATACACAATTTGATCACCTTCTATTTAGAAAAGAAATCATGCAGAACAAATCATAGAGAACAACTCATAAAAACATTCGCACCGTCGTCGCGTCGTGTCAAGCAAATTCTTCCTGACGTACGCTGTCGTGTGTTAAAATCGCGTGTTAGTAAGATCCCTCAGAACGTTCTAGTGCAAGAAGTGCTCCTATTACTTGTTTCACGGTTAATGCATAATACGCAATAATTGACATTTATTATATACTTTCTCATTTATTACTACCACAGAAAGATTAATGTTACTGAAACCAAAATTTATGAAATATATATTTTGCCCATATCTATTATAAACCAATACGACACATCTATTCCGCTGACAAAATATTAAAAACTATCCGTAGTAAGTAATAAAATATTTTTAAATGAATATCGTTTGATGCCGTGTGATGAATAATTAAAAAAACAAATTATTCTGTGAAAAAAAATTGAACCATGGCTAGGCGCGAACGAACGAACAAAAACCGCGTCGACGAGCGACGATGAGTACGACGAGTCAATCCCAAACTCTGCTCGATTCACTTTTCTCTGGATCGCGCTCTGCTCACAGCGGTGGTGCCCGATTTGCCTTCCGGCTGAAAGAACGCAATGATACGTGCGATGCCTTATGCGAAATCTGGCACCACTGTCACCGGCCTGTGTGCGGAACGAAGACGCGACGCCGCGACTGCATGTCGAACAAAGACGCAACGCGCGTTGCTGGTTGAAAGAGGACGCAGCATGGTTCCGTCCTTCTCTCAAAGCCGAGCGCGATTCGGCGAGAAACGACGCGCGCAGCTCTCACGGACACGCACGCACACTTGCCGTGGTTTCCCCCACCCAAAAAACACCAACGGTGTTTTCGTGCCAGATCTGCTATCACTGGCTCAGAGCATCCCGAGATGAAATCAAGGAACCGGATTGGCTGGCATCTGATTGGGTGCTGATGTTACTACAGTTACCTACTGTGGGATAAAACTGATGGTTCTGAACTATGAAACCACGAACCGAAAGTGTTTATAAGTTTCTAATGGTTTATAAGCGAAAGCATTTCAAACATTGTCCGCCAGTATCAACTGCTGAGATAAAATAAGCAATTCAGTGATTTCTTTGATAAAACTGTTGATAATCGCTCCCAGTTATGGGTGTTGCTGAGAGAAGATATGTAACGCTATAATATAATGGTTTACAGAAATAACAAATATGGATTCAGAAATAACAGTGCGGAAGGCTAAGCGTGAAGACTGCAAAGCGGTCAGAGATTTAATACAGGTAATGCATTCTTTAAACATGTGCACTTATAGGACTTCTACTTTGTCAATACATTGTAAGGCTTTTGAATAATTTGCCCCAGGTAGAAGTGCTAATAATTTTCTATATAGAAAATATGGAGCCAAATAGACATTCTTTTAAAAAATCCCTAACTAGTAAATGTATTAACAAAAAAAATCTTTTATTCTAGGAATTGGCTGACTATGAAAAAATGCCGGATGGTCCAAAAATAACGCCAGAAGGTAAGAATTTAGCTTCACTGAAATAATGTTGCACATAATGCAAGCATGGATGATTATTTACAGTTTTGGAAAGGGATGGTTTTGACACGGATCCTCCTCTGTTTATTTGTCATGTTGCTCTATTTGAAGAAAAAATAATAGGATATACACTATCATTTAATTCTTACTCTACATGGCAAGGAAGGGCAATGTGGTTGGAAGATATCTATGTATCCACTGCTTTCCGAAGTAAACACGTTGGATCCAAACTACTGGCAGCGGTTGCACAAGTATGTCTAATCAATGCCACATTGGCTTGTCAACAACATGAAACTGTATGCTTATTTAATATTACTAAGACCACAACACCATTTTCATTAGGAAGCTGTGAGCAATGGTTGTTGCAGATTAGATCTTCCAGTTCTGAAGTGGAACCCAGCAAAAGAATTCTATTGCCGTAAAGGAGGTACAGATTTGACGTTATCAGAAGACTGGCATCTGTTCAGATTTGATAATTTAGCTCTGGAGAAATTGGCAAACGTTTCCTAGCTTCTATCATAACTTACATAGTAATGATTACCCTTTATTCATCCATCACCATATATGCATTCCAATTAATGTGAACACTCGCTTGTTTCTTTATAAACTATCAACTAACCGTTTAAAACGCTGTCTATTTTAAACTATATGTATATGTGTCAAATTATTACTGGCTTGATACGAGAACCTGCTCTTTACGAAAGGATGGATAATGCTAAGGTACATATGTAGGTTTTTAAAAATGTTTATATTCCTCATAACTGTACACATTGTTACGATTATATGGAGCAAAGAATGGACAATACTTCAAAGAAAAGAGTTCGTTTTACAACACAACTTTTTCCAGACCGAATATATATTTTCACCTCCTGTAACACTGACCAAGTCAGGAATAATCCCCAATATAGAAGTTAAAAAGAATTTTCGCGATTTTGTCGTTGATACTTCTGAAACCTCCTCTTCGGACGTAATTTCCCACAGTCAATTGAGCTGGGAATCTTTGGAAAAGCGATATGTACCGGACGAAACAGGATCAAGCATATGTTCCGGCCTTTCAGTCACTGCAGGCACAAGATCAACAACGTCCTGCGTACACAAACATCTATATTATATAATAGATTAGTAGATAACTCAAATTAATGCATCGAATATGCCTCTGACAAGTCAAACCTATAGGTATAATTGTAATTGCGTTGATGGTTATAAAAGTGGTCTAATTGTGAATAAAAATCTCGAAAAAATTAACTTTTCATGTATCTTGTAATGTAAATCGGTGCAGTGCAAAATAAGTGAAAAATTACGTTTCTAGATTTTTTACTTAGGCCACTTTGATAATGACCACCACAATGTTTCTCTACTCTAGTTCATTCACTTGACCAGGGTTGATTGTATAAGAAACTTTTGTTGTTTTTTTGCATAGTGCTCTTTGACATCTCAGTTATGCCTGCTGAAGACTACATTTGACGATACAATGAAAAGGCAGATCATTGAGAGCAATTGGGGTGGCTATGCTTTGGATGTACTGTTGTGGGAAGATAAAAAAGCTCCTGTTGTCAAACTACGAACACCAGATATGATACCACTTGATGAGTCAGAAACTACCGGTTTCTTGTCTGAGCGTTTAATAGCTGCTGGCACAACGTTTCTATCTAAATCACCTGAGAATGGCCTTTTCGTTCTTGGCAAATTTGTCATGAGAAAAATGGTATAGAAAAGGGAATTAACACTAAAACTACCAAGAGGTCAAAGTTACATGTTTGGCATTTTGATATAATGATTGTTCATTTTTAAATCATCATATTCTCCAAAATTTTGCCTGAAACCATAGTTTTAGCGTTAAACAATGTGGTAGTTTCAGGGCATTATTATAGTACTTATGTCTCTTTTAGTATCTAACAAACATCAGTCTGCTGGCTTATCATCGATATCTTCAGTACATAGATCTCGCATACAATAATCTGACGAATTTGACAGCACTTAGTGACATACCATATTTAATGTATTTGAACGTATCGCACAATCGGCTTAGGAATGTATTAAAGTTCACACCGCCGTGGTTCCTAACATATGTAAACCTGTCGCACAACTATATAAGCGAAATCGGTGATCTCAGTGCGTTTTGGAGCATCGTAAGATTGGATTTATCGTACAATACCATTGAAGTTATTACCGGTTTAGAGAACTTAAAGTTGGTACAAAATTGAACTGGTCATCGTATAAGCTTGTTCGTTCGTACAAACTTTATGCCTTGTCATGCTCTCAGATTTTTGCAGTACTTAAATCTATCCTACAATCTGATAGAGTGTATAGAAAATATAGATCATTTAAACATTCAAGAGTTGAATTTAGAAGGCAACTGTCTATCATCATTCGGACAACCCATGGAAAGCAATCGGTTAAATGTTTTACCGAATTTGCACACCATAATATTAGGATACAACAGACTAACTACTTTGAATTTTATTAAGGTAGTACCTCGTCACTCCTTACCAGTGCACAATTACTAATATTATCAACAAATCAAACAATATCTGTACGTACTAACAAGAGACGTTTTTAGGAAGCATACGCTTTACGCTACGTAGATTTAAAATTTAACAAGATCAGCGACTTATTGGAGGTAGCAAGTCTCAAAGGACTTGTATACGACATAGATCTCAGAGGTAATCCTTGTACCAAGTGGCCCAACTACAGAGACGTCGTTTTATTTTCAATGCCAAGCGCAGTTTTTATAGACGGTGCCGAAGTTTCTGTCCCAGAGAAGGTAAATTAGTCATTACATTTGAAGAAATAACGACTGTAACACGTTATCTGTATCGTCTATAGGTGTCTGCTAGTACTCTGTTTGCTTCACCAATAGAAATTGTCGCTGCCCGTACTATCACAAAATTAACGTTATTAGAGCAATTGAATATTCCAAAAATTGGTCAACACGTCAATCCTTATGATCAGTCCAGTCCACCTTTGATAGTGCTTACTGGACCGTCGGCAGTGAAGAAGTCAGAAATGGCATTGAACGTAGCTGACGCTCTTCCTAAAAGAGTAATATTAATGTTTTTATCCTTTGAGATGAAGAACCATCGAGTGATTATGTATTCTGTCAATGGTCGTTTACCGTAGATTAAATATTGTCCGTGGCATACCACAAGACACAGAGGGGACGCCATGGAAGAACAAAAAAACTATGTTTTTGTACAAAGGGAAGAATTCAATGAGATGACACGTCGTGGAGATTTTCTTGCGATTCAAGAATTGCTGGGAAATAGTTATGGATTTCGTTAGTATAGCGTTAAGTGTCTCGTACATATGTTTGCTCGAAGCATTCGCCCATAATACACATTCTCATAGATGTGGATCAAATCGTATCCTTGATAAACGAGAGGAAGATGGGGATCACACATACGGATTTGCATGCCACCATGCAAATGCGTAATCGATATCCAAACGTTAAATCGGTTCTGGTACTCACGAAAGATGAGGACGTGCATCGAAGCTGGGTGAATCAGAAATTTGACGTTTATACGTGGTGCAAAGATAGCCTGGAAGACTTATTGGGTCTGAGGATTGGGAAGAGTATGGATCAGTCCACTTCAGAAAGTGGCAGTAGCAAACGCAAGTTCATTTCAGAAATTATTGAAGAGGTATGCAGGAAACATACGTGGAGAAATGCGGGAAAAAGTTCATACGTGTCCCAAACCGAACGATTTCCAAGACAGAGCCATTTAAATAAATGTGATTTTTTAATATGTAGTAAGAAATTGCACCGTCAGTTCCGGTGCATTTATTATTTTTAATATAATGTATTTGTCTTGGAATGATCGATACTATAACTTCTTGGAATATTTCTCTCCTGGGCACCCTGTATATGCACTAAGTTTTTATACATACACAAAGTAGGTGATCAATCATCTGGACCTGCCCAGTTACAGCATGTTTGTCAGGCCCCAGGGTACGGGAGCAACGGCCACTAACATAATTTTTCAAAGTCGAACATTATTGCCGAAAGTGCTCAAGACCCAAAGTGACCTCGATATGGAAGACAAAAGGCACATCACGTTTATTGAAGAGCCTGACGAACATTCGTTTACGACAGTTCATCATTTCCTCGATGAACAGAAGCAAAAACTAAAAGACTTAAAGGTATAATTTATACATACATTGTCATAAGCAATTCGTAGTTTATAAATTAATTCTTTCGATGCGCAATGGTTGGTCTGCCGCATAGGTGATTCTTGATGAGAAGTCCAATATTATTGTTGAGGACGATGAAGCTAAACGTAAAAGGAAGCGAGCGAAGATATTATATCGTCGCAGCGGACTTGACGTTCGCTTGGCAGAATATAATTACCTAGAAGAATTGGGAGAGTCAATATCTAGCGACGATTCATTGGGTACGGTAAGTACAAGATGTTGCAATATGCATTTGACAATTTTTTTCCCATCATTGTATGGCAGATGATTGATATGATGTTAGTGAAAACTCTGTGATTATATAATATGTTACTCTAGTAGTTTTAAAACAGATGGATGTACACTATTGTAACATTGAGTTATTATATCTACAACATGTAATTATTAATCAATTTATGAGGAATAGATTCACCACACATCACTAGAAACCGTGCAACCAGAAGATTTAAAGGATATGTACACCCAACTTGTATTAAAGACAAGAAGACTCTATGTGAATCACCACATTAACAGACCTGGCTTCTTCTGTTTAGTGGTAAGAACGTAACGACGTACATGCAGATTACTACTTATATCGGTTAGGAACAACAACCCTACAACGTTCCTTGTTTCTCTATTGCACGTTGTAGCTACTAACGGACGATTATGTCAAATCGTTTAACTCGCTAATTCGTATGATCCACGAAATATACCTCAATCAACCTTTTCAAAAACCGATTTCCATCCCAGAGATTGACTATCTCTTAGAGGTTTCCGTTCCCGCGCACGTTGAATCCATGGTGAACGAAATAAGAGGGTGAATATTTTATATTGAAGCGCTAAATGTAACATGCTTGATTCTAACTTTTATCCGATATTTCATAATTATCCTTACAGAAATTTGTTAGTGGCAAGGCTGCAACATAAAACCTTGCTAAGGGCTCACGGTATAACGTCGTGGAAGGAGTTGATGCCCAGTCAGTTGAACAAACATGCGACAGAATTTGTGAGTTTTTTGCAAGATGAATTAAGGAGGGATTCGTATCATATATCTTAATTCAGTTACACCTTTTGCGAGTAAACATTTCCTGACATACGAATTCAGTCTTTCGCTAAATTTATTACATATTAAAGTACATGTAAAAATTGTTAAATTATCCTCCACGTTGTCTGTACTGCCAATACTTATACACAGCGGTCGAGCATAAATATTGGTTTTCGATGGCATGGTAATTATATAAATACATTGATCGAGCAAGTATCGTAAAAAAAACACATATCCAAAAATACTTTGATGAAAGGAACTTTCATGTTTTTTAACATTGTGCAAAATACATATTATTTTCAACCCATAATATTCTGGAAGGGCAGTGCAATCCCACACTCTCATTGGGACGATACTAAATGTATACATACACACACAAACTTTTTACATAATAAATACATTCAACCTTTGTAGATTTTTTTATAGGCTGTGCAAAGTGTCTGGAGTCAAATATGCGTTTTGTCGATTGTGAGATTATCAGTTACATGCGATATGTTAGATGGTTCTATTATGACTTGTAAGTTTGTGTTGTAGCTAGCATCTTCCAATGACAGTTTATGATCGCCAAACGTGATAGCGAGAGAACTTGCATCTGCATCTGATAAACTATTTTGAAATAATATAACTTTGGTTTGATTGTCGACGTTATGTAATCTCGTCTCACTTATCTGCGGCCAGGTTTGATTAACCATTCTATCATCGCATTCTTCATTTTTTAAGTTGTTTTCGCTCCGACCGTGTACCGTATAAAGTTTAGATAAATCAACTGTATCCGACGGAACGACAAATGCTTGACTGCCTACGTTTTTTATGACTTGTTCATTATTTGAATTGTGATGACACTTCAAATGATCGTTCAGTTTCTGTTTCTTATTGAATGGAAGATTGCATTGATCACATCTAGAAGTAGAACAGACCAATATTCACCTATTGATTACTAACGTAAATGGACTGACAGAGTACTAAATATAATCGCAAATTCAGCAATTACTTTCTAACGGATTAGTTTCTTCCAATATGATTTAAATGTTGATACTCACATGTACTGGGTTTTTTTGTTTTCTCTGGACGTAATTCGCAGGGGATCATGAATTTTTTGGTGAGCTTGTAGATTATACTTCAAGGAAAATCGCTTTCCGCATAATGTACAACTGTAAGGCTTCTCACCCGTATGAACTCGCATGTGCCGTTTCAGGTGAGACGTAGTGAACATTGACAAATCGCAAACCTTGGGAAAAATATTCCACGTTACTTAACACTTATTCTTAGGAAGAAATTCAATTATTGTAACACTATTTTAAATACATCTCTATAGTCACGTAGCGACAACATCGCAACCAAATATGGTGTGTAGAACAATAACTTACATGACATTGATAGGACTTTTTTCCTGTATGCGTAAGTGCGTGTATATTATACGACGTGTGATGTACAAATCTTTTGCCGCACAATTCGCACTGATACGGTGTTTCTCCTGTGTGCATTGGTAAGTGCCTCCTTAGTGCACCCTTCTGTGTAAAAGATTTTTTGCAGACGCTACATTGAAATGGGTTTATCCCATTGTGCATGCCGACGTGTATCTCTAATGCATGCTTGTGCTTATACGCTTGGCCGCATTTCTCACACATGTACGGTCTCAACGTTGAATGAGATTTTACATGTAGCCTCAGTTCTGTCGACGTTCGCCACTTTTTTCCACACGTAGGACAAGTGTGCTTAAAAGGCGCCGAGATAAGTTTCGACGCCCTTTCGGATTTCCACGACGTTTCTGGCAAGTCCGAATTTTCTTCCCTACGTACGTTATCAAATGAGTTATGTTCATAAAATGTGTTCCCTGAAGAAACATAGATGCGTATTAAAAAATGATTATCACCTGCTGAAAAATTGTTTTTATTCTATACCTGCCTGTGATACATCCTGGGCTTTTGTTTGCTTCTTTGACTGCTTCATCTTGTTCTTTAAATTTCATGTTATATTTGTCCTGATTACCTGAAGCTGATGTTTTCTCTGAACAACTTGTATGCATCTTATTTGTACAGCTGAATGCATTATTTGCAGACATAGATACACTGTGATGTATATTCAAATTATCATGCTGCAATGCAATATAATCGCAAAGAACATTATTGATATTCGAAAATGTAAGAGGTTTCTTAATTTTGTTAATATTAGTTTAACTATGCTTACTTGGTTGATGTTGCCACTATTAATATTAATTGTACTATTTCTTCCATTCATTATATTAATTGAGTCTCTCTGTTCATGTACATCATCCTTAACGTTTCTTGAATCAGCTACTTGCATAATGTTGATAATGTCATCTTCCACATTCTGATCATTATAAGAAATATTTAAATCCTCACTCAGACACTCGCTTCTCCTAAGCGTATCTTCAATATCATCTTTATCTGAGCATAAGTTTAAATTTTCTATATTCTTTGATTGTTTTAATGTATTATCTATGTTTAATTTATTTTGTTCTGTAAATATTTCCTCCTGTGCCTTTTTACACAATAAATCTGTCTCATTCTCAGGCACTGGTTTCAGAGTCTTTTCCTTTTCACCACTACGATATACTTTTAAAATCTCACAACGAACATTTTTAACATTCCATTGTGCCTGTTCTAACATCAGAAATAAGTTATAACACTGTGTGCATACATAAGAACTATGTAAAGCAGAAATAACCGGTCTCAGCACCCTCAACACAAAGCCAGCTAACAACTCTCCGTCATGTGGAAGAGACGTACAGAAGATATTCACACAAGATGAGGTGTCAACTTGCGTGCTGCATATCAGGCAAAATAATTCTGGCATGATTATTTTCCTCATGAGATAGTTTTTTAGAAGAAAACTGATGTCACGAAATTAATGTACAATTGCGGATCCGTGCATTTCCAGTATCAACTATATAAGTATATCATTTTGTAATAGAAGATATAACCTCGACAGCGGCTACGACGATTGTATTTGAAATGCTGGCACATTCATTGTATAATATTAGTTCTTGCTTACTCGAAGCAATTCACAATCTCAAAATGCAACCGAGAAGCCTTGCACGACACATTTTCACATTATTTCACATTATTTCAAATAACGGAATAAAGGATAACATAAGCATAAGGTTTGTATATATACAATGTTACGCCATCTATATATGCATGTCAAAATATGAACTGAATCATTACGCTGTATATAGCATCATATACAACACTGCTAACATCGTACATTATTTACTCATAATCAAATAAAAATGTAAAAATATACCCTATACAAATAATGGCAGTGAAAATGTTGCGCAAACTTTGCCGTAAAAAATATTTTAATTAAGTACTTACACTTCACTGTATATTAATTATACGTAAGAGGTACCTTTCTTTGGTATAATTGCAAAATTGTTAAGAGAGATAATTGTTTATACCTACATATATGTAAATATATATAGAGAATTGTACAAATCGACATGTTTTACTGTAGCCACTTAAGCCTGTAATATCTCATCAATATCAGTGTCTAAATCAAAATCATTGATATCTAACTGTTCCTGAGAATCTCTGGCATTAAAGTTTCCCTGCTTCGAACTCCGTGGCGCAGGTTGGGGCAACGGATTGTACACTTGTCTGGGTTTAATGGGTGATTCTTGTACAATAATACTAGTAGCTTGAACATTGACTGATGAAGCAACTGCCGTCTTTGAACAGGCGGCCTGCACATTTTCATTAGAACCGTTGCTGTGTGGGGATTTCGATAAAAACATTGCTTCAACCGCACCGACAGGCTTTTGCCGTGATATCCTTAACTGGAACAAAAATTGTTGTTTGTACATGGTGATATATCTAAGGCAGCTTGGTAAGGTATATCATGCACAGGTGTTCACAATTCACAACATTACACAAAACAAAGATGTACATAGTAAATAAAGTCTTGCCTATCTTGATTAAAACTAAAAGCCCTCAAGCTTGCCTTTTCCACTTTACCTGCTCCTCGATTTTTTTCGATATCTCAGCAATTTTGTCGCTCTGCGTAGTTTTTAGGACTATATTATCAGCGCTCAATGACCTCTCTTTTTTAAGAACATTTTCCCTCTCATCGGAAATACTGCATTATGAGCGTAACAGAGTTAGCATTATAGACGTATCTATCTGCAGTGAGAAAAATAATAAATCCTAAATAAAGATTTACCTCGATATATTCCAATCGCTATCGTTTAACTCCATCCTCTTGGAACTGCACTCTGATAAGAACTTTCGACAACTTCGCGAATCTAAATCGAAGAGTACCTTCTTCTTTACTAGACTGCCGACACAGCCTGTTGCAGATTTTAGAACGCTTTTATTGTTCTTAGGAGAGATGAACGGCGTGAGTACGGACTCCTGGTCTGTGATCAGACTCTCCATGTCGTTATTTTTAAGAGTACTACATCGAGAAGTTTCTGTTTTATCTAGTCCTAATACTTGTTTGATGCTGGAAAGGTTGGACCACGGTTCTGTAACGGTGGCGGCATCGTGGTCTTTCTTAATCGGAGTACTAACATGCTGAACCGTATAAGTAGCACGTTTTGGAGATCTCGGGAAATATGAGCTCTCGGCGTCCACTTTATCGGGGGTGCTCTTATCACAGACGACATAGTTCACTCCTTTGTACTTAACCATAGTCTCGGGAACATTTCGATGATTAGCTTCATTTCTGTCGGATAATAAAACTGGCGAGTCTGATGCAGATTTGAAGGTGTTCCGTTTACTGGGTGTTGGAGGATGATCGGTCTTTTGTTTTAACAAAATTCTGCGACACGCGTCACTCTTCACTGTTGCGGTAGATTTGTGTTGAACTATAAGAAATTCAGTAATAAATTAGAAGCATTGTAAGTACCTGTGATTATGAAAGTAGGCTAACAACGAGAACCTCTAGATCGAGCTTTAGTTAATGAACCCTAGCACATTGTTATATCCGTCCACGTATGTAAAATTCCAAAGGCATTCCGTACGGTGGGCCTTATTTATTGATATTTAAAATCGTGCCTGGAGAAAGTAAAAATATGCAGGGATCCATTTCCTATTCTGCGTTAACATGTGTTGAAAGTAAGACATACTGGAATCTTTTTGTGCACTAAATGCCTTTACAGCTTTCGATTTCACATTAGTCACAAACTTATCTAAAGGAGACTTCTTCGAGTTCTTTGGATCTTGAATTATCTTTTGGTTCGCAGATATTCTAGAGGCGATTTGCTCCAATACCTTTGACTTAATCTGGTTGTACTTCGGGAATTTCTAAAAATGTTTAGTTAGTTATAACATATATTTGCAATACGCGTGAAGAAACATGTCATTTCATTCCATTTGTTACCTTAGCATTTATATTTTGATGATGCTTTACAAGCTCTATCTTTTGCTGAAACGTAGCTTTTGGAATGCCTTCCCACTCAGGGTTTATCCCTAGATCCATTAATTTCTTATTAAAACCGTCTCGAGCAACTACCGAAAAATCTTGAACCAATGGAGCTTCCTCCTGCTGTATACTCTCCGCCGACGAAGAGGACGACAAATTCTTGTCCTGGTCATTGATTGCAGCGTCATTTTCTATCGAAGCACCACTGTGTTCGTCCGTTTCAGATTCAGAGTCTAACGTAGAAGATTCCGACGTTATTCTTGAACTGTCTTCGTCGCTGTCATTTGTCGTGTGTATCTTTTTGGGGTCAAAACAATGTTTATGCAGTTCATGTTCTCTAACAATGGACTCCGTATGTCTCAAAGCCGGGCTTACAACACTGTTATCCAACCTCGACTTACAAGATTTCCTAATCGAATTTACATTCCCAACCCGTGGATGTCCGATGGAACTATGCTTAGATAACTTCAACGAACGATTAACTTGTCTATCGTCTTTGTTCTTATGCACCTCGGACAGTTTAGTTATCGGCTTAATGTGCCTAACGCTAATTTCTATGTTTCTTGTCCGATCGGTATTCGTACCGTAAAGCTCCACATGTTTTCTTGGATTTACCTGGACTGTGTTCGTGTCCCATGAATTTTTCGCAACATATTGATGTTTCGGAGCGACAAACGTTAGCTTATTCGTCGATTCTTGACTGTCGACGCTGTCTATGTCTTGCACAACAATATTTGCATTCTCGGCGGATTTTGTACTTTTTGCGTTGCCACAAACATCGGTGACTTTCTTATAACGTTTAGGATCGTGTTCGTCCGGTTGTACCGGTTCGGAGGACTTCTTTAACGTCAAACTTTCGGTATCCTTAGACTGTTCCAATTGAATTTGCGAATTGTTTATCTCTCGCGTTAAGGAGTTTAGCTGTTTTCGTTGCTCGGTCAGAATGTTCGATTGATTCATCGATTGCTTCTCCAGGTTCATAACTTTAGACTCGTATTCGGATTTTGTTCTATTCGCTGACTCCTGGGTTTCCTTTAATTCCATCGTTAAATTTTGAATGTCTCTATTGTGCTGAAGCTCCAAATGCTCAATTTTTGATCTCCAAAAGTTCTCTTGCACTTGAAGCTTAGAATGCATACTTTCTATGTCAGGTGTTACCTGAAAAGTATTTAGTTAACATAAATACAATATCGATACAGTAGTAATAATTGCATTCAAATAAAACACAGTTTTGCATACCTACCCTCTCAAGCAATTGCTCTCTCAGTCTCTGGATTTCTTTTTCTTGTTGACTCATTAACAAGTTTAATCCACTGTCAGATGTATTTTCAGGTAATTTATGCACATTGTTATCCTTTTGCCTCAAATTCTATTAGGAATAAAACTGTTCATGACATCTGGGAAACTCATTTGGCTGATTTAAGATTATACTTACATGAATTTCATAGAACAGAATACTTTTTAAACTGTTGATTTCTGCTTGATACATTTTTCCTTGCTCCTTTATAATGTCATTTGTATCTACATTGGACGAATGGTCTTTACTTTCTAGTTTGCTTAGTCTCATGTCAGTATTTATTTCCTCCGAGCCTTTGCCAATCACTCTTTCTGTTTGATTAAGCCTTTCTTTTAATGTCTTTATCTCACTATGCAATTTCTCAGTCTCAGCACGGTAAAGATCGTGAACAGGGGATGAAGGGAAGCATAGGTCTGATATATAGGAATGACGACGTGTTACATGCGCAGTAACAAACAAAGCAGACACAAATGTTTTTGGACAGTACGGACACTGAGAAGAGAATACAGACTATTATGATTAAAAATACAATAAACATATCATGAAATACAAACAATGATATATAGAAAACTAATTGTAATTTATTACAAAACATATAAAGTTTGAAGAAAAGATAATTACCTTGTGAACTTCGCCATTAGTCTTGCTAATCTTAGATTCTAATAGTTTACATTTCTCTTTCAGCTGCTCTTTCAAATGTTTAACATTGTCCTCGGAACCAGCCAGTTCCCTCTTAAGCTTAACATTTTCCTCTATCTTTGACCTTAGCTCATCCTTTAATATTACAACGCTATGGTCAAGATACTGTTTGCAGTACAATAAGTACTCAACTGCTAACTGAGCCAAACGGAAGAGCTTAACAAAGCTTGAGTCTAGGATTTTTACATCGTACTCACTCTCCAGGCAATAGTCTATCACATTATTAATATTTTGATCAACGGTCGAAAAATCTCTTTCCTTTATTATGCGGTCTATGTCTATGGCACCTGCAAAGCATCTTAGTAAAGAAAAGCCAAAAAACATCATCCTGTTAGAATGTTATATACATACTCAACCGATTCCAATCGATACGAATTCGTGATCGGTGCATGTTAAAATAAAATCCCGACTCTCTGGCCAATTTCGGAAAGTCGTGACACCAACTGGTGTTGACTCGAAACGAAAATGCCATCCTTATCTGCCTTGTACTTTAATACTGTAATCGCCCAGAATCTTTGTATTTATATAAACTAGTGGTAAAAGTAACCGCGCGCTTCTTCAAGAATTTCAACTCATATTTTAATGTTGTCTTGACAAATGGATCTACATGTCGACCAGTAATTACTAAGCCACATTACGGCGGGTACAAAGAGATAAATTATAGTGTGCACAGACGCATTCGACGACATGTTTATTCATACAACTTTTTGAGCGCGCGTCGTGTGCACTAACGGCTGACAGGTGACAGGTTAAGCAGCGCGAAAACAAACATCAACGAAGCGGAACGCCTATGGTCGGAAGAAACATTGTAGCTTGAGCTGTTAACCAAATACTTGTTCTCCGTCCTTCGTTCGTCCGATAAGCATACGAGATTAAGCGATTTTAGACTAAAGCATCATGAACTGCTGCAGTTTTACTCACACAACGTAATTATCGATTTCTTATGGTACAACCGTAAGGAATATACGAAATATATGATACATATATATATATATATATATGCTAGTTTACTAAAGTACATATACCAATACTGTAAGATGCATTATATTGAATGTTTTTTTCAATTGTTGTTGTTTGTATTTTATACATTATTTTACGTAAATAAATATAGTATGTTCCACACAAAACGAGATGTCTGAGAGTTTAAATACCCTAACGACTCGATTTATTCAGTATAGATTAGGTGCGGCACGTTATTGCACAGTATGTACTTTATGCAATATATATCGATATGATCTACGTATTTAAAAAATAATCAAAAGCATAATCAAAAATGTTATCATTAAAGGAACACGAGGGTACACCAAGAGCGAGACTTGAATCTCCGTATTCGTACAATGGCGTCCCGCTCAAATGCACATGTAACAATATGTACTGATTTTGAAAGTTGATTTCCTCGATAACGTCGCTTCACACAAAAAAACGTGATTCTGCATTTTCGACTTATCTTTTCACGAAGAATCCGTCGGTCTCTGATTGTACCATAAATTACCAACACCACCGTATACTCCCTGACCTTGGAATTCAAACGATGACGCTCTCAAGTTTTTCGATTAATTATGCGCGCCGAGATTATTTAACGTGTACGCATAGCCCGGCGACAAGTAATACGTTTCCTTAATTCTTATATAACGCGATCAAATCTAAACTGCGCTTGCTTACGCACGCGCCACGGCGTGTGCCGCGAATCATCTTTCCTTAACGCAACGGGCAGCCACACGCAATCGACCCTTCTCGCAGTGTCCAGTGATGGTAGTCGCTCGTCAAATTCATTCTCCAATAACTGTGCAATCGAAATCTGTCGTCTGGTCGGAAGGGAGTAAGTCGATCCGCCTGTTAAGCGCACGCAGATGATGCCTTGGTCATTTCTAATGCAGTCGCAAGCGTGATTCGGCGAAATATCGGGACAATTAAGTACAAGTGTCTTGTTGCCTTGTGATTCCCTTCTTCGACGGACGAGTCGCTAGATGACGGCGGCTCAATCGTGCCGGGTGTATGAATGAAAAGGCAGAGGACCATCGGACGGACTGGCGGTGCTCGTGGTGAGGACTTCGAAAAGTTGGCAGCATGGACAACAGTAAGAGATACAATAACCCGAATCCACGCTTGGCGGCGAATCCGATCAGCAAGTTGATCTTTTGGTGAGCGTAAACTCTTGGACCGATTTCGTAAGCCCCGCTTCTGTTTCTACGATTATGTGTTTGTGCCTCGTCGAGCCCGTGCATATATACGCACGCGCGCGGTGCGTGCAATTTGAGTGCATAGGCAGCGCGGGATCACATTAAATGCATGTATCGTGTGGGTATATCATCATGGGGTGTCTGGTGCATTTTGCAAGGATGATATTGGATGACATTAAATGTAGTCCGGAATTTCGTAATTAATTCTCTCACCCTGTTTCCATAACGTTCATAATACCATAATATGACTTAATTAGAATATTATATATATATGTTGACTGGGTATGATTTATCTGAAATAAAAATGATTTTCCGTTTTATTTCCGTGTAATTCTATGAGTTGGATAGGTAGGTGTTACGATTTCTTTTATTGCACTGTTCAGTACGACTTGTCTTTGTACATCAGACAGAAGTACTAAGACATTCTTCATTTTGTTGAGCTCAAATATGTATAAATTGTAGTTAGGAACTACATTTGTTTTGAAATACTGAAATACTATCTACTGAAATAGAGTATTTGGGAGTACAAGTGCCGTTTTGTGATAACTCAGATAAAGACTTACATAATATATAATAACTCTTATCACAAAGTTCAAGTATAATTGCATTTTAAGCTGTTTGCACTCTTTAAGCATATTGCCTATTTCGTTCCTGATACATTTATCATTCGGTTTCCCACATAGATTTAATGTTGTGTAACATCTATATTTGCAGGTGGCTTAAACCTTTATTTTGGTACGGAAAAGATCATGACTTGGAGGTCAAGGATATGTACAATGTTCTTCCCAATGATAGCAGTGAACTATTGGGAAATAAACTCGAACAGTAATTGTTAACCATATGTATTATAATGTATTTTTACTATGCTAGAGGATATCTGAAATATTTTTTATATCTTCTTCAGAAATTGGCATACAGAGGTGAAATTAGCTGATGCAAATGGCAGAAAACCCAAATTATTTACAGCCTTAAGAAAGACCTTTATGTGGTCGTTTGCTTATTACGGTGGTGGGACTTTGTTCCTTTGTGTTTTCCTCAAGTAAATGTCTTTTTATCAGTTCCAAGGTATTATCTGTTTGCTTGTTACATATGTACTACATGATTGTCTTACCCGTTAAGAGTTCTGCAACCATACACTCTGGGCCTTCTCATCTGGCATTTTGATCCCAGATCGGCATCCACTACTGCGCAAGCGTATATGTACGCTACGGGGGTCATAATTATGGCCGTAATATGCGCTTTCATCAACCATCACACACAGTTGGGACAAATGGAAATTGGCATGCGAATGAGAATAGCTTCCTCTTCGTTGCTTTATAGAAAAGTAATCTCAAATTCATATGTGCTCTAATCTTTGATACATACAATTAATAGTGCACTTCTTATATTGCTCTTAATGTGATATGTAGATTTTACGTTTGTCAAGATCTGCCACCAATACCACTACACCAGGACAGATTATAAACTTATTGTCCAATGATGTGGCAAGATTCGATCAACTTTTCATAATGCTCCACTATATATGGATTATGCCGATACAGGGCGCAATAATTGCTTTTCTCATTTGGGAAAGTGTCGGTATCGCCTCGTTAGCTGGTGTATTTCTTATCACAATTCAAACTATCCCTGTTCAGGGTACGTACTCGGAAAGCAACTTTAGCGAGGCAAAATTCTCTATACTTATGATATTCTGACAATACTATCTATGCTTCTTTACAGGGTATATGGGTAAATGGTCGTCGAAGTTAAGATTGAGAATTGCAATAAAAACGGACGAAAGAGTGCGACTAATGTCTGAGATTATCGGTGGAATTCAAGTTATTAAAATGTACACCTGGGAGAAACCGTTTGAAGAACTTGTTAGTCTTGCAAGGAGGTACCTAACTTTTCGTAATTGTTACAGTAAATGCCACACTAACGTCTGACTTAAGTCTCAAAAGTATAAAAATGTAAACATTGTTTTACAATTATTTATGTGTTCCTGTTCTCACCTTTAGGTACGAAGTGGACGTTTTAGCTGTGACATCGTACTTAAGAGGAATTACCCTCGCTACATTTGTGTTCACCGAGCGGACAACTCTATATTTTACAATTATGGCATATGTACTTCTTGGACATTCTATATCGGCTGATAAAGTATTTTCCATGGCACAGTACTATAACATTCTTCAAGCCACTATGGCAATATTTTATCCAATAGCCGTGGCTTCCGCTGCTGAAGCTTCTGTTTCTATAAAACGAATCGAGGTTTGATGCATTCTTCAAAATATACTTATGCCTTGTAAACATAAGTCAGTAAAGATTGTACCCAGACCTTATCAATATTTACAATGTGTCTCGTAGATAAACGCAATTTTGAATGTCATTATACAGATATTCCATTATAAGCTTACTTGCCTTATGAAATAATGCATGCTTACGAATTTACGCATATGTAGCCTGCACAAATGTTAGGTCTTCAACAGACACACTCTTATCTCTTTCAGAATTTCCTATTGCTGAATGAGAATGTATGCAAGGTTCATGCATTGGAACCGAAAGAGAAGCTCGGTGTGATTGTAGAAAACGTGTCGGCTTCCTGGACAGATACTGCGATTACAAAGACATTGTCCAACATCAATGTGAACATAATACCTGGAAAATTGTATGCTATAGTCGGACCAGTTGGTGCAGGAAAGGTACTGCATTCGAATACACATTATCTACTGGTTTTCTTCTACTCATTCTTTGAACTTATCATATATTAAATACCAGAATGGATATTGACAGTTCTTCTTGATTTTCAGAGTTCATTTCTACAATTGATATTAGGTGAGCTTTGTCCATCTCATGGCCACATATCAGTTAGCAGTGATGTATCTTATGCCAGTCAAGAGTCATGGCTTTTCACCGGCTCGGTGAGAAATAATATCCTATTTGGCCAGCCATACGACAAGAAGAAATATTATACAGTCGTAAAAGTGTGCGCTCTTCTGAAAGATTTCGACCAGTTGCCTTTCGGCGATAAAACTCTGGTTGGAGACAGAGGTACTGCCTTAAGTGGCGGACAACGCGCCAGAATTAATTTGGCCAGGTAAGACAGGGGATATATTTATTTTGCACTATTAACGTTTTACGATTCAAATTGTGTTCGCAATTTCGTTTAAACCTGTCTGCAATTCTTTCGCACTTTTAGTCCTTATTTGATTTGCACGATACTTTGTAAAGTCACGTTCTTTTTAAAATATTAATGTATATGTCACAGCAAAAGCTTAAAATTAGTGGGAACTTGTCGAATTAAGCTCGATATTTACGACAATACAATTGAAAATCGTTGACGTGTCACTCTTTAAACATCAGTCTATTTTCCAGAGCAGTTTATAGAAGTGCAAACATATATTTACTGGACGACCCGTTATCTGCCGTTGACACTCACGTCGGCAAACACTTGTTCGACGAATGCATTAACAATTATTTGCATAGCAAAACAAGGATTCTGGTCACACACCAGGTGCAATACTTGAAGAAGTGTGACTACATAATTGTACTTAACAATGTACGTTTCATTTTATTTACAAATTTCACTTTTCACTTTTGTGCCTTGCACTTCAAGTTTCTTTGAAAAAATGCCAATATTTTCAAAACTTCTTCAACCAATTAACTTTACTTTTTTTTCAATGTATACGAAAAGGTGGAATTATTTCTTAATTACAAAAGCGTTTTAAATGAAAAGTAACTTTTTCTAAATGTAATCAAATATTATGAAATGATCTGATATTAATCTTAGTAACGGTATGTTCATTTACGAAAAGGGCAAAGTAGAAAGTGAGGGCACGTTTACAGACCTTCAAGAGAGACAAATAAACATCTTGGATCTGCTGACAGTAAATGACGTGAAAGAGGACTCGCCGACGTTAGACGGCGATGTAAGCATTGTGTCTGATATATCTGCAAGCATAAATAATGGCGAGGATGAAAAGGAAGCGGAGCCTCAAGAAACGGAGGAGTTGATGGCAAAGGGAAGCATGTCGAACACGGTTTATTGGAAATATGTCAGAGCTGGAGGCTCGCTTGCCATGGTAATTATCTTCATTTGCTCTACAGTTTTGGGACAATTTGGAAGCAGCGGGACTGATTATTGGGTTGCTTTTTGGTAAGTCTCGATAATTAAACCAAAATATTTGTGTAGGAGACAAGCGTTCATAATATGGTGATAATGTGGAATGTGGAAACATTCTTCTTTCAAACTTTGCATTTTATGTCTTGTATTAATTCTGGAACGTTACAAAGCAGTTAATATAACGCAGATATGAGAAGGCTCTGGACCGTTTTTTGCGACGTTCACTCTTATATTACAGGACACGGCAAGAAGAAATGCGTTTAAAAGAAAATATGCCTTTAGACGAGTCTAAGATGCAGACTGTTATGTCCATCTCCGAAAACGGAACAGAGGGTTTACATATGTCCATGAACAATGAGTCTGATATATCTTTTAACAATTCCGCCGTATCAGAAATGTTTGCCGACGATAATATGGTTTGTCATCCCGTTTTTCTTATCATATAATTACTGAGAATTTCAGATCTTTATAAGAATCGTCATTCGTGTAGACACAATTTGCAAACAACACGGCGCACATGTCCTATCTCGATACGAATACTGCACTATGGGTATACGGTGCCTTCATTGTTACAAGTATAGTGATGACCACAACCAGAAACCTTGTTTTTTACAAGATTTGCATGAATGCCAGCAAAAATCTCCATAATCTTATGTTCTCGTCTTTACTCAAGGCACCTATGTCATTTTTCGGTGCAAATCCCTCAGGCAAGTATCGCGATGAATTATGAGCATTCGTTAGTACTATTAGCACGTGAAATAATTGTGCGGCCTTGACAGGTCGTATTTTGAATCGTTTCTCGAAGGACGTCGGCGCCGTAGACGAAATTTTACCAAGAACAATGATCGAATCAATTCAAATATTCGCGGTGATAGTAGGCATTTTACTACAAGTTATCATCATTAACTGGTGGACTATTTTTCCGATGTTAATCATGGGTTTTCTATATTGGAGCATCAGAAACGTTTACCTCACAACAGCGCAGAATATTAAACGTTTGGAGGGCATTAGTTAGTAATATTTCGCAATTACGTTTATATTTACTGATATTACATCTATCTCTTAAGTCTCTTTAAGTCTGCTTGATTTCTTCGCCCAATACATTTCGTTGTGTTTACAGCTAAGAGTCCCATGTTTTCGCATGTGAACTCCTCGTTGCAGGGTTTGCCAACAATTCGTTCATGCAATGCACAAGATTTGGTTCGTAAAGATTTTGATGTTCATCAAGATCTTCATACTAGTACTTATGCCTTAACCATTGCCACCAGTACGGCTTTCGGGTTTGCCCTTGATATGTTATCAATAGGATTCATTGCGTTTATCACGTACAGTTTCATCGTGCTGGATAATGGTACATAGTTTTCTGCTGTTTAACTGATCATATGGATAGTGACAAAAGTTATATTTCTGTGTTATATACATTACGACTACGGGTATTTCTGTAATTGTTCTGTACTCGTGGACATTATTGCTTGACTTCATCAATATGCAATTTCAGGCAATACATTTGCGGGAAATGTCGGCCTAGCAATTTCACAAGTACTTATCTTATGCGGAATGCTACAATATGGTATGCGGCAAACCGCAGAAACAGTTGCCCAAATGACGAGCGTGGAAAGGATATTACAATTCACGCAGTTGGAGAAAGAAGGACCGTTTGAGAGTGAGCCTAAGAACAAGCCACCGCCTCAATGGCCATTAAAGGGTGAAATAGAATTTTCACGCGTCTATCTGCGTTACTCTATTTCCGAGCCGCCAGTACTTAAAAACTTGAACTTCCGTATCGAATCCGGCACGAAGGTAAGTTTCTTACTTTTTCGTTATTATCGATACAGTGAAAATCGGATATAACGAGTTGGCAAGGGTGGTCAGTTTTGCTCGCAGCGATATAACCGATTTCCACTAAATCTCGTACTAACTTTGCTTGAACTTTATGAACGTATACACGTCTCTTTTTTAGATTGGAATCGTCGGACGAACCGGTGCCGGCAAATCGTCATTAATATCCGCCTTATTCAACTTAGCAAATCTCGATGGTGCTATTTACCTGGACTCAGTCGACATAACAAAGATTGGTCTTCATGAGTTAAGGAAGAAAATCTCGATCATTCCTCAGGAGCCAATGTTATTCTCAGCGACCCTCAGAGACAATCTTGATCCGTTTCATAAATTTGACGACGCCGCCCTTTGGTCGGCTCTGGAGGACGTTGAGCTGAAAGACGTCGTCAAGTCATTAGACCATCGTGTTGATCAGGGTGGCAGTAATTTCAGTGCAGGACAGAGACAGCTACTTTGTCTGGCGCGTGCCATAGTCCGGAATAACAAAGTTTTACTGCTTGACGAAGCTACGGCAAACGTTGACCACTCGACGGATTTTCTCATACAGGCTACAATTAGAAAAAAGTTTAGTGATTGCACAGTGCTGACAATAGCGCATCGATTGAACACGATAATGGACAGTGATAAGGTACTGGTGATGGACCAGGGTGAAGCAATCGAGTTTGATCATCCACACATTTTGCTAAAAAATGCTGATGGCATGTTCTTCAGCATGGTTCACGAAACTGGACAACTAATGGCGGAACAATTGAAGAAGACATCCAAGGAGGTGAGTCACATAATGCGGAAGGTCAGTGGGTCAACATATTTATCGGAATTCATTCCTTGAAGTTATTGTTTACGTTATTGTTTATTTTATTTTCAGGCTTATGACAAGAATCACGAGCATACGCTTTTGAATCGAGCATTGAACGAGATTAATGTTACAATTAAGGCAAATGGCACAACTAAGACGAACGGCACAACTAAGACGAACGGCACAACTAAGACGAACGGCACAACTAAGGCGAACGGCACTTCTGGATCGTAGTAGAACATGTTTGTTGTCACATATGTGTATTCTTAAGCAGTATTCGTTTGTCTCGATTGTACTGATTCCACCACGAAGCCAATGTGTTTACTCTTGTTTCTTAGTGCATCCGGTGATGTAAATCTAATATTTAATATTTGCCGAATTGCATCATGATTTTAAGTTTCCGTTAGCCTTATCTTAGAATTCAACTATGGTTTACCTGAACAGTTCATGGTTGAATTTCCATCCACATATTGGCCAATGTATTTAATACATCTACTTGAAGACTACTTCAACAATACTTACATTAAATAGGTTTTATTTTATAATGGTATGATACATGACAATAAAAGATATAACAGACCATTATATCGCGAATCGCTTAAAGAATGTTTTTAAGCGCCACAATCAAACAATGAAAGTTATTCAAACGTAAGGAAACAAGAATTTTCTCAGGCTAGGTTCTGCAAGTTACCATTAAATTGAATAAGCAGTTAATAGCTATAATTAGTTTAAGAATATCAAAATTTTACAATATTTGTACTTGGACAAGTGTTAATATTAAATCTCAGAAATTTCAGTGGAATGTGCTATTAGTGATATTAAGGGTATGTCATGAATTAAGAAATATTCAAAGAATAATGTTAGCCGATAAACGTGTATTCTCCTATTTTATAAGATGAAAAGAACCAAGAAAGTATAATGTAAGACAATTGCAAATATAAAACATTTATAAAATTTTGTGCAATGTTTAATAATATCTGAAATTAATACTGTTGAATTAATTATTGTCTGTGCATTATTGTCACAAAACCATATGCTTTTTATTAGCAAGAAAATGAGAAATCAAGTAATATGTAATTATTTTGTAAATATTCCCATAAGTTTCTCCTAAATATATCTCTAACAATTCTCCCAGATTGAAATAAAGCCTTATCATTGCATATATAAAGATTACTGTACAAAAGCTACATTACGATTAATTAGCCAGATTCATATTTCCATAAAATCTAAGGCACTGTGTGTTCTTTGTACACCTTTGATTCAGGTATTCCGCTCCATAACTAAATCAATTGAACAACACCACTCTTTACAAGTTCCGCAACAGCACTATACTGAATAATATGCTGCGACCCAGGCTCAAAGTCAATTTCTTCGTCTAACATGCCAGGCAGCATGACACCTGAAACCTTCTTATTTGCACGCAGAAACACGTATGCGTGCATATTTGGCTTTACGTTGACCTTATTCATATCAAAAGTCTGAAAGTTTGTAGGCATGTGCTGCAGAACAACGTCCTTGAACACAGTCTCCATGTTAATCAGATACTCCTTGGCAAACTGAAGCTCCTCAGGAGTCAGATAACAGTTGTCCCCAGATCTGTTTGCTTCCTCCGATATAATGTGAATGGCGTACCTTTCGATTTTCTCGAGGCGGGTACGAAGATAACTGGATATCAAGAATCTGATCCTGTCCACCTCCATCTTGTGTACCGCTATCCTCAGGTCTCCTCTTTCTAACCTCTTCATATTTTCCTCCATGTGGGTGATTTGTTGTAGCATACAGTCGACCAGGTCCATCTGATGGGGTAGAATTTCTGGGGCGAATTTCTCGTTAAACCAGGCATTTTCGATCAATTGAAGTGCGCTCTGTGCGGTCAATTCCTCCTCTTGTTCTCCCTGGTTGTCCAATGCTAATGTTTCGTCGGACGTCTCATCCATGGTTCGATGACAATGGTTCACGTGCAAAACATAACAACGAAGCGAATTATCGTAGCAGACGCTTCTTAGGATTATCTGACCATTTTGTTGGGTGAAACGGTTATGAATCGCTGTTATGTCAGAATGCTGATCATTCGGCGGGATACGTTGTTGTTGGTTGTTGTGTCGGCGAACGTTTAAATTCCACTACTCGAAGCGTGCAACGATTATCTCGAATCGAACGAATCGTGCGATTATTTAAATTTAAATCAAATTCGAATTCCGCGCGTCTTTGTCATCGCGGAACGGTTAATTTGTAACTACCGAAATGTGTGTTTATGACAGTCGTTGGTAAGCTGCTTATACTAATGAAACCGTACAAGTTCGCATACAGAAATATAACGTAGAATGAAAGTTACGAATTACGATCATTCGTAAAGAATAACATGAAATTAACACGAAGAGAATGCGAAAAATAGCAACAAATAGACTATAATATTGCGACAATTTTGTAAAGCTTACTTTCAAACTAACAACAACAAAAACCATTTTTCTAAGGTATAGCCACAGTATCACATTCACGTATTCCCCACTCAAAGATACAAAAACCGTTAAAAATTGCGTTTAATCTCTCAGTTAAATCGCAAAAGATATCATCACCACCATGCGACGGTTACGTAATCATAAACATTTCAAAATGCACTTGTACATACTCAGCCTACGAATGCGGGTTATTTCTGACCCAGGCTTGTTACTTATTCTAATCAAACGAAATAAACATTATTACCAATAGAAATATACAATAGCCCTATACAAACATATAGAAACGTTTAAAACGTCGTACAGAAAAGAGAAGTTAAGCATAAAAGCTTATTCGAAGCTCGTCGAAAGAAAGCTCTGCCATGGATCCGGAAATACCCCGAATGCGTCTTGCGAAGGTTCACAACATCTACTCCTTTACCATATCTTCGTCTTTGAGGCTTTCAAAATCATCCAACTATTTCCACATTACTGAAACGCTTGTCAACGGTCGTCGAAGTAGCACGACGGCGAAAGTTTTCAGCGGAGACGATGTCGCTTCTTCGTGTTTCATCGTTGTTTCTGTCCTGTATGGCTTCTGTATGCAGCACTGCTCAAGATACGCCAAGGTATTCCTCAATCCTGCCTAACTTAATAAACTCCGTCTTAAGACTGTTTGGCGACTTAGAACGAGCTACGTGCATATAGTTAGGCTCGCGTGTGAGGGTACTTATGGCCGGGACACTCTGGTGGACCGATGCATATTTAAACGGACTCCGGCAACGACAATACGAGTGGCATCCGACAGTGGACCTAACAGCCAGCACAGCCAATCCATCCTCTACAAAATTCAAACGACCTACAGTGGCCATCCTCAGCCTTTCGCTTTAATCGTCTACTTGGATTAGTTCGTTCGCTTCACGATTTTCTCCAAGTACTCTACTAAACGGTAAGCGGTGGGACGAAGAAAAGTCATGCATTCGAACGTGCCGTTTTGAATTGTCATTGGAAGAACGCGATGTTTGGTGTCTTCGAAACAGTTCTGTAGAGATCAGTGTCTATTGAGAGTGTGCGTTTTCGAAATTTCCGTCGTATGCTACTCGACAATGTTCATAATACGTTGATACTATTCGAGTATAACTATTTTTATGCTTTCTGTCTTTTCGGAAGAATTTTTTTCTCTCGGCTGTATGATCCATGTACTTTTTATGAGCAAATTAACTATTCGCAGAACAATAATTAGATAGATTTTGACACCATACATTTTCGAAACAGTAAAACTTAAACACTTTCGAACACACAGTCAACATTTCTCATTCATTACCATTACAATACGCGAAACGCGAATTCGTTCGTCGACAAAATGTGGAGTATCACTACTTGCAGCATCGCATTATTTTCTACTATGACACTACCTATTTTTACAGATCATCATGTCTGCATTGACGGGACCTAGCTATGCTGCCTACTCCTGGCAGGGTCAGGGAGGAGGATTTGGAAACCAGACGGTCGCGGACAAAGTCCCAGCAGAAATGCTTCACCTGATTGATGCCCAATGGTATCAATACCCTCCATTGAACCCTCTGTGGTACGCCATCATTGGCTTCGTCATCTGCATGTTAGGCATCATATCCGTCACTGGCAATGGCATGGTCGTGTACATCTTCGGCAGCACGAAAGCACTTCGAACACCCAGCAACCTCTTGGTCATGAATTTGGCCTTCTCTGACTTCCTCATGATGGCAACAATGGCACCTCCGCTGGTGGGTATTCGGGCATAACGATGCAAACGATCCATCCACAACAACGGAGAGTAATAATGAAGAGTTTAACATCAATTCGAATAGTTGACCTAAACTTTTTAATTCAATATGTTAAATTAAAACGTCCCATATACGTATCGGTTCGATTGCACGATAACGGTACACAAACTCTATTTAAACGATGTCACAAGAAGTTATGCCATTGATCTAATTCTTAGGTGATCAACTCCTACTATGAGACGTGGGTATTCGGACCACTGATGTGCGAACTCTATGCAATGTGCGGTTCACTGTTCGGATGTGTCTCCATATGGTCGATGACAATGATTGCATTCGACAGATACAACGTAATCGTCAAAGGCCTAGCTGGTAAACCACTGACAATTAACGGAGCTCTTCTTCGACTCTTATTCGTCTGGGTTAGCTCTTTGGCATGGACCCTTGTTCCACTCTTCGGATGGAACCGGTAATTATTTCATTAGCAAATTATCTATTCATAAACAATTGATATATGTCATCTAAAGTCTTAAAGTGTTCTTCACACAGCAACCTTTTGGTCCTGTGAGAGTTAGTTATCGGTCTCCTTAACTATAACGCAAAATCATATAGGGGGCTCGAACATTATGCAAAACGATTTTTTTTTTACGATAGAAACAAAATGATGAATGATGTGTTTCAGATATGTCCCTGAGGGCAACATGACCGCTTGCGGAACAGACTACCTGACCAAGGACTGGCTCTCCCGATCGTACATCATCGTCTATGGCGTCTTCGTCTACTTCTTGCCTCTCTTCCTCATCTGCTACAGCTACTTCTTCATCATCCAGGCTGTCTCCGCGCACGAGAAGAACATGCGCGAACAGGCAAAGAAAATGAACGTTGCATCCCTCCGATCGTCTGAGAACCAGAATACCAGCGCCGAATGCAAACTGGCGAAGGTAACTTACAATTATAAGAATAATATTAAAATCAATTGTAACATAAAACATTCGATATAAACACTTCCAACCTATTATCTCTTACTATACACAAACGCGTAATCCAAACCATTCTAAAAATTCCAGGTCGCCTTGATGACGATCTCTCTCTGGTTCATGGCATGGACACCATACCTGGTCATCAACTTCGCAGGCATCTTCGAAACAGCTAACATCAGCCCTCTCTTCACTATCTGGGGCTCCCTCTTCGCGAAAGCGAACGCTGTATACAATCCCATTGTCTACGGCATCAGGTGAGATAAATAAACATATTAACACGCGCCGAATTTGGTCGAATCGTCAGATTCGCTTGCGGTAGCAATTTCTAATAGTGCAATGAGACAGTAAAGAAGTCCTCAAGTGATCCGTTTACCTAATCTGAAACCTGTCAACATTCCCCATGAAGCTGGGAAGCATTGGATTAGTATATGCTCACCTTCAATATTTCGTCTGATTACAGCCATCCCAAGTACCGAGCGGCCCTCTTCCAGAGATTCCCATCTCTGGCATGCGCCAGCGAGCCAGCTGCGCACGGAGCTGATGCAACATCCACCGTATCTGGAACCACCACTGTCGCCGATGCTGAGAAAGCTGCCGCATAAACGACTGAACAACACCTGCCACCAGGCATCGACCAACGCGAAATAACGTCACTACCTGGTCGATCAACTTTATGCGCGCAGAATTCTTAGCTTAACTTCGACCTGTCTTCGTTCAACATTGAAACAACGCATATCAGATGAAGATAAAGAACTGAACGGTGATACGCGTGTAATGTACATAGAAAGATGAAAGATCACACGCGGCTAGTGTAAATCAACGGAACGAAGACGTAAGCTTTCGATATCTGGACATCATCGAGACTGATTTGATACGGCTGGTTATGTTAATTTTGATCAAAATCGTCAACAATGTGCAACTTTACCTCCAAAGAGAACACTTCGGGTACGTGTCATCGGGACCCAGTACACTATGAAAAGATTCGAGATACTCAACATCAATACGATACACTATGAGGAAGTGTTCAATGTTCTTAAGCGGCTACAGTTGATTTTACGATTTGCATTACACCACAGTGTGAATCGTTTACAATTGATCGGTAGGACGCTTTTGAATGTTGCGCACCTTATGGTGTATATAAACCAATTGTCACTTCGGTATAGCAGGTTTCAGCCCTACGTTACAAGATTAGTGAACGTGCCACATTGCCATCAAGCGTGGCGATATCGTCGTATCTGAGTTTAATTTTGTAACGCTAAATAAATTCTGCAAGCAACTACACTTTGCCTTCTTTATTGAATCCCAAACTGCATATCTCATGCGAAAAAATAAACTACTGAAAAGCACAGCTGATGCAAATAATGATAATTACACACATGCTATGCGTTAAAACCTGAAGAAAAACGGAAGGAAATAGGATTTATTTATTCAATGTAAAGTATTTCTTGTGTACTCATAATATCGTTCTACAAGAAAAATCTTAAAATCTTCCATATACTCTCCATACCTAATCTCCAAACGTAGCACCTAATTGTAACGCGAAAAATAGAATACAAGGAACAATATATTATATTTCATAAATTGACCGCGATATAGATACTTTTTATGCTTTCGTTGTAGCAGAATTGGTTTCGGCAGCCGCAGTATTCGCGGCATTTGAATCCTCAGTCGACCCACACACCAAGAAAGGAAGTTTTTCCTTGAGTGCTGCTCTATATTTTGGGTGGCTGGAAAATAAATGAACAATAAATACAAAAATAACATTTTGCTCAATCTCATCTTTCCAATTTACAACTTAAGACATTTCCACATACTGATAAATATAGTGTACAGAATGTAAACTGACCGTGCAATAACAATGATTGAGAGGCTTACCTAATACCATAGACAATCGGATTATATATTGCATTAGCTTTCGCAAAGAGAGATCCCCAGATCGTGAAAAGTGGACTGATTTTCGCCAAATTGAATATGCCTGTATAGTTGATCACTAGGTAAGGTGTCCAAGCCAAGAACCATAACGATATTGTCGTTAAAGCTACCTAGAGTTACAAAATTGCGTTGCAATAGAAGCGAATTCAGTTAGATTCACGACGTTTAAAATTGTCTTACTTTTGCTAGCTTTGCTTCCGCACTGACGCTTTGATTTTCACCTGATCGTAAGGAAGCGACGTTCATTTTCTTTGCTTGTTCCCTCATACCTCTTTCATGAGCTGCTACGGTCTACACATATTTAAATAACAGGCATATACCATACATATGTGCGTGCTTATTAGATATATACCCATGGAAGTCGAGATACAAACCGAGACAATGAAGTAGTAACTATAAATTATGGTGAACAACGGTACATAATAGACGAAAACTGAATAAACCAGGATGTATGATCGAGAAAGCCAATCCTTGGACAGATAGTCTGTGCCACACGCTGTCATGTTTCCTTCTGGGACATATCTGCGTTAAGAGAAGTTAGTAAAACGACGAAGGAAAGAAGTGACCTTTGTGAAATTTCGATCATACCTATTCCACCCTATCATGGGTAGGATCGTCCAGACTGCAGCAAAGAGCCATATTATCAATATTTCTAGGATTGCTCTCTTAATAGTGAATGGGGTACCTGACATTCCCTGCGCACACAAAAACCTTGTATAGATTTCTATGATTTGCTATCATTGCATAATGTACATACCTTCACTATGACATTGTATCTGTCTAGAGCGATTGCCGTCATTGACCATATAGATGCACAACCGCACAATGATCCAACCATGGCATAAATATCACACATCAGTGGACCTTAGTAAGCAAAACATACAAACCTTATCACAACACTCTTTACTGTACAGACGCAAAGCTTTGCGATTAAATGGTAAGTGATTGGCGTGTGTATGTATGGTCGACTTACCCAGAACCCAAGTTTCGAAGTAACAGTTGATCACCATGGGTGGCGACATGATAATCATCATGAGGAAATCCGAAAAGGCCAGGTTCACCACAAGTAGATTACTCGGTGATCTTAGCGACGGCGTCATCATGAATACATAAACTACCACCCCGTTTCCGCACCAACCCATAAGACCTAGCACAATCATGACTAGGCCCAAAACTTTGTGCCAGAGTGGATCAATTGGGGGAAACTGATACCTATAATCAAAATATTTGTAAAGATGCTCAGTACCAAAATGCGTAAAGTTGCGACAGACAAATTAAATATGGTAATTAAGATTTGCATTCTAAATCAAGACGTTGATCGAGATTTGAAGCTGCGTAAATAAAAATCAATTGATATAAAATATACAAATTAAAACAAATTTTATTACCAGTGAGGGTCAATTAAATGAACCATCTCCGGGGGTACTTTGTCAACCACCGTTTGATTATTATAACGCATAAACTGTCGTGCTGCTTGTGGACCGATAGTAGTTACAGCATTTGCGATTGTTGATGTGAAGGTAGCCATCGTAGAAGATGTTAGTGCAAGACTGGCCATTTTTTAGTTACTTACTGCAACAAATATTTCGTGCAATAGATTTCTTCTTCACATGTGTACTTGGAAAACATACTTGCTTCAGATATGGTTAAATTCAAACAATGCGGGGCGCCGTTTTGAAGAAAGCTAATAATTCCAATTTGTCGGGCATCAGCACTTCGCACTGGTAGATGGTCTGCGCGACTACTGAGCGGGGCATTTACATACTCACTATAATTCTTTTTATATAGGCCCGAGCTCGGTAGGATTCAATAAGAATATCCAATAAAATATTCAAATGATTTATTCTCGTAACAATGCAATACTCATGTATATCGGTATGTAGACGCACGTTGTCTCATACGCTAACGCCGTCTCTTATAATTTAGAGTAATCTCGTTAGAATGAGGCTTTGCATATGCTCCGAATGTGAATCTAATTTGGATGAATAAATCAAGAACAAACCGCTGCAGAACTATTGCAGCAAGTGGCATTCTGTCTGTTTAAATAGTACAATGTTATAATGCTAAAAAAAGATTTAAATTAAAATTATACCAATTATTTGTTATTGTCAAAGAACATATTTTCCGTATGATGTAGTTTCACTTTATTGCTCTTGAAATTCTTCGAATGTGCTGACTGCAGCCTTCTTGCAATGCTTCCTCCAATTCTTGCACCATATGTATTAAGTTGGTTGGATCAGTTTGTAATAAAATATGCTCAAAGTCATCAGAGGTATCTGTATTTTTTAATGACAGATCCAAGGTAATTAATGGATTTACTTGTTTCAATAGCGATCTTGATGCAGTCTATAAACATAAACATTTTATGAATATCATATTAATTCTTAATGTTGATGTTATTCAATATATCAAATTCCAATACCTGAACTTCAAATCGCCATTCCATGTCATGGTATTCCGGTAGCTTAAAACCTATGTTCAATAAAGTATCCGCTATCTCAGCTTTCTTAGTGTTATACAGTCTACTTAATAAAGCTTCGTTGTCTTCTGAGAAGCCCATTGCTAGTACAGAGTCTCGAAAATCATCGACAGTTAACTGGAAACCAAACAGGTTGAAAAATGATCTATTGATTTTATCTTATTATAAAATTAAAGCTTGTATAACTTTCATACATTTTTCATACTTCCCTTACCTTATGTCTGCAACTTTCTAACAACAGATAAACAAGTCCTTCAATTGAACTTCTGATGACATCCAGTTCAACCTCGAGCTTTTCTAAAATTAAATATTCCAAGTAATACAATCTGTGCGCAGACCAAACAAATATTATTTGAACTCACGTGCAGCAGCTTTGTACAATTTGATATTTGGACCCTTTTGCAGGTAATCTAAAGCTAACTTGCAGAAGTCCTGTAACACTGAGCACAAAACATTAACATTAACGACGTAGGTTCAAAAATGGTAAAACTTTGTAGAGCTACAAAAAAGTTTGTACCTTGGGGCGTTTGGTCAGTAAGAAACTGGACATGTTTCTTATGATCCGATCTCAATGTCAGGAGCATTTCTACAGCGTTTTTAGTTGAACTTGGTGATGAGAATGGCAATTCGTAATACTAAATGAATATTAAATACGAAATCGCTTTACAAACTGCTTGTTTTGATCCATCAAGTCGCCATTATTGTGCCTGGTTGATGACAGATCGGTATAGGTTAGGAAAAGGTTTACAAAAGTTTGGTTAGATCAGTGGACGAATACAGAATTGTATACACATCCTTTTTGTGTTACAGCATTGTATTTATAATCGCGTCACATAAATTAATTATGGCGCAATTTCAGATATTAGTCTCCGCTTTGCTTATCTGCAGAAAGTTCGTATATTCGGATAGGAAATACGTTATTAAGGCATAAGTATATCACATACAGTGCTGTACAGAATGATAATCTACTTTCTCGGAAATTTTATGTACATACTTTAAACAAGGAAAACAAATAAACGGAAACGTACCTTCGAGATAAAAGCATAAGTGTCAAATGCCATTATATGTTCGTAATAATGCGGTGTCATTTAAATAAACAGGATGTGTAATTTCGTAAAAGTACAGAACATAACGCGTGAAATGCGACGGATGATTCGTAACGAATTAATAATAATATTAGCTTCTTAGGTCTATGCGTGTACAAATGGCATTATGCTTTTGGCTGAGATATCGATGCCTTCACTTGGGCCTGTTGGAACATTTGCTGAAGTTTGTCTAAAGCCTCCCGATGACCCTCCTGCTTTTTGTCCAATGTTGCAATCAGGTCCTCAATACGTTTGCTACAGGAAATGTATACTGTCAATCTTAAATTGCACCTTAACATCAATGTCTCACTGTAACTTTAGACTTACAGTTCTGCAGATATGTAATCCATTCGCTTGGTAACATTCTGCTTTGCCTCCTCTAAGTCTTGTTTCACCAGAACTGGTCCGATTAATTTAAAGACATCGTCTTGGTCTTTTAAAAGGTCTAACTCTTTCTTAACCGCAATGTTCTCATTCAGCTGTCCATCTAGTTGCTGTCTTTTACTAAGCGCCTTGTGATAGTCTGATATAAATAAAATAGGTGCCTTATTCATTATGTCAGTTAAATATAAAAATATTCAATATACTTTATAATATATATTCATAAGTGCAAATATAAAGTAATAAAATAGCATAATATAATAAGATAACACGCACCTTTTTGAACATGGTTAAATTTGTCTATTTCTGCCTGGAGCTTCTTCTGAATTTCCTCAACCATGTTGATCTGTGAAAGATAAAGGTTATATTATATGATTTTATTGTATGCACCTAACATGTACATAGAACGAAACAATGAGAATTATTTGACATAAATTAGAGGGTAATTCTATAATCGGTGCTAGCAGTACTGTTTGATATCCATATGAATATGTAATTAATCACAAAATTGGTAATTCATTTTCGTTAAGGTTATGCTCGCCGGGTATAAACTTAAAAATGTCATTAATAACGAAGCCTTGCTTAATCCTGCTATCGCACAACACAACTTATGTCACTTAATAAGGTCTGGACTAAGAAAGATATATAACAAACGTTTCTATGGAGGTTTTTGCCCGGTATGTATTTAATTCTTTTTACGTACGATACGTACAGGCATAGATTATCAATGTACCCCGAAGGACCGTAAGTATTTTTTACGCGAACATGTCAAAATTTCTTAAACTTTGCATAATGAACGAAAACATTACCCAAATTAGTACCTGTCTCCGGCGGACCTTCGTTTTTTCTACTCGATTACCGCGTGTGTTTAAGTGTGACACACTAGCATACACAAATGATATCACATATGCGATCTTACTCTTCACAGGACAGAATGTACATATAAAGGAAAAGCTTCGGGTGACTTTTCAAAAACCTTAGCTCCATCAAGTTAGCCTCCGGTTATCACCGATTTGGCTCGTTTATAGTCTTTTAAGATCGTTTATTAGTTATTGATAGTCCGAAATAAACGTTTGATAATAATTAGTTTAATTCTAATAGAAGAAACAAGCTTCTATGGGGACTTTTTTCTGTAGCTAGCAGCACCCTAGGAAAGTATTTATTTATTCATTATAAAACAGAATATTCAGCCTGTTTTACTACGTAAATTAATGTAGGATCGTTTGACGGTGACAAATGGTACACTAATAACGCAGAAATATTCATATTATTGGCATAATTAGGAAACAAACTTTTTGTTCAATGTTCGTTTGTCGTAGGACAATATCACTAGATTGTCAGCATTTCGCCAAGATAAAGGATGTCTTTCAATTTACGATAAGTTACAACTTGAGACATAATGCCCGTGTGAGACACAGCCTAAAACTTGCTAATACTCTTTGCTGGTGTAATCCAGCACACACAAAGAAGTAGTATGCGTGCATGTCCGTGAGAGCTAGGAGCCAATCGAGTGGCGCGTAGCTCTCATGGACACGACGCATACTACTTCTCTCTTTTCCCCCACCACGCGAAAAACATGCGGCAGGATGCTATTTCTGATGACACTGGTGTAATCCCGACCGCTCTCTGGCAGCACCGCGGTGCGTTCTCTTTACGGAAACTATAATTAGCGCGGCTCATAAGACCTTATACATCGGAAAAATCAGGTCCTAAAAGGCTAAAAAGCTAGTTCAATGTTAATTTTCGAAGAAAAATTTAAATTTCCCTCGTTGCTCTAATATCTTCGGTATCACGGTAGCGCCTCCAAAATAAACGGAGAAACACTCCAAATAATCATTGGACAACATTTTCTTTCTTGTTTATTAATTTATTTTACAGACCGTAGTTTGTAATAGATTAAGGGCCGGTTCCACCAACCTCGGTTAAATCCTTAAAATCGGCGGTTAACGTTTGTTAATCGATACTTTGCGTTCCACCAAACTTTGAACCCCGATTAAGTTAAGAAAACGCCGGTTAAACTTAACCAGCCAATTTTTGGCCGGTTACCGTATTTAATCAGTGGTTAGCGTTTGGTAACATCTGGTAACATCGTCAAAATAAAATTGAGGTCATTACTATAGTCATGGACGCGCTATACGACGATGTATTATCCTCAGAAGAAGAAGAATAAGGTTATGAACCTATTAGGGCTGGAAGAAGAAGAATTATCAAAGACCGAATTAATTAGCAAAATCCAATCATAACTATTTTACTATGGCATTATGCCATAATATATGAATATAATTGTACATTAAGACGAATAAAAATATATATTTTACATAAAATTCATGTTTATTTTGAATTAAACCTTATAATAGTAATTTCGGTTGTTAACCCATTTGCATCACACCTCTGAATATGCTGCAACCCCAATTCATCCGAGACATGAAAGCCTTAACGCAAATACATAATATTTTTATAAAATTTTTTAGTATTTATTAACCTCTAATGATTTTTTCGCCATTCTTCCTACTGCCCTACACTTTTCTCCTCTTTACAAACTTCACAAAATACAATACGCTAATGACGATCAACCGCAATCAATGTTGCCATGCTGGCATGCTTTGTCCTTTGCCGCCTGCGGATTAAATGACACTGAGAATTGAACCAATCAGAGCCGCAGTTACAACGAAATTCAGACTCGCTGAGAGTTATCGCGAAGAGGGTATACGATTAACTAACCAGAGCTGAACTATTTTTGGTAGAACGGAACAGCACTTAATCATGATTAAAGCCTCGGTTAAAAATTAATCATGATTAGCTAACCGCCGATTTAACCGAGGTGGGTGGAACCGGCCCTAAGTAGCGTTATTGACAAGTAAATGCTCAATCTTTATGCAGTGACAGAGTGGATAACATCAGCGTTCTGTGTTTATCTATTACCCACAGTGCCCCATTTACCAACGCCAGCAAACGACCTTAGCGCCCCCTGAGACTCCCACCGGCCAGTTTTGCGCGCCGCTTGCCAGCCTTTAACAATACCTCGTCGGTGAACATTATTAATAAGATTATCACTCGCCGATATCGTACTCGTTAACCGGCACACGATATTGCCCGTCGCCTTCATTACCCATCAGACCCGGTGAACTCTGAACCGCGTAACTCGACCCGACGGCAACGAGAGTGCGCCTGGGTCAAGCAACTGTTGCACTCGCCGAAAGTCTGGCCCGGCGCGGTGGCGGCGTAGTGTGTGCGTAGAATCGGAGTCCCGAGGTGAGTCGGGCCGAGTCGACGTACGTCGGCGCGATTCAGTAGTAAACATCAGTTCGCGTAAGACAGTGCCGGATGGCTGTCATCGTCCTACGTTCGGTACCACGGTGCGTGGCGTGCGTTAGAAGGCGCACGCGAGTGTGCGTGGGTCCACTGTGTCAGTGCGCGTACACGCGCGTCTCCTAAGCACCTGTGCACGGCTTGTCGTTGTCTCTCGGTCGTCGTGCGTGAACGAGAGAAGACACACGACGTGCGGCCGTTTAAACGGAGTGGTCATTCCCCGTGATCGTTTTCCCGAGAGCGCACCGCTCTCTTTGCTGCCCTGTGTGCACATTGTCGTCCGGTAATAAGAACCATTCGACGGGAAGTGTGCGTCGGGGGTCGTCGTGCTTCCTTGACGCGTGCCGCCCGAAGGGTACCTTGCGCTCGTTTGTCTGCCGTCGACACCCGTGCCGGAGAAGTCGAGCGTCCAGCACCCTCTCGTTGGGAGGCCTTCGTTGTTTACGGTGAGTCCGTTGTAATCTTTTTCACGCTCGCCTGCAATGATCGCGCGGATGAGCGAGGACAGACGTAGGCTGTCAGCTAATTGGTACCTGATAATAGTTCCACGTCGATTGTCACTGTCCCACGGATTCACGATCCGAAAGAATGACGTTTCGGGAGGATAGTAACGTACTTTACGTCGTTTGTCAATCGTGTAGCGCAAAAGCATGGTGCATCGAATACATCAAGTACAGAATTCATGACCGGCGGATGTCTACTGTCCCACGAAACGGTCTCGCGGCCAGATCTTTGTGCTCGGTGACAGAGGTGTACGCTGACATCGGGGCAGAGACCTTGCTCAAGCGATATCGATCGAAATCTCTTCAGTCGCTCGTCCTCCGCACAGCTCTGATACGTGTACGCGAAGGCACGCGCATCGGAAATTCAGATAAGGCCCGGGCTTTCCTTCGTTATCCTTCGGCACTGAAGAGACTAGGCCCTTGCCCTCGGCAGGCTCGGCAAGACGGCAGACTACGTTCAGGTTCACGCGTTTCACACAGCCTGCCTCTACACGCGGTATCGAACTCTCATTTGTTTTCCCGTCCTCCGCACCTGCTGAACATAGCTGAGGTTGCTGAAGAGGGGCCAATCGGTGTGCGGCGATGACGCGGTAGGATCAACTAGATCAGTCTGCTCGTCGATCGATGAGAACTCGCCGCATCAATATTCGCGCGTCTACACGATGGAACGTTGGGCAAGCGTGTAAAAAAATTGCCTTATCGTTCGGGATCGCGTGTCCCTTCGATACGCAAGGATCGACACAGACGACGACGTCGAACTGGGCCAAGGTTGCGGGGCTACTTTTTCGACATACGCGTCTGGTCACTCTCTCCGAGCTGCATTACTCATTGTTTACGGCTCTGCATAAGGCCGAGGGGGTCAGTAGACATAGTCTTTCTCGTGATATTGAACAGGTTAAGCGATGTAACGTTTTGTGGCCCGCTTCAGTGCGCTGGCCATTCGAATCGAGACCGTGCTGTGTTCGTTTTAGTAGGATAGGTTATGATATGGTTTTTGCTGAGTTATGGGCTTGAAAACGAGGATCGCAGAGGATCGAGCCTGAAATTGCGTTCATTATAATAGGATTGGTGATAAAGATTTTTGAATGATCGGGTATGCAAGTTTTTATGGGTGTCGTCGCGCGGTTAGGTTGATGATAATTTAAACGTGTTTTGCCTACAACTTTTTATTCAGTCAGCCGCACGCCGTCTGCCGACGTTATACGGCATTCGGAGTCTTACGATTTGATCGATGGGTATTTAACTCGCGATGTGTTCGCCCGCTTATTGCGCGTCTGCCAGAAAATCGTTCTTTTCGAAATTTTGGTCAACGCGCGTGGGCTGTCCGTATGACTAACATCGTTCATTTAGAATGATAAGATGCGAATTAATTGTAAGATCCTTACCGAAACTTATACCGCGTGGGCCAGTCTATACTTATCTGTTAAATTTAACAGATACGCATCTGACGGTGGATTAATTTTTCTTTAGATACCTCGCCAAATGGCTCTTTGCTCGGACAGCGATTGTCATCCGCACTGCAATACGATGTCTCTCATCGTTCCTATAACTTTTGCCCGTATGCACGTCCAAGTTCCTACGAAAGTTGTGATTAGCTCGGTCGACCGGAACCGAAATAACAAGCTTAATACTTTCTACGGTCCGTGCCGCGCTTCGCGTAAAATCAGTCTGCAGCTTTCGTTTAAATTGGAAATAAATAACCGATAAACGTCAGATGCGCGTGTCGCGAAAAATGAACGTCCGCGATCGCGTCTGATAAGATTATTCTTCCGAGCGCTGAATTGAGAAGTAGCGACTCGATTGAAATCGATTTGGTGCAGCTAGAGGGAGAGATAAGAGAGACAGAGAGAGAGAGAGAGAAAGTTTGATTACATCTCCGACGAATATAAATTTCGCTACCCTCGAAATAAATATTTTTCTGTTTGCCAGCGCAAGTCGAGCGAACGGAATGAAGAAAAAACGAAGTCGGCCAGAGATAATTTTGTGCTCGCGTTTATACGTACATGTACGTCGCTCTTTCATTTCGTGCCGTATCGCGACCTTAAAGAGGAGATGTCCCTCCGCCGCGTCTCAGTGTTTCTCACATCTCCAGACGACAGTCTCCCGATCAGATGGATCTATCAGCACAATTCAGCGGCCGTCCCTATTTAACGATATTTCGATCCATCTTTCGCCAAGAAAGTCACTTCGTCACGTATTCCAAGCTACATCTCAATGTCCCGCTTGTATTTAAACTAGAACGATGTGTACCAGCGATCGTATGAATTCATAAAGTCAAGTACGAGAGTGTGAGATTGATCGGATGTTTCGTCCTGCGAGTAACATTGCTCTTTCAGACCTCGGCAGTCGATCGCATAACGTTCTTATGCTCGAAAATTGAACCGACGGAGCACGTTTTCGATAACGCCCCACGTCATTCTCTCAGCCATGCTCGAATGACGCATCAATGTTTATGCTCAGCAAATTGATACTCTCCGCCGTTATCTGCTCAAAATTTCATTCCTCGCCGTGCACGATAGACGCTCCGAAAGTGCGTGCTCGATAAACGGGGTTTGATTTCAATATCGACGCCGGGCAGGCGTCGTTGCGCAATGCGGATCGCTCGATATTTAACGGGTAATTGGGTGCATCGCGAAAGATGCGTTGCGCAACGTTTTGTTATCAATTAATCGTTATTATGCAACTGCGGAACGGAAGTGAAGGGATGCTACCGTTTCTACAAGGACGTCCTTTAGATACGAGCGTCGCACGTTATCACGATTGGAAACCGCGGATGATCATTGTGTGGGTAGATATCTGGAGTGCACGGCAAACGTTGCAATGTACGTATAATACTCGTACACTCCATAGAAATACGCCGCGTGCAGCAATCGCGGTCGACTTATCGTTTTTTTTTTTTCCTTCATTCGTCCTCTTCCACTTAACATCTCTACTCGGCGTTAATGTCTCTCTCTCTCTCTCTCGAGCTTAGTTGACGTCGCACGCGCTCTCGATAATGTGTTTCTATTTTTCCCCGGAGTTCATTACACTCCGATGAACTGGAAAAAACGAGCAAGTGCAATCAATGCAGTCGCATATACGGAGGATCGGCTTCCTTCGGCGTGTATCCTCCGACAGTCCGCTCGTGTGCCTAGAAATTGTAGATTGACCCTTTCACACACGCAGCCACACATGCCCACACACAGGACACACACACACACGTAGCGGACGATTTCCATGGCAACGTGTGTTCCGTCTTCTCAATTACGTCATTGCCTGGCGTTTCAGGATTACCGCTTCGGAATCGATCAATTTAGAAATCGGACTCGCTCGACCCTGTGTACGTATATAAAAAAGAAGAAGCCCGTGGACTAATCACGAGGCGCGATCGCTCCTCTACCCATTGTCGCACGGGGTCGAATTAGACTCGCAAAGCAGGTGCGTAATGTTGCGACAATAAACTCTCTCTTTCTCTCTTCGCCTCTACCTCTCTTCCTTTCCCTCGGCCAGCGCTCGTCCGATCGTAAAAACGAAGGAGAATGTTGTCATCGGCCCGAACGCAATCGTTACGCACCGCGAATGCTTACGCTGCGTTTCTCTTGTGCCGCGGATTGGGCGATCCTGCCTGTCGGACTCTCTTCGGTGTCCAAATATTTGAACAGTATGCACTCGATTATTCATCGAATGCAATTCCGATGGTTTGACACGTACCGTGAGTCACATTCGGATGACATCTGTTCGCGAATGCCTAGTAACAATATTCGGACGGTAAGCTTTCGAATAACAACGGACTATTTGAACATTAAACGATCCGCGCGGCCCTTTGCTAGGTACCGCGTACAATAGCGTGTCAATTCGTATGAGCACTGACTCTGGGAGGAGGACTTCTCGTTGTGACGTGACGACCGACTCTCACTCGAATGTTCGGCGAGCGTTAGCCAAGCCCGCTGCCTTTGCCGCTGATCGATTTAGGACACAACAAAAACTCGCGCGCACCGTGTCGGCCGGAGTGACATCGTGTTTGCAAGCTACACTCATATATGAGATATCAGCGAGAGTGGCGTATGCTCCCCGTGCATAATGAGAGTCGTGCGAGTCATTGTCGCGTCGCTGTACAGTGTACACTGTACAGTGTACAGACATCGAAGTGGCGTTGCAGCACGCTGCTCGCGTGTATTGTCGGCTCGAGAGGCGAAAGGGAGCGGATCGGGTCGGGAGACGCTTAAATTTACGACCCGCCGACAGTCAACGATTTTTATGTATCGGTTATCAATGACCCAATTGCATAGAGAAAAAAAACGACACTTTCGCGCACGGATCAGTGGCAGACGCTCGCGATACGATTAACGTTCGAGACGATCCACGTTCCGTACACTTTTTTCTCCGACACGCTCGTTAGAAGTGCTATTCGAGCGGCGCCGACTCCTGCTTCCATCGCGCGCGTAATTACGCCTTCGCTTAGCGCGTTGACAAGCGTTTATGTTCAACGGACACGCGTCGATATCAGATAGCAACGCTCGCGCCTATCCGTATACTCTGCACCAGATTCGATCATTAATTATGAGTCGTGAATCGTGTCAGTTACATCGCTGTCTGCCTGTTAGCGCTTCAATCGTTCCGCGTATGTTACAAGAATTCCACTGGTCCGTTGCAGTGCTCGAAAATCGAAATCGCGTTGCTTCCCGCGTCGATAATATTATAACCGCCACATGGAATGCGATCGTTGCGATCGGAAGCGTTCCCCGTAGCGTAACTCCCCGTCCAATAAGTGTTAATGGGAGTGCGCTCGTCTCGTCGAACTATCCCGGCGAACTAGACGAAGTCTGGCGGGGCGAGGCATAAATTTTCTACGTCCTCGGCACGATAGGCTTTGCCCACTTTGCGAATTCGCGCACGTCTCGCGGGTGAAAATAAATCAGCTGTGCGCGGCGGCATATCGGCGTGTAGCATACATTATCGTCAAAGGAACGAGCGCGTAGGTACCTATTGCTCCGTGTTCGCACCGTCGTCGTCGTCATTCGTCGCAACAGCTCGCCACGCTGGGCACGAGCTCCATTGTCGGAACAATATACTTAATTGTTGTAGGTCAACGTTACGCAACTGTCTGCGGCGCGTCGCTTAGCAAATAATCCTTTCCGGTTATACGCCGCGTCCGCTCGCCTGTCGAAGTTCCGTAAGAGAAACGTGTTCTCTGTCGGAGAGCATTATTCCACCTGACCGCGGCGGAGGATGGCTGTGTTCGAATTCAATGCCGGAAATGTGTAGGAGTCCGAAGACTGCCTCGTTTCGACGTGATTTCATTAGCGGTCAATCCGGCGTCTGGCGTGCGCTTATCTTTATTCGCGTGGATATTAACGTTCAACCGAAATTAATCGTGATACCTCGGATCTAATATGCTGTACGACGTACACGTCGGTGGATGCATTTCTGTACGCGTTGTTAGGTGCTATAGTGAAGCATTGTAAAAAGTGTAATCAATTACTGTGGTAAGGAAAGCGGCGCAATAAATCGCCCCCCGGTGCATCTTTGTGCGAAAAGAAAAAAGGTAAAAAGAGAGAAAAGAAAAGGCACCGGCGCGAATCTGTCGCATGACGCATCGGCGACTGTTGACACATTAAGCACACGCGCGAGCGTCATAAACGTTCGTCAACGCTTTTTCACTGGGTTAAATAAACATCGGTCGCGTCCAGGGGGACGCGGAAACGGCGGCGGCACCATCTCTACTAACAATCTCTGTTCCTATCGTAATTAATATAGCACGATAAGCGCTCTACGTGTGACGTATATGCGCGCAATGTGTTGCGACGTTTAATTAACGTGCGTATATACGTGAAAAGCGTCGCGGATACACCGGCAGAGTTCAGTGGGCTACGAGTCTCTCTGGGCACGGTAGGATCAGGATTTAGTTTTGAATGGTATTTATTGTTAGCAAGGCGCACGGCAATATTTTGAGCTCAATTCGCTTTGTCGCCGCGTCGATCGTGTAAGAATTCTTCTGATTGAATTCTGTTTTAACACGTTGTCTGCCGAAAATGTTTCGAAAAAATGCGTAACGAAATTAATGTTAATCGTGTCAAGTAAAGCGTTAAGAATCTATTTTTCAGAGTCCCATGGGACAAGTTTTTCTGTCACCCGAATATGGGTGACGCGGCAGTCAACGTGTTAAGGAAGAATCGGGCAGACGATCTGGTCAAAAGTTACTGCCATGAGGTGAAAGTGGATGCATATTTACAAATGTAAATAATGTAGTGTATCGTTAATATAGAGACATGGAAGATTAATATGTATTTGGTACTACTAAAGATTGATTTTCCATTTGAAGTCGTTGTCGTTGAGGTTTGAAAATATGATATACGGTTCTCGTTGATGGAGTTGACCTCGGGCGAATCTTTAAACAGGATCAACACTTGTGAGCGCAGCCTGTCTGGGCCAGAAGACTGTTACGTAGCTCTGATCCGATAAATGATTGCGTAGGGCACCCCGCGAGGTACAATGTCCGGCTTGGGCGGTGTCAATTTCACTGCGCACGACTCGTTTTGCAATCTTCTACCCTGCGACCTTCTTTTCCGCATTGGTCTGTTGTCGATGCACGGACTTCGTAAGTGGACTGCACAGAATAGAATACGTATACGTTCTCAGTTTATCACGATATGAAGCTCTCGGGGAAAAGTTCTCACGCATTTTCCACAGCGAATCTTTTCATTACCAATAGAACCATTCTGTGTTTCTTCCTCGCATGCCTTCCACATGATTTATTTTATGCTAGGACATATTATCTAACAGTCAAGATAAAACTTAAAAAAAAAGCACCCTTTCAAAACTAACAGTCGAGTACTTGTACTTAAGGTGGTTTGAAAATTTGTAAAATTATTATAAATTCTTGCTGTCTCCTTTTAACACTTCCGCCAATCTAGCTTTGCATTTTACCATTTCGGCGACCGGTCATTGTCGAACGAGGGGAAAGCGGTCACGAAACGAGGGCGTAATCGACACGTACACCCTTCAGCTGACGTTTGCATACTTCCATAAAATACTTCGGCTGGGCTCGGATTGTGGCCTGGGCAGGGAGAGTGCTCAGCTTTCGGGCAGTCTATCACGTGACGGATCTCGATTTATCGTCCTTCTCAGTCCTCTCAGCGTCCCCGATCGAGTGTAATTTCGATAAGCTACTCGTGCCTCCATTTCTTCTCGATTGCGTCTCGCCTTTGACCTACTCTCGGCGAAGCAGGACCGTTCTCCCTTCATTTCTCGGATTCCCTGACAAATTCCTTAAGAGTCACGCTTCGCCCGATTGCGTGCCTCTGGCAGGACTCCGTTAAATAATGTGCATTTTATATATACGCACGTACGTGCTTTATTTAATCATTCATAACTTAACTCTCTGTCCGTCGAAGCATAAACAAATAAATTAAGCCGATTTTCATATTTTGCACCGACTTCAAACAAGAGCAGGTTCTCTATTCGACATGTACATTGTTTGTGTTTGTCATGTTAATATTAAGTTGCTAGAAACCGCGAAAGAAAAGTATCGCGTTGTTGAAGAGTAACGTTGAACTGTGGACGGAAAATATCAAGTTAAGGTTCCCGGTATAGTAAATTTCGACGCGGTGACCAACTTGAAGTAATCCGCGCGACACAACGTACATTTAACCGGAAAGTACCTTCGGTGCCCATCCGTTTATTCCTGAAGCACTTAACATTAGAAGTAATACCATCTTATTGGTTGACAGAAACTACATATGAATAACAAATCGAAACAAATTTTATTCATATGTAGCTTCTGTCAACCAATAAGATGACATTACTTCTAATATTAAATAATTACAAATACTTGACTATCCGGATTTAATTCCTGACGCACATTAAAGTAGAGTAAACGAACGAGGCGGCGGAGTGTGCTGAATGCGCGTTTTAAATTCATACGCACGCGAGAGGGGTACACTTGTGGACACAAAGGACACATGAATCGCGCCGCAAAACAAACCCGCGGAAGCCTCCTCCGTTGAGCAGTCGCATCAGCCTGCGCGTTCTCTGCCTATCCGCGCGGAAAAAGCTCGCCACGGGAGAATCGCGCGGCGTCATTCCTCATAAACTTCTCCATTCGATCGGTGACGAGGGTGATGCTCGAGAGTTTTTGCCCGTCGTCCCCTCGCATAGATTCTCGATTAATCGAAGCGTTCATTAGTCGCGGCTGGGGTTTCACGATTCCCGCTCTGCTCGTCTCTTCTTTGACGCCCTTTCGAAGTCGCTCGAGCGTGGCTCGATTTCATTCGGCTCGCGATAAACTGGGTCGAGTCTGGGGATGCTGAAAGCTGCCGATCGCTTTTCTTCGTCGGCGACCGAGTGGACACATGAGAGCCGGCAGGGCAGCGTGTCGAGCGCGAAATAACTGTTATTAGTTTACGGTGGCACACGTGAGAGGCGCGAGAATTATGGTGATTATTCGCGGTGCTAGGAAAGTGCCGGGTGCGTGGCCGTGCGATTTAGTCGATTTCATTTGGCGGAGGCATCTAATATCGGGTAGAGCGTAGATCGTTCATGAAATTGCGCGTACGTATGTGATCACGTCATGATACGAAGTTAAAGTAGATAGTACGAAGTTAAACTAGGAAAGTGCCGGGTGCGTGGCCGTGCGATTTAGTCGATTTCATTTGGCGGAGGCATCTAATATCGGGTAGAGCGTAGATCGTTCATGAAATTGCGCGTACGTATGTGATCACGTCATGATACGAAGTTAAAGTAGATCACGTACGCGACGTTGTGCTGTAAAGTATGACGTAAGGCGTGATTCGTGGTGCAGCGGAAGCAAGGGTGATTCTTCATGGAAGAGTAATTTCGAATATTTTTCTTACAAGATCGTCCGCGGTGGTCGGTGAGATCTGCCCCATGGCTTAGGATTCATCATAGTTACCATCATAATTCGTCATCTTCTCTCAACGGTCGATTGTATCATAACGATCGCCATACCAGCATCTTTCCCACGGATGCACTCGTTTCGAGTAACTTTCATCGAGGGCTATCAATTTCGGCCCTGAATGAGCTTCGTTCCTGCGTACCTCCCTTTTCCGAGTTCCGTGAATCCTTACAAAGTCTTTCGATCCTTTAACTGAGCAGTTTCCATAGGGAAACTCGCAGAAAGAGGAAGGACGGCTGTCAGATGAAAGAGCGTGCGAGCAAGAGAAAGAGAGAGAGAGAACTCCGAATGCAAGGCGAGAGACGAGGGTATACAGGAATATACAGACGAAGAAACGTGCGAAAGAGGGAAAGGACGGCAAAGAGGCTGGAGATGAGAAACCGGGGGAGGCCAGGCTGCGCGCGAGCCAGAAGGAAACAAGGAAAGCACAGCTGGCTTTTCACCTTGAGGCGAACATCGACCGAAATAAACTGTCCTCTATTTTCGGTGCACCCTCGCGCTCTCTTTCGCCGCATTTCTTTTCCCTCCCCCCGAGCCCTTGCCTCTCCTGTCTCTCCTGTTGCCGGGTCAACCCCTGAGAGCACTCCCGACTCTAATGCACTTTTCAGCCGACGCATAAATACCGCTCTGGCGAATGGGCACGTTACAGGCGGGAACGGTAAATAAAGCGTGTCGTCGATAGAATCATCCCCACAAATCAGCGGAGCGCGCGTGCCGCGTGTCATGTGCCGTTGGGATTGGGAATTGAGAGTGCGAGATGAGCGGGGTCTGCTCTCGCTGACGAATTAACGCCATTGGGACGGATGAGTGTCGGTCGTGCGGAAAAACAGGCAACCGCGTTTTAATCAGCTCCGGAGACAAAGAGCAGAGGCTGCGCGGCTGGAGAAAGAGGGAGAGAGTGAGAGAGAGAGAGAGAGAGAGAGAGAGGAAGGAAGGAAGGAAGCCGCAATCCCAGCGCTGATCCTCAAAGGCTCCCTGAAATTAGTTGCCGCGGCTGATCTTCAAAGACGCTGGACGATCGATGACAGTGTTTCTTGTGCGCGTAGGCGGAGGTGAGATAAAGTGGATTAAGTGAGAGACGGATTTATAATTTTGTCTTAACTTCGATACTGTTTTATATAACGGGTAGAGAGTGAGCTGTTCGGCCGTGAAAGAGGCCCGGGAAACAATCGAGAATTTCTTCAAGTGTACCTTTCGCATTGTTGGGTCAAAATGAAAGTTTTTTAATTTGCTTGCTCTTTTGGAACTTAATACATATAGGGGATAAATAGAGGCTCATTCCAAAATCTCGGAACACGTTAATACCAAAACTGATTTTCACATTTCTTAATATTAACGTCGTTTTCAAACCCGAGAACGACTGTACGGAATTTCCTTGGGACGTACTATTACTGGCTCTTGCGAGCAAAAGGAAGGCTCATCCTGTACGCACACACGCCCGCATAGTAGAGACGGCGGAGAAAGTTCGAAGCCGTCGCTTTCCGTCGTAAACGAGGAATATATTGGTGCAGCAACCTTCAGAAAGGTGGGACGCACCATTGTTCGAAGCAAAAAAAAAAAAAAATGAAAGCACACCGAGCGCGGAGAATTTCATGCAGTGAATCGAGCGGCCAAATGTCTCGTGGAAGAAGTGATAAACGCCCGTAACGTTCCGACGACGCCAGGCCGGAAGGGGGTAAGAACTTTACGGCCAGTCCCTGCGATTACGCAACGCGTGTCAGTTTTTATGTAAATGTTTTCGTCGATGCCGAACAATCCCGTACTGCGTCCGTCTCTGCCGTGCGGTTCCTTGATTTTTCCACGCTCGTCGTACGATCGAGCGCCGTATATTAATTAGGTAAACAAATATGTTGTGCTGCGGAAAACGATCGTGGGTCTTTACAAATATGCGTATCGACATTTAACGACGATTCTACGCGACAAATTCAACTGAAAAATATAGAACGAACGTTTGCCCCGGTGCGACGCTTTGTTTTTTTGGAAAGAAATAACTCCGAAAGGCTGTCGCGCGCAAAATCGATCAACGCCCGACGCTGCTTTCCGCCTCAAACGAAGCGTGACGCGAAAAAATCTGTTTCGCATTTTCGTTTTCTTTTCATCCGCCGGCACCATTTACTCAATACACACTCCGGATTCAATACTTGCGATACTCCCTTATATTTCGAACTCGACCCACGAGCGAAGATATTACGAAAAATGAGATTCATAATCGGCTTGACACCGTTTAAGGCTAGACATTTTACGTCCACCGCGACTGAACGTCGCCATACGTTCACACACGCACACACCCGCGCACACTCGCCCATCGACACACGCTCCCGCGTATAAACGAAATCAGCCAAAATAAGTACGGTTAATAAGCGAGTCGAGAATTGCGCCGGGAGTCGCAACTGCTAATTGAAGAACGTCATTAAGCGTGCCTGCGGATGAGCGCGTGCGAAATGAATTTAACCGCGGATCATTGCCGTGAGTCCCATGACGTCCTGTCTGTGTGTCCAAGGAGAGCGTCTCTGGATCGTCGTGCAGCTGTGTGCGCGGACGACGGCATCGCGGCACAACTCCGGCGCCAGGAATCTTCGATCCCTTGCCACGGACGGGCTACGAGGAGTCGTCGTGGAAATAAGGGCCGCAGTAAAGGCGGAAACGAAATTGTCGCGGGGGGGTGGGGACTGAGTCGGACGATGTGGAAACGTCGTGAGCACGAGCGGCAAAGTTTCGCGGAGAGGACGCTCGGATGGCAAATTCGAGGACGAGCTATTTATTGCGAGGTCGGCCTGGCACTGGGAAAAGGTTCGTCAACTGTTTCTCGCGCCGATCTGTGTACCGATGGCATTGATGTTCCGGTCTAGTTCAATCATTCGGGCTCGTCGATTTGATTGAGGATAGGACGAGGCAAAGTTTTGCACTTCTGCCGAGACGTGTTCGACGAAACGGATCATTAGTTCCGTGGTTTATTTTCAAGCTCAAGGCGCACGCGATTCATTATACGCTGGCTGTCCTGCGAAGTCTCGGCTCGAGCTGCGTGGCCTCGCTCGAATCGTCTGCGTCGGCTCACCGATTTGGCTTATCAGTCGATTCGGGAGCGAAGGTGTTAATGCGTCTGTGCATGTAGGTGCCGGGAAAGCTCGCGTTACGCGTCCATCAGTTGCGCTTCAAGCTAAAGCGCGTAACTCGATCTCGACTCTCGGCGCGAGGCACGCGCGAGCCCGTCTGCGAGCTTTTTTTCTATTACGTCAGTGAAGGACGCCCGGCCGAAGGACACTCTTTCCGACGCGGAAGGTAGGCGCCGGTCGTATGGATGTAATCGTTCGCGAGGAATAGAGAGGCAACGAGGGATCCGCGGATTAATTTGTAAAGTTACGATGTCATAGTATGAATCGTCATGGTCAAATCACATTTACGCCAAGCTATGTTTAATCACAAAGTCATTTTTAATGCTTAAGGAGAGAAAACTTGTACTTTCTGTGTTTACCGCCTCATCACTTAAATGTTTCGAAACACAAAGATTTCTGTATGTGATGAGGCGGTTAAGAAAAAAGGTTCAAGTTCAACCAAGAAGAAGGCACATAGTTTTCCATCATTGAACATTACGGAAAATGTCGCTAACTAATTACGCCTAAAGCATATCGTGATCTAGGAAAAAGAAAAAATTGCCTCTAGACATCAGTGCGGAAAACTAGAAGAACCGACTCTTTTGTAGGGTAGGATGTCACGATGACATTGATGCCCGGGAGTGTTAAACGAACTTGAATATGGATGTGCTAGTCGAAGGTTCGCGAAGCTTGGGAGATAGACAAAGGGGAACGCTAAAAGAGACGGGACAAAGAGTGTCGTTGTCAGATGGTATAGCATTGTCACGCTAATGACTCCGAACGATTCGCGATACCTGAAGTACGATCTGCGCATCAATGTGTGCACATGGGAGCCTCGGAAAGAGATCTACACGTCGTCGACGGAACTTAGCCATCAACGACGCTGCGCAACTAATGTACGCAACGATTACGGTACCACCAGCCGGCCAGTCTAATTGGCGTAGGTGTCGTTTTGTTAGATCACCGCAGCGCGGGGTATTTCTATTTCTTACGACGACCGGCAATTGTGTTACTGCCGGTGCTTACGCTATGCTCGACGCTTCTTTCCCGTGCAATTAGGCTATCGATCGATCCGTGGCACTGGAAATTATCGTCGAGTGTCGCGCGGCTTCGATACCGTGGCTAGAGCCGTGTGTCTCACTCTTTGTTCAACTTTTCGCACAGCTGTTTTGGCCTGGTCGATTAGACTTTAGACGATGCTGGAACGTGTTCGCGATTCCGATTGCACGCTGTGCGCACCTCAGCGTCGATTAAAGGCCGACTTGACGCCGAGTTATACTATCTGTTCAGGCATGGAACGCTGTGGTTCCGATGAAGATTATCAACGCTGACGTTCTCGAAAATAATGTTTTCACTGAAGAGGTACGTGAGTAAAGATGTCGAAAGTTGCCGGAACGTGGTTGGACGGAGACTGTCGTGTGGCATATGATTTGCATTTAATATAGTTTAGGCAGAATCTGGCTAGCTTACGGACGTTTTATAATATGCTTCTCGTCTGTCGTTGTCGAACGTGAGCTGAGGATATAGACGCTACATGCTTTTGTCGGAATCGAACGGATAATATAAATCGGCCTTAACACACGGTACTCGCAATATGCACGGAGCTTCGTATAACTGGATCAAAAATTGCGATAACCCTCGTACGTCGCGATACTTTTATTGCCCGCTTCCCATAAAGCTATCATTGGCGCCTCGCGCGCAATCTGTAACAGGAAATTTGTTACAACAGACATTTTTGTACCGCCAACACATTCGGGCCGGTTGATAAATTTCGAGTCTCGTAAACCACGGTTCGCAGGAACGGTGAATCAATTGATCGTGTTATTCGAGGGTTGGCCGTACTTTATTTTCTTCACTCGGCGAATGGAGACAAAAACGAGTAGCGACCGTTGGGAACGGTTCCTTGTTACTCGTCGGAGTCGTCGGCCGACACTTACTTTTCCCGGTCTAATTGATGCCCCGGTAAAAGCGACATCTTCGTCCTCCGTGCTCCTGTCAAGGATCTTCGATTTCTTTTTAAGTGCACCGATGAGACGAGTGCGAGAGTGTGTATCGTGGAAATATGAGCCGAGCGAAAATTCGTTGCCGAAGAGAGAGCCACGGGAATGGAAGAGAAAAGCGGTGGGCGTAAAAGGCTTTGGCTGTAGATTGCATAAAGCCCGTGCAATGGCGCATTCTTTGGCGCCGGGATGATGTGACAGAGGCTCGCTCTTTGACATATTCAATGGAAAATGTGCCAGACGATATGCCACCTGCGTACAACGTGTGAAATAGAAAAATCGTTATCGCCCGCGCTGGCTCGAAGTAACGCAAAGTGAATATAAAATTAGGGACAGTGGGTCCAATTTAGAGAATGCTCATGTTCCGACGAAAACTTGTATACATAGTCCGGTGATACTTGTTACACAAAGATGTCGGTTTTGATATTAGACACAGAGTTCGGTTAAGTGATTAATTTTTTCCACTCTTTTTGTGTTACATTATGATTGCAGCAACGTAATTATCCTTGACTATCCGTGCCGTCCACGTGCTCGATCATTAATTTATACTGTCACCAGATAATGCGGTTTGCCTATCACGAATCGGCTTTGCAGCAATCGATGAACGGCGCTATGTAGACGTAGCATAGGAAATTATAATACTACACACTGTTCCGTGTTCTCTCGATACAGGCTGATTCATGAGTGCTTACTAATACTCGCGTCACTTATAAATGTGTCTTGAATGGACAGCAGTGAATAATAGTCAATGCTGGTATTACACACCTGATTCCATTATATCACGCATTTTATTCTACATTTTCGATCTATTTTTTGATGCAGATCACTTTCTTACTTATGGACGTGCATTCGTGGGCCAGCGAGTATGCCTATACTCAATAACGTTCTCTCTGGTGGCTTTCGGTATGGACGAGGGATGAGATCACTTTACATCTCCTCCTAACGACGTTAGCACATAATTTCACCGAGGAGGAAGTACGCGTATTTACCTTAACCATGTCCAGCGTACGCACGTAATGTTGTACTCGGGACGACGAAAGTACATACTCACGTTTATCGAAGCGTCATAAAATTCAAGCACCGTGTGTAAACTCAACTTTACTAGGTACTACCATATTCATTGTCATCAATGTTCTCGACTGATAACGCGCATCAAACTATCTTTTCATCCATCTATACGACTACCTTAACTTCCAGCTGACATGTAACGAATATTCAAACATAAAACAGCTGCCAGTAGACGCTTCATACTTAGCTCTAATTCCGAATGAAAGCGACGTGCCAATCGTACGTAACTCCCTCGCACGAGCAAAGGCAGAGAGAAACAGAAACAATACTACATTAACGAGAGTGAATTTGAGGTGTTTCACGAGAGAAGTGACTTTCGAAATCCCGCACCGTCAAACCATTTTTCACCCCATTTACCTTCGAACTTCGAATGAAAGCAACGTTCGAATGGCGCGTCACTCGCTGGTGAGCGTGAAAGAAGACAGTGTAGACCGAAATGGCGCGACATTAGCGGGAGTGAATTTGAGGTATTTTGCGGCAGAAGTGGCCTCGAAATCCCACAGCACTTAGGTGCCTCACCCTGTAAAAGCACTACGCCGTCATTGGCTCGTATAGGACCGAGGCATCGCGCTTTAATCTTCCCGTTCGCCGCGCCTACCCTTACGAACGTTCGTGCGTACGCGTAGGTCGCAGGTAATAGGTCATAAGTCACAGACAAGTGGCTCCGGTCGGCGAGCCGCGCGCCGCGACGAAATGAAAACCGATAAACCGAGAAAACAAGCAAGGGTATATCTGGTAACGACGCGGGGCTATTAAGAAAACTTCTCTGCCGGTGAGCGACGACGTACGACGCACGATGCATGGCTCCGAGGGCTTCTGTCGGGGGAAAAAAGCTGATTTGACGTTGAGAGAAATGAATGAAAGCTCTCTCGTCGCGCGCATTCCCTCTCGGCGACGCGCTCCTCGTCTCGCGGGCAATGCGACTGACGAGCATATCGCTCCATTGTTCGCGTTTTATATATCGCGCCAGACGTGATTACCGTTTTTAACTACGGATCGTCGGAACGTGGTGGCTGGAGAAAGGGAGGAGTTGATATTGTATTTTGAGAGCGAGATAGCGAACGCCGTTGTGCGCACTGCTTTGGCAATGACAATGGCGGAATTCGCGCGTGCGAGGAGGCTTCTTTTTTTTTTATTTTATTTTGGTTCTTTACTCCACACACGTTCGCGTGTAAATTTTTTACGTGTCCCGCAGCACTTTTGCCCCCCCCCCCCCCCTCCCCCTCTACCTTCGAAATAAACGGATTTCTTGAACCTTGGCGAGTATCAATATGCGATCATGAATAATTCAGTAATTTTCGAGGCACGCCGGTGGTTCGCGGGTTGCGCGACATCGAACTTCAAAATAGGAAATGGCAGCCTGGCGAACGCGCGAGGGAAATTAATAAAAGATTTAGCCCCGGTTACATGCCCATCCCCTGTGGGAGTTTCGGAATTTAAGGTTGTCAGGGGCATGAGCGTCAACAGAGAATGACGAAAATTGTAACCACAGAGATTATCTCTTTTCATCCCAATCTCTCTCTCTCTCTCTTTCTCTGTACATATATATATATTATGTATATACATATATACCCCTATTTCTCTGTGCCTGTCTGTCCCTTTCCCTTCTACTCTTTCTCTTTCCACGGCGCGTACTAGTAGCAAGCAAATCAATACTTCTCGTAAACCGTGCACGATGATACGTATTTGCCTGTGAAAGGCTGCGATTCTCTCTCTCTCTTTCTTTTTTTTACGTTATGCTGCATAAAGCCAGGACTCTCTGTCCCTGTTCCGGCCCCAGCACCCATTCCGCACCTATTTCTTCTTTTTTTCGCCGTCGCTTTGAACCGTTTCGCATCACGATTGATTCTGGAATCGCGCGACTTGCACGTGCAGCGTCAATTTTCTATACGACGATCGCACATGTTCACGCTACGATTGCGCCCGTTCCGCGATTATTCAGACAGAAATGATATATTGATTGCGCCGGCCGGTCGCACTTCTCACGTTTAATAATGAATCGCGCGTATTAATGTCCTCGCGATCAGTATTGAACATAGCTGTGTATACATTATGTAGATTAATTTCCGCGGATCTCTTTGAGAAGTGCCGGGGTATCGATCGTCGACGTTACGGACATGTGAACGAGCGAAACGGCTGTTCAACGATAATTATTAGATTATCAATATAAATATTATATAAGTATTAGATAAGTGGTAAGAATGAAGTAAGCGGATCTAATGCAATAACGGTTCGTCGAGCAACGTCTGTCTATAGTCCAATCTTGGCGTCCATAAAATATACAAATTACCTGTTGTCACGAGCATTCCCACTTCCCACCCTTGATATTTTACTCTAGCGGCATTATATGCGCATTTCGAATCAGCGTGAATGCTATGCCAGTGTTACAGCCGAACGATGACAAACTGTTTGGTCCCCGCGGTGCTTCTCGATCAAGGGAAATCTTGCCCAGCCCTTGACACGTCGCGCACTCGTATGCCTTCGAATGATGCAAGTTACCGCCGTCCTTGCGGTTCTCTCGAAATAATTAGCAAATCGTAGGCGCGGGGCCGTTGCACGTGCTAACGATCCGTGTCGGTAATCGTAGAAAATAGTGTGCCGAGAATTAACCTTAAAACCACGCGTCGGAACCCCTCGCACACGTACGAGCTCGTCTTACGGCCTGAGGCCGCACGTGTTTTCGATTACGAGCTTCGATAATCCAAACACGATCGCGTACTTTTATTGCACGCGCATGTCCCGTGATTGCACAACAACAGGGTTGCCGACGTCGACAATGGTCGATCTCGCGTGAATACGCCGCGTCTAATTGTTTCCAGAAAGCTTCGTTTCCGATGTTATGTAGATATGTAGAACGATACAATGTCGTGATTAGGGCTCGATTTACACATATCCGTCACGTACGACATCCGCGGCAGTCTCGGGTTCATTCATTGTCACTGCAATCAACCTCGTACAACGTGCTACTTGAAACCGACGATCTGGGATAGTGAGCTAATTCACATTTTCCGAATCGGAAAAATGGAAGCTAAAATTAAACGATAGGAAAATGCTTTTATTTTATCCCGTTGTTGCAGTGAGGCCTTCAATTTTGTCTGCATGAATCACTGTAACGAATTGCTCTAGAGAGTCTAGAGCTTGACGCTGACTGTGTCGACACAAGTGTGTAAACGCTACCATCTGAAGTACATTACACGAAGTTTAGAGCGTCGAAGGTTAACCGGCACTAAACTCATACGTGACGGATATGCGTAAATCGACCCTTAGGGAGCGTTTCACATTCATATTCGTCGATCGTGCGAGGAGTGACTTTCGTCGACCAGCGTGCCAGGTCAATCGGTCAGCGGCACGTTTCACATGACAGAGAAAGAGAGTCGTTGATGATGATGATGGGAAAGAGACGCGTGCACAGAGGTTGGCAATCAGAAAACCCGTCGAAATTTACGTTACGCTCTTATTCGCGCGGCTATTTGTCAATCGTAAACAGGTATCTAGGACATCGAGTGGTTGGCTATCAGTCGTGTGATGTCAGTTCGCGCTCGTGGCACGTTCCGAGCGCGTCGGAGCGAGGCATGATGCGCGTGTGACATATGGCGCGCGAGAGTAAGCTTCTTACCGATTAAAACGGAAATCGTTCCGAGCAATGTTGCACTGTTATGATGTGCCGTCCCGACGGCGATTTAAATGTCATAAACAAACGACGCGCGTCCCGCCGCGAATCGTTGTCGTCGAGTGCGAGTGTATATCGTGGCGTGTCTCACAATGAAATACGCGCCGTTTTGCACTAGACGTGCGACTCTTCGGGGAGGAGAAAAATATCGTTCGTGACTCGGCCGCTCCACGTGTTTCGCAATTCTGCAAACTTTTTAAATGACGCGCGTAGATCGGGCTCGATGATGATTATCGGCGAACGATTGACGGAAAGTCGCGCGCGTTTCGGTCAGAGCAAATGGTGTCGCGTTGTGGGAGTTATATAAATATAATATAGATATTCGTAATCACGGTTCTTATGCCGTTCGAAGGTGTTGTTCAGTGCAGAAAATAGGTGTACACCGGGGTAAATATAGTTTTACGGTTCTTGTTGAACTTTTAAGTGCGCTAACTTACTGTTCTATGTCACGCGAAACGGAAAGCTAGTGGGAATCGATGCTGGGAAGGAATGTACAGGCGTTTGAGAAGCGAGAATAACTCCGATTTACAAAAGTACCGTAGATCACGGAACTCGAATGTGTTGCAGCCACTGCCACACGTTGTTACTTAGCATTCAAAGAATTATCATTCAACAATCATTATACTATTCTATTTTTGCGTCCACTATTGCATTGGAAGAAAGCAGTAATCGTAAAGGTACAAATTCCAACACTCGCAATAAACACCTTTCCTACATCTACATATATATAAAAAAAGTGTCCTGACTGACTGACCGACTGACTCATCAATGCCCAGCCCAAACGGATCGGTCAAAAATTTGAAATTTTTTGACAAAGTTGCCTTCGTGCCGTAAGTACCTACTAAGAAGGGATTTTTCCAAATTCAGCCCCTAAGAGATCGAAAAGGGGTAAAATGTGTTTTTAAAAATTTGTCGATATCTCTTCAGCCCCATGACATATCGAATTGGTTTTGAGATTCCAAACCTTGCCCATACAAATGCCTAAAAACAGAATTTCAGGATTTCGCGCTATTCAACCCCTAAATATTCGTATTAAAAAAAAAATTGTATTATAATCAACCCGCATCCCAAACCGCTGCATCTAAAAATCTGAAATGGGGGCAGAATATTCCATCCATGACGTCAGCATCCATTGAGAAGGCATTTGTCGAAATTTAAGCCCTAAGGGGGTAAAAACGGGAAAAATGTGTCTACAAATACTATACTATACCGTAGCAAAGCACGGGGTATCAAGCTAGTATACAATATTTCAACCCAGACACTCCGCTGGAAACTCGAACAGCGATCTCGTGCGCCGAAAGCACCACTCGAATGTTACGACGCACATGGTGCGCAGATTCGTAGTTCTCCGTGTCACTCCGCGTGCTCCGCGTCGATCGGTCACGTCGATACGAATTGAATTCCGAACGTACGAACGGGCTCACCTTGACCCATTGATTAAGCCCGCCAATGGTTTCGGCGTACGCGCGTCGCACCACGCGCGCACACCCTTTTTTCGCCGGGATAACGCACTTTCCCCGCGCAACGGTCTCAATTATCTCAAAGGCGACCTGGATATGACTGCGTGGAACGCGGGCGAGCGTTATTAACGATCGTCGCCGCGAAATTGAGTAACGTCCGACCGGTGCTGGCGGCGCGAGCGAGAATTGGCGCGTCCGAAAAATTCGCACGCAGCACGCAGCTCTCGGCAGACGCGGTTTGTCTCGTTCCATTTTTCGTGCGCTGGCACTTTTCGAAGTTCCAGGTTAAAAACGTGTGCACTACTAGCGGGGCTCGCGGGCGCGGAAAAACGAACGAAAAAATCGCGTGCGCTTCTTTGTCGACGACATTCAGACTCGCACTGCTGCTGCTGCTGTTCCGAACTTCTCGGTAAAATTTGAGGGTAACTGTGCCATATTAAACGCGCTGATCAAACACAGTTTTAATATGCCGCATGGATGTGAGTTTTGTAGAACGTTTTGCACTCTACGGACAGTACGAGAGTGTGATGAATCTATTAAAAATCGGTCCGAGGTCCGATTGCGATTGAACGGACGGACATTGCGCAGTGTCGGCCATTGCGCGGAAAGTCGAAAATCTTCAGTGACGTCTTTTGCCCGCTGTCCTCCATTGTCTCTAATCTCGCCGACGCCCGCAATTCAAACGTCTCGATCGTATTGGCGCGTATCAACGAGCGAGACCGGAGGAAGAAGAGATCGCGTCAAAGTCCTTGATCCTTTACTTTTTAATTGCTCCAGCGTCTGCAGACGTAGAGTCTGTTATTATTTCATTGTCAAGCTCGCCCTTGAGCGCGCTCTCGAGCCACGCATTCGTCGGCCTCTTGTCGTCTAATGGAAGTTAACAGGTACGTCTGTTTGACGCGAGGGCACGTGTGCATTGGTGCGTTGCGCAATGGAGCGTCAATTGCTCGCGTTTTTCGCTGCCTTTAATCCCTCATTGAAACCGCGCTTTGCCCGGGCGCATATCAGGCATGCACGAGGATCGGCCGAGACAAAGGGAGGGAAGAAGGGGCGTGGAGTGCGCGGCCGGCAAAACGACGGAAGGGTGGCTCAACAGCGAGGGTGGAGATGGGGGCGGACGGAGGAAAGGTGAGCGGGAGCGTGAGAGGCCATTTGCATAATTCTGACAAATCCGTCGAGTCCTCGCGAAGACTTCGAAAATCCACACTTCCCCGCGCCTTTTCACGCGCTCGTTTTCGTCCGTCACTTCTTTCCTCGCTCACATGCTGGCACGCATACGCGCTGCAGCTTAGAAGGGATTGTCATCAAAATGCCGGCGCGTTAAAAAGCACCGATTTTATTTATACGAAAAACGACGACTCTCCTGAATGGCGGTGGACTCTTTTTTTTTCGTAGCCTGGCTAACGTTCGGAATAATAGACTGTGTACTGCGGGGCGGGGGAGCTTGAAAAATGCGAATTTAAAGTTCCTCGATATTAAATCTTAAGCGTCGCGGCGCAGACTGTCTGCCGACGATACGAAAATTTATTTTTATCTTAAATTCATCCGGCAGCCGCTTAAGTATCAGGTACTAATGAGCGCACCGTGCACACGTGGCAGCGGAGTTTAGCGTTCACTCTTTTTCCGCCCCTCCCTTTCAAAGAAATCTCGACGAGCGGAGTGGCGACTAATTAAGGAAGAATTAATTACGTCAACAAAATTAAGCGCACTTGTTGCTTTAAGTTTGCCGTACCCCTTCACGTTAGCCCGCCGCACGCGGACTTTCGCCAGTCAATAAAGCCGCGACCTATTGATCCGAAAGGTCTCTCTCCGTTCCTTTTTGGTGTCTGCCTCATTCCCTCTCTTCTTCCCCGCCTGCCTCTCGCACTCTTTCCGTCTGCCAGCCACTCCTCACTCCCTTTTTTTCGGTCGTGTCCCCGCGAGAAACGCGAGTTCACCGATGCGGCCGGAAAGTGAAAAGCTGGGGCACGCCTAGCGCCGAGCGCGTCCACTTTGCTTCGTCGAGGAGTCGCAGACAGGTGTGTGGGGGGCATCCGTTAACCCGGCGATCCGATCAACCTCACCTGCGCTTGACGGGTAATATCAGCTGTCGACGACCGGATTGTACAGCGTCCAGCTGGGGTGTCGTCTGCATCGGAGTACATATTCCGCTGTCTCCCCTGGTTCTTCGAACTCGTCTCGCCACGCACACATCGCACACGCTCGGCGAAGTCTGCAGCGCGACATTTACGTAACGGGACGCGTTCGCAGGCATCGCGGTTGTGCGTGCCGTTTTGAACGACTTCGGAGCACCCGACACTTTTTTAAAAACGTTAGAAAGCATCGAAGGAAAGAGGCGAGTTTCGTCTTTATTTTCTCCTTTAACTTTAAGGTTTACTAGCGCTGGGTGCCGTATCAAGAAGGGGCTTCATTATTTGTTTTCAATTGCGTCAGAAATTTCTTACGGCCCTGATTCAATCCATGCAGACATTCCGTATACATATATGCACACTAGTATACTTGGCAATAATGCATAATAACGTTTGTATCGCAGTTCAGGCTGAACACAAGCACTCAATTTACAATTTTATATTCACCATTTTTTTTCTCCTAAACTAGACGGTGAAAAGTCTTTTTTTTCCTTCAAAAAATCTTCAATTTAAGTCTGGTTTAAAAAAAGTTTAAGAAAAGTGATTCAGCGCTAGTAATACCTTAATCGAAGGTCGTGATACACTTTAAATGCTTGACAATGAAACTGACCTGCACAGCACTGCTCTTTCGACTGTTCCTCGATGCTTATTCTAGGGCAGGCCTGGCCAACCCAAATGGTTTGACGGGCCACTTTGATGACGCGTAACGTTACGGCGGGCCGCACTTTAGGTGAACATGCGTTTAAAAAATGGAATACAAATAGAAAATGAAACCGGCACAACATGAAACAATACCGGTTACAAACGGGCCGACAGCATACGATGCCGCCAGTGCACATGGCCGACTACATCTCGGCGATTAGACAACGAGAAACGAAAGTTTCAATAGAAATATAAAATCGCCGGCGGGCCGCAGAATTTGACGTGGCGGGCCGCGTGTTGGCCAGGCCTGTTCTAGGGCTTATTTATACCTTTATCTTATCTGCTAATGATGCAAGGTCTGACCATGGATCCTTCTCGAAGCTTCTAGAGTCTTCGAGAGAGATTCATCTGTTGACAGGATCGGATTACAATTGCGTGCTCGAATCGTTCGAGAGAGACCCGTCATGCATGTGCACACGTTCAAACGCGTTTCGAGCGTCTGCGTCACGGACCGCGCATTTCGAATGCGCGAGACGAGTTTAGGGGCAGTACGCGCGAAGGAGAAAAGTGGGCTCGGTGAGTGATGGGAACAGTTGTTCGCGTAGTGAGGATCGCGCACGTTGCCCGCGCCGACCGTGGCGAACCCTAATTACGGCCGTCCGACGACTCGCGACCTTTCGCGGCCTCCTCTTCGTCCTTTGAATCTCCAGCGCTTTATTTGTTGACGCAAACGTGCTTTCGCGCTGCGTTCTATGAGCCACTCGGTTTCGAAATAACGGTCAGGCTTCAGTAAGTGGTTCCGTTTTCGAGGAACGTCGACTGGGACTGCTTGCGAGATCAGGTGCCACGGGACTGGGAGTATAGGTAAACAGAGTGCTTTAACGTTGTAATAATAATTTGGGTAATTTATATGGAACTGTAGACGTTGCGCGGGGTTAACGAGAATCGTTCCTTGTGTCGTGTGGTTACGTGCAAAGTTTCGCATTACATTTCAGGCGTATTAATGCTCGTTGCGGAATACATCAACAGTGAGGACGTTTTTGATAATGCGCCGGTGCTGTTCGAGAATTCTCGATTCACGAAATTCCTATGAGCGCCGCTCGAGTTAAAGCTCCCCCGCGTTGTCGGTATGCACTTATGCGAAGTGGAATTAGGAGTGACATTAAGTATTCGTTAGCGCGTTTACAGTCCCGCAGGTGGTTGCAAGCGATTTTCAGCAGCCCATCCTCTTAGCGGCGTAATTGGTGATGTACGCGCATTAAACTGCGTCCCGATTAATTTCGGTACAATCGTCGTGAGTACTTGGCCACGTTGAGACACACACAGAGGCTATTATTCCCCGAGGAAACTGTGTCAGACTCGCCGATCTCCCACTACGGCGAAGAATGAAAATGGGAAGGTGGTGGAGCGCGTGTATTCAGGACAGCTAAAGAGAGGAACAAAGCGAAATAACGAAAGATCGAGTGAGAACGGGATACAGACAGATACATAGATAGAGATAGAGAGAGGGGAGTTTGAACAAAGAGTGACACAGCGAGGGGGCGGAAAAGAGTGTATGTGTGGGGCATCTCTTGGATTTAAAGCGGAAGTGTCTATCGTGCGTCTTTCTCTCGGGTCAGCGAACCAGAAACCGGTGAAGCTTAGCGAAATTCGCGATCGAACCAATAAGGGTCATCGCCGGAAGGTGTACTCGTGTGTATACGTGGGTGTACGTTTTACGTATATGGGTGCCGTCGGGGTGTTCACCGCCACGAACGAGAGGCTGTGATATTTTTGATGATTTTGTAAAGCCTTCAAGGGATCGGAATAGGTTATAGCACCATCGAGGGCAGTCAGGTACGCCGAGATAAGGTACACTGACAAATGTAACGTTTCGCTACAGGACAGTTATGTATACACGTGTGACCTCCCCTCCCGCGCAACGTATATTGATTTTATTCGATATCAATTTTAAGACGCTCGCCCGGAGTCCTTGGACCGCACCAAAGTCGTCGGTAACGTTGCATGCTTATAATGAGCGGAGCGACGGCTCAATTAAAACTTGGCTAATTTTCCACAGGCAGAAGAGCAATCTCGTGTTGTCATATTTAGCTGTACGCGCTCCTCTGCCCCGCGAAAAGCAACTTTCCTGCGCCTTTTGAAAGTTTGTGATTCGAAGAAAGAAAGCGTTTGATATTGCTCAGACAGCGGCAAATGGGAACGCAGTGCTGCAATATTTCGCATCTGCATTTGCATGCGTGTTTGTGGGTGAGTTTTACGTGTCCTATCATTAATTTTGTAAGTTTGACTCGTGTAAATCTGTCCGTTACTTTCTGCGATTTTTTCGAATCCGCTGACATCACATTTCTTCCCCCAATTGGTCTATACCCGAATCGAATACTTTGTGACTCTTCCAAATTCAGAGTATCCATAAAGTATAAAGAAAAAAAGATACAAAGTACATTCGACGATTGTTATCTGAAAACACGCTTGCAGCAATGTTCGTGATGTTCACGGAAACGTTACAAGTTTCAGAGTATGTACGACGCATTAAATATACCCTTCCAGCGTGTAATGCTGCTCTCGCCAGGGAGGCGTACGCGGATTCATAACCTGAAAGATTTAACACGTCATTTCCGGGTGGTCGAAAGCGATGAAAATTACGCTCGGTAGCTTAACGATCATCTGAGAGCGTAGTAAAACGGCGCAACTCGTGCCACACACTACCTACGGCAACGATACGTGTTCCGCGGTCTGCCTTCCAATGTTCGAATAGGCCAAGACAATTTCGCGCCCGATAACGATTTAAGTGAGCACGCTGGTTCGATTCCACCGGCTTTTCAAATGCGTCGGGCAATATTGTGATGTCTGGCTCGCCACGGCAGACCGGATTCATTGTTTCCCGCCATGCATGATGCATAGTGTGGGAACCGCGCGCGCTTCCCTACTGCTGCGGATGCGGAGAGTTTGCACGGATGCGGACGGGCAGTATAACGCGTGCTACTACCACTTAACTGCTGCGAAAGTCTGATACGGATTCGCACCTACCACTTGACCCGAGAAAGTGATGTTACTATTGGATCGTTTCCTTGTAGCCAGTGTAATTCTTTGTTCAGACTTGTACACTCATGCGTTAGCTTGCGCTTTGGATGTTTTTATTGCTGTGTTTTAGGTTTCGGTTTGTTAATGGCGAGAAGCTTTGCGATTACAAATGTTCGATGAGTATTCGGTTTGAAGTGACGACTGGGTATGCAGACCTACAAATTCTTTGTCTTGCTATGCTGCGTGAAAAGTTACATTTTTTACGTCTCTTCGATTATTTGTACGGTCTGGCCGCGTGGTACTTGTGAGAATTTTGAAGAATTTTTTCCGCTCACGATCACGGACGTAAATCTTCGAAACATAATCTTGCCTCTTGCGTAATCGTTTAGGGGAAGCTTTTAAGTGGAAGCAGCTTGACCTAGTTTCGTGCCTGAGTGGTGTAGAATGCAACGCACAACTCTTCTATTATGCTAACTTCTACGCCGTGCGCGCAGTACATCGCGTCTCGTCTCATCGTCAGCTCCCGATCATTTGTATTTACTGCCTCGCCAATCCCATTTACTTCTTCCGTGAATCTGTCGTTCCCACGGATATTCGCGTTATTCGCGTGCTGGTCGAGGGAGAACATTTCTTGCGAGACACGATTCATCTAACGGACTCAAGCGAGAGCTTCGGACGGGTTCAATTTATGCGACAAATCTGTGTATTAAGCTCGTCACTTCCAATTTGTGTCGGACATCTGTCTCAGAACAGCGCCACAAATTACAATAAACCGTAGTCTACGCCGAGTGAAAAAGAAAACACGCTCAATTCATCCCGCAACTAAAGCGATCCCTATGCACATTTACTCCATTCACGGATCGCTCGTAATGGACCTTTACTTCGAAACTCTCTCCATTACAAACCCGACGACCGCGCCCGTGTCTAGCAACAACCTGACTTATTCACCCCGACGTTTTCAGTCGCCAACAGCATCCGACGATCAGTTCTCGTGGGGCGCGCGGCGCACAATTCATTGGACAAATTCGTATCGGAACTTCGCCGCGCATCCAATCTGTCCGCCATCTGTCCCGGGGAGCATTGCTACAAATTATGGTAACAGCCTCGAACTCGCTGATGAATTTTGATACACGACACGCGACCGCGTATGTGCACGCGAGCGGACGCTTACACGTGTGCGGGGGACATGTGCACTTGACAGCGGTTGTCTCGCTGTCACGTATTCGCGTTAGGGCTAGGTGCACAGGCTGTGTACCTGCGCGCACCGCTCGAATTATCTAGGCCGGCAGCCTGCGATGTAATTGGCAGCGGAGTAATGCTCTTACAATTATGCGGCTCGTCGACAGCATCGGATACTGTCTTTCACGAGCCGATGACGAGAGAGCGCGGTCTTTATCGCGCTGCGTATCAACGTTCATCCTCTTAACACGCCTCGTTACCGATTTCGCGTCAGATCGCGTCAAGTCCCGTTAAATCGCGCCGAGTCGCAGCTTAGTCGCGTTAAATCGCGTAATTCGCGAAACCCCACGGCGCGGAACCGGGGCGTAAAAATAGCCAAGGCGACCGCGGTCAATCTTCGAGGATGGTGCTTTTTCAGACGTGCGCCTTGAGGGGCACTAGTTCGTCGGCTTTCGTCGTACGGACGTACGAGGATATCGAGGCGCTCGATCTCGTTTATTGGGTCGCCCGGTAGACGAAGGAAGTGAGGACGGAAAGCAGCTCGGTAGTTACGTTCTTGCCTTCCACGGACAGTCGAATCTTCAGCATTCGTTTCGTCGATGTCCCTTAATTCAAACGAATTTTTCGTTATGTAAACAAATCGATTCGATGACGGTTTTAGCTGTACGTGTGTGTACTTAGCGTTCGTTTCGTCGACGTCCCTTAATTTAAACGAATTTTTCGTTATGTAAACAAATCGATTCGATGACGATTTTAGCTGTACGTGTGAGTACTTAGCGTTCGTTTCGATGACGGTTTTAGCTGTACGTGTGAGTACTTAGCGTTCGTTTCGTCGACGTCCCTTAATTTAAACGAATTTTTCGTTATGTAAACAAATCGATTCGATGACGGTTTTAGCTGTACGTGTGAGTACTTAGCCATGATGTGGTCTGTAAATAGGCCGCATAATGCGTTGGTTTTTTTTCTGGGAAGCATCGGACTACCCGAATTTTTCGTTATGTAACGATGACACTTGTTTTATTCCACGAATCGCGTCGCACGACTTCGATAAAGCTGCTTACAAAGCAAACCAGTTGCTTTGGTTGGGTACACATTTTAACTTGAACATCGCAGACTCGAGGTTTGAGAAGAAGCGGGGTGCGACAAGTGTCAAGCAAGTGCGCTTCCCTTCCGATCGTCGTCGAACGCCCCCAGATCCTATCGCCATCAAATCCCAACGCTATTAGACACACTTAGGACTAATCTTCGCGTCCGTTCCCTCGCTCGCGACACTAACCGCGGCCAATCCCTTCAGTTACGTGCCCGCCCGCGTATCTCAGGCCATTGGGTTTGTTAAGTGCCCACGCGCGCGGATGTGGTGAATTACCCCCGGGACGAGTAAACGCGCATACTAAACGCGGCTCGATAAATAATTCTTTTCTCTCGAATCGTTGAGCTCATCAGAGCCGCGCATGCATAGTCAATTTCGCGAGACGAGCCGCGCGGGAAGCGTTCTGAGCCGTTTACATAGGTAGTGCTAGTTTGCCAGCGCGAAGAATGTCTGATGAAAGCGCTTTATGCCAGTCCGCCGAACGAGTGATGCACGATACCTTTTTTCCTTTTTCACTCTCCTCTCGGCGTGTTTACGTAATTAGCGGGAATAGAGATTGGCCGATTATAAGGTTAGGGAGTATTATCGTAGTATTCGTAGTAATACTTGGTTCGTTGCGAAGCTCGCGTGACCGTTGCAGACGTTCCAGTAGTTGGACTTAGAATTTCTATCGCCGTTCAATGCCGTCCGCGAGAGAGTCTCATCTAGCATCCATCGAACTATCCACGAATAGACCGTAACGATGACAGTGTCCAATTTCGTCACGGCCGTTTTTTCACGCTCCAAAATACTCGTCCGTGCCACTTGGACGAACCTTCCACTTACTGGGAATGGTTCGATTCCCTCGAAAGAATCGATTTTTGCATCGATTCAGAATGAAATCGTGAAAATCGATTCTCCGAAAAATTAAAAAAAATGATTTCGGTGTATAGAATCGAGTTCAAGATCAACGAACGATGCAGATTCGTTGATTAAAAAAAAATCGTACAGCAAAGAATCGATCTTTTGAACGAAGGATGGCTTTTTTAAAAATCGAATCCTACCTTCCCAGGAAGAATGTTCGCTCGTCACTCGGGTGTCGCAAATGACGTGGACACACGATCTTGGAGAAGCATTAGCCGGGCGGGATCACGGGCATACATTTGTCCCGCAATATGCTGCCGCGCGAGTATATGGCAGTATGTCGGATGCCGGGCGGGCTGCGGAGGGTGGATTTTAGTAAAGGCGGGACACGGCGGGGGTATGAGGGCGTGTACTCGCAGGCACCACTCGAATTATCTAGGCCACCGGCTTGCGGAGTAACTGGCACCCAGTGCACAGGGCCTCTTAGTTCGCTGACAGCGCTAAAGCGCACCGTGTGTGTACGTACGTAGGTATGTGGGTGGTTAGCTATAAACACACTTCCGCGCGTCAGCCGAAAAATAAAGGCAAGCTACGGGACAGGGAGACGTGTGTCGCGGAATGCTCGGATTATTTATGATCGAGTGCCTCCCGCGTCTCCTTTCGACGTTCTCTGTGTCAAGAAATAATTCAACGCTTTCATTTGAAGACCCAGACATATGGCTCTTGAATACTTCGATATATAAATGCTTGTCAGAGTTATTTTTCGGCCAATTATACACAGATGCATAAGTGCTGCGAATAAATCTCTGTTTCGCCAACAAAGGCCGCTTGGATGCGGACGTTCCACTCATGTCACTGCTAATTTGACAATTCAATGTACAACCTCCACACTCTCAAGTAAACACGTTCGACAAGAAAGATGCTTTTCTCTGCAGAATTTTCAGTGCCTCAATTTCCCGGATCGAGTTGTATCACTCGTTTCATCTCTCGTCCGCCGCGCTCTATTAGATCGTCGAGAAACGAGTATCATCTTCAAACTATATACTTCCCAAAGTTTCACTCTCCGCTGTACCGTTCACGCTCATAACATCTCGTTCCGAGCACCCAGGATCGACCGTTATAATTCCGTGTTCAAGGAACGGAGACACACGGCGGGCGGTTGTTTATCCGAAACTCCATTGTTACTGCGGGAAAAGTAAAAGCACGCTCGCACGAACGACTGCGGACTATGCAGCGGTTGCGATACACTCGCTAACAATAAGAAGACGCCCCCAGCTCCATTTCTTCGACCCCCTTTCCAACCTTCGCTACTTCGTCCTCGCCGCCTCGTCGGTTTTCCTTTATTTTTATCTATCTTCGCCCCCCTGCGGAGAATAAAGGCCAGTCGCTGGAGTGGCCGTGCTCGCAAGCGCGTTGGCGAGCTGAGAGAATAGGGCTCACGTGTCGTGGCGGAGATTAGGTCGTCGGGACGTCGACACGGTTCTACGGGAAGCTCTTGAAATTTTCGAACTCTCATCCCGAGTAACGATCGAAAGCTTATGTATACCGATACTCGTTACGAGTTCTCGTGTGGGCGGATAACGTCGGCCGAGGACAAGGCTTTAGGCGTTGTGCGCGGCGGCGAGAGAATATAGAAAGACTGGAGGGCTGATGACTAGTCAGGGAAGCAAATTTTCGCGGAGCTAGAGTCGAGGCTTACCGAATAATCTCGTATTCAAGTCTGCTATTGATATTCGAGTGCTGGGACTAAATCGTGGCTCATCTTAGCACGCGAATATTTGATGCATTCGCGCTGTTCGAGAGTTGTAATCATTGATCAGGGTACTCGGACGCTCGTGCGGAGGATCCAGCATGAAAGCGTGAATCGATTGGAACAATGAAAGTATAAATTTGTTCGTAGCCATGACGATCGAGTCGAGTTTCGAACTTTTGCCATCGCGCAGAATCTCTCGGAACTGATATTACTCCTTGGTTAACCGATCTCCCTAATCAACCGTCTCTTATCTCGCTCCACACCCACCCTCACTATCTTTCGCACGCCGCCGTCGTATCTGTTCTGCCCGAACTTCTCGCCGCTTAAATCAGAGTCTATATTTATAGCGACTAGATGTATTTAACGTAAGAACGCCGTGGCGGAGTGCGACGAAGAAGACGGCTGCGAGGCTATTGGAAAACGGCCGCTCTCTGTGAAACTAAGCGTCGGCCAACTCTCGAGCGCCGTATCTGAAAGTTCGATCTTCGCGCAGCGGCACCGAAATGCCGAATAAACCATGAAAAGCGTCTCGATGGCGCTGAATTCCAATTGGAATGCGTACTCTCCGGGCTGAAGGGGAGTCAGCACTCCGACTGAGTGTTTTCTCGCGCAACAGGGAAAAAGGAATTCGCTCCTGCCTTTGTCGCCGTCCCCGAAAGGCATATAAGTGGGAAGTTTTCGTTCGCGCGCAACTTTTCTCGAGTCGCTAGGAAATTCGCGCAGCGTGGCGGAGCGGAGCTGCGGTTCGAGGACCTTGAATAATATCCATATCTCACGAACTCTCCCTCTCTCACGCACACAATTGAATAACTTCGTTCGTCCCTTCTGTCATCCGCATACGTTTACCCTCTCGTGATCCAACTTGGGACCGCTACACATGAAGGAAACTGTGTCTGACTGTCGTAACAATTCGCAGGCCGAACTGAAGCACCGACCATAACCGTCCCGTTCCCGGTTCGAATCTTAGATTCGAGTTTGTGTGCCTATTTACGCCTTAACGCCTCGATGTTCTCCGATTTTTGTAAAGCGATAACAGAAACAGGACGCGGAGAGAAAGAAATAGTGACGAAATATGTTAATATATTTCGCGGACATAAATGCGAATAGTTGACCAACCGGAATACGCCGTAAATCGATGAATTTAATACAGAGTCTGCAGCGGGAGCTTTCTGAATGGCTTGCGGAGTTTCAAAACATCGTGGTTAAACGTGAAATGCAGAAAACGCGCAGAGTGGGAGACAATGCGCACAATTGTGCCGGTAAATGCAACAGTAATTTAAGCAGCAGCGATAGTATTCCGTCGCGGGTGAAATGAACATTGTGCACACGCGTAATCCGTGACGTTGCGAACAGCGAAAATATATAATTGTCGCGCGCTGTCGTTAGTTCGTTACAATTTCGTTTTGCATTACGGCGCAGACCAGATTTTACGCAGGACGCGCTCCGAGCATGTCAGTTCATAATTCGATATCGCGGCAACGAATTCCCACGGCTCTTCCGCTTTGAGGTTTAACGTAGATAGACTTCAAAGTATGAAGGAGGCGGGCAAGTGCGAGGACAAAGGGCGTCCTAGGGCGTAGGTGTAATTTACATTAAGCGCGCACTCCGTCTCGAAGTCTTCCGCGTGTCAGTTGTCGGTAGTTAACGTGTAATATCCAGCCGTGCACGCTGTCAGTGCCAGAATAAACGCGTTTGGCCGTCGCGTATTCTCGCGCTCTGCCACCTACGCGCTCGTCTGCATATCGTGCGTCGAGTAGGAATATGAATAATTCTTATAACCCGTGTAATGGAGACTGATCGAAAAGTCAGCTTGTCCGTAACTTTATTACTACTGTCGAGTGGTCGAACCCAGGCCGAGCCGAAACCTACGCGTCTCACTGTACGTGCATCGCACGTCCAGATAAATGTGAATGATTTTTATAACGCCCATTAGTACAGAGTGATCAACAAGTCACTCTACGGTAATTGCGTTTCCACCGTCGCCGGACCTTTTTATTTGCTCGATTTCCCATTATCACTTCATTCTCCGCGATATTCTACATGTTGCGCAGATTGCGAGCGTAATTCCTTGTTTCGCAAAGTGTAGTATGTGTCTGTTCGCGGATACATGTCATTCGCATTTCCTTCGTAGTGTAGACTGCGCACGCGTCCCTTTTTACCGAAACTGCCATTTGGAGAGGGTCGACTATAATTCAAATCGGATGCAGTACGTCCGATTGCATTTCGGTGTGACAGAAGTTTATCGGGTCGCATGGCACGACTGTCGAAGTCATCGGCTTTCGGCACAACGGTCATTCGATTTTCGCCGCTGCTCGCTCGGCTTTTCAGTCCGTGCAGCATAAGCCGGCGGATTAAAGTTCGTTTGTTTCGGATTTCAGGTCACAGGCGCCTCATTGTCTGACAAACGACGATACGCAGTGAAAACTGTGCGGCTTAATTCGGCGCGAGGGTATAATGCGTTTTCGCCGCATTCCGCTTGATCCTAGAAACGTTCAGTCAATAATCAAAATCTTCGTTCTTTCGACAGTCTGATCGATCGACACCTCTCGTCGAGTCGAATATTCCGTATCTCAAGGAAGACACTTCCAGCACTTCCCCCGATCGGCCAGCGAAAAAGTTTGCGCTGTGCTTCATTTTATCTGACAGCGCTATCTATTAAGCATCGCGGATACGACGATAACGGCGTGGGTTGAGGAAGTTTTCGTGTACGCTTTAAAACAATCTCGATCCCTTCTCGCCGGCGAACTTCAACTATCCCTCGTAGTCTGACAAAAAAGGTGTCTCTGCTCAGTCGCTTGAGTTGAAAAATATGCAAATACCTCGCACCGTTCCCTTCCTACGTAAAGAACTTCTTCATCGACCCCATTAAGCAGCTCTCACGTCCCATTATACTGAAACTGTCTCTCACTTCCCATCTTCCTTTCTTTCCCTCATTTGCCGCGAATTAACCATTGTTCTCTTAAACGATTAACGGTCGCATCTGCTTCGTAGAAGCGCATAATGTGATCCGTGGTAAAAAAGAGTCAGGTTAAATGCAGACGACCGACCGCATCGCGAAGCATTTCTTTCTGATCGAATTCTCGGTCTTGTTCGCCGTCGGGCGAAAGACGAAAGTTCGTCGAGCTCGCACGCGTCGATTTCGAGGCGAACACGTGCGATTGACAATAAGACTGGAGGAGCAAGCGCCACTGAAGTCGTACGAGACAAAGTCTCTCGTGTACGGATTCCTCGGCGTGGCCTAGTGGTACGCTTTTACGATCCCTTTAACATTGAGCGTTGACCCTTGCCCTATTCAGGAAGGACGGGTCGCGTCATTGTTAGTCTCGGCTCTCGAGATATTCTTCCCTCGTCATTGTTTCTGTTTCTTTTTCCCGAGCTTCTCTCCCCACACACTCCCACCGTGCGTCACGGAGAATTTGGGTAAATTGCCCAATGGAGCTGTCAGCTGACACTTTAAGAGAGAGAGAGAATTCAAATGGCTCGAATGAAAGGCGTGCGCCGGTATAGTCGAGGTAGTCGAGAATTTTTTTTCCAGACGAAATAGATCTTTGTTTCATCTTGACGTTACGCAAGGATTGGACAGACATAAAGGAATGGGAAAATTTTTGAAATTTTGAGGGATGATGTATTTTAGCGTGATAAAGGAATGTTTTTTATAGAATTCGACGCTTTCACGTCGAGTTTTTGGTTTCGTATATAAATCTTTATTGCACGTCCTTTTTCTGCGCTGCTGTCTCACAGAGTGATTACATTCGGAATCGTGTACGCCTGTACGGGCACGCCCGTGAATCGGCGTCTTTTATTCGTACCCACATGCATTTTCGTGTCAATGATCTCACATGCACACACGCATACACAGGCATCTTAACAATCGGCGAAAATCCGCCGATCGCCGTTTCACGGTGACAGACCACGTAATCGCGCATGCACACATGCATTCTCGACACGCATGGAAGCACTCACTCACATTTCTTCAATCACAATAACTACAAGCATATTGGGTACACATAATATTATGAATTGTTTGTGGTGCGACAACGCCTCGAGATTATTGGGTCGCAAAGCTTGAATTTTATTGCATAACATACATTTATTGTATAATAATTACAAAAACTTAAGATTATATAAAATTATTTTGAATTTAATTTTATATAATCTTAAGTGTTTGTAATTATTATACAAGGTAATGACTAACTGATTCTTTAGGCATTCATTGTATATAACGATTAAAATATGATAATCTGACTACCCTTATAAAGTGTGTTTAATCAAATTTCAGATATCACAACCAATTTAACAATAAAATGACTGTCACGTTTTGCACCTCGCTGAAACTTTTACTGTCCGTGAACGTGTTAAGCGCTCGTCTTCTCGCATCGTCGTGCGTCCGGGTGTGTTCCCGTGTGGACGGCTGCTGCTCTGTTCGAACACATTTGCTCCGTTTATGTATTTCTATGTGTGTGCCTGCGTCGCTTGCTATATATTGTAATTGTATTGTAATTGTATTCGGCGCATGTCGTGCACAACTTATATCTATACGCCGCAACAAGGAGCATAGAAAATTTCAGAATTCATTAATTCATAGGAAAGTGAACCGCTTCACAAAAGTGATAGCGCCACTGTCGAGACTTGTCAAAATCTGCATAGCGTCGAAGAATCGACTGGCGCTGAACGTCGCTCGGCATATTAATTCATCCGTAGCGACAGTTGGCGCACTCCCTTCGTTTATTCCAAAAATCTAACCAGAGCGACCTCGGAAAAGTTAGAAGGGCCGCGGGAGTAATGCTAATGCGAGAACGTGGAGAGCGCAGCAGGCATGCGACGCTCGTGAATGTCAGATCCTAGTTTAATAAATGAAAATAGCTGGCGTACCGTGCGCCCGAGCGCATCGCGTCGGCACGGCGAGGAAAGATTGTCTTTTTCCCAAGCTGCCCTTACGGGTCTCGTCAACCGTTTAACATCCTTACGCAAGGTCGGCGCGGGAGAGTGATCGAAGACAGCGCCGACCTAAATCCTCTAATCCGTGATAATGAAGTGACCCCTCGTTGACGAAGACAAGTTTTTATAGGAGGGGAAGCCACCGTGCTGGCTGGAATCTGTCTTACATAAGCTGTCTCGAAAATGTGTTCCTGAGGTCGCTGAACGCGTATTCTGGCGCGCAAAAAAGAACTCGACGTTGTGGTACAGTTGCTTTAAGAAGGCATCACGATCGAACCTACCATTACAAACATACGCGATTCAATATTCTTGTTTCGCGCGAACATTGTCGATATAGAACATGCAATTTTCTGGCTTAGGAGCACAGTGCGCTTTCACAGGTCGGCGCATATAGGAAACGTAGAGGGAATGATATTGACTGCACGCTGGTTTATCCCGAGGTGCGTCTGCGTAACACGATACAATATCGGGCCGTTAAGCAAAGAGAGCTCTCGTGACCTAGCCCAACCGACGATCCATCGTACGTCCACGTGCCGGCCGCGGCTTCATTTCGTTGGAAACGTGTCGATGGCACGGAAACGCGTCAGCCCTCCCTCCCTCCGACCCCTCTGGCCCACGCAACTAGCAGAGAGTACATTAATTACGCCACTCCGCGCGCTCTCTTTAATCCTCCCCCCGGCTGCGGCGCGCTGCGAGGCCGAGTGTACCAACTTGACGGCGCGAAAGGGGCACGAACGAAGCGAGAGGAAGAGGAGAAAAACAGGACGCGTATTTCTCGGTCGACGGGGGTGTAATTGCGCTTTCCGTGTCAAAGGTTAAACGCCCTTTTTCTCCCCGCGCGCTATCGATCCCTCTCCCTTCCTCCGTTCGCCTCCCCAAGTGTCATGTCAACCGAACTCGAGAGCGTCGCGAGTCGGAGGGACAGGAAATGCGAGAAAAAACGCGTTAACGAAGACGAGCCGGCTGAAACGAGTTCGAGGAGGGCTGGCAGAGTGCGGAATGGGCACTCGTGTCTCATTCAGACGACGACGATCGGCCGCGAGCGTGTGCGAGGCTCCATTCTTCCGTGAGAAAGCGCGCGTCAGGAACGGGGTAGGTGGAGTATGGAATGGAGGAGTCGGCGGAGTGTTGTCAGGCGCGCGATTCCGTCGACGACGACGACGGGCGTCGGTTCGTGGCCAGGAATGTTTCGTTCTCTGGAAAGAATCGGATTTTTAATCGATTCTCCGAAAAAAATCGAAACCAAAGTATCGATCTCGCAAGAATCCATATAAAAAGATTCGAAAGAATCGTTTCAAAAAAATCGGATCGCAAAAAGAATCGATCTTTTGTCCGAAAGGATCGATGTTTTCAAGAATCGAATCCACATCACACGTCCTAGTTCGTGGTAGTGTGTTCTCGGACCGCATGATGTAAAACTCTGTAAAACTCTTAACACCGAGCGCGCGTCTGCGTCTCGTGCTCCGCGCCGCGCCGGCCGCATTTTCGTTATTGCTGGCAGCTCGTGCTGTTGCTGTGATGAGGATTCTCAATCACGCCCGGCGAGAGGGGAGTCGGGAGGGAGGGAGGGAGGGAAAACGAGAGAGCTGGAAATGAAAGGCAGAGGTAGAGAGGTTGGTCGGAGAAAAACGCACGCTGCGGTCCAGCTTCTGCCAGAAGATTTCCGTGGGCTTTTTCCTATCGGCTGCCCCGTAATCCCGATCGTCGGGCCTCGCGTAAACGTGAAGCTCGCCGACAACTGGCTTCAACGTTATTCAAAGTTCGACCATACGTTGGTGCGCCCGTGGGTGTATCTGATCGCGAGTCAGCGTGGAAGGTGGAGTCCTTACCGAACTTTCCGACCCTTTCGTGTTTTTTTTTTTCTTTTTTGTCCGAGTTTCACTGCGCGAGCGGGCGTCTAAGGACACACGTTCTTCGTGCTACGTTCTTTTTAATCTAACAGTATTTCACAGGCGCGCGGCCGAGGCAGATTTAGAGTCCGCCGAGTCGCGGTGATTTAAAGTCGAGGACTCGACTTCCGCGAAATTCTTACCGAAATAGTTCGTCCCCGAGTTTCGTCCTCGTCTTTGGTTTAATGAAAAATCCTGCGACATCGCGAGTCCTCGCGACATGCCGGCAGCCTCGTAAACGATACGCCCTTAATGCCGTAAGCTTTGAACGAGCCCGTGTCAATGATTCAATGGGAACGATAATGATTATTACTATCGCGTGGCGCCGATATTCGGTTCACTGATTTTCGAGCATCGACGAACGCAGTGCATACACGTGATTATACCCTCGCGATATCTACATATATTCAAAGATTTACATTCAGAACGTAATTCCGGTCGGACGGAAACTCGATTAACGTCATAATCAAGCCGCAAGCACGGGACCCACCCGACAGACATTGCTCCCGAAACAGTCTGCTCGAAACCATTCGCGACCAAAGAAACGTTTCGCACTCGACTAACGGATCTCGAGTGCCTATATCTCCGGCAATCTTCAAACGCCGAACGTTTCTATTTCCCGCAACGTCGAGGCACTGGAACAGATTAAAACGATCTATATCTCGCGCACGCTCGTTCCTCGTCTCTCACCCACGCGTACACCCGTCGACTCTCGCACACGCGAAAATATTCGCTGCGCAACAGCACGACGTACAGTGCGTCGCGTAATGGAAAAAAACATAAAAATAATTTTTTTTTTTTTTACAATTTTCTGCGACATGAGTGTAGAGTCTTTATTTGTACCAATACATTAAAAAAAAAAAAAGAATAACCTCGACACTTGGAAAACACGTTATTATGGAGACAATCCGTTTACCACGCACCGTCATTCCTTTAGCCGTATTATATCTGAATGTCGTTACCGTGAAATTATTAAAGTCACGCACAGATAAGAAAAACTTCAAATGGATCATTCGATTCAAGGTATTAAATACTCCTTATTTTGATTGTAGAACATTTGTTTTATTTACTGTAGATTCGATATTAGTATCTCAAAGTCGCACATCCACTAAATTCCTCAATTATGCATATCTTTAACTTTAACCTAACTTTTCTCGAAAAAGGTAAAACGTGTCTTCTGATCTTTAAGGGAAGTTATTTCTAGAACAATCCCTGACAATTTTACATACAAATTCCTTGCCCAAGTTTGCCCCATTCATTATAGTAACGATTTTCAGAAACACGTCCGACAAGGACAAATGAAGACATTTTTGACAAATGGTTTTGTTCCGCACCGAAAGAAAAGAAAATTGAAGTCCTGCGCTTAATACAAAATTTATTTGAATTAAATAATTGCACGGAAAAAGTGTACTTGCACTTAGAAAAATATTCCGACACATCAGAAGATTCAGATTAAGTTATTTCATTTAATGTTTATGTTATGTACTACGTTCCAAACAAACGCAACAATTTGTTATAATGTAAATATCAAATATAGTATATAATTATTGTAAAAGAATAATTTCTTTATTATCCCATTTTTTCATCTGTATAAATATTTCTGTACACATTAAAATATATTATTTGTTGTTATTTTTTCATGGAAGTATGTGCTTTGAAGTATGATTTACAATAAGTTACATAACAGAACAAAAAATGAGATTATAGTTGAAATTCTGAGTTTTGTCCACCATATCCATATACTCAACGCACTGTGCGACGGCACAATTCCTCTAACCCGGACACCGGGAATTAGACGGACGGTTGCATGTCTAACTTTAGTGCCGTGCTTTGGCGCGGCATAAACTTGACCTTCCGCTTCCGTTTTGCGGACAGCGCGCGAGTTCTTTCCTCGGGCGGCTCGTTTCGCTCTCTCGCGAAACTTGGAAGAAAACGCGCGTTGCGAGGGTAGCATGGACGTCTGGACGGGTGGGAGGGGTGTGGGCGAACGGCAAGAGTCCAGTATGACTCCGCGGGAGTTTCACGGAAAGCCGTTTAACTTTTTCCACGGACCACCGCGCCCGCGACACACGTTGCAAAATTACTTTACGCTCGGCGACACTTGCCGCGAAATAATCTTCGGAGAGCTTCTGTTCTCGGATTGTGCTTGCCGGACGTCGGACAAGTCGAATTTGTCGTCAGGCAGCTGGATGCGGTACGGTCGACCAGTGATTTTCTCCGTCGGTATTTCGAGTGGCTTTGGTTTGGTCCACTGTACGGCGGGCTGAACGTTGTTCTCGTTCACTTTGGCCCGGTGCACTTACTTGTTTTGCTCAGCAACGAACTTTTATTCGACATTTTGGTGTAATGAAGGTCGATGTTTAAGGAATCTTGTTTATGGGAATTTTTTCTGTCCTTCATGGAAATATGTACATCATTGATATATAAAAGTGGAACAAAAGTTCAGAAAGTAAGATGGTTGGTAGGTGGTATAGTAGAAGACTGGTCGGTAGTTCGAGTCTTAAAGTTGTCATCTTTGCGATTGCGTTTTATTAATACATATTTCGGTGGTGCTTAAGGGTTCGTCAATAAATTGATAATGAGATATCTTTTTGCAACAATTTTGAAAATTACATGCGGCAAATTATTTGAATCATTATCATTTGACGAAATGTTAGCGAAGTAAATGCAAAATTCATCGTTGTTACCCTCATCAACATTTAATACGATACGTGTATATTCATGCGTAATCAAAATTACTTTGGCCTGCGAGTCGTGTCCCATGAATATTTTACACGCGAATATTGTATGCTATCGACTGTGCCCGTGCGAATACTGGCACTGGTGAAACTTAGACCAAACAGCGTGCGCTCGATAACGAAATTTCCTCAAGGTGTCGTCCGCCATTATTCTCGACTGTGCATACAGGCATTTGTGACAGTACCGAAGAATTTCAAGCGAAAATTCGCTTCGCTACTAAGTATGCACCGGCATATTTCATCGAGCATGATCAGCCCGAAAAAGGTTGAATCGTTTTAGTCATTCAAACGAACCTCTTCACGCTCCAATTATCGACTTTCGCCATTTCGAAGCGTCGAACGTTCCAGCCCGATAAACCAACTCACAAAGGACACTTTCAATCGCGGAGTCTGATGAAATGAATCTGCTTACACGCGAGCCTCCGTCGCTCGTGAAATCTGCAACGACGGCGATCGACGGGGGTGGTTAATAACGCCGCCTCTTCAATAAGAGGAAGTCAACCTGCGACTTGCAACGCTGAGAACGCGTCATATCGACGTGGCCCGAAAAAGATTCATTCCCTCGCGTCTGCATTCCTCCTCAAGTGCGCGTCGCTCTTATACGGTACAACGTTGGCGACCGTCGGCAGACCGCAGTATGGATCGAACATGGCCGTTCTCCCGTAAAGCTTAAGCCCTTGTCACGCGTCCATTCTTGCGTCCCCGTGATAAAAGGAAGTCAACCGCCGCCCAAAGGGGTTCTCTTCGTAATTCGCAAGCAGGTCAGAAACTCGGACGGCGATAAATATTTTTCCTTTCGAGTATAAACTGCCCGTCTTCCTTTCTCTCTTTTATCTATCTCTCCCTCCTCCTCTCTCTCTCTCTCTCTCTCTCTCTCTTTCTCTCTCTCTCTCTCTCTGTCTCTTTGTGTTGGTTCTTGGCGACGCTTGAGGTTTTCTCGGAAAATTTCGTAGCATACAACGTGGAACGTTCGCCGACATTTCTTTCGCGGATCGTTAACGTCAGCTCCGAGGACATGGAATCTCGGACAGGAAAGATTCTAGGGATGAATCGAACGCGTACAATATCCAATTTCGATAGTGTCTGTTTCGTGCCCGACGGCCTTCCGAATTCTGTCCCGTTCAACGATTTTCTTCCCGGCAATCGTCTCGTATCCGCTGCTCGGACTAATCTTCTCCCCGGATCGCATCGTGTCTCGGTGTACTCGCAGGACGGCGAGGGCGAAGATTCGCGAGTTCACTTTGTCGCGAAGAAAAGACCGTTATCCGGCAGTGATGCCAGAAAGCCGAAAAAGCAGCAGCAGCACGCCGAGTGGTGGGGGCCATGCATGTGATATGTGACAGTTGTGTCACAGTTGAACGTCGCGAAAGACGCCGCAAACACGGCACGCACACACTTACCGCATGCCCCCACTATTCGGCGTGCTGCTGCTGCTTTTTCGGCTTTCTGGCATCACTGTTATCCGGTACTTACATCTAAATTGGCGCAATTAAGCGACGCGGCCGGTACAGAGAACACAATTCCACTTCGATTGGGCCTCTGTTCCAAGCGGCGCGGTATAAATATTTAACGTTCCTTTCGAGTCAGGCTGAATAAACGAGACCGATCCTTGAATGAGCGATTCGATCGATCCATCGATCGATCGAAGAAAGGAACAAAAAGGACAAAAAATAATACAGAACGAAGATCGTCGCAATCGGATTGACAGCATCAGGAGTGGACAATGTACGGGGTGTGGGGAGAAGGATTTTTCGGGCTTAAGAACCTGTCAGAAAATTCTCTGGCCAGACGCCAGGACGCTCCTGACTCTTCCCCTCGCGCCCGCCAGTTTAACAAACTACCACCCGTCTGCATCCCTCCCTTCTCGTCCCGTCGACTCACCCTCCCAGCCGTTTCGCCCCTCTCTCTCTTTCTCTCTCTCCACCGTTCGCTTGCGAATCCATAGTCGCGAAACATTCTTCTCGACGTCGCCGGGCGCAGTAAGTGGTTTGGCCATGCTTCGGGGGGAGCGAAAAAAATTCCGCCTAGATTGGGGAACTTGATAAAACTGCTTAGCCGCTAAGTTGACCCGTCAGGCGTTCGCGGCGCGAGATAGGACGACGACGACGGAGGGCAAACGCGCTAGACGCCAGACCGACCGGTACAGACGTAGAAACGAGGATAGGCAGGGGCGAGGGGCGAGCGTAACTTCTTATTGCCGGAACATTTCGTTTTCCCTGTCTGCACGCGCCGGAATTGTTATTTATGTCGTCGATTACGCGGTCGTTGCCGTACTGGAGTTTCTGTGGCGCGAGCCGAAGGACCAGCGTACCGAAAGTGTTCAGTAGACTAGTCCTTCGGTGTGAAGAGCACTCTTTGCGTATTATATTCTTCAAGCGCGCATGTGTTAACGCGATTCCTATCGATTCTCCGGCGACGTCTGGCATGTCACACGCATGACTCTTGATGAATTTTCAGGACAGTCCGCGTTAGTTTGATTTCGACGATTAGGAATTAGAGATTACTTCCGGCGAGGCTGTGCTTCGGGCTGCACGCTGGTATATCGATAGTTCGGCTCCGGAGTCTTTCGAATCGTGCGCGGTATGTTTTCGGAGGACAACGTGGTCGAAACGCAGCGCCTCGTATGTTTCGAGATACCTTTTTACATTCTTTACGCCCGCTGGCAAAGCTTTTCGCTTCTCGTCAAAGTGACTGCGCCCGACAAAGGATTCGTCGTCCTGCTCGCACTTTTTTGTCTCTCGTCGCCGTATAATGCAGGCTAGCGCATTATTAAAGCCACGCGTACAGAGAGGCGCGCGGCAAACGATTCTGCGTGAGACGATTCGCAACGACTACCATTCCAATTACTCTAATTGCGGGCAATTTTAGAGATCATACGGCCACCGCGAAGAGGACGTGTTTTGTGACGCTTGCGTGCACGTTATGAACGGAAGAGTTGACCGGAATTATTTTTTTGTTTTTTGCTTTATTCGTGATCCTCCCGATTTCTCGAAGAAAGCTCGAGTTGTTTCGTTCAATTTTCAAAAAGTTATTCTGTTTTAAAGAGCTGTAGAAATACTTTTTGGACCCACTGTGTACGCAATGTGTGTATTATACCAGTCGATTTCGGAGGAAAGTTTGCAGACCACTGCCTTGAGGGGGAAGAGTATTACATACTTACGGCAATATCTTCCATCTACGTACGCGTATCACCATCGATCGGTCACCGTGCCTCTGTCTGCCGGGCGTGGAGTGTATTGTATACCTACCCCGTCTGGAGGCATTTTCAAACCGTATCCTCGGGTCGCTCATGCGCGAATGTATTTTATTTAAACGCCAGCGAACTAAATTGAACGGCGCGGAGGATGTGAGGCCGTCGGGCCAGCATTTGTAATGCATTTTCGATGCAGCCGTGCGTGAGGCTGTTCCGTCCACGCTTAAAGTAGCGACGACGGAGGCAGCCTTTACCCGTTCACGGTTACTTATGATTCCAGACTGGATTAAACCTAGCAGAAGAGACACTGCGCTCGCGAAAACGTTTAACCCGAAACTCTTACCCGTGCGACATCGGCTTCGCCCTTTTCCCGAGACCATTCAAATTCGTTTGACTCGCCGTGAGCGCGAGTGAGTCAGGTTGAAATTATTAACACGTGTAAGAAAGAGAAAAAAGAGACGCCGACGCGAGGAGGTTTACGAACTGCAGGCAATCTAATAGATCGTCTCGGGGCGGGCCTAAATTCTATCAACCGCCGACGATCTCCGGGAAAACGGGCGAGTCAGACTAAAATCGAATAAACGCTGTCAGAGGCCGGCGTCTGTTTAATTCAGTATAACGCGCGCCGCGTCAGGGCTCGTTCAAATCCTCTTAAACTCAAAGCCGCTTCTGCGGAAACGGATAAAACGCGAATCCTCGTCTCGCGTCTCGCGTCTCGGCCGCCGCCGTCGTCGTTCCTTTGCTTCTGCCCGACGCGACGTAAATCGTCACACCGAACTCCCCCGAAATCGTCGGACGTCCGCAATGGAATTGAGAAAAATCGCGAGTGGGATGAATAATTCAGGAGCGTCCGTCCGGTGCGCGCGCCGATCCGTTTTTCATCGCGCCGGAACACGATGTAGGCGCGTTAATACGTGTGTACGTACTCTTGTGCATGAGGTCAGTTAGTCTCCCTGAGACTGCACTTACACATCGATTCGTTTGAACGCCCTCTGAACCTCCCACCCACGTCTTATTCATACTGATTCTTTCTTCCTGACCCCCGCTACATTATTCGGCCAGTTTCTACCTTCATTTTATAACCCTCCGCCTTTATTCCCGACAGTGAGGTAAGGTTGGTTATTCATAAATTAAAACCAGTAGTACCTGTTAAATATACCAGTAAAGCGTTGTTTATATTCCCAGTAGCAGTCCAATAAAATTAAGTATTTTCGAAAATTAACAAAAGAACCTATTTGATTGTTGTTACGTTTCTTGGACGACCGTTGCCTGAATTGGACCATTAAGTCTCCATCATTGAACTTTATAAAAATCATAACAATTTGCACACTAATCAATTTACACGGTATTGTAAATAAGTTCTGCACCCTAAAGCTGCTAATACTTACGCCGTGAAGTGGAAAACGATGTCTACCGATTTCCAGCATGCATACTCCGTAGCGATCCAACGATCGCAACCTTACCCTATATCAAAGAAGACAGTTTCACGGAATAACAATGTATTCTTCGCTTACGACATACCCGAATCCGTGCATACATGCGTACGTATCATGATGATTCGATTGAACAGCGTCGTCACCGGTCACCGTGGCCGCTCGTTAATTCCCCGCGGTGACCTTGGGCGACGCTTAAATTGCAAGATTAACCGACGTGCAGTGATTAGCGTTAAGGATACAACCTTGCCCAGTCCCCAGCCTGCCGACCAACGTCGCGCGCGAGAATATAAAGCTGCGATAAGCATCCGTCTGACCCGTCCTCCCCGAACGATCCGATCGGGGTCGCGTCGGCCCGATATCCGCTCTCCTGGAACGACTGATCCACATGCCAGGTAATTAATTAAGCGATCCTCACGGCGCCTCCCGGCTGCCGATCATTAACGGCCACACCGTGCCTTCTGCTGCTAATATTCATGACACCGATTACGCGGAATCTGATCCGCCGATTGCCGATACAGCGCCGATGATGTGCCGTCTGTCGCGCGTGTACGGCCACGTGTATAAGTGGGTACATATGTTAAGTCGGTTGATCAATGACAAGCGCTCGCGCGACGCGTTTATTGTGTTTCGGCGAAGCGTCAAGCTGATTATCGCGGGCGCTCTTGAATGTCGTGTTAATGCGACGACGTTATTTGGACGAACGGCGTTCGGATTGGCGAGCGTGTGATTTAACGCTAACCAGGTCCGGTCAAATCAGCGGGTCAGGATTTAATAGGGAGTTGTACGTTGATTATTTTATTATTATTTAAATGTTTGACCGGTTATGAAATAGATATTGTTTTTTTTTGTTTTTGAAAGAAATTGTCAATTTATTGTAGGAAAGAATGCACGGCGTAACTTTTAAATTATAATAAAATGATTAATGTACAGCTTTAAATTAGATCTCGGTTAGTGTTAAGAAGCTCTAGTTTGGCAAGGCCAGCGGAAAATGCGGACGGCTTTAGGCGCTTTCGCGGGTACATATAGGATTGCTGAGGTGGAATGAATCACGACGTTGCATCAGTCGCTTTAAATTAGAAAACGAACGCTGGTTATTTGAAACGTGTGCTGCGTGGTATAGGAGATGTAACTATGTTAGCGCGTATGTTCAGGGAACTTGTTGAACATCCACGGCAAATAACGTCGTTGTTGCGTGTAACAACGTTAAAGCCCGTTTCGTGTTTTTTTACGGTCTGCACATACTATCAGTTTGCTGCTTGACGGTGTGCCCGTACGTTTCCAATATTTATACTCCGCTCTGTACTTCGTAACTCGCGTTTAACGCGCTGTTAAAGCTGCGGCGGATGAAAAGTGCGTTCGGCGGTGTATTTGGAAATCTAGCTTGCGATCCGGATGATGCGAAAAACGAACAACGGCGGCATGAGAATCGGCCTTTTACCGCGAACCGGTGGCTCTCGTAATTGGAACTGTCGAAGCGGCGCTTGCCGTCATCGTGTGTGTCTGTGTGCTTGTTCAGTAATCAGGTGGTAAGAAGGAAGGCAAATTCCTTTTTATTCCAACGTCGTTCATCGTGTCACCGAAAATTACTCACCGCCTTTCTGCGCAGCCACGTCGAGCAGATATTATCAGGAAAGAACAGGCGTGCACCGGCAAAATTGGCAAACATTGACTTCTCGCGACTCCGAGCCCACATTCACACACTTCGCCGAGCTGCGGGTGTTAACCCGTAATAAGGAACGTTCGGATAAAATCTGCGCATAACGCGCTTCCTGTCGCAGAAGTCTCGCGCAATAATGTATAATTGTATATAATGAAATGTGTAGCAAGTTCAGAACTTCTCTGCGCATCACGTACAATATTTAAAACATATTCGTCCATTTTTAACGTCTCTTGAAATTACACGCTCGGAGCATGATATTCTTCGTCTGATGGTCTGTAAGCATACGGAAGGAAAACTGTGTGCTTTCCAATGATATTTAGATAGATCGTTTCAAATTATGCCTTGAAGAATTGAACTGCCACGACGAAGAAAGTGCCTGCCGATCCACTCGGCGTGTCTCGACGGATGGCAAACAAACGATCCGCTCTCTACATTTCATTAGCGAGGCTAATGAAATTAGTCGCGGCATTCGACCATTTCGATTACGTGCTTGTGTCGTGAGGATCTTCTTACGTAAGAATTAAGATGATTGACGAGTTGCCTCTTTGAACGGGCAACGAACGGAAGTGTGAGGAAATTAATTAGCGCACCATTTCGCGAGCCTTACGCGAACTGAACGGCACGTTTAAGTACGCGTGTTCGACAATTTGTCGATCACGACCGAATGACAAGATATGCCGACATAATGGATCGAGGTATGCAATAATGCGACGGTGACGGCGTGTGGAATTTGTTAACAAGACTCTTATTTATCGACGGAGGTGGTAAATGATGGAAGTATCTCTCAACCTTATTGTCATTGTACCACAGATATGTTAATCCTATCAGCCCAACATTACCAGACATTCGTACGTTATTCCGTTAGCATTTAGCGTCGTTCCTGCTACTTTCTTGCCTTGCAATGTACTTCCCCAGCTTTTTACGCAAGTTTCCCTTCTTTGTTCCCTGGGAAAGAAATACATCGCATTAATGGACCCGTTTTCTGCACAATGAATGGTCTCCTTTATTCTCGTAACGAATAAACAGTAGAACTTTTTTCCTATATTTAACCAGCCTCCCCCTTCGGTCTTTCTTTCAACGTGACACAATGCAACATCATCGAGATGAGGATACACGCGCGTTGATGTGTAATAATATTAATATGTTAGATTATATAGAAAAATAGCGTCTCTTGCGATCGGTTCAAAGGTTCTGGGGTAAGTGCCGTGTCCCTTGTCACAGTCCTCTTCCCAGAGAGTTCAAAGCCTCCCCCCACTACGTGGCCAGATCCTTTATTCGACTGCTTATCACTTTGCACGTGCAACGAAGCATCGATGACGTCGGGTCAACGGTCCCGTGCATGTGCCTTTTCAAAGAATTAGATATCTCCTCGGCGGCCAGCAACAAGGCGTCGGGCCCTTTGCTGTCGCCTCGGATTCCATACGTGCGCGATACTGTATACTCGTGTTTCTCAACCTGTGTGCCGCGAGGGTTTTTGATAAATAATTAAAATTGCATGCGTTTTGTAGCTTTGAAATAGTACTTGTAATTACCTCAACGGTTTCTAAAAAAATCTTTTTTAACACTAGATTGCCCAAGGAAGTCATTTTGACCGCTTTTGAATTGCAATTAGAAAAACAATTATGTATATAATGACACAATTTCTTAGAATTTTGTGACTTTTTGTACAACATATAAATGCGTTTATTAATAATTGTCCCTCCTCCTTCTTCAAAATTCTAAGAAATTGTGTCATTATATACATAATTGTTTTTCTAATTGAAATTCAAAAGCAGTCAAAATGACTTCCTTGGGCAATCTAGTGTTAAATGGTAGTATCGGCGAAAGAAACGTCTCGCCGTGCTGCGTTCACACATTGTCGGTGTATCGGTGGACAAGATCGCGATATATTTTTGATATTCAGGTGTGCCGCAACTAATTCCAGATATATTTGGTGCGCCGTCAACCAAAAAAGGTTGAGAAACACTGCTGTATACAGTACCGCGATCCTAAGAACCGGCGACGATTGCCACCTAACTATCTAAATATCATTGACCGATATTATTGTCTCGGCTATCGCCCAACTCAAGCCTTTGTAAACCAGCCGACACCGCCGGGATTGACCACCCAAAAAGTGGTGACGCTAACAAATACGTCACCGGGCACAGCGGCGCAACAGAAAATGATCAGCCTAAAATGACAGGTAACAACACCTTTGCTGCGAACCGTGCAATCCGTTCACCGCGTTTCCATCCTGCCAATTTCCCATTAAACCCGACGAACGCTCTTCCCGTCGGCGGGATCATTAAATTGTCAAACATAACTTCCTCGGTCATTTCGCGCAGCATTGAGCTGCAGCGGGTCCTGTCATTATCGCGCGCTTCCGGCAATAAAAGTGAAAGAAAGCGCATGCATCGGCCTGAAATTGTCGAGCACGTGCGAGCAGTGTTCATTGCGTGTCGGCAGTCGAAGCAACCTCGTGCAAGGCTGTCCGTCGCATGCTGTTATGCCATTTCCAACGTGCGCGCATTTTATTTCAGGTGTCACGTACTATCGCGCTCTATCACGATCGACGAAGGAGTGTCAAGCGAGCCGTTTTGCCATTGACTATTGTACGTCGTTCGACTATCCTCGGGCTCGATTGTGAGTTGGAAAATACGTTTCGACACGCCTTCGCAGAACGATCTGACAGATCATTGCACACGGATCGTTTTCCGCTCGAGTGGCTCAGTGGCAGACAGTCTTGAACAATGGCCTGTTTTTAATTGCTCACGAGCATTGACCATTTTAGCAAGTTTCACTTGCGCAAAGAATAGTATCATCTTCGCGTTCCTTACGCTCATATTTATTCGGAAGACGATAGAAATGCTTTTCGTCCGAGTGATCTGCTGGAATCATAACATCGAATGTTAACAAGTGACTAATTGTAAGGCAGGGGTGGTAACACCGATGGCTAAGCGAAGAACGGTGAGAAAGTTATAAATTTTGTTTTTCGTACCAATCCAATCCGTGCTACCGTGCTTGATCTCACTTCATCCCACGATACACTCGACGCGTCTTCCACAAAATCCCTTTGCCATTACCAAACCACCGCTTGATCGCGGGATCAAGACAATACGATTACAAGTACAAACGGAGCGCGCCTTCTCACCTTCCCACACCACCCCGTTTTATCTCGACGTCAAAGCGTCTGCCCAAAGAAACTCGTAACCGTATCCCCCGTCCATTAACCGCACAACAACGTACATCCTTATCCCGTTAACGGCCTGAAAATACCTTGCCGCATAGGAAACGTTAATGTGCCTGTCAACCGCACGCATAGACTGGCTGTGTGCCCGGCGCTCGTGCGCGCGCGCACACTCGCACGATTACGCATACGTGCCGCCATTAGCGCTAGACGCGCAAAGAGGCGCAACGACCCTTTCACGTGCAATTCGTTTACCTTGGAAAGCTCGCGCAGCCACACGGTCCTCTCTGCCCGTTACGCTGGAGTTGCGCAGCTTTTCAACTCCCCTCTCTCTTTCTCTCTCTCTCTCTCTCCTACTTCCCCCGGTGCGCTCCGTTGGCGCAACCACCCCTTCTTCGTCCGCGCCCTCTCAAGCCACTCCGTTCGCCAACCTGTTGCCTTCCTTTCCGCTCCATTCCTTTGCCACGGCCTTGCGATAATATTTACGCGTTTGCACGTCAAACACCCCATTCAGCCTGTCGTTCGGCACACATGTTCGCGCAGACTGCGTGCATGTGTATATATTGTATATATTCAGTTATTATTGTAACGTAATTAAGGAAAGCGGGGGGTGTACTTGGATAATTCAGAACTATAATACACAGGCGACATTAACCTCACAAAATAGATTAACACTTTAACGACCGCTCACACAACATGTGTGTGATAGCCGGAACAACCGTTAACGACCGCTCACACATCATGTGTGTGATGCTACTTAACTTTTTCGTGAGTTCTTTAAAATTAATTCTTCAAAAATACTGCCGGCCCCTGGCGACGTTTGACTGCGTAGACGGGCGGTCGTTAAAGTGTTAAGATAGATTATAATTTATATACCATTTTTTCTGCACTTTGTCATAGACTCCTGAAGAGGGGACTCAAGCGGTCCCGAAACATGTAGAGTAAAATAATAAAAAATTTCGGTACATTCTCAACTAAGAAGGAAGGCATAATATATTATTCAAATATAACACATTATGATAATATGAAAAAGTTGTAACATTCGCAGGCATCGGCTGACGCAATCTTCACAAACACTTATTCTGTAATTTCGCTGCTTCCCTGTTTGCATACATCTTCCGTCCGCCGAATTTCCTCCTCACGCAAAATAACATTCGCTTTCTCGAATCCCCAATGCGACGCATCTCTAAAGTATGCGCAGAACTCCGAAACCTCTCATCGGACTCTAATCCTTCGATAGCGTCTAAAAATCCGACACCGAACATACTTCGACTCACAATCAGCATAACGGCCGTTGCTTCGGCATCCGCATACCATGGAACTCGAGCCCTCTCGCACGTGAGAGTCTCGCTCGGAGAGTAATCGGATCCGTTTGGCGTGTGTTACAGGAACGGCGAGACGAGGACGGCCGTCGACAGGCCAAGAGAGTCAACTCTGGGGATAACAGGTGGACGGCATCCGAGACTAGCGCGGTGTCACAACGCGTCACGCGGGGGTGGTGGGTCTATGGGGGGCACCGCCGCAGCGGCCCCCCGGCTCAAATCCAAACGGGAACTGCCGGAACGGCGCCATCCTGGCACGGTCCAAGACCGCCCCGCTTCCGGTGCCACCGTCCAAACGGATGAAGAGCCCATCGAACATCATGAGGCAGTCGAGCCTCACGAAGCTCGGTTCCATGATCAATACGGCGGTCAACAAGAGGGCCGGTAAGATTGCGTTTTTTTTTTCTGTTTTTTGTAGCGGCTATTCTTTGTCGCGGCAAATTCTTTAATGTTAAGCTGGGCCGCACGCCGTGTGAGGTGCCGCCGGAATCGGCGATATATATATTTCGCGCGGCTTCGGTAAATAAAGGAAGGTGCCGAGGGGCACGGGGGGCGAAGGAGACGGAAGACGGGCAGTCTGTGCCCGGCAGCAGAGGAATAAACATCCAATAAGAGACATACGAGCTTTATTTCAACAACCCACCAATTTCCTGATTAAAGTCTCGCTCTACATTTTTGAATTTCTTGTCACACGGTCATAGTGTATGTGTCTTTGTACTGGTACTTTTTGTGTTACTCTTTGTACTTTTTGTCATAGTGTATGTGTTTTTGTACTGGTAGGCACGAGTTTCGAGTAGGAAATGAGGTGTAGATGAAATTGTGTATGTAAGGCCATATGTGGGCGAGAGGTGACTTAAAATTGCCGGAGCGTATATTGTTGTTTGAAAGGTATTGCGATAGCAGATTTCGTGCTCCGACGGTGATGCACGATGAACTTTTCGTTCGCGCGATGACAGGCGTTAGTTGACGATCAACACAGTCCGTCAATAATGTGTTAATGTGTTCGTTAACGAAGGATCGTGTCAGCGTATTTGCGATACATATTGTGACACGTACCGTACGTGCGCGGCGTCAGTTTCGCGTGTTTTCATGTGTTTATATCGATACCAGAATTATTTGCATATGCAACTGTGTCGCTTAACTGTTATATTCATTAATCGAGGACGACCCCGAGTTATTCATTACGCTAATTGATTGTCACTCGAAATATTATCAAACACAATCGCGTTTGGCAGTGGGTTTGAGTAAGTACAATTAGTTGGTGTAATAAATCATTGAGAGATTCTGCGTATAGCGGGACCATCGCATCATTTCGGAATCGCATAAAGTGCCCGTGAAATATGCGTCAGCAAACAGGCAACTTCTATCCCCAGAAACTGTGAAACTTCACAGCAGACTTTAATAAGACAGTAACGACGCCGTGAATTCTTGCCGACACCAGACGTCATGGCCCTGTTTTATTTGCACAGCTGACCAGAGACACTAAACGAAAGCGGAACAGCGGTGTCGGTCGTAAAGGAAGTTTAAGCGCGCATCGTAACGCAACACGACTGGAAGCATACTTTTCTCGCGCCTGCGTGTGTAGACCACCGGCTTACGCGCTTTCGAGGTGGGTCGCCATGCTTCAGGGGCAGAATTTCAGCCCGACGCGATGCGGATCGACGTCGGAACGGTCGGCGCGTCGGCGTCGGGTCGATTTAGTTGCCGTCGAATTATAACGAGAGCTCGATTCACAGCTGACAATCGGCGAACATTTAACGAAACCCAAACGTGGCCGGACTGAATCCAGTTCGGTCAGTCGGCCCAGTGAATGGGGTACGTCCGCTTGTGAACCGAAATTGGCGAGCGACGAATGAAATATGAGTTCGTTAAAAAACGTGCCAACGACGGCGAATCAACTAACGACACTCCCATTCGAAATTCTTCAATTAAAACAATTTCATGTATCCCGTATGTCGTGTTATTTGAAGCAAGTGCCGAACGAGTACTAGTCACGTGCTTTCAATTTGATCCTAAATAACATCGTATTTGCTGGCATAAAAATGGCTTTAGAATGAAGCACGCAATGGTAAGGCTTCGTTTTAGAAAGTATAATTTTTTTTGGCGTTTTATTTATTTTTTTCGGATAGAGCATCGAAAGGTCTACAAGTTTTTGGTATAACTTTTTTTTTAGGAAATTACTAAAATGTTACGAATTTTTTTGCCAAGTATACGAAAGTAGCACTGGTTACTGTATTTTCCAACGCACGTAATGTTGGAGATTGAGGTGTTAGTCGATTGATTGTTTGTTTTGATTCCGGCAACCTCTGAGCCCTCTGTGTTACAATTTCGTTTCGTTTCCCCGTAAAACGACTCCAATTGAAAGTACAGGCGTCACTTTATTTACTTAACATCTCAATCTCCAACATTATGTGTGCTGGAAAATACAGTATCCAATGTTAATTTCGTACGTTTCCCAAATAAATTCGTAACTTTTTAAGCAGTCATTTCCTAAAGAAAAGTTCTATGGAAAACTTGTAGATCTTTCGATGCTCTATCCAAAAAAATAAATAAAACGCCCAAAAATATTACACTTTCTAAAACGCAGTTGAGCTCACGTAATGTAAGAATATAGGCCCATCTATACCAGGCCACCTAGATCGCGGTCAAATTCAAGACGTGCGCGCGGCGTGAAGGCTTAGGAAAAGCAAAAATTCCCCCACAACTTTCTCCGCGACAACTCTCCGCCGAACGCAGAGTCGCACATACGGCCGCAACGCGCGACGCCGTGAAAGCATAAAAGTGCCGCGAAACCTCCCCGCCGACATCACCGCGCCGCGGGCCAGCCGAGAAAGTGGCATCCGCGTACGAAAAAGAGCCGGCGTGCCGATCGATCCACCTGCGGCACTTTCGCGAAACGTTCATATTTGGCGGCCCACGCGAGCAATGCCGGCAATGTCTCTCGGCCGTCGTCACGTGGCACAAACAGAATGTTGTCGTCAACGTGCGCCCGGCCGCCGTTGGGAAGGACGGCCTCGTGCGGAAACTCGCCGCGCCGCGTTGGAAAGCGGAGCTCTGTCAGGATGAATTCGCGAAATCGTGTGCGCGCGAGAAGGTCCGCGGTGGGACCGAGCAAGGGCAGTGTCAGTAGCGCGACGAGCAAAGCAGCCGAGGAGAAGGGCCCGAGCGACGTGGTGCACGATTACCTATGTGAGTAACGTTTGTCGTTAGCCGGACGCGCGAGGGACGGAACGGGCAGTTGGCGAACGTTCGAAAGTGTCGGTGCGTCGTCGGGAGTTTCGGAGGCCGGTTCGTTGGCGACGCGCGACCACACGCAATTTCTCCCGACTCCTCTGCCACAGTTGCATTTGCGGCGCATCGATTCGTTGCCGATCGCAAGAGATAGATGCGCTGAGTCTAGCACGGCATCGCTGGCAAACGGTTTGTCAAAGTTCGCGGAGAGCAATAACCTCTCGGACAGGCTCGACTCGCCGTTCGGCGTGACGGTCGTGTGATTTCTTTGTCGCGCTCGGTGCCGCGCTTGTGCGAAACGTGTCTCTGCGAGTGGAGCTGCTGGTCGAACGGTACGAGGAGTGTGGCGAGCGTTTAATCGGCTAATCCGAGGTAGTGGCGATGAGTGATGGATCGGGATCGTCGTGAGTGACGCGGATTCTCGCTCGAGGCCCGAGCTGGTATCGCTCGCTCGATCGGCCTCGGTAACGAGGATCTCTTTAACCGGCGGCAATGCGCGCAGAAAATCCGATACCGTTCGGACGGAACGGACGAAAGGCGCTCGCCGCATGTTCGAATTACCGAGGAACACGATATCGTCTGAAAAATTCCGCACTCGCTACTCTCAGCAGCGGACCACGAGTGTTCCTCGTAACGGCACTGAAACGTGTCACTATCCTCATGCTCCGAACTCACCGAGTCCATCGCGCCGATTTGATTGATTCAGCCGCGCAGCAGCTTCTATTACGGTCATTAGACGAACGACGGCGATCGCTCGGTCCCGAAGGACCCGATGCGAAACGCGACGCACTCAGGACTCGTCTCTCGTTTATCGCCGGCCAGCAATTCGATCGATCGATCAGCCAGAGTGCCCGGCGTCTGCTGGTTATCAGCCGCGAGTAATTGAATTATCCATCGAACTCGGCCGGCCGGCGACCCACATACCTGATGATTCAACTCTGTCCTCCGTACTATTGAACCTTGTAAATTCTGGTTTAGCCGGTGGACAGTGGACATGTCGCCAGGGCGAATTACGCGACTTTGATAACCGGATCGCATCGGGACCCCGGGCTCAGCTCGTGTAAATAGGGCTTTAGGATCGCGGAACGTGCGCGATCCAAGATCATCCGCCAGCCGCGAACGATGAGACAGGGTACAGACGGAATATAAAGAAAGAGGGAAAAAAGACGAAAGTATGAAAGGCTGCCAACCGTTCGAGATTACCCAGACGAGTTGCCGCAGCACCAATAAACTTTCCAGATTCGAAATAATGCCTAAAAATCGAGCCACCAACCAACCCCGTCCCCTTTGTCCCAGATCCCGACTCTTCCGCGTATCCCTCCTAACCAATTCTCTCTTCGACACTCCAAAAAAGCGCAACATCCGTTTTTGCGAAATCCGACTTCGACTTCGTCGTCGATGTTTTCCTTTCGAAACGCGGCCGGGGGTCGGTCGATCCGCATTGTGTTGTTAAAAAGTTGGCAGCCTTCGCGGAAACGGACAGGTGGTGGCGGACGGACGTTCTTCGAATTCGAGTCACGCAGCGCGAACGGCCGAGGAGATCGGCTCTTCCTGCGTTCGAGATCCGTGCCAAGCGTCCGCTTTGGCGCGCGTTCGTTAGTGCGAGCGTATTAACGCGCTGCCTCTAATTCCCTCGATAACGAGACGTCGCGCGAGTTTCGCGCTGACCTACGCCGATCTTCTCGTGCCAGTTCGAAGCGCGCGCGCGATCCAGCTGGCCGTGCGAGCGTGTTTCGAGTTTCGACGTTCGACGTGTTCGCAGAGTCGAGTCTGGAACCGGGAACGACGACGAATGCGCGCCCGCTCGCTGGCTCGCCTTTGCATGCGTGTCTGCGCACGTCGTGTCCTACGTCGCGGCACCGGTAATGCTTCTTCTCCTATTCTATTCTCACGGCCACGCCGCCGCTTCGACAGATATATTCGCTTCTCAGTTCCGACGCAGTGCCGATAATCGTTCGCCGCGGAAATTGATTCGGGATCTGATAATGCACGACGTTCGTTGAGGTCGTCTTCGTCGATAGGATCTGAGGGTACTGGGGATAGCCGATCGTCCTGGTAATTGCTTTTCGACTCGATTAGCTTCTTCTTACGACCGTTCCGAGGACAGAGAATGGTTCTTCGATACTCGATATGGTGGTCGGTGTTGCCCTGCGCAGAAATATGTACGTGCCGCTTTTTTCCGTTTCGAAGGGTCTGTGTGTGGGAAACGTGTGCGACGGACGATGTTCTGTTTCATGTATATTAGGTGTGTTATAACGGCGACAATGTTTGCCTGTCGGACCTGACAATACTGCTGACGACGGTTTGTCCCGGGAAACCTTTCTGGTCACGCTTAGTTTTCCGCTGAAAGTCCGTTGCGCGTAATGCGATAATGTTTGTTCGTAGCGACGACAAAGACTTTTCGTGGCGGCGGTAGGCGGTTTCTTTCTGCAAATAGCATTCGTTCGGAAAACTATTCTTACCCGCCGTCGAACGTCCTTCCAAAAATGTCGACTGGGATCGAATGGAAATTCGTGATTGTTTCCTTTCGTGTCCGACAATTTCCTCGAACGCGCACGTTTTCGTTTGTCACGCGCGCGGCCCGTCGTGCGTTTCGAAAATCCGTCACGAAGTCCGGCGAGAACTTTTACTGACGCGAACGAGCACGGACTCCTGCTTCGTGGGGCGCGGCGCATGATTCGAATTTTTGATTTCGGTGTCACCGACCGCTACCGCGTCATTGTCCATTTGCTTGCCCCCTATGCTCGCGTGCGTCTTCCCGGCGATCAGCGTCGACTCAACGCGGACGTATTCCAATTACGCGGTCTGAGGCGCGGAAACGAGATTCTCTGTCGTCCGCGATCGATTGAAAGTTAATTTGGCCACTTGGTACGACGCTCGTTCAATTCGCGACTGCAAACCGTGCAACGTTTGGCCGTCGTTCGCGTTTCATGCTCGATCGTCGTCGATCTTTCTTTGCCGACGAAAATTGCGAGAAAGTTTCTCCGCAACGTACTGTTGTATACCTTCGCGCTTTCGTTCTACGACGTCGTTTTATTGAACTTTGTCGGCATTCGCATTTTCAGTTTACGGCAAACTTCGTTAATACGAACTTAGTAACAGAGAGTCTATGCTGGAAACCTTTTTTATACGTCCACTTTATATATGATGTGCCTCTATATATAGATTCCGTAATAACGTAATTGAGGCATTCCGTCGTAGTTGAATCAATACCACCGAAGCTAGACGAGCACGAGTCTTCTATTTATGAGTCGCTATAAATGACATTGTTCCTTAAGTAAACCACAATTTTCTTAAACACATCACACGCACTCCATTTCTTTCCCACGCGATACCACGGTACAGCTTTCGTAAAACAATACAGCTAAATTCTTGCAGTTACCCTTAAAACGATACTATCCTTCTTCACCTTTCAAAATTGCTTCGTTACGTCCGCGCCGGAACTTTCCTCTTCGAAAAGTTTCGGTGTCGTTCGCTGTCGAAAGGACAATCTCGCGTCGTTGCTTTCGCGCGAGTACTCTCCGGGACAAAATTCAGCGTTAACCTTGTCCACCCAAAAAAAGGACAATTTCGGTTTTAGGACTAGCGTCGTTACTCCCTCTCTCTCTCTCTCTCTCTCTTTCTCTTGCACACCCCCAAAACACGGCCGACGTCGAATGAGATTCCACTGTAACCGAGGCGCCTCGATCGAGTGCAGCAGCAAGCAGCCGGCCAGGAGCTTTCATTTTCGCGTAATTCCTCCTCGCGCCACTCCACTTCCGCGCAACCCGCTGGCGCCTAATTCCTCTCTCGGCCTGATTGAAATTACCGCGACGTGCCCCGGGAAGCCACCGCGAACCAGTCACCGGAGCTCGTTCCGGATCGTTTATGTCGTATACATAACGACCACGTATTACCCGGCCGCTCTCAGTTAAACCCTTTACGGGAGGGGAGCAAATTGTTTTTCGGATTTCGTGTCAGTAGGTGGAGCCGGGGAGGAACTCCGTAATTTCGGGTAATTCCGAGCAATTTCTCGCCGCGTTAACGGGAACGAGGTCGCTTCACGGTGGAATTGTTTCTGAAATTCCGAATTCTGTCCTCTTCCGAAGGAGCGAGCTTTCATTGTGATCTTCAGACCTCCGTCGACTGACAGCGACGCTTCGCTCTTCGCGCCCGTAACGATAGTGTTCATTGCGCTCCGGATACGTATGTCCCGACTGTTTTTGCATATGGCTTGGTACGGATGTCGACGATTGTATACGAAATTCGGATATTATGCTAAATATCTCGAATTTTGCATATTATCGGTGACAGGAACACTGAACATCGTTAGACTGAATAGACGACGGGTGAACGTGAATGAGGGAAACCGGGGGGGCACAGAAGTCGGCTGAAATTCATCGGAATCCACTGTTTGAAGACGCTTCGCCTGCCTGCATTGACGGGAATTCGGAACAGGTGCGTTTCGTAGGACTACGAACGGACACGTTGCAATACAACTCGCAGCAACAAGTATTCCTGCGGAACTCTCGACGGAACGACGACGAGCGTGACAGTTTTATTGAAGCAAGCCCCGAAAAAGTACAAGCGTCGACGAGTGAAGTGTGTATCTGAAAGTAAGCTAATTAAGAAGGGTGGCGCACGCGAGCACGAGCCGTCCGGGCAAATGTTAAGGGGCGCGAAGAAAGAAAGAGGGTGAGGCGAAGAGAGGCTGACGGATTAGTCCTTCGTCCTTGTCTTCCATTAAAAATGGAACGTCCGGGACTGTACACCGCACCGAGGCACTTCCGACATCTCGCCAGGGACGGACCGTTGTTCTCCTCCCTCGAGGAGTTACATGAGAAGCTGACGGAACTCCTAGGTAATTCCTCTAACATCGTTTCAGAGCGGACTGGGATAGTTTGAGCAAGCCGTGCGGTGTCACGTGTGAACACAGTAACCGGCAAAGTTTCGCGTGGGATGTATGCACACGTACGCGTCGCGTGGTCGCATGTGTTTACGGGAACATATTCATGAATCCGTCATCCGTACGGTCCGTGCGCTGTACGCAACTGTGCAGTAGGTATCACGACGCTTCGCATTGACACGCTAAGCTATCCAGAAATGCGGATATCCAGCCAGCTTTCAAGATTCATAAGTGCCAACACCGATCTGTGTATGTCGATCTACAGACACGGACCGTGTTTTTTGGTGTTGTGTATTAGATGTGAACTTTTGAAATATCTGCCGGCGCTCGTGTATATTGAATATATATTCGTCGCATCGACGGTTACTCATTCTACGCGCTCGATCGCGTCGAATCTGATATTGAATGGGCATAGTGAATACAATCCCGGCGAGCACGCCTCTTTCTAGTCGCAAATTTCGGCACCCGCCACGATCGCCACGGCTGATTCGAAAACGAGCGCAATTTCTCTCTTATCATCCTCGCCGATCGTCCCATTTAAGAACAGCTGATCCAATAAAATTTTCGGAGCGTGCTCGTGAGGCGGCTAGAAAAAGCTGAGCTAACAGAACGGAAGGAACGCTCTAGGCAGGAATGCAAACTGTTTAACACGTGCGCGGCTGGGGGGGGGGGGGGGGGAAGTTCGAAGGAGCCACAAAACTTTACCCCATTACACGACGTGCAACGGCAGGAATAATGGGATCAAGATCCGTGGCGGGGAAGAATTATCGAGAATGTCTTGCACCGGTAATCATAGATTGACGCGACGCAGTTGCTGTATGTACTCGAGTACATACTGTCAAAGGAGAACAATCATAAGCTGGTATTCATAGTCAGATCTTCAGACTTAAGACCGTCTGAAGTCGAATTTAGAGAACGATCATTGATGAAAACGGTGCTTAAGATTTTCCTAAGTCTTAAGACCTCACTATGAATACCGCTAACAGATCCATGTTTTTTTTTTTTTTTGCCACGTCGGTAAAAGGATGCCTAACAAAAAATCCAGTATTCTTAAACTTCCACGCCGACATATTTGAAGGAGAGCCAAATCGGCTTCGCTCCCTGCCCTGCCTTCCCTTACGACTCGCGGAGCGACCCGAGCAACCCTTTCTGCCGTTCAATAACTCCGTTAGCCGCGCGTAGGTTACGCCGTTCGCGGTTCGGCAGTAGGAGAGTCGACAATACGGCTGTCACGAGATAAGACGAGTCTGTTTTCAATGCGTCCGGCGGCTTTCACGGCGAAGCGCGACGAGAGTAGGACGTATCGCCTCGACTCGCACTGGCACACGCGGCCCGCGCCGTGCCGTACGTACACGCGCATACCTACTGACACATTGTCGCCGCATTGGAGTCGCTGGCAAAAGAGGATATGCACTCTACGTGCGACGTGACGCGCGCGTCACTGTAGCCGGTAACCGAGAACGCGAGCGCTCCGGTTATGAAACGACGAACGACGAACGACGCTCGTCCCGTGACGCGCGATGCATTGTCTTTCGTTAAGCGCTGAGCCTGAAATGGGTCGGGGAACAAAAAGTGACGAAGCCTCTCCATCTCTCGATTTGGCGCTCGCTCTTGTCGCGCGTTCCTCCTTCGCGATATCCTCTCAAGGCCGATGCACCGAGTCGGGGAAAAGAGTGTCGGGAGAGGAGGAAGAGAAGTGCGATAGGTGGCGAGCGACAGATCAGCGCTTCTCAATCTGTCGGTTGCTGGTTTTCTGCGAGTGCCACGAGAGTGGCGGCGAAATTTGGCGCGCGATAACGGTCTGGTTGAATGTCGACGGAGCTGATGCATACGCGATCCTGTCCGATGTGTATGATTGATGAGAAATGCTTGTGTACGGAGTATCTGATTCTTATGGAAGCTCGCCGCGAAACGTCGCTTTGAGCAACGCTGCGATAGACAGACCGCGCGCTCTGCGAACGAGGGGAACGTTAGACAATGAGTGAGAATGGAAAAGAAAGGGGACAGAGGATTTCTTCCCTTTCGTCGGCCAACGCCAGCGACTCTTTGTGCTGTCGACCGCTTAATAGGAAAGCGAAATAGCTTTTCGTTTTCCCTCCGTCGATTTCGTGCACGCGCCCTGCTCCGGATCTTTGATTGTGGTCCGCTGGCGGCGGAAGATTAATTGGTAGTCGGGAAACGGATGGTCTATGCGCGGCGTAGATAGAAAGTACGGTACGCACGCGATCGATGCCGGAGTATCAAGGATGAATGCCGTTCGATGACATAAGTAAATGTATGTGCTAGCGAGCGTAATCGAAAGTTTGTTGGCTTAATGAGCGGTGATTTCGCGGAAAACAGACACTCTTCGTGACTGCATTTAACCATCGTGGCAGTCCTTTGCGCATATACGAGTACGCCGTGTGGCAATCGATAATTTCGAGAAACGGTCACATTTATTCGACTTGTGCGTTTCGGAGTTCCGATGCACACGGGCTCAAGTCCGCGTTAACATTCAGTTGTTACAGAGTCATTTCTTACCCTGGAGTCCTTCGGTGGAACAATTTGAATACACCGGTCAGATTGTCGTTAAAGTACATGTGCTTTGACTAGTACTTTGTTCAATGATCTTTACCGCGAAGACTCTGACGATGTTTGAACAACTTGCGCCAATGTCCCACAGACGGTTTTCCGAACTTATCGGAAACATGTTATCAGTATTCAATACTTCATTCCCAAAAACTGAATGAGCCCTCTACGTTTTATATAATAAATAATTTGCTCTTAGTCAACGCTGAATCGTGATGAAAAAAGAAAAGTGAGTGATAGAAGCATCAGCAAAGTTCGTTTATACCAAAAAAATATCTTCCCAAAATTCCTGCCTCACACATTGCGCCTCTCACTCGCGCTTCCACGGTTCCCAAAGATTGAACCCTCCTAAAAAGACAAAAAAAAAAACATGAAAAACAAGGGTACTATATGAAAAGAATCCTCCGACCCCCGACCTCCACGTTACACAGCCACTCGAGTTTCGAATCTCCCGCGCTGGCAGGTCGTCGCTTGATCGTGGCAGCTCGGGCACGATCGTGCGCCTTCGGGCCGCGTTCGGGTTTCGCGTACAAGATGGCGGTTGCCGTGGAGGCAGCGAAACCTGTCTGCGGTGTGACGTCACGTCATAGTCTTGTTGTGCGGTTATGCGCTCGTGAACTCCGCCATTGAGAGACCGCGAGCGCCTACGGGATTTACTGGGGCCGAGTGGAGTGCGGCGAATATGTGACAGTGAGCGCACAGAGGCGGGCGATCCGTGACTCGTGTCGAAACTCGCGAACGTTTCCCCTCGGCTCGTCGCCGGCGTGGCGCGGCGCGCGCGTGTCCGCTTTCCTCTCTCGCCGAGTGTGTACGTACGCCGCTGGTCCGCGCTGCCTCGCACCGGGAGTGAGAGACCCGCTCGCGTGCGTCGCTGTCGTTGTCGTCGTCGTTGTCGTCGTTGTCGCCGTGCGCGCGTTCCCGGCGTGCGCGTGCATGATATCAGTCCCCTTGCGTTTTGTCTCTCGTGTGCGAGATGGCCGGTAAGTAGCACTATCCCGTGTCGCTCTCGCGGGGCCTCTCTCTCTCTGTCGCGCGTCGTGCGGCCCGTAGTGTCGTCGTCGTCGTCTTCGCCGTCGTGCCTTTGCCGCACGCACGCAGCGCACGCTCGCCGCCGAAACGGTGCGTCCGTTCGCCGCGGCAGGGCGAACCTTGACCCAGTTATCTCCGCGGGTTCACGGGTATATCCGCAGCGCGCTCCTCGCACCGAGACGTGCACTTCGTCGATTCCGCATCCTCGAGTATCATCGCGCCGCACCCCCCCTCTCGTACCCGCTACTACTGTTACTACCGCTACTACTGCTACTACTACTACTACTACTAGTACTACCGCTACTACTACTACTACTACTACTACTACTGCTACTACTACTGCTAGTGCTACTCTCCGGATTCTCCCCGTGTGCGCGGGGCCAGATGCGCCCGTCGCCGGCGACGGCGACGGCAGCGGCGGCGGCGGTGGCGGCGGCCTAGAAACACGATGGATTGCGCCGAAACTTCAAGTAGGCTTACTTTTGCTTCTCTCCCACCTGTCTTCTACCGTTACCCCGTCGCCTACACTCCCTGTCTGCTCTTTTTCGTTCGGTTCTTCCACCGGCTACTCCATTGTCGTTCTCTACTCTTCTCGTAGGGCCCAAAGGTTGTCTTACTCCCCCCCTCCCCCCACCCCGGGACTCTTTATACTTTGCTATTTTTTCCAATCTTTCTTCTCTCCTCGTCCGATACCAGCGACTTTTCGTTATTCGGAGCTATGTATGTACATACCCGTTTACTCACCTTCCCCTTCCTTCCCCGACTCGTCGTCTCTCTAACTTTACTCCCGTCGTCCTTTCTCTCTTTTTCGCCCTCGTTATCTACTATTGTCTGTGTCCGTTCGTCGTCTCTCGTTCTCTCCTCCTTTGTCACCCCTCACCCGCTCTCGCAATTGCCCATTCTCTACTCTTATAACTGTTTTCGGCTATCTTCCGTATTTCGCACACATGTTCCGCAGGTGCATGCTCCGCGTGTCCTCGTTTTTTGGATATCGCAGGCACCTCTCTCTCTCTCTCTCACTCACTCTTTCTCTCTCACTCACTCTCTATACGCCGTGTCGTTTTACGCTCACGAACTTGTTAGAGCGCGTCGTCGTGTTTCTTCACTTTCGAACGCACTCGCTCGCATTAAATTGTCATGATGTTCGACTTTGGTCGCGGAACTCTTTCGGTCCTCATGTCTGTCGTCGTGACCTGTACAGAGAGCTACCGGCTTCTCAGGATGTCCTCGGTTTATGATACGTGATATAGAAATCGCGCATTCATGCTTTTCGCGGAATGTAGATTTCTGCGTATAGCGATGACGATGAATTCTTCAAAGTATATGTAAAGTTTGGATGGTGTGCATTATGATACTCTAGCGTGGTGTCTTTTGCTACATCCAACTCTCTTTGATCCTATCTTTATATATACAATCCGCCACTCAGCAGATCAAAGGAATCAATGATTTATTTATCTTTCGATTAATGTGTTTTAGGCAATGGTGACATACAGTGGTGTTTCTCACAAGTAAAAGGAACTCTGGAAGACGATGTCACCGAAGGCAAGTTCAACTTCTGTTTGCTTAGATTGTCAAAGAATTTTATCTTATCTCTTTACATGTACCAAAACGGAACAACCAACTAACTAAGTAGTTAATGACTTTGCAAATCTTGATTGCGCTGGTTATTTGCCTCTGTTGTCGATAGTGCATTTTCCTTTGCTGATACTATGTTGATTCAAATTAATTTGACAAATTCTTTAATGACCCAGGAATGACTTAACGGAGTATTTTTGTTACAGCTGATATAATTTCGTGTGTTGAATTTAACCACGATGGCGACCTTCTTGCAACGGGAGACAAGGGTGGGAGGGTTGTTATCTTTCAAAGAGATCCCATTGTAAGTAAAAATAATTGATGCATCATGTTATAAAAGTCGCATTGCTACAACGCTCAATTTCAGTTCCCTTAGCTTACAGGATTCCATGAATTAAGTCTGCTGTCATTCTTTTGCTTAAAATTTCTTTGATTATTATGAATTATTAATTCCGTCACACAATATTTGTTTGTTCAGTAACAGCTAGCTAAAGTTTCTGTAAGCTATGAATAGCATAATAGTTAATAAAAATGCTAAAATTTGTATTGTCAACACTGGATGACTGCCAAATCTGAATGCTTGGCCACAATTACTCTATCTTTAGAGACTTATGTAGAGACAAACGTCTCGTATAATAAGCACAATATTCAAGTGGTCTTGTACATAACATTCCACTGACTTCATTGCTTTTGAAAGTATGCATTATGTAAAGATAAACTTACTTTATTATTGTTACCATTCTATACCGCTCCAATTCTACAATTGCATCTGTGTGCCAATAGACTTGTGTAGATTCTCATGGAACACTGTCTGTTATAACGTGTGTATGTACCAATTTTCTTAATACATTAGTTTGAGATATTTATGACCCATGACCATGTAGTTGGACAGTTGCCTTTTTTTGTTGATATACTAGAATGACTTAACTTATCTTTGTTAGTAGCAGTTATATAAGCTTAAACCATCTCATAGGTGATTCTGCATTGAAGTATAACAGCTTTTCACTGAGCCTATTAAAGGCATCGTCATCTAGACTCATAGGTTAATATTGGTAAAGTGGTCGGTTATACAGAAGTTGTGAAGTGAACAGATACAGGCTTCTAAGGCAGACACACTAACAATTATTACCTCAAGTTTGCCTATTTTTCAACATCCTTTCCATTTATTCTTCCTTGTCGTGTAGAATGAAATAGGTAACGGTTGATTATTTCTGCAGAGTAAAAACAGTATACCACGGAGAGGTGAATACAATGTGTACAGCACCTTTCAAAGTCATGAGCCTGAGTTTGATTACCTGAAATCACTAGAAATAGAAGAAAAAATTAATAAGATTAGATGGCTGAAAAGGAAAAATCCTGCACACTTTTTACTTTCCACAAATGATAAAACAATCAAATTGTGGAAAGTTAGCGAACGAGATAAAAGGGTGGAAGGGTATAATACGAAAGAAGAAAATGGTGCGATTCGTGATCCTGCCTGTATCACTGCCTTGAGGGTAAGTATTGTTTGTTTAAAACAAAACAATTTTTGAATATCCAACTCAAAATGTTAATTTACATAGATTTTAAAGATTCTATTATATCCTATTGCATCTTGAACGTGTTGAAGACATTGTTATTAAATTATTGTATTTTTCGACTGCGTAGGTGCCAACCATAAAACCGATGGAGTTGATGGTGGAAGCATCACCAAGGAGAATATTTGCCAATGCGCACACCTACCATATAAACAGTATAAGTGTTAACAGTGATCAAGAGACATACCTCAGTGCTGACGATCTTAGAATTAATCTTTGGCATCTTGAGATCACAGACCAGAGTTTTAGTATCCTTTTTGAAACATCAGACCAGAGTTCTTCGTTATCTTTCAATTTTTCTATACGAATACTTCGATCATATTAGCATGTAGAGCATATCAGTCTTATATTTTCAAAAGCGTATTCGTCAAGCATAAAACCGAGTACTTTCCTAACCATGGAATACAGATATAGTAGACATTAAGCCAACTAATATGGAAGAACTAACGGAAGTAATAACTGCTGCGGAATTTCATCCTGCGGAGTGTAACGTTCTCGTTTATAGCAGCAGCAAAGGAACTATCAGACTATGCGACATGAGATCGGCTGCGCTCTGTGATCGACATAGTAAACTCTTCGAGGAGCCGGAGGATCCAACCAACAGGAGTTTTTTCTCCGAGATTATTTCGAGTATAAGCGATGTCAAGTTGAGCAATTCAGGAAGATATATGATCAGTAGAGACTACCTCAGTGTGAAAGTGTGGGATCTCCAAATGGAAACGAAGCCCATTGAATGTTATCCTGTAAGTTCGCATCAGTGTACAAGATTCAAGAGCGATTCTCGTAACTTTCAACCGAACGTGTTTTATACAATTTCAGGTACACGAATACCTAAGATCAAAATTATGTTCACTGTATGAGAACGACTGTATCTTCGACAAGTTTGAATGTTGTTGGAGCGGTAATGACTCTGCGATCATGACGGGCTCGTACAATAATTTCTTTAGAGTATTCGACCGTACAACCAAACGTGATCTCACCTTGGAAGCAGCACGCGATATTGCCAAACCAAAAACTCTCCTCAAGCCTCGTAAGGTCAGCGACAGATTTGCAGTAGCTACTTTGCGCCGTTTGATTGCCAGACGTGTTATCTGATCGTTTTCAACCAAAAATTCTTTCGACAATAGGTTTGCACCGGCGGCAAACGTAAGAAGGATGAAATCAGCGTCGACTGCCTGGACTTCAATAAGAAAATTTTACACACCGCATGGCATCCATCTGAAAATGTAGTAGCTGTTGCTGCCACGAACAATCTCTTCCTATTCCAAGACAAACTCTAGCACATCTGTATGCAGGTACGTTTGTTTACCCGCAATAATATTTGCCGGGACGCGAGGAGAAATTGGATTATCAGCGCAATAAAGTGCTTATGTTTCGTACATTTGTTAGCGGGGCATGGCCTTTGTGTTTGCAGATAATACAAAGATATATACTGACGTGAGCAAGGCACGTTGAACTGAAAGGTCCCAGTGGAGCAGCGGGTGTCTGAATTACACTGACGAAAGTCAACTATTATTGCGACAGTGGTTGACCGACCGAAGAGTGGTGTACGTAGCGCCGTCCACACAGCTCACACATTCATATACAATATATATATATATATACACATACATACAGAGATTTGCACCTAACACCTTGCCGCGCGCATATGTGTATATAAATGCATGCAAGCAAGGACACGTACATAGCTCCCCAGGCTATTAAGTCCGCTAGCTCAAATAAATTCGCACGTGGAATCATACGCAAAGGATAAGATGTACCGTCCAGCTAATCAACAGACTCGTGTTGGCGGTTATCGTTTAATTTATCGTTACAGTCGGAATAGCAAAGATCTTTGGCATACCTGCATCATACGATCGTACCGTTGTACGGTGCAGGCTCGCTAAATGCATCCGAATTGTCTTATACAGAACAGTGCTACAACATTATGTTCTACTATGATAAATATGAGGCAGCAGGCGGACGAAATAAGAATGCCGCTAGATGCGGTTATTGTACAGTCAGGATAATTATACGGTGCACATATCGATTTGTTTAATGTCTGTCTCATTACAATTAGATTGTATGTGCCAACGAGACGAAATCTTTCATTGTCACATTGTATGTGACGATTTACAGTTGCTCGTAAAGTTCCGAAGAACAATCTAATGCCGTGCACAGACGTATAACAGCTTGAAAGAAGTCGCGGTATTATCATATGTGGTTTTTCTGTTACGGGAAAACCTGTACCAAATTGTATAACTGTTGATCACCTATATATTCAAAAAGTATTGGCTACTAGATGCCTTTGAATACGTTTTTCGTGCACCTTGATGCTCCCGTTTAGTGTTATTTGTAACTAAATCCTCCAATGCATTGAATTGTAGCGAAATTATCCGTTTATGAAGTCCTGTACAGTACAGCATAATGTAATCTAATAGGCCTATTTTTCGTATTTTTATTTTTTTAATAAAGCCGTCAGTACACGTAATCTTCAATACATGTCTGTCATAGAATATTCGCCGATACGAGTCGTTATAACGGACGAGTGAAATCTTCCCTTCTATTAGGCTTCGGATTGAAAATAAAACATTGATGCTGATGCATTGAAAATATTAAGCAATAGGCGGCGCGGATGAGAAAAAGCACCAATAACTATCCGCCACTTTATCTGGTAAAGTTGCTCGACCGAGAATATATAGATGAAACCTGTGGTAACAATAGACGGATTGCGGATTTTCTAATATTTCTTAAATAATAATTTATTGACACTCTTACACGTATAGAAGATGTAAATGGATAAAGTAAACTTAAAAAAAGTGCATTTGATGGTGGTAAGCTGGGCTTGCAGAATTTATGTAAATTAAGTATATGCTGAGTAACATAGATAAACAGAATGTAACTTTGATAACGATATAATAATGAGATAAGTTCATATTGAAAACTCACCGTTTAGCGGGAAAAGGCATGGATTTTATATAAATATAAACTTAATACATTTTTGCATAGTAGGTACATCTCGGGGCATCTCAGGGCGTGTTAGTGTTCATAAAAGGAGGAAATGTTGCTATGAAACTAAGCTATGCGATGTTAATAAGATTGCTAGTAATTTTTGCACTCGTGCCATTGGAAACCTAAACGCAGGGGCACTCATACGTTTTGACATACTGCGAGGTGTACGAAGATGAATAACATTTGAAATACGAGAAAGAAAAGCAATTTTCACGTGGGTTTTGAATATGGATTAAGGACATCATCAAATGTTTCACGAAGAAATATTACTTTAAATAAGCAGCTTTGTCGTAATCGAGACAAACGAATAAAAGCAGTAATGAACTTTATAGGGACGAAATAAAACGCTACGAGTAATAAGTAAAGGTAACATATGCGCACGGAGTTTAATTTTCTACGGCAAAAAGATGCAAAGGCTTCTGTATCGACACGTAACCTTTTCGTTTTGTCAAACTAAGCTGTAACCCGATCCAATGATCGCTGCCGATTATTATTTTCACAATTTGTCAACGGATATTCCACAACATTATGTACTAGAAAAAAAAAGAAAGCAAGACACATAGCCGGACAGTCTCTACGGGGTCTCCCGAACAGTACAAGCGAGTAAAGAAGTTTTATAATGGCCAACGTACAAGAAAAACTTTGGTCAGGAAGCATCAATATGTTTATCGCTAATTGCTGATCGAAGTTACGGTATTGTACTCCAAGATATTGACGTTTCATGTAAAAAGGATCTGCGGCGTACTCAGCCAACGTTAATCACAGTGATGTAGAGAATGCCGATTTAGTTTTAAACGATATCCCTCATTTGACGTATGTCATCTGACCGCGAAAAACATTCATATTTAAACGGTTTAACGTACGAACGATATTAAACTTTAAGCGATTCAGCTACTTTGATTAGATAATCCCGTACGAATGATTTCATCGAATTTCCATACTGATCGCGCTTTATTGCGTTTCTTGTGATGCAGTTTCTGTTTCTGTTAACCCCGGAGAAACGTCCCGATTGCAAACTTGATAAAATATCACACGTGACACGTTTCAAAAGCAAATGAAAGAGAGAAAGAAGTATGGCAGGCGAAGTGGGTGCGCAACGAATAATTTACATCCATCTGCGGAAGTAAATGGAAAGAGCTCCATGCGGTAACGGAAGAGCGTGTGCTTGTAATATTGCGATTGGTTATATCTGTACGATCATGCTTTAATAAAAATTTTAATTCTTTATCAAATTTAGCTAATCTGGCAACTGCAGCGCACGAACCGCGATAATCGTGTATCGAGCCAACCCGATTATTTCACGAACACAGCGCTTAGGCAATTATGTACTCACGAGGGAAGAGGAGGAATTAAAAAAAAAAAAAAAGACGTATGAATAAACTACAAAATTATAATCGATAAGCTGTAACTCTAATATATCGTCAAGCAGAATGTGCGCAGTGAATTCACAGTATTTGTTCTGTTATACACGGACAAATGGTTATTTTTATAATAGGTATTACAATTTTTATTATTATTATTATTATTATTATTATTATTATTAATATTATTATCTTTACCATACTAAGGACTCCTTTCCGTTATTTGTTTTTCTTCTTTGTCTTGTTTTGTTAACTGCAATGCAGGTTTAGTCGCGGTAATGATGATCAGATGTCGGCTCGGTAAGTTTAGATAGCGCAATATGTTCGTACGGTGTTCGGTCAAATTGTTTGCGAGAATCGGTCGGGAATGACGCGCGAACGCATTGCCAGCAATTCGAACGCGCGTAGTCGCGCGAGACCCGTACCTTTTACGGGGCAAATGTAAAATCATGTGGGGGAAATTCGTCATTGAAAAGTTGTCCGAAAGGTGTGTCTGCGAATAGACTTCGTCTGGACGACCAGCCGATTCCACGGAAAATCTGATTGCCAGTCTCGAGTGAAAATCTCGTGGATCGTTTAATCTTGTCGGATACGGGGTGCGGTAGATCTTTTTTTTTCGGGAGACGCGCGGTCACCCACCTGTATGTATATGATATGCAAGGAACACGAACACGTACACAGACAACGCGATATTTGAGACTCTCAGAAGATTCGTATATTTGGCAGGCTTACACTATAATCGAGAAACTGTCGGCTGGAGTTCACGAGTCGGGCCTTCTGAGAGGTTCATTATTTTCGCACGACGGTGGACACGTACAACACAACGGACGGTATGAAAGATGCTACGCTACAGGCCTCACAGAAAAATCGCGCGACATATACGTATACATGCACTCAATCACGTGTATCTGCTTTACTTAAAACGACAAAGGAGAACAGGTGAACGCGAAGGATAGACTTTGGAGAGCTGGGAGGGCGAAATACCGGGATTAATTCACACGTTCTGACTCTGTAGGAAAACCGAAATAAATATACCATAAAAAAAAACACTAAAAAAAAATAGAAGGAACGGTTAATAGAGAAACGAACAATATGCCTTACGACTATCATCGCTGCATCCGTGCATCGAACAATCCGAATTCACGTTTGAAAATGGGGGTCGGGGAGGCGCCGAAACCGAGTAGAATTCTGGCACGCAGGACCTGTCTCGTTGTGATAATAAGAGAAAACAAATCGTCGTTGTATTTACTAGCTAGACGGTCGGAGCTCTATTTTTATTAACGTCCACGAATAGTCCAGTCATAGCATTTTTATAGCGAAGAACATCGTAATTTGAAGATTAAAACAAAAAAAAAAAAAAAATGATAATGAACGTCTCTTTCTACTCCCGCCTCGTGTGTGTATGTGTGTGTTCTGGCCGATGTATGTGCGACGACTGTGCTTTATCCTGCACGCGTGTGTACCTATGCACGCGATAATGTGTTCGAGCGTGAGGGGGCAAAAAGTGTCGCGGTCCCGTCATCGCGAGTACGTACAATCCACTCTCATCAGCGTATTCAGCCTATCTTCTGAACCGCGTCTACTTTTATTCCACTCCCATGACATCCGCAGCACGCGTACGGACGCTACTGTATAAAATCGATAGTATAGTCTGCACTCCCGGTCCGTTCGCATCGGTAACGCGAATTTCGGGGTTGAGGAATGCAGGTTGAAACTAGAAAGGAAGAGACGGTTCGAATGGCGTGCTGGCGCCGTTTCTTTCTCCCGGGCATGGCCGTCGTCCAAACTAAATGTACTACTGGGGACGTCGTATGACGAAGAGAATCATCAAGCGCTCTCGCGCTGGCACCGCGGGCTAATATTCCGTCATACACGGAGCACTCACACACGTACACCTCGGAACACGCATACGCCGTGTAAGGTATTAACGGCAAATTTTGAGAATTCGATTACCGGTATTGCTTTTTGCGGCATGGCACGTCGTCGATGTAAAACTAGGATAAAGAATGCGGGGAGGAGAACAATAAATCTACTGTACAAATTGTACCCTCGTTTCCTTGCTTTCGCTGTGTCGAGAAGTCGTTTGTTGGATGTGTATATATATATATATATGTGTGTGTGTGTGTGTGTGTATGTAGCTAGGCAGAAGAATCGAACGCGATGTTTCAAATTCTGTTTTCCTGCAAAAACATAATGCCGTTTCTATGTTCCAAGGTGAAAGTACCTATTATGAAAAAAACTAAAAATCACTCTCCCAACAAGTGAGTTTAAAATTGAGCATGCCGCAACTTGATTCAACGGAAATGTACTTCCGCGTTCGTCAGATCCGACGGTATTTTGTATTCCTCATTCCCTCCCTTTTTCACATTAGCGACCTTAAACTTCGCTTGATTTGCGCTTCAGGTAATTGTACGAGCAGACGGAAAAGTCATCCACAATAAGTTAAAAGACCCCGGATCTTGCGTCAGATCTTAAATTCCTGGCGTGACACGCAGTAATACAAATTACAGGAAAGAAGTCGTCGCGTATACACCCACGTGTTTGTATACATATTATACATACATATACATATATATACATACATTCGCAACAACTGCATCGTAGTAAACATGAAGACGAAAAAAAAGAAAAGACACCTGTACCATAACGTAGTGATTATTCTAGAATGATAGCGTGTACAGAAACGCACTTCTCGTTTCTTCCTCGACTTGCGGTTTCTTCGTGGGTAGAAAATAGCACAAACGTTTTCATAGGACATTTCTCCGCTGAATCGGACGATCCGTATAGAAATGAATTTGTACCGCAGATCGTAGCTGTATAATTATATGAGTGTACGTGAAGAACGTACGTTGATGAAGGAAGTGAGGAAGAAAGAGTAAATGCTGTCAAACGATGATTGTTTCTTTCGTTTACACGATTTATTCGTGCTGCGACATATTATCATTTACGGACGAATGTGTTATTTAATTATTCGGGTCATTTATCGCGCGAACAATACCGTACGCATGCGCTGTTCGACTGAGGCGAATGAAATTATACAAACGTTTTGGAACTTCTTCGTTTCCTCTGTGAGATAATACCGATATTCCATTATCCGAAGATTTTCGGACGCAAGGGACATTCGCAAACATTTTACATCGACTATACATAACGTAGATATTATATAGTGGCATAGGATATCGTTGTATATAATTATATAATATATCAAGTGTCGATCGGTTGGACGCTCGGCGTCTGTCATTCCCTCGATATAACATCGATATTATACGATTATATGGAATGCCGTTGTATATAATTATATAATAGCATCGACTATATAATGACTCTCGCCTACCGATGAACCTGCGTAATATAGATATTATATAATTACATCGGATAACACGCATTGTATATAATTATATAATGTACGATATTAAAAGTGTTGTTGCGCGAACGGCCGTTGTACAACTTATCGTTCCGTCGCACGCCGAGGTAGTGATGGCGAGAAGAACGCGGCGTCAGCGAAAAGCGAGAATGACTATGGTGAAGAAGCGATGACGAGAGAAACGTGAATTCTGATCTATGTCTTCAAAATCGGACCTATCACCGTGCACAGTGTGCGTGCGCCTGATTATTCGACTACTCTAATTGAACGGTGAAGAAAAAACATTGCAGCTTGTAGCCCCGCAAGCAGGGGTCAAGAAATCGAGCGGCGACGTCTTGTAATTAACTCATTAATCGATTAATCGTTTAAGAAAGAGGAGCGTGTGTCGTCGTTAGTTCCGACTGTGCAGATGACGAAATTCGTTCGTATATGCTTCCCGAGTATAACTTGAACTTTCATTTCGATATCCCTGATCCTGTGCTCATCGCGACTTCGAGCATCTTCTCTCATCCCCAATCTTTCAACGTCATCGGAATGTTGTGAGTCACCGACGTTTCTTTGTACGAGCGAGAATAGTAAGAGTACGCGATGCTACTGTAACTATTGCTACTGCTGTTCACTACTACTGTCATTACTATCGCTGTCACTACCACTACTATTACTACTACTACTACTACTACTACCACCAACGCTACTACTACTACCGCTCCTGCTACTACTGCTATTATCAACGGTGAAACTATGAATTTGCATAATAAAATCATCAATAATAAAGATACGTCGCCTGATTGACTTTATTATGGATTATTTTGAATTGGGGGAAAGTGGCGTGAGCATAATGGTTTCTGATTATGATATCTATTAATGTTCAGCTGATGCAAACTTCTGTGGTCACAGAACGTATTATTATCATCACGCGCACGGTTCGCGGAGTGCGACGCGTTTTCACTGGGGTATGAAGAAAGTGAGCTTCAATGTGTATTGAGTTTGAACTGAGACTGCGATGCCTCAGCGTAACGAGGATTCCGTATTGCTGTCGGAAGTTTGCATTGATCCGCTATCTATGCAATAGCGGATTTCTCTTTTACTTTCATTCTTCCGAGAAAATCAAGGCTCCTCGGTGAACGTTCGCAGACCGATCGTGGATTAAATTATCTTACCTAATCACGATCTTTGGTAAACCTAGTTACAGCAATCGGTTGTAGGCCAAGAGATTGCAGACTGGACTTTTCAAATAGAATTACACGCAGGCGGCGCACGCATTCGAGGCTGACGAGGCTCTTACGTTCGATATAAACGTCGAGCGTAATCTTGAGGAAAAACTGTTGCACTTCAATAAACGCAGACTGGCAACGTGAATGTTGAAGAAGGAAAAACTATCTTTGGCATTATTCGTTGTAAATCGACATCGGCTCGCCGATGTTGAAAAGACAGAATTACATATCGCATTTTTCGTTTTCTATTTGTTGTTGTCGGTAGGATTATCCGGCAGATCTGCAAAATCACGCACTTTGATAGATGATGGCGACAGTTTTGCGATATAAATAAATAAAGCGTTTGATAACCGGTGCCTGAACTCAGATGATGCCAGGCCTTCAGAGAGATTAACCGCGGCTGCTCTATCGTCTGCTAAAAGTCAACACGGCGATAACGTCGAGTGCCTTCACCGCACCTATCTCAACTATTGTACATTGCCGACATTGCGGCGTATTAATTATGTTACGGTCTTCAATTAAACGCATGCTACCGACGCTGACTTCAAATTTCTTCGCCAAACGCAATTGAATGCAACGACGGAACGTTCCCTTGCCTTGATCCGATACTGCGTTCTACGCGACTTTCGGACTCATCGTTAGTTGGTCGGTGTCGAAAACTTCGCGTATACGTGGCGGGCAAAGTCATATGCGATACTACGCGCTTCGACAGTCGAACTTTAATTTATTTAAGAGCTAATAGCATGGACGACGATTTTGTCGATTCGACAGCGTATGTCCACGTGTCAACACGTGACTTACGCGACAGCCGGACAACCCGAATCGTCTCCAAGTCAATCGTACGCTCTAATCTGTTCGTGATTTTTGGCTAGATACCAAGGCTACCAAGCGAATCCTTGACGATCCGTCGATTGTCTATTCTCTTCTCAGGCCGATTCGATCCGGCGTCGCTGACGCGAGCCTTCTCGCTTGCCGTTATCCGCAGTGTCAATCGATAATAATCGCGTGACCGTTACCGTCAGTTTTACGTGCACCTGTCGCAGCGGGCCAGCTCAATCGTTGGCACGTTTTCGCTTGGGTCAACGCCTACCCGCGGCCAAACGCGGATTTGCATGATCGATGCCGCGTCGTAACAAGACGCAATACTGTCCGCGCATATAATAGCGAAGATCGTTACATTAATATCTAATGAGGAAATCGCTCGCTTGCGACGAACCTCGAAAAAACGGCGGCGATTGTCGAGATAACGAAAAGCAGGCTCTACACTCTGAACGTTTGAAACGCATCATAACGTACCGTGCGATCGACATTTTCCGTCAGTCTAAAATCAATATTTCATTTAGCATCGTACGTCAGTTTTGACGTGAACTTTTAACCGACGCTGCTCGAGCGAACAGCGTTCACGAGATTGCAATTGTCGAAGAAAGCTCACGAACCGTATACTTCTATAAGTTCTATATAAGTTTCCCAGTTAACATCTCCGGAGCGCGGCCAGCAGAGGCCGCAATTTGATGTGCGAATAACGAGAGATTACTTTGCGTATTTGATCACGAGTGCGATTCCGGTGCGAGCGAAAATGCCCGCCAGTTCTTGGCGCCATCTGCATCGATCGTTCGGAAATCAGCTGTCGTCCTCCGCACACAATTCCGCTCGGCTGCCGTAACCTCGAATGGCAGAACGCGCGAGCGATCGAGCGAGCACGAGTCGAGCTTCGTGTGTGTGCCATCTTCCGTCTGCCTCTCTGTTTTTGGGAGGCAATTTTGCGCGTGCCGCGAAACGCACACTCCAGCCGAGGACGGTTTCAGTCTCTGCCGGTGGTCTTGCCAGTTGCTGCCAGTCTGTTGCGTGTCCGAAGAAGGGACGTCGCTCGCGTGCACCTGTATACGTGTGGGAGAGTTAGTTGCGGGCAGTTGCACAGTTAGATCGTTCGCATCGGCGGCACGTGCATTAGGCAATCGTGTGTTTGCGTTAGGTGCGCACAGTTCCATGGACTTTTGGTCCGCGACGTAGCGTGTTCGTTCTGTCCTCGGTGCGTCGAGTAAATACGACGGTCAGTGACAGGTTGGATCGTTCACACTGGGCGCAGAGAGAGAGAGAGAGAGAGAGACACTGACGCGGGACTGCGGATCGCTAAGCCATTCGGTCGTACGATTCGGATTTATTCGAATTTTTTTTTTCGCTCAAAATTTGTCTACGACGCATTTAAGTCTACGCTGGTCTACGCGCACTACTGTCTCGCTCGCCGTTTCTTAACGACCCAGTGATAAGAGAGACGTTGCTGTATCCGTATCTCGCGATTTTCCGAGTTCGACGAGAATTTCTCGACTTTCGTAGCCGCGTGTATATATAACAATTCACGCATGAACGTAAACATCTGCCGTTTTGTTTCGACAGCTGTACTGTATTATTTCTTTGCATAACGTTGTAAATCTCGCATTATCTCTCTCTCCAGAGAAAGAGAGAGGGAGGGAGGCAGTTTTTACTATTTAGTGCATTTTCGCATTGTCTCAGGTTAATCATTCCAGTCGCTCCCACTTACGTTGACCTATCAGGTTTCTAATTACCGGGTTAGCCTCCGCCAATCGAACGAGTCATCGTCGAAAAATATGCTTCCGCAACGTGTCTGAACGGTTGAAGCGTGTTTCTCTCTCTTCCTCCCGAGAGCGCCTGGCACGTCGAATCTCTCAGTTGGCCAGCGATCTTCGATTAATTGGACCGGCTCGATTTGTGGGACAGTGAGCGCGGAGCTAGCGAACGTGAACGGGACGCACTCGAACGGTTTGTCCGATAATTCGGCGGATCAACCCAATTCCCCCTTGTTCGTCGTCGCTTCGCTAACATATTCGCCAGCGGAAGAGAGGAAGCGAGGAAATGCGACCGACGCAGAATCGGCGATCGTGAGGAGCGAGGGTGAGTTCACAATATTATTATCTCTGCTTACGTAGTAATTTTTGCAGGCCCCTATGGCAGCTCCGTTTTCCTATTCGAGATAAACCGGATAGGGAGTGTGACGTACGTTAACGTCACACTTTTCTTTGATAAGGCAGTTGATAATGTTTGCCTCCCTGATGTGTACTTCAGGTCCTCTGTGCGTACGGTTGTCAGGTCTGGGTATGTCTTTTGAGAGTGCCGCTGTCGAGAGGCAAGAGTGAGGAAAAGAGTCTTCCTTGGAAATTACTGTGCCACTCGAAGATAAATTTGTCAGCATGGAGACGAACATGAGGAGGAGGATCCTCAGTTTTGTCGATATACTTATGAGGGTACCACCTTTGTTTATTATCGACGAGCTGTGTCGCATTGGCTTGGGACTGCATACACAGAACGAGACGTTCGATGGTTCTGATCATGGGTTTAAAGTTGCCAGTGTACCGGAGAGCATTGTTGGTCCTGTGTCGTGGGTGACATCTGACTCGTTCCTAACAAAACATGTGGACATGGATCAACACCCTTACGAGATGTACTTTATCATAGCATGCAAGTTTGTGTTGTGCTGTTTAGGTAAGAAAAATGTTGGCAAGTGTATGTACATTTATATTTAAAAACTGTTGTATTGTTTAAAGTTTACTGCCCATTGGCAGTGGCAGTGTACGCATTAGCTCACTATAGCCACTTTCAGAACATTGGGGTTAATTTTCGAGGGTCACTGTTTGCATCAAGAACGTCAACTTTCATACTTAATGCATTCAAGAATGGTCATTGTTTGGTCAAATATGTCTGAATAAATGAAAGATATAAAGTCCATTCATATCAATGTATTTTTGTAGACATTACTTTACGGCCTTATCTATTTTTCAAATGACTGATAATAAACACACGATAAAAACAGTAGCTATCTATAATCATAAAGCAACATGAAATGCTATTAAGTTTTGCATAATACTTTGTGTTCTTTTATGTTTAACATAATTTTTAGTCAGCTGATATAAATAGAATGGAACTTGCAAACAATATTCTAATCTGAATACTTTTAACTGTATACTCTTTTCTTTTCAGGATGTGCTGCAGCCCTATGCACATTCATGTTATGGACAAAACATCTTGTCATTGTATATCTGTATGTGATGTCTGTAGGAGTAATACTTCTATCATATTGGTCGAATGTTAGTACAATGAAAGCCATCATTTCGTACGTAAACACTCACGAGTCGGCAACCAGTGTAATTGAAGATATCATATATTTGAATATAACAAAAATATTCAACGAAGGGCCTGGCTGCCTAGTGATTCAAAATTATATATTACAATGTATGCTGGCCGGTATCTTTTGCTATATTCATCTGGAACCAGGGCATACCATTCTTCAGAAACTACTCACATTAAGTTTCGGGATGCCGTCGCTTCTGGGTATCAATCCGATACCGATAAGATATGTATGTATTAAACTTATTATACAAAATAGAACTTAAGCATAGTAATTCGCGTTGGTAGTCATAATTATACCATATATAGGTCACGAAATGCGTAGGATGCAGACGTGAGAATATTATTGTTTATGTCAGAAATCAGTGCTCGCGTGACAAACTGAGTTCAGTTGCGTAATATGCATTATCTACCATTAACGGACTGTTCTCGTTATATTTTCAGCACGCTGTGCTCTACCACGCCCCGGTGTTTGCGACACTTCTTCCACTAGCCGTATGTAAATTCCTGATTTGCTACAACGGTGTTCTCATACTGGATACTATATACATGGGCTATCTTCATGCGCGCGACTTTATTAGCAACTACGGCCTGTCAGCGCTCGCGGAGACGGAATGGATCCGTCTAAACGTGCCCTCTGTGCTTCGTACATTTTGGCTGCTACGCGTTGGCGAGCAAGTCATTCAAATATTGAGCAACCACTATCATGAAGAGACGTTTACGTACTATGCCATGATTAAAACGTTGCTAGTCAATGGCTGTGAAACATTAACGGCGGTCTTGGGCATGACGAGCATCATTTCGATAATTTGCCATTACATCGGCTGTTTTTTCCGCTGGGTCCTGTTAACGGAAGACGACTACGAGAAGAGTATCGGAACCGTATCAGCGATTCTTTTCTATATCCTAGCTCTGCAGACGGATCTGACTAGTCTGAATCGAGAGAAACGTCTGATCAGGCTCTACCGCAATTTTTGTCTACTGTTCACGGCAGTGCTGCACTTCGTGCATAATATCGTAAATCCTCTCCTGATGTCTCTTAGCGCGTCGCACAATCTAGCTCTTCACAGACACGTCAGAGCCCTCGCCGTATGCGCCTTTCTGATACTGTTCCCCATCTCGTTGTTGGTCTTCTTATGGTCCAACTTCACCATCAGCACGTGGTTGTTGGCTGTGTCAGTGTTTAGCGTCGAGGTCATAGTTAAGGTGCTAGTATCCTTAGCGATTTATTCCCTATTCTTGATCGACGCCTATCGCAGTACGTTTTGGGAGCAATTGGACGACTGTGTCTACATCATCAGATCTTTCGGCAACACGGTCGAATTCACCTTCGGCATCATACTCCTCTTGAATGGCTTCTGGATACTGATCTTCGAGTCGGGCGGAACGATTCGTGCATTCATGATGTGCATCCATGCCTACTTCAACATTTGGTGCGAGGCCAAAGCTGGATGGGTGGTCTTCATGAAGAGACGCACGGCCGTGAATACGATCAACTCGTTGCCTGAAGCGAAGATCGAACAGTTGAGATCGCTCGATGACGTGTGCGCGATCTGCTATCAAGAGATGCAGAGTGCGAAGATCACGCGCTGCAAGCACTACTTCCATGGTGTCTGCTTAAGAAAGTGGCTCTACGTTCAGGACAGATGTCCGCTGTGTCATGATATACTGTACAAAGTTGAAAAACCGCCGAAAGAAGCTGGGAGAGCCAGCGCGGCGGCGCCGGAACAGGAAAGGCGAAATGAGACGGAAAACACGAACAGTGTCTTTCAAGAAGCGAACCGCAATCGGGATCAAGGGACGCAGGTGGATCTCGAGCACGAGAGGCAAGGACAGAACGAGCAGGTGAACGAAAATAGGTGAAAGGGTTGGGCACTGTGATACCTTATTATATATCGATGAACTGTCGCGAATGTAAAGCATGAACCGTATGATCGCCGATCTTCGGAGTCTCGTTCGATAAGCTGCGCTTTTACAAGGGAACAAAACAAGAAGCACGTGTACTTACTCTCGTAGGAGGTGGGGTACGTAACAAACAATGCTTGCGAGTCTCTGACGCGTGAGAGACGGATTGCGCGGAGCGACGAGATTTGAGATTTGATCGGAACGAAATCGATTTTACCACTGAACAGTGTTGCTGGCGGTACCAGTCATACGCGAGCGTATGTGATTACGTAATATTGGCTGATTTCACACAGGGTATCAGTTGACGATGAGCGCGTCACGCTTGGTCGTCACGCGTGTGGGTAGAGTATGAACTTCGCATAGATGTTTGTATGCGCGATGCGCGTCGGCAGTTTGTTCGATTTCGGGACACAGACGTACAACAATGCGGTACGTATTTAAATCTCACGACGCTTTAATCGCATAGAGAACTTGAACTTCCGAACGTGTATACTGCAATCGCTTCCATTTTTAAATTGATAAACGTTCAAGAGCGTTTCGTCAGTCGTCGGTACTTAAAATGTACGCTCGTCGTCTACATACTCTCCGTCTGTCTGTCTTATCGAAATGACAGGGAATTTATACCTCTTTATTCCACTTCGAATAAATAGTTTTACTACGATCTGTCGGCTGTCTGTGTTTTCATTCCGCGTTGGCGCATGACTTTTCTGTCATACGTGACAATGTTGTATTTTTTTTTTTTTTTACGCGCGTACTATTCGAATTTCTGACAAGAAGACAAGAGAGTGACAAAAAAGTGCGTACGTATTCTCATACATCTACAAACAAAAAATTGATGTTCCCCGTCACGAGACAAATGTGGTTAGTATTTATTTAGTTTCTCGTATAAAAAACGAAATAATATAAACAAAAGACGTATTGCTGTATAAATGAAAAAAGGTAATGTACGTGTAAATATAGATATGTGTATATATAGGACAAAAAGAGAGAGAAGAATCGTTACGTTATGATAATGATTGAAGTTAAAAGTGCATTATCTAATGATACTTTACCGTAGTGTTCTACGCGTATCTATGTTCTATTCTAGTTTCGTTTATACTATGCTCGGAACGAGCATACAACTTTTAGCGGACAGACGTCGTGTAAAATCAATTGCGAAGCGTGAACGTTAGCGAACATGTTTTACAATACGTACTATAAAAGACAGTCTTCAATTTTTCCATTATTCCACGCCAAACGAAAAAGCTCTACGTGTAAATATATGTAATTTTCTATTTTTAATGCGATAACAGATTGGTAGTTAGCGAGCGAATCTTGCTTCCTCTAACGACTCAAACTATTTTTCTTACACTGTCAATTTCTATCGGTCCGGTCGGATTAAAAAGAAATGTACGATATTAACGAGCAGTCATTATGGTGATACTGTTAGCAGGGCGCTCAAGCGACGGCGCCTAATGTAACTCTATACTTTTATAAATTGTTCAATTATGAATTATTATTCGCTTACTCAGTCCCGTGACTCATAACGCGCCTCCTGTTCGAATTTTGTTAATAGGCTCAGAGACTGTTCAATAAACGGTATATTTTTAAACATTCTTTGATTACGAAAGAAGCCCTTCCCAATCATCCCAATCATCCTAATGATCCGCAAGGCACGTTGCCTATTTTTGAATTATACAATTTCAACTTAACAAGTTAATCTAGAAGCATCATCGATCGTCGCCTCACGCGTGTTTCTCAAACTCCATTGAATGCATCTACATCGCGTCATACGCCCGAGTCATCGTTTCACATAACTTAACATTTTCTAAATTAACCAACCAACCGACACAGTTCAATTCAATTTCCCGCAGACTTCTTCAACCGGATCCACAAATCATCATCGTCACACCCAACGTGGTGCCTTCAATTCGATCGAACCTGCTCCGATTAAGTTCTGCGCAGAAATTATTTATCAAACCTCTACCTCCTACAGTTTCAAGCGTCGTTGCATTGGCATGCCGCCGATATTCGGGACAATCAACGATTAACGCGATGAGTGAGCGCGAGCGCAATGTTTCGCATTCTTCGACGTCGCTTGTCAGCGTTCGTTCGTTCGTTTCGCTTGGAGGGAAGAGCGTCGCGACGCGAAGGGCGAGAGAGACGTCGATGAAAACCGTGAATTATGCCCGCGATGATTTAACTCGACAGCACCCGCATACAAGCCGCCGACCCCCTCCACCCTCGTCGTATTTCTTGTTCGCCCCGACGTTTTAGTTCGATCTCCGCGAGTCGTAGTCGGAGGTACTCAGTCTCGTGCGTGCCGTCAGCGGGTGAAGGTGCTTGACGTTTCCCAACTTGAGAAGACTGTCCACACGAAGGCGGGTAAACAAAACGGTAAGTGGCAGAAAGTTTCTGTGCACGCGACCATCGCGGCTTCTACGCGCGTCTTAGGTATTTTTGTGTTACGGTGAAAGCGTGAGCGGCAGCGATTTTATGAATTTATTAAGAGGTATGTGTGTGGGGAAAAAAGTATGAGTACTTGCGTCCAATTAAAAACGCGAAGCAAGGTTTAGGGATTATTTGGATCTTTTGGTATATGTTGTGAATTCGTTAGCGAATGCCAGGACTTTGCTGAATTTCATGCCTGCGCTGTGGTATCTGTAGGTGTTGCTCGTTATAAAATTCGAATGGAGCGTAGGTAGACTTTTTTTGCGTACGATCATTCTATCGGAGACTTCGGGTTCGTCGGCGGCATAGGATGTATGTAAGTGGGAAAATTTGGATACCTGCCGACAGCGATATTTTTGTGCGTCTGACACGCACGAAAAACGCTCGGGAATCGTACTACGATTTTCGTAATGCGAAGTTAGTTTTGGATGACTTTGCCAGACGGAGGGTCGATATTTTTATACGTTTGGGATCGGAATGGAATTTTCGCGGTCGCAAGCGTCCGATGCGAACGATTGAATCATTCGATCGTTTGTACAAAAATACTTCAAATGACAAAAGCGCGATGCGTCAGAGAGTACGCGCTTGCTATTGCACTTGAGATACGTTTTCTGGACGAACTGACGTGTCGAGGTTCGACAAGTGTCCCCGCGAGTCGGAAGCCAAACAATAATCGCTTGTTCTCCAAACATTCGCAATTCTATGGCGTACAACTTATAATTCGCTGTATCAACTTCTTTTAACTAGGCACCACGAGACCTACAAGTCGCTTTTACATGTATCTTAAGTGTAATCCATATTTGGTCTCACGCACAGAAAGATTCTTAATTTCACCAGTAAAGAATCTCACCGATTTCCCTTTCCCACCCTGCGCCATTCTTGAAATTGTTTCAACGAAATCCAGCTCTTGCACCTAATGTTGCGTCATTTTCATATGATCCGACAGATCGTTTCTGTGCTCTCTGTGAAACCAGTTATTCAACGATCGCATCAAACGATCTACTTGTCATCGAACCTTTCCTCGCGCGACGTTTCTTGCTCCGGCTCGCGATGAGAAAAAAATCATTGCCTGTTCTGGTGTAATCGTCGGAGAAATTGCGCGACGTAGAGCATATCCTGACACTTAGACGCGCACTTATTCCTCGTTCCGGCCGGATCGAGAAATAGAAGGGCACTCTCTGAGGCGAGCGCAAGTGTGTCAGGCGGATATCGGGCAACTTTATTAATCCCTCGACACACGACCATTATACGAGCCATTGTGCGATCATTATTGTCACACGTCCTTATCTTCGTGCACGGCACTGATCCTTGCGACGCGATTCTATCCGACATTCGAGTGAAAACGACGAGATCGACAACGGAACTGTTGACTCTCTAAATTAAACTAAGCAAATATCGTAGAGCCTTTTATGCACGTAGAAATTCGACTGATAATTGACGTAACATACGTGTGTAAATTAAGAAGGAAGAAGCAAAGAAGCGCAACTATGTCTCAAAACTGAACGTATCTATACTTACATACAGAAAATACAATTATTTTATGGAAAAATGAACCGACCATCGCCTTCGGTAGTCTCTCGAGACGTTCTTAGGACGCACGAAAACGAACTCGGCCGTCTCGTAAAAATCGCCCCGGCACTCTCGCCTCGTCGGAAGTTGGCGGCTGTGAAAGTGTCGGCGGGGAAGAAACGGGAGCGCGGGAGAATCGGCAAACATGTGTGCGCGTACATTCGTTCGCGGCCGATTGTCATTTATCGACGAGGTATCAATATTATCTCAGGTATATGCAAATATAACACCGGTCCCGACGCAGGAAACGCGCGGAGATAACGGGCGTATTAAAATGCGCGCGTGTTCTCGGTCACTGAGGAGATACATCTATTAACGTAACTGACAATAAGAGAGTCGATTTACCGGAAGGTGAAGGCTGATCGTTTTCGCGCACGGAAGGTGCGGCCGCCGATTACTTCTTTTTCTCGTCGATCAGAGGCGACTTTCCAGCGAGCCTCGAGTCTCGCCTTCAAACTCTCCTCCTGTATGTCACGTTTCGTTAGACTGTTGGGACATTAACGAGAAGCTACTTTGGGCGAAACACCTGAATTGCAGGCTGCCACGTAATGCGTGCCACTCTCGGGGCAGTGGGTGGCGATTTATGGAACGAGGCAGGTGCGACTGCAGAATCTTCTTTTTTCGCCATGAATTTCGAGGTTGAGAGGTTGAAAAGTGGACTCGGACGTAGCTCGTCGGACGTTTCTGGTTTCTTGGTGCAGAAAATCATCCCTCTTCCGCTTATACCTTCCCGGTACCGTTGCTTTGAAGATATGCACTGCGGCATATGTGTCGGAGCAAATCCATCGCATTGCGCACCGCGACCTTCTTGCTGATTAGCATCGTTGAGGATGCAATTCACGGTGCGCGCAGATGCTCGAAAAGTGCGGCCGCTAAGTGGAGCAGCTATTGAAAAACTTGAAACTGCTCGCATCCTCAGGATCTCGCGCGCGTTCCGTCCATTCATGTCTCTTTCGGCACCGGAAGCGAGCGGACTCCAGATCGGTGCCGTCTGAATGGCTCGACGACGCGTGTCTCTGAATGAATCGGAATCGTCGCGATGCATCGTTACGTCAGCGAGAACAAAGCCTCGCAGCGAGTCGAACCGAAGGCAGGCCTCTCCCCTTTTGCTGCGCGAGGAGAAACAACGCTGGGTCTCTCTCTTTCTTCTCCTTTTACTACGCCGTATGCGGCCGTCCGCCTGTTCTCCTTCGTTCGCCGTTACATACTGGATACCGCCGCTGTTACATGCTCTCTGTCCTCTCTCCATTCCATTCCATTCCATTCCATTCCATTCCATTCCATTCCGCTTGCACGCACCACGCGCTCGACTCGTGTTTACGTGAGAATGAATGACGCTGATTCACGGAGCCGCTTTCGCGACTGCTGCTAATTACGTTTCCTCGCGAGATGCGCAGCCGTCGTGTCGGACGGCCGCGAGCACGACAAACTGGCTGAGGAAATCCTTGCTCTTCAAGCGTGTTGCGCACTCCGCCGCGCTTTGCGCTTATTATTCGGTGCCTCTCTGCGAGACTGTTAAGTCGTTGGCCAATTTTCAGATTTATTGTCAGTTGCGTCACGCTCCGTTTTCTTCCCGACTTCAATGCACGTCTGTTGCACATCCAGCCTTTTTTTTTTTGCTCTCGGACACTCGCTATGTTGCTCCGGTGGTTTCTGCTTGAGATCGTGATTCCTGCTGGATCCGTATTTGCTGTGGTATAATAGGGAGCGCGGTGTTGTTTACTAGTATTGCAGTGCAATTAGTCAAGCTCAAATGTGACTTCCGTTTTGTGTGTCTTTAATTGAACTTACGAGGAGAACGTTTCATGTTCAGATCGCAATTTGGAGCATCGGACTGAGCATATTGTTACACGCCGCAAGCTCGTACAATCCCAAAGGCATATATAAGGAAGAGTAAAAACATCAACGTCGAAATCCCTAGCACACGGCATAACAACACGATCTAACGTTTCTGAAAGTACATTTCCTCGCCACGGGATCTCTATTGTCAAACTTTTCCCCGACAAACACACGGATAGCACCGAACGAACCGACCAGTTTCGAAAACGGATCAAGAGACGCGCGTTGGACAGTCATTAACGTTGGGATTAAAACCGTCATACTTTCAGTCCCTCCATCGCTACGAGTCACTCCTCGACAGTCACTACAGCATACACGTCAGCGAATAGGACAAAACTCGCCTTCCAACGTCTTCCCCATTATCCTTCCACATACGTCGCTCATTACAGTCGAGAGGGGGAGAAGAAAAAAAAAAAACAAAGAACGCGTGATCCTCAAGAGGGTACCGTCTTCAATGACGGCGTTGAAAAAAAGAAACATCTTTATTGCACCGTCCATCTCGGCGACGTCAATGGGGACTCCACTCATCATCCCCTTGTCATTGCGCAGCAGCTGCTGGCGTCCGTCGGCCTCAAGCTTTCGTTTCCGACTTCCTACGTACACTGCGTCGCGCGCAGAAAGAGTCGGCTGTAGCACAAGGGATGCTCGTTGGTCTCCGGCATCCGCCATCTCTCCTCGTCCGCACGTGTGCACCGGACGCGCCCGAAGCGCAACGACGCGACACAACTGTTGCGCATTATCCTCTTCGTTCGAGTGGGCCTTGAGACGGTCGCGCGCTCCTCGCGCTGCGACCCGCGACCCGCTACGAATCGCGCCTGTTCACGCCCGCGACAGACAACGCCAGAGGAAAGAGACACTCCGGCAATTGCGACCGATTTAGCCGTTTAAGGCGGTCTTATGTACACACTGTGCGGCGCGTACTTCAGCCTTCCCAGTTCCGAGCTTTCATTCCCGAATAAACGCGGCACTAATCGTAAGAGGTCTCTGGTTCGCTAGCTCTCGTTGGACCGTCAGCGTCGTGACATCTCTCGCTCTTCCGCGTTTCTCGCGGTTATTAATAAAAGCGTTCTCTCCGCAACGCTCGGGACTCGGGACTCCACGAGGCGCAGTTTCTTCCGAGGCGCGCGAGCGACGATCTCACGGCCTGTAATCAGCCGGCGGATCTCCGACGTCTGGCTAATTAGAGACGCGCGGGACAGCGGCGAGGGATTTCTGGCGGAATCGTTTGAAAGGTTCGAGGCCCCGACGAATTGGAGCCTCGACGGAATCGAACTTTCTCGCCCGCGCCGGCTGAAAACTATCTTGTGTATATGCGGGTGTGTATGCAAGGCGGGCCCGGCTGCCTGGCCATGCCTCGCCGTGCCTGACGGTATCCTCGCTTTCGATCGTTTCTGGTCGCGCAAGAACTAGATATGCAGCGACACGTGTGTGTCGGCAGTCGTACAAAGGCTATCCTTTTACAACGGGACCGAGTCGATGACTTGGTTCTTGGTTCGAGCGCGGCGCTATAGGAAAGGGACTGTGCTTGCCGCTGCTGTCGTTTTCGCGGTACTGTTACGTTTACTTCGATCGCGCGTTATGTGCCGTTTTCGCACGATCCTCGCAGAAAATGCAGCTTTTTCAGTAGTAGTGGACGTCTGCAGCGGTGCGCTTTAAGTCTAGTAAAAGGTCTGATCAAGAGTGGGGAGTGTATTATGCGGCTGCGGAACGTGTTGAGCGTCCGCACAAAAGCGTGTTCTGTACTCGCCGACTACATAACGCGCAGATTCCCACGGGCTAATCTTGCGTGTGTGTATATGTATGCTGGGACTGCGAATTACGAACTAGTTCGCTAAATCTTACGGGTATCAAGACGGATCATGACGGAACGTGCGGAAAGCTCGATGTCTGACGTTGCACGTGAACGATATCGCACGAGTCTCGTCGACCGACTGTGCGCATGCCGCTACCACAGGGTTGCGGACGGTTCCGTGATTAGAATTTCGCAGACTGATTCAGTGTGCCATCACGGTGCACACAGGGAGAAATGCGCTTCTTTCAGCTTATTCTTCGGAGTTCGCGACGGACGGGCAATGGACGTAAGCGCCGAAATGAACGCTGCGGTCGTTTCGTGCATGGTGCGCTCTAACTCTTGACCCGCCAGAAAAAATTCTCGCTGACTCGCGCGAGCTCCGGCGCCTTGCCTCCTCGTTCTTCGCGCGCGGAAAACCGCCAGCAATACGTTCTCTTATCGACGTTCAGGAAATCGTCCGATCGTGCTACCGCGAAGGGGTTGCGCGGCGTTCGGAAAGATCAGAGAAACGGGCTGGAGGAGCAAGAGGAAGGTGAAGGTGAAGGTGGAGGAGGTGGAGGGAGGCCGAAAAAAAGCTCAGGCCGTGCATATTCGCGTTTGTATATCGTGATCCCGGGTCTCTCGCATGACACGAATCATTACCCGGGTATTCCTGGAAGAGCCGTAGGTTATGGCCGAGTCCTGACATCTGACTCTGCCTCCTGGCCGTATTGTTCCCCGCGAGCAGCGGGTTGGACGATGACGCAAACACGGCCGTTCGAATGTTCGTCCAATGTTCGTCGACTGTTCGTCGACTGTCGGATGGGATTGCTGAGGCGTCAATTTGACGGTCGAGAATATCTACCGGATACCAGGGTGTTGACGGTTACGTTGTGTATTGTCTTTGGGCGATGTGCGCATGATTATAGATTGTCACGTGCTCAGAAATTCCGTGATGCCTGGGACTAGCTCCTCAATGTCACGTACCGTGTGTTTGAATTACGTCGCTCCTTGCAATATATTGCTGGGTATGGCGGTATGGGAACCGAAGAGACGTATTTTATGCATATAACTTTTACGATTTTCTCAAACACGAATAGTGATTCTCCGATTTCCATCCCTTTTTAATAGAACAAATGGTGTCTAAAGTGAAAAACGGCAAGAATCTGGAACTTCTTTACTATTTTGCTATTTTTCACGGAGTTCAGGTTACCTTACAACAGGCCTGGGCAACTGGTGGCCCGCAAGCCACGTTCCCCTTCTTCTTCCGCTTCTGACCCATCTTATTCCGTTTGCGTGCTAACGGAGCGAGGGGAACCAGCGGAGACAAGCCCGCATATATGGTACCTACGCTAGTAAAATATATTCGATATTATATAAAAAATATGTACATATGTATATGTATACATGTGCCATTAAAATTGAGACTGTAAAAAATCTCGTAAACACGTGATTTCAAAAAAACTAGCTGACATATGCCCTTTAGTATTTTGAGTGGGGACTGAAATGGCACTATTAGTTTTTTGACACAGTGGCTTTTTCAAGGTTACTTCAAGATCATCTTGTTTTTTTTTTGTTTAATAATAAACATCTATTTTTTATGCATATACGATTGGATACGAAGAGAATACTTTACCGGACACAGGATAAGATAGAATAAGGTAGGAGTCGGTCAGAAGTGGAAGAAGAAGGGGAGTGTGGCCCGCGTGCCACCGGTTGTCCAATCCTGCCTTACAAGATTGAATACTCGAAAGCTTCGATGCAACAACTCCAATCGTGCAAAGCACACGATCCGCACCGCTGCGAAGAGCCGCGACGGAATTTTCCGCGAAATCGTAATTGAAGAACTGACGAAAGATGCGTAAGCGAGATACACAGCCGTCGTTTCACCTCGTTCCGGAAGAGCAGTTCATAGCGGATCGCGTAACGCGGCGCGGCGGATTTTAATCAATTACGCAACATCGACAAAAAAGAAAAAAACCGAAAAAAAAGAGGCGAGTCACGAGGCGGTCGAGGAAGACTGAACGGTCTGGCGGGAATCGACGCGAATCGGAGACGCACGCTCTGCGGGACCGCGAAAAATCCCGCCAGCGCAATGCACCGCGACGATCGTCCGTCATTCTCAATTTCTGCGCTCGCTCGTGTGGCACATATCCGCGCGGCCGTTCGTTCGAGCCGACCAGAGCCGACCCAACGCGCACGTGCTCCGCGAGACCACCTACTCGTACACGAATACACACGTAATATCTTGCTTGCGCCGCGGCACGGCACGGTGCAAATAGCTTCCGCGACGCGGAAGAAGAGCGACAAGAAGAGGCCGCTTACTGTTTCGCGATCGTTCAATCGCCGTCGTTCTTCGCTGTGCCAGGTCCCGCTAACGAATCCGCGTTCTGATGCCTGGGTACATACTCTGACCTTCCTTGCTCGCTGAAACGTCATTCACAGTCAGCTACGCGCGGCGCGCCGTTCGAAAACGAGAAACAATAGTCTGCTAACGCTGGCTGCGATAATCCCGGGAACCTTGACCTTCGACAATTTCACCGATGCGTCAGCGATTTCGTCGGGTCTCGAGCTATCATATTGCTGAAACGTACCGGAAAGATTTGTTTCAAATTCATATCGCGCTCGTTGGATCTCTAAATGCTGCGCCTGACGCGGCTGTTACACGATAATTGCTTGAAAAGCTGCCAAACTACTGGCTTCGTCGGCGTCAGCCGAAACGGACGGCGTTAAATGGGAGTGTGAGTGAGTGCGGGCGAGGAAAAAAGACCGGGGCAGTTAGCTAGATAGATAGATAGATAGATAGACAGACATGGGGAGATAAATGGGTAGACTATGGATAGACAGATTGGCCTAGGGGACGAACGCTTCTTCCGTGGGCTAATTGGAAGTACAAATATAGAGAGTCGAAAGAAACGTGGTTGTTGGTGCGTGACGACTGTGACGAGTGCTTACGGCCACTTAACGCGGGGGTTGCGAGCGTCGTGTTGTGAACGTGCCTTTACGCGGAGTCGGTTAAAAGAGGAGGGTCAGGTCACCGTGCAGAACGATGAGAGGAAGAGGTGAGGCAGAGGGAGGAGTACGTGGCAAAGGGGATACGGTGAAGCGAGAAGGCGAAGCAATTACTTTGCCTCTCCGCTTAGATCGTTCGAGGAGTTTCGTTATTACCTTTTTTGCGGGCATTAAAGTCGGTCGCCTTCGTCGGGGGCCCGCACACAGCCATCACGCGCTTTTCCCACGGTCAGTCGACACCAGTAGGGTAATTCGATCGATCGCTCCTTCCTTCACGAGACGCCGTGTTCATCGTTTACCCCCGCGAGCACGGTGGTCGGTGCTTATAATCGTTCCGCTGCAACTTTCGACTGTCTTGGCTACCTTCTTTCGGTCGCTCATGAGACTTCGCGTATGTCGAATCTGCAGGCCGCTAGGTCGCGTACGTTCGAGACGCGAGAGAATTGAAGGTACATGTAACAAAATAAGAATCGTGAAGATATGAAACGCGCAGTTTTTAATAGGAATATGCAGCTAAGTAATTGCAGTGTGCTTAATTTCTGCGAGTAAATAATCGCGCGACAGAAAGTCGCGTGTCGTTCGAAATAAATCTGCTTCTGCAATTTCAAAGTATTCTATATACCCTACGAAGAATACTCCTTTTCTAGATTGCATCTACAATTACGGATCGTCCTTTATATGTACACTTATCGCTTTCCCTCGCTTGGCCACTCAACACTCTCAGATAGCATACTGAAGAATCTATATGCTTAATTGTACGTATAGCGTAAGCGAAAAGCCTTTCGGTCTAAAAATGAAAGAACCTACTGACCCATCCCAATAATCAAATCGCTCCTGCACCCAGGGCGCTCGTTAATCAACTCGACGAATCAAAGATGGCCGAAGGACGTCCTAAGGAACGATCCTATTCTTAAACGCCGCACCCCCGTCCAGAGCTTCCGATTAAACGAAATCGACTCGATCGTTCATCCGAAGGAGCGTGACGAGGTAACTTCGTCGCTTTCATGAACATCGATCGTGGGCGTTGAAATCGGGTTTAAAGAGCAAACGGTGCGCGTGTGTGGCGGACAAAATTAGTCCATACCCCGAAATGGATCGGGCGAGGTGAACTTAATGCGCTCGCCCGTAGCCTCGTTCGGAGTGCAATGCATAATGAGCGAAATATGACGCAATTGCGTGCGCCAACTCGCGTCCGGAGACGATGCAACTTAATTTTCGGACCGGCAAACGTTTGCGTCACACTTCCGGCGCGGCCGCGGGGCCTGCTCGCCGAACGTGTCGCATGAAGGTGAACACGTTTACGCGTGTTCTTAATTGATCTCTCTCGCAACATTACGCACCCTCCGTAATCTCGTTTGCGAGGCGCACACAAACTGCGCGCGCGTTGCTTGTGTTGTTCAATGGAAATTAATCAAATTAGACAGCCAATTCCGTCGATTCGTGTTTGCGCACGTGTGCTCGCGAACTTCTTTCCACAGGTCTGATAGATAAAGTCGCGAGACCGTATTAATCTGTTAAGTGCTTCCGTTCTCAAACGGGTAACTCATCATGAGCACAGCCGTTTTGTGCACCGCGATGACGACAGATGAGATTTATTCTGAATATAAATAAAATGATTCGTGCAAATATATATTCTTGTACACTGAGACATTTCCGAATCTATGTTGCAATGATATGAATATACGTACTGTTGGTCGTATCTTGGATTAAATACTTTATATGGCAGTACGCCGGGGCAGAATCTTGAATAATTTAATACTGAACTTTTGTCGTATAAATATAAAACTTGATTGATTAACTTCATCTAAACATATAAATTGATCTATTGTGATTATATCATAATGCGTAGGGTCGCGACGTAGTATGTGCGCACCGTAAACCGTACGGTATTATTACACGATCTCATGAAACAGCTCAAACAGTTCGACCTTGTCTCTCGTTATAGTGGCAGTATATACCATAGTCGCTGCTCACGAACGGTCAACGATACCGAGGAACGATTTATATACGACGCCGGCGAACAGCCGAGCAAAGGAATTCCGATAGACGTTACTAGATGGTCTACGCGAATAACCCTATTACTCATGATACTTGTGCAATCCGGATAAAATATTATGCAACATTACGGTCTTCGGAATTGCCTCGGTGACACAATTCTTTCGATGCATTGTGTGAATTGCGAATCGTGAACACTAAATGCCTGGCGCTTTTACAACCTCGTGTGTTTACGAAGCGTAAATTATCCTTTGAATTAGGAAAGTTCATTATTTGGAAACCTACCATCGAACATGAACGGATTTTAAGGAATTATGACGTAGGTACATTAATTCATGAAATCTAAGGTATACCATTGCAAAAGATCCGTTATAAAATCTCAACATTTATGAAGAATGAATTCTTATTACACTCGCGACTGTTAAAATTCGCATTCTTTTTCAAGACACCACATAATTGAGTCAAAAAACAAATACATATTGCAAAAAGATACGTTCACGTCAAAGTTAATATTTGATATACGTTGAATGTCGTGTCCTTGTCGTGTCTTATTGATAACCTGCTTGACATTGAAATAACTTTTGCATCGAACAGAAACTGGGAATATTATGAGAGTTTGAAAAAGAATAGTGAAATGAGCATAACGTGGTTAGGCACGCCATATCTTCGACATGCAACAGACGCGGAAGATTCACCTCCGAAGATCGTTGGCTATCGACGTGCCGTACATGCTGATCTACCGATCCTGGAACGTTTAGAACGCCCAAGAACTTTCGACGTTTTCGGCGAAGTTTCCGTCCGACAAGTTTTGTACATGCAGTTTGTCTGTAGCGGAGTAATCTCAATTCAGTGACGAAAGAACGAGACGTAATTCGATCTAGATCGTGACAATTAACGCTCGTTGCTCACGCCGACTCCTAGTTAACAGTATTAATTAGCGACCGTTACTAATTAGCGACGCGGGACTATTTGGCTTCGCTATAAACGATCCCATTTTCGTCTCATTTTTTCGCTTTAACTTACGTCGGTAACAGTCGGGATTTATCGACAAATGTGCAGACGATTACGAAAGCCGTGTAAGCAGAAAATTTGAAAAATTGGATATAATATTTTATTACACAACTTTCATAATGAGTGGGCCACATAATGCGCATGCGTTATATCAGATTCTGTCCATATTTGATATTCCTGTTTTCAATTCTGTTTAGTGCTTCACTGTACAAATTTTTGAGAAATAACCTTCGGTCAGCGATCGCGAATATGCTGCCGAATTCGTAGAAACCGTGAGAGTTTGGAAGAAACTACGCTTGACCGATTCCCACACACGCCTCGCGTCAATAACGCCGAGCCATCTCGAACTCCAATAACGAGCCCTAATGAACAATAACGAGCCGTAATTCAATCAGAATCGGCCGGAATTAACGCACGACCCGGCGACGTCGACTTCTGCCTACGATCCTAATTAAAGCGAACACGTATCGAAGTATCTCTCGTTAATGAATTGACGAACGGGAAATAGCCTTCCGCGGAATGTAAGCCGTTCAAAGTTCAGGACCGGCTTCCGGGTTGGATGACGACAAGCGACCACATGAAAATTGATTCAACGAAGCACGAAAGTGTAGCCAGTATAAAACGATAAGCGAATTGAACTAGAAGGAAATTGCGCGAAGAAACGGTTCCGATTACGTCGGATGAGAAAATAAAGTAGCCAATCAGTTGGTCCTAAACTTACGGCTGGCAGTGTGTGTCGGATCGTTTCGTCGAACGTTCGTCGCCTTGACGCTCCACTTTCCTTCGCACGAGACGCGAAGGATAGAAGGGAATAGAAAGTAGCAGACGTCTTAATTCGTCGCTTCCGTTCGATTTATGAGACGCGACGAATTTTCTAGCGAGGCAGCCTGTTTGACCCTCATTCAGTTCAATGAGAGACAGGACATCGTCTCCGGGATTTGCCTATGCAATTATCCGAACGTGCCCTCGGTACCGCCTTGCGACTGGATGGCCTGGTTAGCGAAGCACTACGAGTAAATATAAACGACAACGATACCCTTTCGTATCGCGAGGACCGATCAAGAGGGTTCGTTGATCCAAACGATGTCGAGGATTTTCTTCGCGGAAGCGCACTGTGATTCGTGCTCAGAGTCGGGTCTTGAAACATAAGTCCGTCGGCTCATCTTCGTTTTAGGGGGCATGAGTTTTTTTTTTTTTTTTTTGGATTTAGCTTCGGAAGGTGTATAAGTTTTCCCTAAGACGTTTTTACCGAAAATTATTTCTTCAAAAGTTATGAACGTTTTTTTGAAGCATACGGCAGTAGCATTTCTTGCCGTATTTTCCAGCAAGTGCATTTTTTTTCGTCGTTCTATATTTGTTGTGGATAGAGCATCGAAAGGTCTATAACATTTATCTACAATTTTTTTTAGGAAATCACTCCTTCGAAAATTATGCATTTATTTGGGAAACATACGTCAAGCGTTGCATTCAAATGCTAGCGCATATGACGCCAAATAGTTTGACACCTTTTTGACGCCACAAATAAATTCATAACTTTCGACGTAGTGATTTCGTAAAAAAAAAGTTGTAGGGAAAACTTATAGACCTTTCGATTCTCTGTCCAAAAAAAAATAGAACGCTGCAAAAAAATGCACTTGCTGGATAATAAGACAAGAAATGATACTGACGTATGCTTCACAAAAAACGTTCATAACTTTTGAGGGTATGATTTCCGGCATTAGTTTTAAATTGCATAGCGCATATGACACTAAATAGTTTGACGCCTTTTTGACGCCACAAATAAATTCATAACTTTCGACGTAGTGATTTCGTAAAAAAAACTTGTAGGGAAAACTTATAGACCTTTCGATTCTCTGTCCAAAAAAAAATGGAACGCTGCAAAAATATGCACTTGCTGGAAAATACGGCAAGAAATGATACTGCCGTATGCTTCACAAAAAACGTTCATAACTTTTGAGGGTATGATTTCCGGCAAAAACGTCATAGGGAAAACTTATACACCTTTCGATGCTCCATTAAAAAAAAAAAAAAAACTCGTGCCTCCTGAAACTAAGTCTTACCAGTCCGTCTTATGTACAATATTGCCCGAGTCAATACGGTCCTAAAATTTAGACGGTCTTGGTCGGTCCCGTGACCGACATTCTGAATGCCACATGATTTTTGTCTCGTTCTCGCCTCGATCTTGTCCCGCTAATGCTTATCCACTGTGCACTTCGTGTAAGAAAGGTTTTGCCAGAATCTTTAGACTATTTCACAGATCTACTAGAATTTGTGCTTCATTACAGTATTATCTTTCACGTACGCATTTCCGGCATTCGTGTATAGAACTGACGTTGACAAATCCTTTGAAGATTTACTTTGCACAGTAACACTATGAGATCGCATCGATCGGTAGCACCATAAGAATCGTAAATATGATGCAATTTATGTGAACTTTAACGCCACTGAATTCACCGCGACATCTGCTGAGACGACTTTAGTAGGGACGGGATTCAGAGCACGACGGATGGTCATTTGTAATCGAACTGGCACCATCCATGCCGGACATTCGATGAGAACGTACGATTCCGTTATTCGTAAGTAGTTATACGTGCCTCTTTTTGCGATGATCGAATGAAAAAAAAAGGATTGCAAATACCGACGAGAAGAACACGATGTTTATTCACTATCTCGTCTGGGACGATCGGTACACCGAGCTTTTCCTCAAGGATCTACTTACCGCCATATTTTGTACCACGACTTACTGCGCTAACGTGATACTCACGTATCCACCCTGGGTCAGTCCGAGCGACTCCTCTGAAAATTCCCGTTAGTACTGTGACCCTTCCGTTATTATCAGTTTACTCAGCTGTAGCAGCAAAGTCGATTTTTTTTGCATTGCATTACCAAAATAGCAATTTTTTTGCTGAAAATTTTCACGTGTTTATATCTCTTGATTGAACCCCATTTGATGCTTTAGGAATAACAGCTAAATAAATTATACGTAAGTAAATAAGTGTATGGCGTGCTTTGGAAGCTTGAATTTCTTCTTGTCTTATGGACAGCTAATATATTTCATTATAATAAAATTATTGCGGTGACAATTACGTTTGTATTGTTAACGTGATATTACTGTTACTGTTACATTGTGATCACGGCAATGACATTGGCGACAGTGACAGTAATTACGGGAAAATTCCGCGTGCACATACGAGGTTATTCGATTTCTCTCGTACACGTCACGTATAGCGGAACAGCAGATTCTTACGGGAATTCTATATAATTTCATAGAGGAGGTATACGAGCAGCAGATGACGAAGATCGTGCCGAGAGGTATGAAGGACAGTAATAAGATACAAGTTTTGTACCTGAGCGTTCGAGAACTGGCATCGAGACTGGACGTGCGTCGAGTGGTGTAAGGATTTTTCTTGAGTTTGCTATCTGAAACTGTCAGTTGCCAAAGGCAGAGATGCCAAAAAGTAAACAAACCTTGCGATTTTCTAAAAGTAAGCACTGATCACGTGTTTCGGCGGTAGAATGGAGAGATCTTGTAAAATTTACTTCCCTCAGTTTGATTTATAAAAGGTTCCAATTCCGCCTCATTGGAAATAAACGAATTCATGATTTCCGTGGATGTGTACTACACATTCCGCGCTTATCTTCTGACAATCTGTGTCTATATAGATGACAGCTCTATGGAAAACGATATTATCTGATAAATCGTCAATTCGTACATGTTGCTGTAGACTTTCTTGACTCGTTGTTACATGTTGGATCACATGACATTGTCTCGAAATATGTAACAGAAGCCCAGTAGTCAGTTTCTCGTTGATCGTTTCATTGCGTCTAAAAGTAATCGTTTTAAAATTAAACAATGACCTAACATTCCTGACTGAAGAGAAGAAGATAACGACGACGTCATACCGATAATCGATGCGGAGTCGACTTCCCTGAAAGAGCATTACGGCGAGTATTATATCAGCGAGATGGTTCGCAATCCGGACGGCCATCGTCAAATTATCGTCTCCCAGACCGACGACGGCATTGTCACCGGCGTAATGTGCGTAAACGACACGGTCGAGATCGACTTGCTTCACGAAAACTTCGAGCTAGTCCCATACAATGGCCTGCGAAAGCCGCATCCCGACGACAAGGTCCCGCCGGACGCTTTGAAAACCGCCAGCCAGATCTTCTACACCATCTTCACGCAGAATCAAGACGAGCACGCCAAGTATCGGTGAGTGACACACGGGGAACTTCGAACGAGGGCGCGGAGCTCTTAACGAGACTGAAACGACTCCTCGAATTTCATTGTAAAACAGAAATTCGCTGAAATTTGATGAGGAGAACGAGATAATTTCGGAAGAACTCGGCGAAACACTCGACTCCCTTAGCGAAGGTTGGTGCCGAACGAATCGCATATCTCTTCGCTTCGGCGAACGGCACAGGCGAGGCAGTATTTACGCGCAACTGTCAAAGCGTTCGTTCAACTCGCTCGTCTCGTTCGGTGTGCGCTATCGACGCGAAACGACGCGAAACATTGAGAGCGTCTTCTGCAGGGGTGGAAAGTCAGTCGACGGAGCTCGAGCATGCGTTCGTCCACGACGATGCGTTCGCCCGCGACGAATCTGCGGCGAACGCAAGCCAGACGGCGATCTCTGATAAGATGCCGAAGAAGCATTCCTTTCAGAAAGAAGAAAGGCACGTTCATATTAGTAGGATGGCGCTCGGGTTGGACGATGATCCGGTGCGTACTTGTGTCGCTGCTACGCCAGCGGCGCTAGAGACATTATAATAAGAGACTGGACGCGAGCGAATGTCCGCCATTTATTGGCTTAATCCTATGAGAGAGAAAGATACAGAGCCGGATCTAGGGCCTTAAACCCTTGAGGCAAAAGGCCAAATATGCGCCCCCATGTGCTAAATGTTTCCCTATGACTAAGCGAATAGAAGAATTTAAAAAAGAATAATATTAAAATTGATTAAATTTCCAAACACAACGTTAACTTCATAATTTTTTATTCTAACGGGTCCAATATTTAAAATTGCACTTTCCTTGCTTTCACCGAAGCAAATTCATCGATTACTGACTCATAATTGATAGTTTTACATAGATTGATAATGTTGCTACATTTGTTTCGTTTCGTTAAGGGCTCACGCAACTCTTATACTTGACAGAACGACATTTTTGCGCCCCTCGTATTTTAAACTCGAGGCAAGAGCCTCATTCGCCTCGCCCTTGATCCGGCTCTGGAAAGATATATCTACTTTCTACTATTTCACTCTATCTCACTCTTACCCATGTTTACATAGATTTTTCAAGTTCATATGTGTATGTATTGGGTTATTGCGTTTTTTGTTTATGTATGTCATTATATAAATTTGTGACTTTCATATGTGTGAAATTAGCGGGAAAAGCCAATAAATGGCGGACCAATCAAAAGTGGCTGTCTCGTGTCCAGTCTCTTATTATAGTGTCTCTAAGCGGCGCACTTGCGATTTCGTTGTCGCGATTATTTCGTCGCACAAATGAAACACGCAGTTTTGAATGGAATGCCCTGCAATTATTTAGCCGCGTGCGCGCGCGTTTCTGTTAAAAACTGTGTTTTGTTTTGGGAAGAAACAATCGCGCGACATAAAAAAAAATGGTAAGGCTTCGTTTTAGAAAGTGTAATTTTTTTGGCCGTTTTGTTTTTGGATAGAGCATGGAAAGGTCTACAAGGTTTCCATATAACTTTTTTTTGGAAATGACTCCTTAAAAAGTTACGAATTTTGTTGTGAAATATACGAAAGTAGCACTGGTCACTGCATTTTCCAGCGCACGTGATGTTGGAGATTGAGGTGTTAGTCGATTGATTTTTTGTTTTGATTCTGGCAACCTCTGAGCCGACCCCTCTGTATTACAATTTCGTTTTGTTTCCCCGTAAAACTACTCCATAGTTAAAAGTACAGGCGTCACTTTATTTGCTTTCAAATGCGCTAGCGTCACTAACATCTCAATCTCCAACATGACGTGTGCTGGAAAATATAGTAGCCGGTGTTAATTTCGTATGTTTCACAAATAAATTCCTAACTTTTTAAGGAGTCATTTCCTAAAAAAAAAGATATATGGAAAACTTGTACACCTTTCAATGCTCTATCAACAAAATAAATAAAACGCCCCAAAAAATTACACTTTCTAAAACGAAGTTGAGTCAATAAAATAAATAAAATTTAATTAATGAAAATAGAAAAAACGCTCGATTCACGATTAAAATAAAAAATAATGAGAGCGGATAAGTTTTGTCACATGTCGGTTTCAAGCTTCACGATCAGCCGTTACCGATGTCGCGTGCTCGTGTTTATTTAGGAGAAGAGCGCAACGGCGCAAACAGATTCAGCGAAAAGCACCAATGCAACAGGATCGTCGCCAACCGTCGTTTTGAGAGACAGCGTTAAGAAGAAGTCCTCGCTGTCACTGTTGGGCAGGGCCACCGATTCGAAGATATTGATTCAAAAGTCGCTGCAAGGTTCAAGCATAACGTTTTACAGCGAACTGCAGTCGAACACCGATCAACTCGACTACCTCCAAACGGCGAAGCTTCAGTTAAAGATGCGTGCGAACATGTTCGGCGACACTCCGTTTGACCAGCTACGTGAGTGGAATACCGTGTATAAGTGATAAAACAACCGTCCAAGCAATTCGCACTTTCAGATAAGATATCTGTCGCTAGTAAATTCCCGTGGCTCGTCCGCGCTTCTTCATTCGCTCGAGCGACGAGCGGGGAAAAAGTTGTCAGCGAAGGCATAAAAGCGCGAGAGAACGTTATAGAACGCGGCCTTGTCCGTTTCGGAACGGAAATTGACGATGAGAGTGGCAGGGTAAACGTTGACGATGTATTCACATTTTCTGCTTCGATAACGCGGACGGAAATGTCATGCAGGATGTGTCACGTTGGAACAGTGCGAATTTCATCATCTTATCGTCTCGACTACGTACAAAAATTAGAGCCTTGCCAAATTCTTTGCTGGACGAAGAATGCGTCGTTTTTATTGCTTCCACAATCGTTCGAACTAAGATGCATGGAAGAATATTAGCAAACAAAAAAATATACATGTCGAATAGAGAATCTGCTCTTTTTTTGAAAATCGGTCTTGAACTCAAACCTGCCTTTTCGTTTTGTTCTGTCGAAACCAAAGGTACGAACGTACCACTGGCCGCAAACCCGATCGACACGCTGCCTGCTCAATTCATACAAGACGCCGTAAAGCTTCCGACTTATTATGGGGACCTGAACGTGTTCGTACTCGAAATATTCGCGACGGGCAACGAACTGAACGAGCGATACGATCGAGATTTTCTCGAAGCCGCCTTCGAGTGCTTTCCGGATTTGGATTATTGCGCGATGCTTGTGCCCTACACGCAGCTCTACTTCCCGTTCCTCGAACATTTTGTGGTACGTCCGGCGCACTATCTAAGGGCGGGAAATTTGGACATGGAGAGAACAAATGTTGAACGCCAATGTCTTTATCGCACTTTTCCGGCAGCTGTCGACCGCGCTTGAAAATGATATACGACTAGTTTTTCAGCTGCTTGTTGTTTTGCCAACGTACACTCGCTAACAGTAGGCTTCTTTATCTTCCCACCTTGAGATATTTTGGTGTTTTTCGTATTTATCGACACGACACTGTCCAGTTTCTTATCTTGTCATTTTTCATTGTTTTTTATTTCTTGGACGTTCCGTATTTTCCTTAAACAGGTTGCGTTACAAGTGGTTAAACGGTCTATTGATGTAGCATTTGAATTTAGACAAAAAATAAAGCACGATTCAGGTTCGCTGCTCCTCAGATCCATTCACGTCAACGCTTATTTCTGGGCACTCCTACTGTTTATCAATAGCGCATACCGTTGAGATGCAACAAGGACTTTCCAATGACCCTGTACCTCTCGCATAAAGCTGTTCTGCTCGGTAAATTGAAGCCGAGGCAAGCTGACAGGTACGATCGAGATGCACTCCGAGATCTTCTCGACGGCATACCGAGGAAGGACGCGATCCTCTCTGCTTTCTACGATTCCGTGGAATCTAATCAATCCGGCACTAGTAGTTACGTGTTCGAGTGTCACTCAAAAATCGTCGGCGTCGCCATCCTGTGGTAATAATCTTTGAAATAAGTTGAACCCTTTCACAGTCGGCAATATAATTTGAGGCGTGCTTATTATATTTGAATTTTTTTACAGTTTTACCTGTTAAATTTCTAGTAGAATGTTGATAGAGTCCCGTGAGTGTCGAGTAATGAATTTGGACGTTGCAGCGTTGAAACGTGCCCGGACCTTATTAAATACCGATATTACGTGGATGAACACATTTCGATGCGAAACATCCGTCAAGACTGTTATGGCCGCATATTGCACTTCGTCATAATGCCGATGTTTTCTATCTATATGCGGTTCTTCTTTCGAGAGTTGATGCGTCTGAGCGAACTGACGGTGCTTTTTTACCGATTGTACGAATCCGACAGTAGCGCGTTGGTAAGTTACAGATTTCGCGGAAGTCCGCTTATAGAGTCGAGTATTCTCTGTTATCCGTTATCAGAATCTTTTTAGTTTATCTTCCCTTTGCAAGAGAATCCGACTCATCGTTTGCGAGAGATCAAGTTGAATGTGTCGTGTGTGAACATTTTCGTTATATTACAGACACGAAATCATCCCTTGGCTAACTGTTTGAACTCGATGTTTCCTGTTGCTCCCCGCAGACAAATCGAGTACAAATTTTTGAACACCCCCACCGTTACTGATATCGAAGATTACGAAAACTTGCTGCGCATAGATAGGGATGGTACTGTCAGAGATGAAGTGTTTTCGCTTTATATGATTTCGCCGAGGCTGTCTATGGTGCCACTGGCAATCAACGACGTGAAAATTATCGTGGTTGGCGCTTCCGATTGTGGACTTGCTCTCGTTGAGTATTTTGCTCTAGGGTAACTTGAAACTCCTTAGCCCCATCTCTATATCTATCACATTTACTCAATTTATGCTTCAACTTTGTTCGAACAGTACTTACTTCTTGAATTTTTACATACTTTGAAACTACGATTATTGCATAGATCCATGAGATATCAAGTTCGTTTCACGAATCTCACTTTAATATCACCGAACGGCCTGCCGTTTGAAAGAAAGCGAACTGACATCGAAGCCAGCATGATACCTTTCCGAGGACGATATTGCCATGATTATAGACATCTCATTGGAGCCAGATCTTGGATTAATATCGTATATGGGACAGTGATAGGAATAGATAGGTAGACCCTATAACTGTTGACGTAACTCATCAATAACGGGGCCTATTAACCATTAACTATCACGAAAATTACAAGATTCCATGAACATCCGTCGATTTCATGAAACTGTTATCTTACAAATTAACCAAAGCTCACGTTACTGTGCTATGGTACCATTGAAAAGCGCTGAATTCTTCATGAAAAAATAAGTCAGGTTCTTTGTGTTCAAGAAAATTTCATTGCTCAATTTCGCCAGCTGCTTTTTCTACTCTTCAATTTTCAAAGGTCTGAATTCCGTCCAATTTTTGGTCATTCTTAAATTTTTAGAAGAATTGATCGTACTGTACTCATCGTCGACTTGTCTACGTAATACCGATTGCTTTAGAATCAGTCGGTTACAAGTGTACTCTGTCCGGGAGCGAGTGTGATTTAAAATTCACGTAGCGCCCGACAATACATCCACTTATGCATCGTGCATATGCCTTTACATAAGCCTCCTACTTCGTGACAGGAAGCACAAGTACGTGACAGTGATGCATCAGGGAAACCTCACTTACGACTATCTGATCCTGACGTGCGGTCTTCAGTACCAAAAGCCGATATTTCCTGAAGAGACGGAAGCGCAGAAGCGAGGGTGAATTTATTTGTCGCGTTGAACGTCGAACGGCTTGAATATGACTGTCCGATACATTGCGAGTGTTTGTTACTTTGCAAAGGGAGGTAAAAGATACGCCGAGTCCGTGGAATTGTCTGACGATCAACGACGACACGGAAGTATCGACCTGTTTCCAGAAAGTTCGTTCGCTGACGAACGATTTTGAGCACGAAAGTTAGTCCTCAGACTTATTTATGCTGCTGCTTTGGACTGTCGTTTATTTCCGTAGCAGCGTAATGTGACAGTGAAATGTTTGACGGAAACGGAAATGCGAATTGACGTTTGAGCGCTAAAGCGGACACCTTTGTAGGATCGATTCTCTTTTACGGCAACAACATCGATTGCTACTGTGCGCTCCGCGGACTCATGAAATTCGGCGTGAAAGGCTCCTCGATCACTCTGATCGAACCACCTCTGCACATATGCGAAAGGCACGACAGCGTTTTCTTCGACGATCCCGAAGTAAGCCAATCAAAATGTCACGCCCACTCACTTTGCATGCGAGACGAAAAAAAAGCAAGCGAGTGGAGGGAACGCGCGGCGGGCTCGGTTCCTTTCATAGAGTCTTTTTCATTTTCTGACGCAAAGACCGCTTAAATTGCGAAACAAGGACAATATTGATCGAGCGAGCATTTACCGACGTTCTGCGGTACAGATAAATATTGTTTCTTAATGTGCCTTCGAATGCGACTGTCGCGCACACGCGCGCATTTCGATCGATACTCAAACAATGCCTTGACGTCTGTTCGCGCAAGGTGGACAGGGCGATAATGAATGGCATTCGAGAGAGTGGAGTTACTATTTTGTCTGGCTGGAATATGATCGACTGGGTCGTCGAGACGGCGAGCGAGGGGCAAGTGATCAAGAGCGTCCTGTTGGAGGGACAAAACGAGCAGAAGAAAGTGGAGTGCGACGCATTATTGAACTTCTGCGAGAAAAGCATCAACATGAAGCTTTTCTTGGGTAACGTGCGCTCCGCTTCGGTCCGGGCGAGACATCATATTATGTCGTCAGCTGGCGGGAATACGTTTAAAAAGTGTCGGACCGCGGTGTGGCCGTAATGTCAGGCGGAAATTTTGATCGTTAACGCACGACGCTCGCGAGATCCTGTTCTGAAATTCCGGTTATGCCGATATATGTACATAAGTGCGTACCTTTCAGCGATCTGTCGGGCGGGACTCGTGTTCGACGGTCAACTGGTAATAGATCCGGAATGCCGAACGAACGATCCGTTCATTTTCGCCGGTGGCACAGGGACAAAGTATTCGAGGAAATTTTACGCCGAGGCGCGCCAGCACAAGTATTGCAACAGCATTGAAGTCGGCGAATCGGTGAATGTTGAAGCTTTCGAACTTCTGAAACGTCGAGTCCCATTTCATTTTCAATCGCATTTGTCCGCGGGTCTGCAGACGTGTCTACGAATCAGAGTTCAATTTCAAATTCGATGTACCGCGGAATTAGACGTACGCGTACATTTTGGACGTAACGTTGAACGTAACTGAATGATTGTCGAAAGCTGGGCAAAGCTCTGTGGAATGTCATCGACCGAGTGCAAAGAGGCAAAAAGGATACTGCGACGGAGTCGAAGAAGAATCAACTCCAGGCCATTCCTAGATTTTCCATGCCCATATGCCTTTCTTGTACCTTGCCGGGAGACTATTACTATCTTCACGTTCCAAAGCCTGGCAAAAGAGTTCTGCCGTGGAAGATCACCAAAGACGATCATCCCGTGAGTCTCGACGAAACAAAACATTTGCTTACGAATCTAACCCACCTTCTGAACAAATGAACGCACACTCTGAACTCTCAACACTCTGAAAAATGTGAATTTTGAATGTACACGACCTTCACATTCACTGACACATTTATGAGTACACACCGGACTTGATCTCGTCACTACTCGTAAGACATATGTAAGAGTAAACGACGGAAACTAGGATTGTTCGTTGACTTTTCAGGGAGAAATCCTCGTCACTGGTTCCTGCACTAGCGAAATCGGCTACTTCCGGATTCGTATTAACATGTACCAATCGGTCGAGACGGTGACGTGTGTTAGTCGAAAGGTAACGTTTTGCGACAAACGGTTCTGCGACGCGCGGCATTGTCGTTGCTGCCTTGCCGAGGGAATCGTGTCGGGTCATACGTGACTCGCGAGCGTATTGTCCGGCATTGAACAAACGATACGCATTCCCGTTCGCCGCTTAACGAGGATGTAGAATACGTACTTTTATCTTTCACGGACGATTGCAGGCCTTTGAGGTGCAGCACATGATCGCGCTCTATGGGAAACATCAGAGCATGCTGAACGAAGTGAAATTGCGCTACGCCGTAAGTCTCCTTGCGAATTTTAAGGCAGGGACACACTATTGTCACGTCATGTCACGTCACGTGATATCACGCCCGTTTTTACGTGAAATTATAGAAGTGTGAGCGGCTTTTGTCAACTTTTTTCAACTCACACTACTTTAATTACACGTAAAAGCAAGCGTGAAATCGCGTGACGTGACGTGACGTGACAATAGTGTGTTCCTACCTTTACTCGCACGTACCCACGCGTGGTACGTTGTGCGTATGACATGTGTGACGCTGCTTTGACGTTTCTTCCGTCAGTACTCGCAGATCCCGGACCTGTTCGAGTTCTTCCGTGAGCCATGGGCAGCTGCAGTGTTCCATGATAATTTCGAACATCTCCGTATTGAGAATCGAGAAATTCTTCTATCAAGAACGGTATGGATTTTTCTGTCTTCTGTGCTCACGCGTTCGTGCGCACAATTTTGTAGGTAGGATAGTTAACTGTTATCGCTATGACACGTTGTGATTATCAACGACGAACAATGGTAGAATTTCTCCAGTCGCGAAAGACGAAGAAACTCTTTTCAGTGCAATAACTAACGTTTAAGAATAGAAATGTTCCTAAGTCAACGCACACTCGTGAAGCGTCAATTAGAGTGTGAAAAGAAAGTAATGAAAATCTGCGCGACAATACTAGGCAATTCTACGATTCTACTTCTTGCTACGTTAAACACTTTGTTCCTCACGACAGGGTGTGTACGGAGATTCGTTGATCGACGATTGCACTCGCGCGTTCCTAAAAGTCAAGTGGGAGGAGGTGAGTTGATTGAGTGAATAAATTGGCGATAACGATGGCGCCCGATTAATCCGCTTGTCGCTAAAAGAAGCTACGTATTCCGTGAGGACAACTTTCCTCGCGAAAGGTCAAAACCGTTCGTCGTTAAGATTCGTCTGTCCGCAGATGCTGGACTCGGATCGACGGTGTATCGAATCGAAATATACGGGTTCCGTTTACCAGCAGCAGCTCGAGGAGAGATTACTCGGCTTCCTTCAATTCGCCGAAGACGAGCTGCCGATGTACTGCAATCCTCGTATAGTGCGGCAATTGTATGCCGACATCGAGGACAGTCCATTGTACTTTGACGTCTGGTCATAAAATATATCCGGACGTCAGGCGTGTAATTGTCGTTCCAGAGGAGGACGACGGAAAGTAGAAACGATCACAGTAAACGACCTAGTGAATCACACATGATCTAACGGAATAAAGGTCAACTTTCTATTGCCTCGTAATCTCAAGTCTGCGGCTTTTCATTAATATAAATGTATAAGGATCAGTCACAATTGACGCTTCCAAGGTGAATGATAGAATGTCGTGAGAAAGTAGCTGCGTGGGTGTGTTCGAGGAGAACAGACTAGCACCTAATTCATCGCTTTCATAATCAGCGACGCATATATCAATAGAACAAAGTAAAGCGTCCGACTGAACTGGATCTAACACATCAAACACTTAAACCATGCATACTCATAGACACGTCTTTCGTATACGAATCCACGAAACAAAGTGAGGCAAAGATAAAATCATCTATGTGACGTCACATGTGGGCACAAGATAACTTCAAATGACGAATACCGCATGAAATACACTCTATATCTGTACAAGCACCTACGTTCAAATTTTCAAATAAGATTACATGCGGACTTCCATCATTGCCTTGCCCACGTGTGACGTTACACAGATGATTTTACCTTTGCCTCAAAGGACTCGTCAAAAGCCGTGTCCATTAGTATATTTGGCCCAAGATCAAACATCTCGCAGCCAATATTCACATCGTACGACCGTACGTCAGCACACAGTCCCACCCCGTAAGTTCCCCAATCGACGATACCACCGTAACAAAAATCTGCATCGCGATCTGGCTGATCTGAGTAGCGTCAAGTCTTGCGCCACGCATGCGTGAACAAATGATTTCTCGCGCGCGAGATCAGAGAGCTATGCCGATCGATCAGAAGTCGTCCTCGGGCTCGGCGAGTCCGTGTCGCGCGCTTACTTGGTACGCGATTCGATCTGTAGGTCAAGTTTAACATTCCATCAGGTTGTTCCATAACGGCCTTAAGGCGTCCTACCGAGGTGTCGTGCGCCACCCACGCTATTATACGGAACGGAAGAGACAGAGAACACGCGACTCTCATTACAGATACGTCGGGCAAATTAGCATTTACGATGTCTCTCGTGGGAGTGGTCCCGCGCGTTGGTCCGTTATGGCACGAAAATCCCTTACAGCGAACCTTACAAGACCCAGAGCATGCCCCGTCAAACGTACACAAGCGCCAAGCGCACCGTTAGCAAACGCTCGCTAAGCAAGCAGTCGAGGAATTAGACGCGTTTACTTTCGACGAGTGTGTTCGCTGAAAATTAGACTCTTGCCGGCACGACCGTGGCGTGGTCGTAAATACTGATTAGGTATGCAGAATGGCCCGAAGGCTGGTATCCGATTTACGATGCGCATGGAAGACGTGAATTCCCGGATTTGATTAGCGAATTAGCGGCGCGATCGTTGTTGACTTTTAATCAAAGCCGAGTAGTGCTCGAAAATTCGACTAAGTAAATTTTTTTTTTTTTTTGTTAATGGATTAATGGGGTACGATGTTTTATATGTAAATGGAGCAAAGATATTTTGAATCGTCGAATAATTGGAACGTTTTTCGCTGAACTGCAAAATTGAGTGATTGAAATTTGGTGTTTGTTCGGGCTAACTGTCCTGACGTTCGACGACGAAGCGACAGTGATTACGAATTGTGTGGCAAAAAACGACGTACCCTTAATGTTCAGTCGCCAGCCTTGCAGAAGACCAAAAACAACGAATAGTTTAATATTTCAACGACAGAACGTTGAGAGTATCTGTTACCGCGGCGTTCTTTCTCGAAACTTCGGAATACGTAATTCTTACTATCTTACTACCCCGCCGAGTGCCGACAAGAGATGTGTATTCCATCCAACGCGTATCGTTTGCCTGGTCGTGCTTTCGCATTAATTTACGTACATTTTCCCTTTGCCTCGCGCCGTTCTTTAGACCGCTGGCACAGTGTCCCGCTCTCTTTAGCGCGATTTCGCTAGACTTTTTGTTTGATTACACAACGTCATAAAGCCGAGTCGCGGCCAGTTACATACTTTTGACACGTATCCAAAAACACGGGGACCCTGACGGCGGGTCAATGTCGCGCTATTATTATCCTTCATTCGGCCGCGAATAAGAGCGCCAGTTTCGTCGCGGCGTGGCTGGAAGTTGCATGTCAAAACGTTCTCAGACCCTGGATGAGCGCTGGATTTCCACGAAGTGGCGAGCTGTCAATTACGCTGCCTCGGTAATGGGTTCATTTTTAGATAATGCGTAAGCCGTTTATGTTTGTCGACGCGCAGGCCGGGCACTATTGTTCCGCTTGCCTTTGATATTTCCCCCCTAAACACAGTTATCGGACGTAAACATTTGCATTTATATCGTGAACGACGACGTCTTCGTGGCGCGTTACCGCTATATTATGCAGATTGTCCATGATTACATAAGATAGCCTTTCGGCCGCCCGTATAATGCGTTATTCATGTATTCATCACTTTATATGTAATTTCCACATATAATGTAATACGAATAGTATCGAAATATTGGGAAAAAAGGTCACGCGTCGAATCGCGCTTCGTACAGCACCGACGCGCACGGTACTTCGCAGTGAAAATAACAAACTTTGAATTAGACCGCGAACGACGCATTTGCGTCCGCGGATATTTGCTCGATTTTGAGAAAGCGCGCGAGGAAACGCACGCGCGCCACGCACCGCCCGGCACAGATTGCTCGAACCTGCGCGCTTCTCTATTAATTCTTCGAGGAAACCACGCGCAGCAGGCGGGCACGCCTGTTGAATTTTTCACAGCACCGTCATTGTACCGCGGGTCATGCGCATCGACGGTGTAAACACGTGGACAGATCGGGGACAAGTGGCTGACCAAGGAATGCGACGTACATATATACGCGCCGGCGTCTGGTCGCGCGCGAAAGAGCGCGAGGGGACTTTGATTCAGTTGTCATTTAATTCGTGTCGGCCGTTCGACGTTCGGCGGATTCGCTCGCTCGAGCGCGGCGAAAATTAGCTGAAATTCGTCGCGAGGCTCGAAGACGAGGAGGCGGCGCACGTCTTTTGGCAGCGTCGCGACGCCGATGCACGTCCATCTTAATAATTTAATTTCACGATCGCGACGAGGACGCGAGGTGCGTATATGCTAGGGAGGAAGGCTATCGTAAAAGTGCTCGTCAAATTTTTCGTCCAGCGCGTTGTGTTCGCGCTCATTGTCATGCGCCTCGTGCGCAGGTCGACGTTGTAAGCGACGCGAGAAATTGAGGGCAGCGGGCACGTAAAGGAATCCGAAGTCTCGCACTCCCGTACTGTCGAAGAGTAACGCGAGATATGTACGTTGTTTGTCGCATCGGATACAACCTTGAGTGTGGGACTACTTAGGGGTCAAGGTGGCTTGTCCGACATTTTGCTGTAATTTAAATTTTCTGACGATCCACCTGATTTTTATATATCGAGTATGTGTATACCTGTTTGAAAAAAAAAGTGACATTGATTGCTTTTTAATTTATCTTATTTTCTGAAAATCACAAATGTCGAACGAGGCACTCCGACATTTATCAAGTGGTCCGGGGCAAAAAAAAAGGTTGAACTTTTTCACCATTTGTCGACCATGTCCATGTCTCGACGACAGTTTGTCATTTTCCACGGTTCTAAATCACTTTCCAGGTGATATCTTTCACTTTTACCCAGCACTCTTTCTAGGTACTCCGTACTATTATTATAATTTCAACTATCACCGTTCTCAAACGTTGAGTAAAATCAAATTTCAATTTTTTATTCAATTTTTTTTACATCATACACAAAATCGTTTTCACTCAACTTTGAGCCATGGCTCGTCTCGCTACAATTTCACAAGTGCGCAATCTCGTCTAGACGAAATCTTACGTAATAAGCGGCGTTAGCACTTGCGTCTCTCTGTGTACTCTCTGGCCACGATGAGCTGCTTGTATGACAGCGCGGCAGCCGTCAGGTCCCCGCAGAAGGAAATATCCGAGAGTCGCATTCGCACGTCGGCGAACACACGTGGCAATGATTCACGTCCCTTTTGTCGCGGTAATTACCTGCCCGTCCGGCTATTTCCTTCGTCGGTACAACGCACGGCCATGGTGGAAGACGACCCTTAGACGACGACACTCGCACTCGCCAATCGGGATAAAGGATGACGAGTGACTCACGAATTCAGAGATGGGCATTGTTCGCGTGACGAAACTCTTATTTGGACAATTATACGAGTGACTGGTTGTCCGCTTGCAGCGATTCAATAAAGAACAGACAGACCAGTCGCTTTAGAACCGTGTCTAAGAGAACCGTACTATTTTTTGTATTATTGCCGATTGTACATCTGTCCAGCATTTGGGTAAAAGCACTCTGATCAGTTCGCGCATACGAAAGTTACATCCGATGCGAACGAGTTCGGACTTATCGCGGTGCACTGCCCAAATTACACAGCCCGTACCGGATTTTTGGGGGAATCCTAGTGAAACGGAAAGCATGATTAATTACGCAACACCATATTGCTTCTAACCGATAAAGCGATCGTCCTCGTAATTGATCGAGGCGAGTCAAGGGCAATACAGCTTCGATTATGTCTGGCATTCGCCGTGCGTGGGCGAATTGTGTTTATGTTCCGTCGGTGCGACGCCGTATTTAAGTACGACGTTGAACGGCTCTGATCAGTTTGACGTTTTGCCTCTTGGATTGCCGATCGTCATGCGCGAGCTAATTGCTCCGAACGTCAGTCGTGTGTCGCGTTTTAAATAGTCCGCGCGAGAAATCCGACTGAAAGCGTCTTAAATAAGTCGACGAACAAGACGGCTCAACTTTAGGCCCAGGGGAGTTATACGTGTGTTGTCATTTGATAGCGATAACAACGGTGCACCATGTTTTACCGTGAGAGGTGTTTGTTGGTGTCGTATAGTGCTACATACGAGGGAGGCGGACGGCGTACCAATGCAAATTTTGCACCACCGATTCCACAGATTGCCCCGCTAACTCGAGGTGCTGATTTCAGTTTTAATGGCTCATTTAATTTTAACGACCTTGTATTAACCGCGAAATCGTAAGCGCGTACTAACGTGTTAATTGATGAACGTTTGTTGGGTGAAGACACGGGCTTGTAGAAGTATCGAAATAACAGTTGGTAGTTTAGTTGGTAAACAGTATAGGAAAGAGTGATGTGTGTATGAGGTGTGGACGTTTTATAAGAGAATCTAGCCGCAATACTATCGATGTCACGGATTAATGTGGCACATCTGTGTCATGTACGATGGCCTTGTGCATGTACTTACGCGTATAAATTCAAATTGGACGATGAAAAAATTCAAGTAATCTAAAAAGTGGGATACGACGTATAAACGTCGGCCATTATTATCTCCTGTTACAGTTGTGTAATGTGAGAAAGAAAAAACTACCGCCATCGAAGTAATTAAATGATCCACGATTGTAATTGCGACTCTTAGGATCATACCTAGTTATGTACTCGTATATAGCGACTGAAGTGATGCATGAGGGTAATTTTCTGCAATCAAGCTGTATACATATACCTAATTTTTCGACGTTCCCAGAGCCATGAAATCTCGACAGTTCAGGGTCAATGACCGATCAACTGTCAAATTTCCGGTAAATGACTTAATGACGCGGATGTCATGAGCGTCATGGTAGATTCGTAAATCGCGCCGATTAATGCGGGGGCGTGTTTCACGACGATTGAAATTACTCAACGAGATCGTACGTCACTGTACGAGGAATTAAGTGATAATTGCTGGGTTTCGTTAAACGAGCATTGCAACTTGCGAGACACATAACATAGATCGCAATTTATTCGCTGTTGTGTTCTTTGATGGAACATCATTAAGTTGCGTAAACGCAAAATCAGTTATGGCTCGGGACAAAATAGGATAGAACACAATTGTAACGTACAGCAGCCCCATATAAACAGTAATAAAGAATAAAATAACATATATCTGCTATAGAATTTGTTCAAACAGTATCATCAAAGTAGTTGACTATTAGCAAGTAAACCAGTAGAACGTCAAATCTCTCTGTGAAGCAAGAATGACGAAAAATGCGAATATTCGTCGCATTACTTTTTGTAAAGTAAATTAATTAACTCACTGCACGACGTCATCTTATTCATTTTATTTTACTTCTCTGGCAGCCGACATGCTGAGGTCCGAATCAAGATACCAGTCCAAACCGGACCGAGTGATTCGTCTAACCACTGATCAGGAGTCAGTTCTTCAGGAACAATTTAACAGGTGGCCAAAGGCACTTCACACGGCTGATGTCGTGCTCCTCGCAGCGGAAACAGGACTGTCAGAAGCAGATGTGCAGGTTCGTCCCCCTCTGGTGTCTTCTACTAATAAAAGCTTGCATTAGACTTTTTCGGATTTCAGATTTTTCTTTGTTTCATTTGTTTCAATGTCTCTAATAGCAAGATTTCCTTTAAGTATTTCTTAAAAAACTTTACAGACGACATAGGTTCAATAGTACAGTATTTCGATAATGCTTTTTTTATACACCTTACGTGTCGTATAGGTTAAGTTTCTATAGTGTTACGACCGCATTCTAATTAATTAGCGTGCAGATGCATGATAACCCTTAAAATTACTCATTACTGTAATCGTACTAATGCCACATCGTTTTCTCTGTATGTTACGTCATCTGGTTGGCATAATTATTATACCTACTGTTCTATATAAAGTAGCCTCCGCGTATGTATTCATTCAGTGGTACAACAACACCGCACACGTTTACTATAAACGGCTAACCTGTTGTGTAACTATAAAATATATGGAACATCATTGAGATATGTAATATGATTAGCGTGTAGTTATACGCGGCTATATTACGCCTACGACAGCATAACATCTGTGTATCAACATTACATTTGCATAAAGCGGCATTCTCGTAATTCAAATATGGCCCCATGAGCCTACGGTCTCCACGTGAACAATTGTAACGCCACAGCTACGGAGTCATTTCGAACGTTGGTCAGACACGATATTTACTTCTTTCTCTGCAGAAAACATAAGTGTCCCGCACAAGATCACTGCGATCAATTAATTAATCCAACGTATTGACTTACCATAACGTTCCAATAACTTTGTTCACACCAAAAAGATTCGAATAGAGCTTCCCACTGGTACCAGTGCTGAAGAACTGCTTGCTCGTTTTTTCTAGTTCCAAGCATGTTCGGCAGGGGGCAGCAGTAGGCAGCATCACCTGTAGGTTGCGAAATGTAGAAGTACAGGCGGGACTCAATGATTTTGAATTTATGCCACACTTTGTCGATTACTGGTCGTGCAACAAAGCAACTTTTATTTGTTCATATACGCAAAACATAGTTCTTAAGTAAAGAGTGTAGGGCGAAATCGTTGAATAAAAATGTCAAAAAATTAATGATGTTACGCACGCGTGTTTCAGGATTGGTACAACATGAGACTGGCTCAATGGAGAAAGGAGCAAGGCCTCGGATTGAGTCTTGGATTACATTAATTGTTAATTTCGAAACGATCCAGACGTTTTCACGTTTCTGTACCTGAATGTAGGACTTGTACGCACTTCAAAGTAGACTGACCGGCAATCTGCTCTCACGCTGTTCTTGCAAATCACAACTCAAGCTTATTCGGCCCACTGTTCACCAAACCTTGTGCTTCACTCACTCCCGTGACGACAATGGTTTTTATTTACGCACACATGTATCGAAATGCACCAAAAGAAGTTGAAGTCAAAGCAACTACCAAAACCCCGTACACGTACAAAATGTTATCGAACCACATGTCAAAGTATAGATAGGATGCAATATTTGTTAGAATAGTGTTTTACGAACCACGGTACCAAAAATACGATATTAGAAATTAATTAACATATAGAATGGATACTCTTATGAAGATTCATGCGTAGCAGAAGAGAAACCGTTAGCCAGTATAATGTGCTAACCTTGTATCAAGTGGTGCTTACAATATGTTCCGGAAGTAAATGGATAACACAATACATACGCACATGTACATAGAAATATATAATTTTGTCTACAAAAAAAAAGTATGTGAAAGTAATGGGAGTTATTCACGTAGCGTATTATGATACGTCGTACGTTTTAAATAAAGGAAATTGAAATGTACTTGTTATATATGCACCGATTTAACGTGTTATGTTAAAAATTATATTTCTTTACGATATTAATACGCAGAAAGACATTACCATCAAGTATTAAAAATAGATTTTTTCTTAACACAAAATTTGTTCGTGTTTAACGTACTGTTGCAGCTGTATTTTAATAATTTTTTAAAAGCTTAGTTCATATAATAAGTTTTGGATTGAAATTAGTACTTCAAACTGCAAGTCAAAATTTTATAATATACTTAGTTTTGACTATAGTTATGAGTCTTACATGAAATTGGATACTTGTTTCCGACATTGTCCCATTCATTATTTATCGCTGTATGAGTGTTGCTTTATGTATAAATTAATATATTAATGTATAATGAATGATAACGTATATCTATAATAAAGTAATTTGGAAAAGGCATTTATTTATTTTTACGTAACGTAAAGTAAATCAATACTTTGGACGAGATGCTTTCATGTAAGTATATTTTAGTTTATTCAAAGACTGTGGGATTGACATACAAATCTTACAAAACTCCTCACATGTCATTGAGCACTTACAAGTTTCAAATGAAAATGTACAAATTCGAAACATTGTGCTACCTAATTAAAATGCAATTCGGTATTCAGTTGATCAATGCGTCCTTACCAACAATGTCAGCAATGGACATAATACTATTTTGATCAAGTATACTGTCCAGTTCCCTCTTGATTTTCTCAATTATAGGGGGTCCATGATACGCATACGACGTATATAATTGAACTAAGGAAGCTCCAGCTTTGATTTTAGCGAAAGCATCTGCTCCGCTGAACACGCCGCCTACTCCAATAATTGGAATGCTACCGTGTGTACGCTTGTACATATCGGCGATCATTGCAGTAGATAAATCGGTTAGAGGAGCACCGCTAAGCCCACCATTTTCTTCTTTAAACGGACTCACCAAATTTGGACGTTCGGTGGTGGTATTGCACAAAATTAATCCGTCTACATTAGATTCTTTACTAAGAATGACATCAGCAATATCTTGCCGCTGTGCCTCTGATAAATCCGGAGCTAATTTTAAGAGCAGGGGTTGTGTGGCACTTAGTTCCTTCCTGGTTCTGTTTACTTGTGTAAGCAATTCCTCCAGGTTTTTCTTGCTTTGCAATGCTCTCAACCCTGGCGTATTTGGACTGGAAATGTTGATTACAAAATAGTCTGCTACGTCATGAAACTTTTTAATGCCCTCAACGTAATCTTGTGCAGCATTTTTGGAATCCTTATTTTTCCCTAGGTTAATTCCAACGATGCCGTCAAATTTCTCTTTATTCTTCAGTTTCTTTACACGTTTCCATACAATGTCGTGGCCATCACTATTAAAACCATATCGATTAATTACTGCATTATCTTCGCAAAGCCTAAATACTCTTGGCGTTGGATTGCCAGGTTGCGGCTGAGGTGTGACTGATCCTAAATGGATAAATGAATCCATAGGTTACACGAGTTTTACGTCACACAATATGGAAATGATTATAGAAATATGAAAAATTCAACACAATACATAGCCAACGTGATGTGTAATTACCTATTTCAACAAAACTAAAACCCAGTTTATGTAATCCCTCTACAGCTTCTCCTTGCTTATCGAAACCAGCTGCCATTCCAATTGGATTCTTAAACTCCAAGCCCCAAACAGACGTTTGAAGTGTGCCTGGATACTCCTTTGCTTGTCCACCGACAAGGCCCCATTTCAAGACTCTAATAGCGAGGTTGTGGGCTGATTCTGGATCCATCAGTCTTGCCACGGGCATCACTAGCACATCATAAAACCTCTCATCGCATCGGTAGACGCACACGCCGCAAAATACAGCAGCGGTCGTACGGGCTATGTTGAGAGCCGTCCGGAATTTTTTATTTCTGAACAACTGACTAGCCATGATGACCTACTATTTTCTGTCACTTTTCTAAGATTTTTTTTTAAGACACTTGCGTCTCACGCGTATCTGAGTAAAATTACTCCACTAGCGACTGTTCGTTTCCATGCTTCGAAGAGGTTAGGCTGACTTTTCAGCCGATTATTTTTTAAAGTATGTCAAACCCTGTCAAATTGATAAAGTATGTTTACCGGGTAACGAGGATCTGAGTGGATAACCGATACCTTCAAGGAAAACAGTTTTTACATTCGAGGAGTTACGTTAACAAAACACTATGCGCGAAAATTGGCTTGCCGAAGCCTGGAGCCATTGTAGTGGCTAACTTTTTGTGTAAAATTGGTAACTTGCCTAGACATGACCGAAATATCAAACGGAAGTTTTTGTTCATTAATCGACATTTTACTTTAAAACTATCAGTGAAACATGTTCGTGTACAAAATCATATGTATGACTGTATGGAAGAAGTATATATATTTATTAGACCCTCAATATTGCGAGTCACGAACTATGATGGAATGTTGTTGTATATTTTTGTATATTATACGTCATTTAACTGCAATTAACTGCGATAAGTGTTGTCGAACCGCTATTCTCGATTCAAATTTAAATAACTTATTAATAAGGAGCGGAAAGTGAGCTTGACCACTAACTGTGTAGAAGCGTGCGCATCCTGCAGTTTGAATATTCGAAGGGATACATTTACGAGTTTAAAAATTGTAGCTTGCTATTTATTCGACTTTTACAATATATTGATTGACGAATTTATCCAAACTATACAGCAGTGCAGTCCACGAAAAGGGCTCCTTACGCCGCTATTTCCACCTCCACTAGATAGAAATGGTTCTGTCCAGTGGTCTCAGACTTGGCACCCGGGCACCACAGGTGCCCGCGGGAGTGGGGATACGGAAAAGTATGCGTGCCCTGTCTGTGAGCTGCCACACCAATGCGTGGAGTCCACAGCTGTCACAGACGGGCACGCACACTTGCGCGTATCCCCACTCCCGCGGGCACCTGTGGTGCTCGGCAGTGTCATCAGAAATAGCATCCTGCCGCACACAAAGAAGTAGTATGCGTGCATGTCCGTGAGAGCTACGAGCCAATCGAGTGGCGCGTAGCTCCCATGGACACGACGCATACTACTTCTCTCTCTTCCCCCACCACGCGTGAAACATGCGGCAGGATGCTATTTCTGATGACACTGGTGCTCGGGTGCCAAGTCTGAGACCACTGGTTCTGTCCTTTATGTTTCATCGCGTTTTTTTGTTTATGCCGATCATGACACACGGTGCGTCGTCCGTTTCCAGGGCAACGTTAATTTTGCGGGGGGGGGGGGGGGGCTATAAAGCACTGGGAGCGCTCCCTGGAGTATACAGAGATATAATAAGTCATATGTTTTCGAATAATATATTATAAATTACTGAACCAACAATCGAATGATTTGGATTGTTGTGCTTCACAAGTGAGTCCACTATTCGATGTAACGAAATGTAGAGTGTTATGCATCTAACATGACGCGAAGTACGGATAAATACGAAGCGGACGACTTTAGGATACTCATGTAGGTCTCCATGTTAAGCGGTACAAATTGAGCGGCTGTCAGTTGAACGGGTTCCTGAGAGCGCATAATAACGAACACCAGGTTTCTGATCAGATTCGGTGGCAGGGCGTACCATGCACTGCTGTAAATGTAAATTCCAACGTCTTCGGTTTGCGTCTTCAGGTAATCTCCCACGTAACTGTAGGACCATAATTGGCCCAATAAGGTAATCAGCACCAAACCGGATTTCGACAGCATGAACAAGCCACCTGTGTTTAGCGATAGAATGCATTGCAGGCCTAAACAAAGATCGTGTTATACTGGCAGTTTTACTAATTCCGCACGAGGGGGCACTCGATTTTAAGGATCTGATTCGTTACCTACGACACAGATAGCCGTGCAACTGACGAAGAGTTGCACCAATAACGCAGTGCTGATTGTGTCGCCGAGAAGTTTGGCCAGAATGAGCAAACTGCTGTGTCTCGATATGAGAGTCTTCAGTATTTCCTGCGCTTTGTCAGTGTCCAGATTACAATCAGCTATGTCCTGCTTTAGAAGTTGTATTTGGCCACACACATGCAGCACACTGCTAAGAAAGAAGCAGTCGCTGCCTTTGTACACAAAACATGAAATAATAAAATAACGAATCGAATAAATGAATTAATGCGTAAAATCGTGCGTGTTCGTGCATTGATCGCACTTGTTACATTACCGGTATTTGCCGTGGATATAGTGGTGATTATCAAGAACTCCGTGACACAAATAATGCCGAATGTGATCGGTGTTAGGTTGAGGATCGATGAAATGATAGTCGACGGAACAGGGAAAGTAGAGTACGGTTCAATGATTACGCTCGAATTTGGCGCTGCGTGCGAGTTGTCGTCGATATACGGCGAGCAAAGGAAAAATGCGCCGCAAATGTATGCGAGAAGTGCTACGGTGCAACCGATAACTCGACCCATAAACGCATGTCTTCTCATGACGTCTCGCTTTTCCGACGTATCGATCGTTGCGTAATCCTTCATTGCTGCCGTGTAGTTGAGGAACATATTTTCAGCATGAATTTGAAAGGAAGCCACCTTCACACATCCGGTAACAGCGCTGGTAGCGACCATTAGACAATCTATATTCTCTGCAGCAGTACTACGACCTATTGCGATCTCTAATAATAACATGATCGTAAAACATGACTGCAAGGAATCAAAAACTGAAATGCGTTTCACCGAAATCCAAAAAATGTGTTGTGGAAGCTTGAATGCGACATTACGCAAAGACATTTACCAGAGTAATAATAACTATGACAGAACGTATTTTGGCAAACAGGGTGCGTTCTTCCAATGGCCAAGTTCCAGTTGGCCACGTAATAATTCTGAAAATGAAGAAACCGTAAGTTGTGTCTTCGTTCCACACGATCTTCGTCATCCTCTTCGACGTGGACACGGATGTACGACGGACGCTCACGGTTGCAAGCGTCTATTCTCACCGATCACATACTATTACGCGATTGGCAGCGTCTGTAGAGTGCTTTCATTTTCATTCCTTATGCAGCCGAAACTCATGGATAACCACCCATGATGCATGTCTTTGTCACGACGTACGCACGCTCGCGTGCCCCTGACAATTCCGGAACTCATTTTTTATGAAGCGGACTCAATTACGGACGGACTTGGAAGGGCGCGATGTTGTGCTAGGTATCGATACACCGGAGCGAAGGCACTTTTCTAATCTCTTGTGCACAATATAAGTTTGTTGATCGTCGCAGATCAAGTCTGCGATATCTAAAATTGGAGAAATGGAAGATAAGTGCTTCACATACGTGTGACGTTTCATACACGTGTATACGTGAAGTGTGCTTACCAGAATATATTTTATCAGAGTGAATGTTGATCACAATTTACACGTCCATCGTGCAAATCGTTACAAATAGAGTAGAGTGGACGCGATTTGAGCAAAGTAATGTAAACACGGATGTATACTAGAGACACTATAATAAGAGACTGAACACGAGCCAATGTCCGCCATGTATTGTCTTAATCCTATGAGAGAAAAAGATATATCTACTTTCTACTATTTCACTCTATCTCACTCTTACCCATGTTTACATAGATTTTTCACGTTCATATGTGTATGTATAGGGTTATTGCGTTTTTTGTTTATGTACGTCATTATATAAATTTGTGACGTTCACATGTGTAAAATTAGCGGGAAAAGACAATAAATGGCGGACCAATCAAAAGTGGCTGTCTCGTGTCCAGTCTCTGATTATAGTGTCTCTAATGTATACAAATCAGTTTCTATTTACGCAATTGTTGTGAGTAAATATTGGTGCATGACTGATATTTTTGAACGGCGCGGTTCCTGCTTGTTTGCCGTTGCGTAGCAACCGTCGCTTCTTGCCGCGCGTCTCGCTCGCTCGTCGCTGCTCGTGCGTCGAGCCAGTCGCAGTTACATATGTACTCATTCTGTGAAGCGCATTGCGCAGTTATACCAATAAAAAGATTTGTTCAACATCTCATACACACGTGAAACTAAATAACAATTAGGCGATGTCCTGTGACAGCAGCCATCGCCGGGATCGCGTCTGTGCTGGCAGTTAGTAAGCCAAAACCCTTTTTTTCGATCCCACACCAAATATTCATTTGAATAGACCGCCGATCATGAGTGTGAGCGCGACCATCGCGAGTTGTGATGTTCCTCCCTCCCCCTTTTCCTTTCCACGCCACCTGCTTGCCCGCGCCGGCCGAATTACATACTAGCAGTACGAATTAAGCCTCGCAATAGAGCGAAGCCTCGCAATATAAGGAAACGGGAAAAACTGTAACGACCGGCCCATATGCGGCTGCAAGAATGAAAAGGAGGCATCTCGACAATACTAAAGTAAGATCGGTCCATAGACCTCTCATTGATTATAATAAAATATATTTTGATTCCCATAATATTTTCCGTGTTTCGATTGACGCCATCATTTAAACAAAAATTTGTAAACCAAACGTTACATTGTACACTTGCACGTTGCACCGAAATTTGTGTTGAGGCTCCAAAGTGTAGGTGGCTATCATTCATTTCGTGGACAAATTTTCTCGAAGATGATATTAAGGAATTTTTATTTTTATAAATTTAAGGAGACATTCGGTTTGCTATACTAACATTTGAGTGCACCGAATAGTCAAAGAAGAACTACACATCCCTGTTTTCGGAAAAAAAATAAGATAAAGTAATTTAATGCTATGTTCGAGATGATTGTATGTAAATGAACGTTATTTTATTCAAGCATTGCGTACTTACGAGTTCCAATGTTGCTTGGCAAAATAAGGTTTAAAATTTGGCTTCTTATTTGACTATTACTCTCGTTGACAAATATGTTTTAGAGTGATGTATCGTAAATAATTGAATAAGCAATCAATTGTTTGTCATCATTGTGAGACACAGGTGAGTCCACTATTCGATGTAGCGAAATGTAGAGTGTTATGCATCTAACATGACGCGAAGTACAGATAAATACGAAGCAGACGTCTTTAGGATACTCATGTAGGTCTCCATGTTAAGCGGTACAAATTGAGCGGCTGTCAGTTGAACGGGTTCCTGGGAGCGCATAATAACGAACACCAGGTTTCTGATTAGATCCGGTGGCAGGGCGTACCATGCACTGCTGTAAATGTAAATTCCAACGTCTTCGGTTTGCGTCTTCAGGTAATCTCCCACGTAACTGTAGGACCATAATTGCGCCAATAAGGTAATCAGCACCAAACCGGATTTCGACTGCATGAACAAGCCACCTGTGTTTAGCGACAGAATGCATTGCAGGCCTAAACAAAGATCGTGTTATACTGGCAGTTTTACTAATTGCGCACGAAAGGGCATTTTTCTAATTCCGCACGAAAGGGCACTCGATTTTAAGGATCTGATTCGTTACCTATGATACAGATAGCCGTGCAACTGACGAAGAGTTGCACCAATAACGCAGTGCTGATTGTGTCGCTGAGAAGTTTGGCCAGAATGAGCAAACTGCTGTGTCTCGATATGAGCGTCTCCAGTATTTCCTGCGCTTTGTCAGTGTCCAGATTACAATTAGCTATGTCCTGCTTTAGAAGTTGTATTTGGCCACACACATGCAGCACACTGCTAAGAAAGAAGCAGTCGCTGCCTTTGTACACAAAACATGAAATAATAAAATAACGAATCAAATAAATGAATTAATGCGTAAAATCGTGCGTGTTCGTACATTGATCGCACTTGCTACATTACCGGTATTTGCCGTGGATATGGTGGTGAGTATCAAGAACTCCGTGACACAAATAATGCCGTATGTGATCGGTGTTATCTTGAGGATCGACGAAATGATAGTCGACGGAAGAGGGAACGTAGAATACGGTTCAATGATTACGCTCGAATTCGGCGCTGCGTCCGAGCTGTCGTCGATATACGGCGAGCAAAGGAAAAATGCGCCGCAAATGTATGCGAGAAGTACTACGGTGCAGCCGATAACTCGACCCATAAACGCATGTCTTCTCATGACGTCTCGCTTTTCCGACGTATCGATCGTTGCGTAATCCTTTATTGCTGCCGTGTAGTTGAGGAACATATTTTCAGCATGAATTTGAAAGGAAGCCAGCTTCACACATCCGGTAACAATGCTGATAGCGAGCATTAGACAGTCTATATTCTCTGCAGCAGTAGTACGACCTATTGCGATCTCTAATAATAATATGATCGTAAAACATGACTGCAAGGAATCAAAAACTGAAATGCGTTTCACTGAAATCCAGAAAATGTGTTGTGGAAGCTTGAATGCGACATTACGCAAAGACATTTACCAGAGTAATAACAACTATGACACAACGTATTTTGGCAAACAGGGTGCGTTCTTCCAATGGCCAAGTTCCAGTTGGCCACGTAATAATTCTGAAAATGAAGAGACCGTAAGTTGTGTCTTCGTTCCACACGATCTTCGTCATCCTCTTCGACGTGGACACGGATGTTCGACGGACGCTCACGGTTGCAAGCGTCTATTCTCACCGATCACATACTATTACGCGATTGGCAGCTTCTGTAGAGTGCTTTCATTTTCATTCCTTATGCAGCCGAAACTGATGGATAACCACCCATGATGCATGTCTTTGTCACGACGTACGCACGCTCGCGTGCCCCTGACAATTCCGGAACTCATTTTTTATGAAGCGGACTCAATTACGGACGGACTTGGAAGGGCGCGATGTTGTGCTAGGTATCGATACACCGGAGCGAAGGGACATTTCTAATCTCTTGTGCACAATATAAGTTTGTTGATCGTCGCAGATCAAGCCTGCAATATCTAAAAATGGAGAAATGGAAGATAAGTGCTTGACATACGTGTGACGTCTCATACACGTGTATACGTGAAGTTTGCTTACCAGAATATATTTTATCAGAGTGAATGTTGATCATTGATGACAATTTACACGTCCATCGTACAAATCGTTACGAAAATAGTAGAGTGGACGCGATTTGAGCAAAGTAATGTAAAGACGGATGTATATAAATCTGTTAGTTTCTATTTACGCAATTGTACACTTGTACGTTGCGCCGAAATTTTGGTTGAGGCTCGAAAGTGTAGGTGGTTACCATTCATTTCGTGGACAAATTTTCTTGACGATGATATTAAGGAATTTTTATTTTTATAAATTATAGCAGACATTCGGTTTGCTATACTAACATTTGAGTGCACCAGATAGTCAAAAAAGAAGTATACATCCCGGTTTTCGGAAATAAAATAAGGTAAAGTAATTTAATGCTATATACGACATGACTGTATGTAAATGAACGTTATTTTATTCAAGAATTGTGACACACAAATCTTACGGAACCCCTTACACGTAATTACGTACTTACGAGTTCCAATGTTGCTTGGCAAAATAAGGATTAAAATTTGGCTTCTTATTTGACTATTACTTTCGTTGACAAATATGTTTTAGAGTGATCTATCGTAAATAATTGAACAAGCAATCAATTGTTTGTCATCATTGTGAGGCACAGGTGAGTCCACTATTCGATAAAGCGAAATGCATGGTCTTATGTGTTCAACATAATGCGGAGTACGGATAAATATGAGACGGATGTCTTCAAGATGCTCATATAGGTCTCCATGTTAAGAGATATAAACCGAGCGGCCGTCAGTTGGACGGGTTGCTGGGCACGCATAATAATGAATACCAGGTTCCTGAATAGACTCGCGGGTAGGGAGTACCATTCTGTACTATAAACGTAAACTCCAATGTCTTCAGTTTGGGTTTTTAGGTAATCCCCAACGTAACTATAACACCATAGCTGCAACAATAAGGTCAGAAGCACCAAGATGGACTTCCACAGCATGAAAGTGGCACCTGAACTTAGCGAGAGAATGCATTCAAGACCTAAACAGACATCGCAATTTATTTCGTTTCAACAAATACCGTTCAATTTGTATTATGTACATGTTTAAATGCTCGGGTGTAATGCTTGCGATTTCATTAATTCCGTGGGAAAGAGTTTGTCATTGTATAATTGGTTGTCTACCTATGATACAGATGGCCGCGCAACTGATGCAGAGTTGCACTAACAGAGCAGCACTGATTGTCTCGACGAGAAGTCGGGCTAAGATCAACAGATTGCAGTGTCTTGACGTAAGCGTTCGCAGTGTTTCCTCTGCCTTCTCGTTTTCTAAATTACAATCAGCGAGTTCCAGTTTCAGAAGCTGTATTTGACCACATACGTGCAGCAAGCTGCTGAGAAAAAAGGAGTCGCTGCCTTCGCGTATGAAACATAAATAATATTTAAGTCTTCCAAATACAGAAAGTGCGGAATTAAAATAGACGCACGACGAGTCTCATAATTTCAGCGAGACTTCCGGAAATATTGATGTTAATTCGTTCATTAATCTTGTTAAGTTACCGAGATTTGCCGTGGCCATGGCGGTGAGCAGCAAGAACTCCGTGATACATATGATGCCATATGTGATCGGTGTTATCGTCAGGAGCGACGTAATGCGTGTAGACGGAACAGGATATTTACTGTACGGTTCGATGCCTTCGCTCGCATTTTTCGCGCCACCCGTGCTCTTGGTAAAATATGGTGTGCAAAGGAAAAAGGCGCTGCAGGCGTATGCGACAAGCACCATGCTGCACCCCATAAGCCGACCCATAAATGCGTGTCTTCTCATGACGTCCCGCTTTCGCGACGTATCGATTGTTGCGTAATCCCCGACGGCGGCTGAATAGTTGCGAAACATATTTTCAGCGTAAATTTGAAAGGAAGACACCTTCACACAACCGGTAATCGCGCTACTGATGAGCATTAAGCTGTCTATGTTCTCTGAAGTATTGGTATGACCTCCTGTGATCTCTATGAACAGCATTACCACCAATGATAACTGTAAGAAATAATACCGACATATGACTCACTGCAGTCTGTATAGTAGAGCTTATAGAGAAGGCATTACGTGAAACTATGTACCAGAGCCGTAACAGTTATGACGGAACGTATCCTGGCGTACAGGACGTGTTCTTCCAATGGCCAAGTTCCAGTGGGCCACGTTATAATCCTGGAAATAAACAGGCCGTAAGTGGTGTCATCGTTCCACACGACCGCCGACATCCCCTTCGATGCGGACATGGTGTTCGATGGATGTTGACGTCTGCCGTCTATGTCCAAAGACGATTACGCTATCCCCACATTCTATCTAGTGCTACCAGTCTCATTCTTTATGCAACCGAAACTGATCGGTAACCGCCCATCATGCGTGTCTTTCCCATCACATGCGCGCGCTTCCTTCTACCATCCATCTCTCTGACAATTCGGTATGTAATTTTCTACGGAGTCGACTAAATTGCGGGCGGACTTAGATGGGTACTATGTCGCAGTTGATATTGATGTAGCACGACGAAGGGTGTTTCGTCACCCTTAGTGCTCAATGTAGCTTTTCTTGTACGTGTTGTTAGCCGTCGTAGACGAATATTTACTTTGAATGAAATTCGAGAGATAGGAGACTGCTGAAGGATTGAGTGAGTATGACACGTGGGCACATACGATTTGTGTTTAATGAACTGTTGTAGTTATGACTTTGTTTCCTATACTGTCGCTTTTATTTTTTATCTCAGTGTACGTGCTGCTTCATATCATAGACCTTATATACATGGACCGCGCGTTTCCTATGCTGCCCATGCACGGATAGTGTCCCAAACAGTCTAGGACAGACGTATATCTCCATCTTCTGTTTTCCTTTATGTACTGATGGTGGGTGTAATGCGCATGCTCCGCGCAGAATGAAGTATATAAGCCGAAACAACCAATGGGCAAGCTCCGCGGGCAACGCACATGTAGCACGACGAAGGGTGTTTCGTCACCCTTAGTGCTCAATGTAGCTTTCCTTGCACGTGTTGTTAGCCGTCGTAGACGAATATTTACGTTGAATGAAATTCGAGAGATAGGAGACTGCTGAAGGATTGAGTGAGTATGACGTGTGGGCACATACGATTTGTGTTTAATGAAATGTTGTAGTTATGACTTTGTTTTCTATACTGTCGCTTTTATTTTTTATCTCAGTGTACGTGCTGTTTTATATATAAATCAATGTACTATTTAATGATGTATGAGAACGCAAGTTTATCATAAACGAATTTCGAAAAAGAATGAGAAATATTTATGTTTTACTAACTGTTTCATCGGATAATAATAAATTATAATTACTATGCATCCTATCGTTCGGAAATTAAATAATATAAAATGAAACAATGCTTTGTACGGAATGCTTGTATGCAAGTGTAGGTTGTTTTCTTCAAATTCTGTGGAATTGACATACAAATGGTACAAAACGCCTTACATGTGATTGTGTAGTGATAAATTTCAGGCGTGAAGCTATATGCTTTTAGTAAGTATTCTACTTTACTAAAATGCGAGTCCGTATTCAGTGTAATTAATGCGTCCTTACCAACAATATCAGTAACAGATCAAACTCCCCTGCCCGTATATACTTCTCAGTTGATCTAATCGTAAGTGAACTACACGCTACTTGGCATTGCACGTATGTAATGCTCGTATTTCTATCCGATTGATATGTCCGCCGGCAAATTTATTTTAAAATAATACATATGTCACAAATTATGGAATTTTTAATCGAATCGTCGGCATTACTGTGCGCCGCATGTAAGAGTTCACCATTCGGCATAGCAAAATGTAGGCTTTCATGCGTCTACCATGACGCGAAGTACCGACAAATACGAGGCGGACGTCTTTAAGATACCCATATAGGTCTCCATGTTAATAGGCATAAACTGAGCGGCCGTTAATTGAACAGGTCGTTGGGCACGCTTCATAACGAATACCACATTTCTGATTAGACTCGGCGGTAGAGTGTACCAGACGGTGCTGTAGATATGCTCACCGACGTCTTCAGCTTGCGTTTTCAGGTATTCCCCTACGTAACAATAGGATAACAACTGCATCAAAAAGGCCAGCAACACCAACGCGGACTTCCACATCAGGAAAAAGGCACCTGTGTTGAGCGACAGGATACATTGCAGGCCTGAGCAGACATCGCGATTCAATTACTTTTCATGGATACTATTGAATGTACGCTATAAACCGAGGCACTTGCTTGCTATGCTTAGAATATCGTTCGTTTCGTCGAACACTTTTTGTCCCTGTGAGGAGTTCATTGCTTACCTAGGATACAGATGGTGGTGCAGCTGATACAGAGTTGAACTATAAGAGCGGCGCTGATCGTCTCGGCGAGAAGTCCGGCTAAGATCACTAGACTGCAGTGTCTTGATGTGAGCTTCCGTAGCGTCTCCCGCGCTTTATCGCTTTCCAGATCACAATCAGCGAGATCCAATTTCAGAAGTTGTATTTGGCCACACACGTGCAGCACGCCGCTAAGGAAGAAGGTGTCACTGCCTTTGGGTATGAAACATGAATAGTATATCAATTTTAGAAATGAAAGAAAAACAGTGCAGGCATGCGGTGGACGTTCGGACAGTCTGAAAATAATTGCGGGAGTTCAGAAATCACGACTGCTACATTACCGACGTTTGCTGTGCAGGCGACGCCGAGCAGTAGGAACTCGATTAGACAAATAATGCCGTATGTGATTGGTGTTATCGTTAAGAGCGACGAAAGGCAGGTCGACGGAACGGGATACATAGTGTAAGGTTCGTCGATCGCGCTCATGTTCCGCGCTACATCTGCGCTGTTGGTAAAGTACGGTGCACAGAGGAAAATGCCGCTGCAGATGTATGAGGTAGCTACTACGCTGCATCCTATCAGCCGACCCATAAACGCATGTCTCCTCATGACGTCCCGCTTTCGTGACGTATCGATCGCTGCGTAATCCTCGATTGCCGCCGAGTAGTTGCGAAGCATATTGTCAGCGTAAATTTGAAAGAAAGACACCTTCACGCATCCGCAAATGATGCAGTTGATAAGCATCAGGCTGTCTATGTTCTCGTCAGCATCATTGTGGCCTTCCGCGATCTCTATTAATAACATGATCGCGAAGGATGACTGTAAGAAATACGATGATACGAAACGTTCCTCAGGTCAATCGAATATTCCGTACGACGAATGCGTTGGACAAATTCTTACCAGAGCGATGACAGTAACGACAGAACGTATCTTGGCGTACAGAACGTGTTCCTCCAATGGCCAAGTTCCGGTGGGCCACGTTATAATCCTAGAAATCCACAGGCCGTAAGTGGTGTCATCGTTCCACTCGATCTTCAACATCCTCCTTGATGCGGACAGGAAGTTTCACAGGTGATGACGATGATGCCCGTCTGTTGTCTACGTTCATCTGCGATTACGCGATCAATAGCTGAGGCATGGTAGCTACCATTAGTCTTATTCCTTATGCATCCGAAACTCACCCGTAGCCGTCCATCACGCTTGTTTTCCCTGGCGAGCTTACTTTTTCCTGACAATGTAAGAAGCCATTTTGTATGCAGCCGACTACCAAAGTTGCGAGCGAGGGTGGAAGGGTGGTGTGCAGCAGTCGACGTCGAGGCACTTGGAGGAAGGGACTTTTGAGATCTCGTCCCTGTACTGTGCTTGTTGCTACTGGTCGTACATGACGTGTCCGATTAACGAAAATCGAAGGTAAAAGAGGAGGATGAGTGATCGCGTAAGTACGACGTTTTTTTTATGGGTGTTTAGATTCACCTCGATTACGCGCCATGGCTTACGCACTACACATGGCGCCCCGAGGCAAAGGTGTGTGCGAGCGTGTCAAACGTAAACAAACACACCCAAACGGAAATCGTAGTTACCGACATTGAACAGTAGATGCCTCCCTTTTCTCAAAATAGCATTTACGTGAACCCATGTATATATGCGGTGCGGCGGCACGGACGTTCGTTCGTATCCTGAGCCAAATTAGTGGAGCACGCCTCGGCTGTCGCCTACAGTGAGGAGCACGCAATACTGCTGTCGCCCTTACCAACATAACGCATTACGCCGTACCGCCGGACACCACATATTCGGAATCAAAGTGAATAAGTCGAGTCAGTGAAACCTATCAACGCAAGGAGGAATCTACGACCGTGCGCTCTCCTTCTATAAAGTATCGCACACGACGTGGAAGTCTGCAACAGTCACTGCTACTGCAAACTGCTCTGCCACTAGAAGCGCGTGATAAGCCGAACGTAAAATAGAAGCATCGCCAAATAACGTACATTCCCGCGTTCGTTTCTACTCGCGCACAATATCCGACACGCTGAGTGTACCCGCCTCGTTGTAAGAGAGTCGCGTTAACTGCCAGGATAGTTCCACAAATTATAACAGACGAAGTATAAAAAAGGAGAATAAAACAAAAATAGAATAAGGTAAAGGCACCAGTAGTTGACCAGTTAAGACAAATTTTTATCGTAAATGGTTGTAACTTTGTGTATACTTATTATATAGTGGGGTTCAATACGTGAAAATGTTCTTTGAACTTCAGACATCACATAACAAAGCATACTTTTTTGAAAAGTAAAGCGTGACATAAAAATTATAAACGTTTATCGACAGGGTATCACTGCATCAGTAGTTGACCATTTGTGAACCTGAAAAAACCAGTAGTTGACCTTTCTATTCGTTAGTATTTGACCACTTATATTAGAGCCAAAATCAATAAAAGCAGTCAATTTAATATGATTTATTTACATCAGGTACAAGAAAAAACAAATAATTGACCAAATACAAATAAAAAGAAGATAGTTTCTGAAAATTAACAAACAATAAAGTTAATTATAATTCCATATTGAATCTATTTCAGGTATAGAATAAATATTTCGCGTTTTGCCCGTTTTAACAGGGTCATTAATATGAAAAAGTATATTTTCCCATTCATAGTCTGACACATCGGGTGTTTTTGGCCATTTCCACAATCGACCATGCTTCAGAATAATTTCTGAGAGCACCCTTGATAGACGGCATCTTCAGTTTAATAGTTAATAATCTCTAAAATTTTTGCATATGTAAGTATATTTTACCATTTTGTCAATTTTAATAATATTTAGTGATTTAAGATAATACGAATTAAATGTTTTCAATAATTGACCGCTGATTATGTTAATAGTTGACCGTGCGGTCATCTACTAAAATACGTTATACTATAAAAGTGAGCGTTATGTTACTTGTTTCTAATGAAATTATATGTAACATAGATATAATATAATTAGTATTTAAAGTTGGTTAATTTGTGCTAGTAATTGACCATGTATGTCAACTTCTAAAATTAATCAGAACGCTATGATTCGGTAGTTGACCTACCGGTTAATTAAGTTTTTGAAAGTAGGATAAGAAAAACAATCTGCTTAATAAATATAAAATTTAATGACAATTAAATTGTGAAAGTTTCAAACATAAAGGTTCAAAACTTGAGAAATTACTTACCGTCAACTGCGCACGGTTTCTTAATGATAATGTTAACAAGGTTATAGTGTCGAGCAATACGACTGACATTACCAAGTTTAATCGTCCGTAGTTTTGATAAACAATCGTATCCAAGGAAAAAGATATTAGCATCGCGTCGGTAAAGGACGTAGCGTGTCTATCTTATTTGTTTTTAGAGGCATTCATTTATAAAAAGCTTATTTTTAACGTTTTAATTGAAAGTGGTCAACTTCTGGCACATGGTCAATGACTGGTGCCTTTACCTTAGGTCTCAGAGATACTCTCTGAAAACCCTGTAAGCAGGCGGACGTATCCTGCGGCTGGCAATTGCCCCCCAACGGATGCTCCTAGCCTCCCTTGCAGGCAATTTTGCATAAATAAAGTAGTACAGGATATCTGCGGTGCGATAGACCCATCGCCCGGCCAGCCTACGGGCCTCCCGCCGTAAGTCGATTTCATAACTGCAGAGTTCCTGTAAACCAGTGTGGTCACGGTGGGGCCCCTCACGCGGCTGCTTCCACCTCCACTAGCTGGACGCAACACCGACCCCCCTCCCCGCCCCCCATATACCATACCGGCTCAGCAAAAGCGATCATGTGACGCACTCAGCGTTGTCCGTCACCATAACAACGGGTAGTCGGGTGGGGACTCGAAATCGCACCTAGGTGCGGATCTTGGACCACACTGCTGTAAACGAATGTTGAATATTTGCATTAGAGTCAAGCCATTCGTAAAGCCTGACTCCGAACATAATCTTAGAACAGGACACGGTATAACTTCCGGCAGACAGATCTGACGCACGGCCCATGCACTACGGTGTCCCCCGCCTGACGATCTTAGTCTTCGCCCAAATGTTCCCTGGTCTAGAAGCCGAATGATACTGAACAAGTTCGTATAGATAACAGGCATAGGTTTGTATCTGTCCTGGCTAGCGCTACATTATAGTCGCTTAGTTAAGACTGTAGAGTCACCGCCATTTTAACATACGACGCTCCGTACTATTTCTGTATATATTTTTCACGTACAATATATTTACATCCGTGTGCAATTTAACACCCGTGTCAGTCTGTACTCGCCTAGTGGTCGAATCCACCGACACCATCTGTGTCGATTCCAGAAGAGCAGAACTCATGAAACCGCTGCTTTTCTGACGCATTTCTGTACCATCATTTCCCTACAAGGTACGGTGCGACCCTCAGGGATACGCTCTCTGTAAGAGACAACTCCGTCAATCCGACACAGCCTTGTAGGAGAATTTTGCAATATCGTATGGTCGTCCGACACCAGACGAAATACGATCACATTTTCATCGCCAACAAGGCGGGGAACAGTTCGTGTGCATATTAGCGCTTAACACGCGGCGCGAGAAACACCCGAACAAAAATACGGTTACAAACTGTGACACACAAATCTTACGGAACCCCTTACACGTCATTGCGTACTTACGAGTTCCAACGTTGCTTGGCAAAATAAGGTTTAAAATTTGGCTTCTTATTTGACTATTACTTTCGTTGACAAACATGTTTTAGAGTGATGTATCGTAAATAATTGAACAAGCAATCAATTGTTTATCATCATTGTGAGGCACAGGTGAGTCCACTATTCGATAAAGCGAAATGCATGGTCTTATGTGTCCAACATAATGCGGAGTACGGATAAATATGAAACGGATGTCTTCAAGATGCTCATATAGGTCTTCATGTTAAGAGATATGAACCGAGCGGCTGTCAGTTGGACGGGTTGCTGAGCACGCATAATAATGAATACCAGGTTCCTGAATAGTTTCGCGGGTAGGGAGTACCATTCTGAGCTATAAACGTAAACTCCAATATCTTCAGTTTGGGTTTGTAGGTAATTCCCAACGTAACTATAACACCATAGTTGCAACAATAAGGTCAGAAGCGCCGTGATGGACTTCGATAGCATGAAAGTGGCACCTGACCTTAGCGAGAGAATGCATTCAAGACCTAAACAGACATCGCAATTTATTTCGATTCAGCAAACACCGTTCAATTTGTACTGTGTACATGTTTAAATGCCCGGGTGTAATGCTTGCGATTTCGTTAATTCCGTGGGAATATGTTTGTCATTGTATAACTGGTTGTCTACCTATGATACAGATGGCCGCGCAACTGATGCCGAGTTGCACGAATAGAGCAGCACTGATTGTCTCGACGAGAAGTCGGGCTAAGATCAACAGATTGCAGTGTCTTGACGTAAGCGTTCGCAGTGTTTCCTCTGCCTTCTCGGTTTCTAAATTACAATCAGCGAGTTCCAGTTTCAGAAGCTGTATTTGACCACATACGTGCAGCAAGCTGCTGAGAAAAAAGGAGTCGCTGCCTTCGCGTATGAAACATAAATAATATTTAAGTCTTCCAAATACAGAAAGTGCGGAATTAAAATGGACGCACGAGGAGTCTCATAATTTCAGCGAGACTTCCGGAAACATTGATGTAAATTCGTTCATTAATCTTGTTAAGTTACCGAGATTTGCCGTGGCCATGACGGTGAGCAGCAAGAACTCCAAGATACATATGATGCCATATGTGATCGGTGTTATTGTCAGGAGCGACGAAATGTGTCTTGACGGAATAGGATATTTACTGTACGGTTCGATGCCTTCGCTCGCATTTTTCGCAGCACCCGTGCTCTTGGTAAAATATGGTGCGCAAAGCAAAAAGGCGCAGCAGGCGTATGAGACGAGCACCATGCTGCATCCCATAAGCCGACCTATAAACGCGTGTCTTCTCATGACGTCCCGCTTTCGCGACGTATCGATTTTTGCGTAATCCCCGACGGCTGCTGAATAGTTGCGAAACATATTTTCGGCGTAAATTTGAAAGGAAGACACCTTCACACAACCATTAATCGCGGTACTGATGAGTACTAAGCTGTCTATGTTCTCTGAAGTATTGGTATGACCTCCTGTGATCTCTATCGACAGCATTATCGCCAACGATAACTGTAAGAAATAATACGAACGTATGACTCACTGCAGTCTGTATAGTAGAGCTTATAGAGAAGGCATTACGTGAAACTATGTACCAGAGCCGTAACAGTTATGACGGAACGTATCCTGGCGTACAGGACGTGTTCTTCCAATGGCCAAGTTCCAGTGGGCCACGTTATAATCCTGGAAATAAACAGGCCGTAAGTGGTGTCATCGTTCCACACGATCGCCGACATCCCCTTCGATGCGGACATGGTGTTCGATGGATGTTGACGTCTGCCGTCTATGTCCAAAGACGATTACGCTATCCCCACATTCTATCTAGTGCTACCGGTCTCATTCTTTATGCAACCGAAACTGATCGGTAACCGCCCATCATGCGTGTCTTTTCCATCACATGCGCGCGCTTCCTTCTACCATCCATCTCTCTGACAATGCGGTATGTAATTTTCTACGGAGTCGACTAAATTGCGGGCGGACTTAGATGGGTACTATGTCGCAGTTGATATTGATGTAGCACGACGAAGGGTGTTTCGTCACCCTTAGTGCTTAATGTAGCTTTCCTTGCACGTGTTGTTAGCCGTCGTAGACGAATATTTACGTTGAATGAAATTCGAGAGATAGGAGACTGCTGAAGGATTGAGTGAGTATGACGCGTGGGCACATACGATTTGTGTTTAATGAACTGTTGTAGTTATGACTTTGTTTCCTATACTGTCGCTTTTATTTTTTATCTCAGTGTACGTGCTGCTTCATATCATAGACCTTATATACATGGACCGCGCGTTTCCAATGCTGCCAATGCACGGATAGTGTCCCAAACAGTCTACGACAGACGTATATCTCCATCCTCCATCCTCTGTTTTCCTTTATGTACTGATGGTGGGTGTAATGCGCATGCTCCGCGCAGAATGAAGTATATAAGCCGAAACAACCAATGGGCAAGCTCCGCGGGCAACGCGCATGCGTGAAAGCAAGAGGCCCTTGACCGGTCATAACGTTTGTATATAAGCCGAAACAACGAATATTCAAAATTGAAATGACAAAGGTTATGGCCGGTAATAGCGTTGTCATCGGCCTCTTGCTTTCACGCATGCGCGTTCCCCGCGGTGCTTGCCCATTGATAGTTTCGGCTTATATACATACTTCATTCTGCGCGGATCATGCGCATTACCACGCATCATCAGTAAATAAAGGAAAACAGAGCACCGACAGATATCTCTGTCCTTTAGGTCTCGGAGACATCTCTTGTTTGAAACACGTGGTCCATGTATATAAGGTCTATGCTTTATATATAAATCAATATAGTACTTAATGATGTATAAGAACGCAAGTTTATCGTAAACTAATTTCAAAAAAGAATGAGAAATATTTATTTTTTACTAATTGTTTCTTCGGATAATATTAAATTATAATTACTATGCATCCTACCGTTCGGAAATTAAATAATGTAAAATGAAACAATCCTTTATACGGAATGCTTGTATGCAAGTGTAGGTCGTTTTCTTCAAAGACTATGGAATTGACATACAAATGGTACAAAACGCCTTACACGTGATTGTGTACTGATAAATTTCAGGCGTGAAGCTATATACTTTTAGTAAGTATTCTACTTTAGTAAAACGCGAGTCAGTATTCAGTGTAATTAATGCATCCTTACCAACAATATCAGTGACAGAACTACACGCTACTTGCCATTGCAAATATGTAATGCTTGTCTTCCTATCCGATTGATATGTCCGCTGGCAAATTTATTTTAAAATAATACATATGTCCCAAATTATTGAATTTTTAATCGAATCGTCGGCATTATTGTGCGCCGCATGCAAGAGTTCACCATTCGGCATAGCAAAATGTAGGCTTTCAGGCGTCTATCATGACGCGAAGTACCGACAAATACGAGACGGACGTCTTTAAGATACCCATATAGGTCTCCATGTTAATAGGTATAAACTGAGCGGCCATCAGTTGAACAGGTCGTTGGGCACGCTTCATAACGAATATCACATTTCTGATTAGACTCGGCGGTAGAGTGTACCAGACGGTGCTGTAGATATGCTCACCGACGTCTTCAGCTTGAGTTTTCAGGTAATCCCCTACGTAACAATAGGATAACAACTGCATCAAAAAGGTCAGCAACAGCAACGCGGACTTCCACATCAGGAAAAAGGCACCTGTGTTGAGCGACAGGATACATTGCAGGCCTGAGCAGACATCGCGATTCAATTACTTTTCATGGATACTATTGAATGTACGCTATAAACCAAGGCACTTGCTTGCTGCGCTTAGAATATCGTTCGTTTCGTCGAACACTTTTTGTCCCTGTGAGGAGTTCATTGCTTACCTATGATACAGATGGTGGTGCAGCTCATACAGAGTTGAACTATAAGAGCACCGCTGATCGTCTCGGCGAGAAGTCCGGCTAAGATCACTAGACTGCAGTGTCTTGATGTGAGTTTCCGTAGCGTCTCCCGCGCTTTATCGCTTTCCAGATCACAATCAGCGAGATCCAATTTCAGAAGTTGTATTTGGCCACACACGTGCAGCACGCCGCTAAGGAAGAAGGAGTCACTACCTTTGGGTACGAAACATGAGCAGTATATCAATTTTAGGAATGAAAGAAAAACAGTGCAGGCATGCGGTGGACGTTCGGACAGTCTGAAAATAATTGCGGGAGTTCAAAAATCACGACTGTTACATTACCGAGGTTTGCCGTGGAGCCGATGCCGAGCAGTAGGAACTCGATTACACAAATAATGCCGTATGTGATCGGTGTTATCGTTAAGAGCGACGAAAGGCAGGTCGACGGAACGGGATACATAGTGTAAGGTTCGTCGATCGCGCTCTTGTTCCGCGCTACATCTGCGCTGTTGGTAAAGTACGGTGCACAGAGGAAAATGCCGCTGCAGATGTATGCAGTAGCTACTACGCTGCATGCTATGAGCCGACCCATAAACGCATGTCTCCTCATGACGTCCCGCTTTCGCGACGTATCGATCGCTGCGTAATCCTCGATTGCCGCCGAGTAGTTGCGAACCATATTGTCAGCGTAAATTTGAAAGAAAGACACCTTCACGCATCCGCAAATCAAGCAGTTGATAAGCATCAGGCTGTCTATGTTCTCGGAAGCATCATTGTGGCCTTCCGCGATCTCTATTAATAACATGATCGCGAAGGATGACTGTAAGAAATACGATGATACGAAACGTTCCTCAGGTCAATCGAATATTCCGTACGACGGGCGCGTTGGACAAATTCTTACCAGAGCGGTGACAGTAACGACAGAACGTATCTTGGCGTACAGGACGTGTTCCTCCAATGGCCAAGTTCCAGTGGGCCACATTATAATCCTAGAAATCCACAGGCCGTAAGTGGTGTCATCATTCCACTCGATCGCCGACATCCCCTTCGATGCGGACATGGAGTTCGATGGATGTTGACGTCTGCCGTCTATGTCCAAAGACGATTATGCTATCCCCACATTCTATCTAGTGCTACCAGTCTCATTCTTTATGCAACCGAAACTGATCGGTAACCGCCCATCATGCGTGTCTTTTCCATCACATGCGCGCGCTTCCTTCTTCCTTCTATCTCTCTGACAATTGGGTATGTAATTTTCTATGGAGCCGACTAAATTGCGGGCGGACTTAGATGGGTACTACGTCGCAGTTGATATCGATGCAGCAGGACGAAGGGAGTTTCGTCATCCTTAGTGCTCAATGTAGCTTTCCTTGCACGTGTTGTTAGCCGTCGTAGACGAATATTTACGTTGAATGAAATTCGAGAGATAGGAGACTGCTGAAGGATTGAGTGAGTATGACGTGTGGGCACATACGATTTATGTTTAATGAAATGTTGTAGTTATGACTTTGTTTTCTATACTGTCGCTTTTATTTTTTATCTCAGTGTACGTGCTGTTTTATATATAAATCAATGTACTATTTAATGATGTATGAGAACGCAAGTTTATCATAAACTAATTTCGAAAAAGAATGAGAAATATTTATGTTTTACTAACTGTTTCATCGGATAATAATAAATTATAATTACATGCATCCTATCGTTCGGAAATTAAATAATATAAAATGAAACAATGCTTTGTACGGAATGCTTGTATGCAAGTGTAGGTTGTTTTCTTCAAATTCTGTGGAATTGACATACAAATGGTACAAAACGCCTTACATGTGATTGTGTACTGATAAATTTCAGGCGTGAAGCTATATACTTTTAGTAAGTATTCTACTTTACTAAAATGCGAGTGAGTATTCAGTGTAATTAATGCGTCCTTACCAACAATATCAGTGACAGATCAAACTCCCCTGCCCGTATATACTTCTCAGTTGATCTAATCGTAAGTGAACTACACGCTACTTGGAATTGCACGTATGTAATGCTCGTATTTCTATCCGATTGATCTGTCCGCCGGCAAATTTATTTTAAAATAATACATATGTCACAAATTATGGAATTTTTAATTGAATCGTCGGCATTATTGTGCGCCGCATGTAAGAGTTCACCATTCGGCATAGCAAAATGTAGGCTTTCATGCGTCTACCATGACGCGAAGTACCGACAAATACGAGGCGGACGTCTTTAAGATACCCATACAGGTCTCCATGTTAATAGGCATAAACTGAGCGGCCGTCAATTGAACAGGTCGTTGGGCACGCTTCATAACGAATACCACATTTCTGATTAGACTCGGCGGTAGAGTGTACCAGACGGTGCTGTAGATATGCTCACCGACGTCTTCAGCTTGCGTTTTCAGGTATTCCCCTACGTAACAATAGGATAACAACTGCATCAAAAAGGCCAGCAACACCAACGCGGACTTCCACATCAGGAAAAAGGCACCTGTGTTGAGCGACAGGATACATTGCAGGCCTGAGCAGACATCGCGATTCAATTACTTTTTATGGATACTATTGAATGTACGCTATAAACCGAGGCACTTGCTTGCTATGCTTAGAATATCGTTCGTTTCGTCGAACACTTTTTGTCCCTGTGAGGAGTTCATTGCTTACCTAGGATACAGATGGTGATGCAGCTGATACAGAGTTGAACTATAAGAGCAGCGCTGATCGTCTCGGCGAGAAGTCCGGCTAAGATCACTAGACTGCAGTGTCTTGATGTGAGCTTCCGTAGGGTCTCCCGCGCTTTATCGCTTTCCAGATCACAATCAGCGAGATCCAATTTCAGAAGTTGTATTTGGCCACACACGTGCAGCACGCCGCTAAGGAAGAAGGTGTCACTGCCTTTGGGTATGAAACATGAGTAGTATATCAATTTTAGAAATGAAAGAAAAACAGTGCAGGCATGCGGTGGACGTTCGGACAGTCTGAAAATAATTGCGGGAGTTCAGAAATCACGACTGCTACATTACCGACGTTTGCTGTGCAGGCGACGCCGAGCAGTAGGAACTCGATTACACAAATAATGCCGTATGTGATCGGTGTTATCGTTAAGAGCGACGAAAGGCAGGTCGACGGAACGGGATACATAGTGTAAGGTTCGTCGATCACGCTCATGTTCAGCGCTACATCTGCGCTGTTGGTAAAGTACGGTGCACAGAGGAAAATGCCGGCACAGATGTATGCGATAGCTATTACGCTGCATCCTATGAGCCGACCCATAAACGCATGTCTCCTCATGACGTCTCGCTTTCGTGACGTATCGATCGCTGCGTAATCCTCGATTGCCGCCGAGTAGTTGCGAAGCATATTGTCAGCGTAAATTTGAAAGAAAGACACCTTCACGCATCCGCAAATGCTGCAGTTGATAAGCATCAGGCTGTCTATGTTCTCGTCAGCATCATTGTGGCCTTCCGCGACCTCTATTAATAACATGATCGCGAAGGATGACTGTAAGAAATACGATGATACGAAACGTTTCTCAGGTCAATCGCATATTCCGTACGACGGGCGCGTTGGACAAATTCTTACCAGAGCGGTGACAGTAACGACAGAACGTATCTTGGCGTACAGAACGTGTTCCTCCAATGGCCAAGTTCCGGTGGGCCACGTTATAATCCTAGAAATCCACAGGCCGTAAGTGGTGTCATCGTTCCACTCGATCTTCGACATCCTCCTTGATGTGGACAGGAAGTTTCACAGGTGATGACGATGATGCCCGTCTGTTGTCTACGTTCATCTACGATTACGCGATCAATAGCTTGGACATGGTAGCTACCATTAGTCTTATTCCTAATGCATCCGAAACTCACCCGTAACCGTCCATCACGCTTATTTTCCCTGGCGAGCGTACTTTTTCCTGACAATGTAAGAACCCATTTTGTATGCAGCCGAATACCAAAGTTGGGAGCGAGGGTGGAAGGGTGGAAGGGTGGTGTGCGGCAGTCGACGGCGAGGCACTTGGAGGAAGGGACTTTTGAGATCTCGTCCCTGTACTGTGCTCGTTGCTACTGGTCGTAGATGACGTGTCCGATTAACGAAAATCGAAGGTAAATGAGGAGGATCAGTGATCGCGTAAGTACGACGTTTTTTTTTTATGGGTGTTTACAATTACCTTGATTATGTTACGTCCTGCGTCCTCCGCTCGCTTTTTCTATAACTATATTCTCGCAACGGGCTCATCGCACCGCGTATCTTCCTAATTAGCCGTAAGCCGCGCATAAACGAAACAAGAGCCGGCGCACCGCGCCACCGAAATTCCTTCACGTAACGGACGTAATCCGCGCCGTGCGAAGGAATTACATAACAACCGCGCACAATAGTGATGTAAGTAGAAACATAAGAATACTGACGCCGAATCAGCTCACAGGCCAACCCCAAAGATCGATTAGCGATCCGCGGCAACACATAGTTCTGAGAACGCCAACGCCAAAACGGAAGCTAGGGTACCAGTTCCACGAAGGACCTGGCGACCCTCAGCAAAACCCACTACTTAAATAGGCCACAGAGCAAGCGATTCCTTAATTACAATTCTCAGTTCCATAGCTAACGTCAAGCTCAGGTCCGGCACCAAGTGACCTCAATTTAGTTTCAGCAACTCGTTCATCTAAGTTCTTCGTTATCAGGCTCTTCAGCCAACCAAGCTCGGCCACGATCCATGTAAATTCGGCAACTCATAAACCAGCGTTCGACCACGATCATTCAAAGGTTGTTCCGACTTCAAACGCGCAGCGAGCAGTGTTAATTATTGGGCGAGCAACTGTAAACCAGCTAAGTGTACTTCGAGATAAAGCATCCAATCTACTTCCACCATCTGAACATTATTTAATTCACACGACCGTGTCCTTCCTGCACGTCAACACCAAACACCACCACCTCTACCTCTAACCCAGGGACCCCAGTGACCGTCGAGCTACCTGCGAGTGTGGACGCCTTCCCGGCATCGTCCGCGGCAGCTCCCGCACTGCACCAGGATCGAGCCCTCTGAACGGGGCGACTAGCAGCGAGGTAGCTTGAAAGCCTCTCTGGCTTTCTGCACCCCGCGCTTACTGCCCTGACGACCGCTCTCCCGGGCATGGGAAAACCTTCGGGATCGGCAATCCACAACCACACACACTCCCACACATCCGGACACCTCCTTCTTACATTCTTCGATACGTCAGTGAGCCGCTCCACTGACGGATCAATCAATTTTCGGTGCGATCACTCCTTCCGTCCGTCCTCGATCCCCGGTATACCCGGTGAAGGCAGGGTGCCAAAAACGAGGACGTAATAATTACAAGAATATATTTTATTATAGTTTATGATTTCCATCGTTTACATTTTTTTCGTATTGATTTTCATGTTTGAGTACCTTTGTGCGAGGTTTGAATGGCTTTGATATGTTCTATCGTAATTTTGCAAGAAATTGTTTATCAGTACGTCACAGAGAAGATATGAAATTCGTATGCAATTTATTCTTACTGTATTGTGGTTTACTATCGTTCGATGTATACGTTTATTCGTTCGTGCGAATGTATCAATTAGTGTATATTGGTGAACAAAATATAGTGAATAATACTTTTGCAATAATCTTCTTCTATGCCCGTGCTTTCTTTAGAACTAATGTTTTCTTTTCCCACTTCGTCCAACGTATTATTCAGCACTGTCATTCACACACAATCGTCCGCATACATGCACCACATGGCCTTGCCGTTGCTGGGTCAACTAAGACCAAATAAGTCTCTCCGCCATTACACATATAGTTCAATATTCTCATTATTGTCGTTCACTTGTCAATCATTACTTGTAAACCGGAGAAGTATGACGCGGACGCTTTCAGAATGTTCTTAAAGTTGTAACCGTCCAAAATCTGACGTTACATACGTCCACCGATTTCGCGCCGTAGCATACGCGCGTCGCGGGTCAAGCGTGGTATGAGCACGAGCGTCGTGTCAGATGTAAAAATACACGGACACAGGACAGACATAGTTACCGACACCGGGCAATAGATGCCTCCTTTTCTCGGCAGAGCAATTATGCGTACCTGTGAATATATGGTGCACGGCGGCACAAGGAAAATGTTCATATTGTTTGGGAATGCCGCGACGCCGACCAATCATCGTCGCGACATCCTCAAGGCGGCCTGAGGGCCGAGTCACAAGCGGTATTCATGCGAGCGCGCCTTTAACGCGCGCGGCACGCGGGCGGCGTTCCCGCCGAATCGGTCGGCCATTATCGTCTCAGCAGTTAACGAGAACGCACGAGAACTTTCGCAATCACGGTTATTCTAGCTTATCTCAGACATTGTTACATTGGATCGACTCGCAATATCACGGACTTGCACACACAAATCCCGGACCAAGTGCCGAGAAATCTCAAGGTACATCAACACCGACGACACAGGCTCTGTACGCGGCGCGAATCGTGCACGTGCACCCGCAACAGGTACTAATCATTGTAAGGCGGATACAATTCATACAATTGACTATCTCGCTCAATATGACTGTTACTTTCACTACCGTAGAGCACCTGTGACCGGTATTTTTACTGATAATAAAGACTCTGTTAAACGGACATTGTAGACCAAGTGGAAACATAACCTCTCCACCGCCAATAGATCTTCTCATTTCCCCCCTTTCCTCTTTCCTTTCATTCCCTCTCATTTCCTCAAACCGGGAATCGCGAGATTCTCCAACACAAATCCTGAGGCAAAAGTTGGAGCACGCATAATTGCTGTCGCCCTTATCATCAAACGCACTACGTCGTACCGCCTGACACCATATATTCGGATACAACAAGTGTATAAGTTGAGTCTGTGAACCTATTTGGACGCCATTTGGAGAATTTGCGACTGTGCGCTCTCCTTCTCTCAATTTGCTCACGACGCCGAAGTCTGCAAGTGTGTCACTGCCCCGTCAAACTCACTTGCCACTGGAAACGCGTGATAAGACAAATCTTGTATAGAAGCATCGCCGATATAACGTTAAATTCTCCCGTTCTTTCAAGCTCGCGTACTTTCTTTCCGACACAGAGTGTACCCGCCTAGTAGTAAGAGCGTCGCGTTTCTGCCAGGATAGTTTCACAAAATCTTAGAGTATAATAATAAAAAAGGAATAGAAGAAGAGAATCAAATAAAATAGGTTTAGCTCCATAGAATTGGAAGTGGCTAGATTGACTCCCGCCCAGCTTCGCGCTCCCACAGAACAGTATCGTGTGCCGTTCTTCCAATTCTACTGCGTAAACCTGTAAGGTGGCGGATGCATCCTACGGCTGGCAAACGCCCCCACCAAGGATACTCCTAGCCTCCCTTGCAGGCAGTTTTGTATATAGTAAAAGTAGTACAGGATATCTGTGGTGCGATAGACCCATCGCCCGGCCAGCCTACGGACCTCCCGCCGTAAGTCGATTTCATAACTGCAGAGTTCCTGTAAACGAATGTTGAATATTTGCATTAGAGTCAAGCCATTTGTAAAAGCCTGAGTCCGAACACAATCTTAGAACAGGACAGGGGATAACTTCCGGCAGACAGATTTGACGCACGGCCCATGCACTACGGTGTCCCCCGCCTGACGATCTCAGTCTTCGCCCAAGTGTTCCCTGGTCTAGAAGCCGAATGATATTGAACAAGTTCGTATAGATAACATGCATAGGTTTGTATCTGTCTTGGGTAGCGCTATATTATAGTCACTTATTGTTAGCTAAGACTGTAGAGTCACCGCCGCTTTAACATACGACGCTCCGTACTATTTCTGTATATATTTTTCACGTACAATATATTTACATCCGTGTGCAATTTAACACCCGTGTCAGTCTCTACTCGCCTCGTGGTCGAATCCACCGACACCATCTGTGTCGATTCCAGAGGAGCAGAACTCATGTAACCGCTGCTTTTCTGACGCATTTCTGTACCATCATTTCCCTACAAGGTACGGTGTGGCCCTCAGGGATACGCTCTCTATAAGAGACAACTCCGTCAATCCGACACAGCCTTGTAGGAGAATTTTGCAATATCGTATGGTCGTCCGACACCAGACGAAATACGATCACATTTTCATCGTCAACAAGGCGGGGAAAAGTTCGTGTGCACATTAGCGCTCAACACGCGGCGCGAGAAACACCCGAACAAAAATACGGTTACAAACTGTGACACACAAATCTTACGGAACCCCTTACTCGTCATTGCGTACTTACGAGTTCCAACGTTGCTTGGCAAAATAAGGTTTAAAATTTGGCTTCTTATTTGACTATTACTTTCGTTGACAAACATGATTTAGAGTGATGTATCGTAAATAATTGTGGTATCGGTCGGGTACAGCAGTGCGGGGGGTCAGTTGCGCCCGAAGTACCGACGCGGCTGTGTCGGCTGACCGTCGCACAGTGGGGTATTTGCTCCGAATAGCAGGAAAAAACTATTTCTTTGGTTTTTTCAAATAAAATTGATGCAAAGTGCCATATTACGATATAATAAGTATATTACACTAATTTTGTGAAAAAAAAAACAATATTAAATGTAAATATTTAAATAACTTTTTGTTAATGATACTCATTTGAAAGTTTAATCTGACTGCATATGTATCATTTGAAAGTAGAAATGGAACATTGAATTCATATCACGATACCGTAATACTTTCGTACGCGAGACTACACGGTGCGGAGTATTTCTCAGAACTGGAAAATAATTCAATAGAAATAAGCCGCATAAAATCATCTTTGCTTAACATTTACATTAAAATTTCACAAAAGACCGCTGGGCACGCAGCAGTTACGTAAACATTCGGTTTTATGCCCCGTGCAGAACGTATTAGTGACACAAGTTACAAAACTTAAAATTCACTATATGTAACAAAAATGCTTATAAATATTGTAACCGCAAAAAGACGCAGCCAATTTATGTTCTATTAAAAACTTCAAGCCTTTCTCTAAAAAATGACACTAGACACAACTTGTACCCCGATATAGAACTATAACAAAATCACTATTGAAAAGTTTGATTCATAAGAAATTCTTCTGAATTATACACTATTTTCACAGGGTCTATAAATACTTTATGTTGGAGATTGAAGTACATTCCTTGCTAATAAGATCCCATAACCAGACACAATAAAAATCTTTCTTAAATACTTCACACAGCGCTAATAATCTTGTCGCGTTCGAGAGAGTGTTAGTAAGCGGTACGTTTGCAATAGCAAGCGTCAACTTTCGACTTACCGTACGGCTGTAAGCCGTAAAACGCTCTATATGTAATTATATTATCAGCCAACATTCCCTAACTATTCAGCCACCCCCTCCAACAAGAATTTTGACGCTAGGACAAAATTGACAAAATCGACTATTTTCCTGCTAATCGGAGCAAATACCCCACTGTGCGTCGCTAGGCGCCGATTCGCTTTTGAGTTTTACGGAAAGGTGTGGATATGCGTATGTGACTGTGTGAAAGAGAGGAGAGCGAAGCCGGCAGGCGGGGAGTCAGTTCTTCCGCCACCTGGGATGAATGCGCATTGATTTGTACTTACCATCTATCAATAAACTTTATTATTTTTAACTGATCCCATATAATTTAACAAGCAATCAATTGTTTATCATCATTGTGAGGCATAGGTGAGTCCACTATTCGATAAAGCCAAATGCATGGTCTTATGTGTCCAACATAATGCGGAGTACGGATAAATATGAAACGGATGTCTTCAAGATGCTCATATAGGTCTGCATGTTAAGAGATATAAACCGAGCGGCTGTCAGTTGGACGGGTTGCTGAGCACGCATAATAATGAATACCAGGTTCCTGAATAGATTCGCGGGTAGGGAGTACCATTCTGAGCTATAAACGTAAACTCCAATGTCTTCAGTTTGGGTTTTTAGGTAATCCCCAACGTAACTATAACACCATAGTTGCAACAATAAGGTCAGAAGCACCGAGATGGACTTCCACAGCATGAAAGTGGCACCTGACCTTAGCGAGAGAATGCATTCAAGACCTAAACAGACATCGCAATTTATTTCGTTTCAACAAACACCGTTCAAATGTACTATGTACATGTTTAAATGCCCGGGTGTAGTGCTTGCGATTTTATTAATTCCGTGGGAAAGTGTTTGTCATTGTATAACTGGTTGTCTACCTATGACACAGATGGCCACGCAACTGATGCCGAGTTGCACGAATAGAGCAGCACTGATTGTCTCGACGAGAAGTCGGGCTAAGATCAACAGATTGCGGTGTCTTGACGTAAGCGTTCGCAGTGTTTCCTCTGCCTTTTCGGTTTCTAAATGACAATCAGCGAGTTCCAGTTTCAGAAGCTGTATTTGACCACATACGTGCAGCAAACTGCTGAGAAAAAAGGAGTCGCTGCCTTCGTGTATGAAACATAAATAATATTTAATTCTTCTAAATAGAGAAAGTGCGAAATTAAAATGGACGCACGAGGAGTCTCATCATTTCAGCGAGACTTCTGGAAACATTGATGTTAATTCGTTCATTAATCTTGTTAACTTACCGAGATTTGCCGTAGACATGACGGTGAGCAGCAAGAACTCCGTGATACATATGATGCCATATGTGATCGGTGTTATCGTCAGGAGCGACGAAATGCGTGTAGACGGAATAGGATATTTATTGTACGGTTCGATGCCTTCGCTCGCATTTTTCGCGGCACCCGTGCTCTTGGTAAAATATGGTGCACAAAAAAAAAAGGTGCTGCAGGCGTATGCGACAAGCACCATGCTGCACCCTATAAGCCGACCCATAAACGCGTGTCTTCTCATGACGTCCCGCTTTCGCGACGTATCGATTGTTGCGTAATCCCCGACGGCTGCTGAATAGTTGCGAAACATATTTGCGGCGTAAATTTGAAAGGAAGACACTTTCACACAACCATTAATCGCGCTACTGATGAGTACTAAGCTGTATATATTCTCTGAAGTACTGGCATGACCTCCTGTGATCTCTATCAACAGCATTATCGCCAACGATGACTGTAAAAAATAATACGAACATATGACTCACTGCGGTCTGTATAGTAGAGCTTATAGAGAAGGCATTACGTGAAACTATGTACAAGAGTTGTAACAGTTATGACGGAACGTATCCTGGCGTACAGAACGTGTTCTTCCAATGGCCAAGTTCCAGTCGGCCACGTTATAATCCTGGAAATAAACAGGCCGTAAGTGGTGTCATCGTTCCATACGATCGCCGACATCCCCTTCGATGTGGACATGGAGTTCGATGGATGTTGACGTCTGCCGTCTATGTCCAACGACGATTACGCTATCCCCACATTCTATCTAGTGCTACCAGTCTCATTCTTTATGCAACCGAAACTGATCGGTAACCGCCCATCAGGCGTGTCTTTTCCATCGCATGCGCGCGCTTCCTTCTTCCTTCTATCTCTCTGACAATTCCGTATGTAATTTTCTATGGAGCCGACTAAATTGCGGGCGGACTTAGATGGGTACTACGTCGCAGTTGATATCGATGCAGCAGGACGAAGGGAGTTTCGTCATCCTTAGTGCTCAATGTAGCTTTCCTTGCACGTGTTGTTAGCCGTCGTAGACGAATATTTACGTTGAATGAAATTCGAGAGATAGGAGACTGCTGAAGGATTGAGTGAGTATGACGTGTGGGCACATACGATTTGTGTTTAATGAACTGTTGTAGTTATGACTTTGTTTCCTATACTGTCGCTTTTATTTTTTATCTCAGTGTACGTGCTGCTTTATATATAAATCAATGTAATACTTAATGATGTATGAGAACGCAAGTTTATCATAAACTAATTTCGAAAAAGAATGAGAAATATGTATTTGTTACTAATTGTTTCTTCGGATAATATTAAATTATTATTACTATGCACAGTGCCGTAACTTGGCAGGTGCAACAGGTGCACTCGCACAGGGCCCACTTGGAAGGGGGGCCCAAAATGCTGTTTACAGGAAATGATATTTACAAATTTTTAACTTTTCCACCTTTCTACTGCGCGGTTTGACGATTCAATTTTGCCTTACTCAGACTCTAGATCAAAATCTAAATAATAGTTAGTTTTACGTCACTCTTCGTCTATTTTTAACCCTTCCTGTGTCTATTGCTTCGTGCGAGAGAAGTTTTAGCAAATTAAAATTAATAAAAAATTATTTAAAATCAACTATCGGACAAGAACGGTTATCCAATCTATCTATTATTTCCATAGAATTTGACATTGTTAAAAACATAAATTATGATGATGTGATTAATGAATTTACCGAAATGAAAGCCAGAAAAGTGTTAATAAAATAAATCTTATTAAATCTATTGTAATGTATTTGTTTTATTATTTTCCTAAATGTAATTAATTAAGGGGTCTAAGTGCACATTTTTGCACAGGGCACAGGAATGGCTAGTTACGGCACTGACTATGCATCCTACCGTTCGGAAATTAAATAATGTAAAATGAAACAATCCTTTATACGGAATGCTTGTATGCAAGTGCAGGTCGTTTTCTTCAAAGACTATGGAATTGACATACAAATGGTACAAAACGCCTTACACGTGATTGTGTACTGATAAATTTCAGGCGTGAAGCTATATACTTTTAGTAAGTATTCAGTGTAATTAATGCATCCTTACCGACAATAATAGTGGCAGAACTACGCGCTACTTGGCATTGCACGTATGTAATGCTCGTCTTCGTATCCGATTGATCTGTCCGCCGGCAAAAGTATTTTAAAATAATACATATGTCACAAATTATGGAATTATTAATCGAATCGTCGGCATTATTGTGCGCCGCATGTAAGAGTTCACCATTCGGCATAGCAAAATGTAGGCTTTCATGCGTCTAGCATGACGCGAAGTACCGACAAATACGAGGCGGACGTCTTTAAGATACCCATATAGGTCTCCATGTTAATAGGTATAAACTGAGCGGCCGTCAATTGCACAGGTCGTTGGGCACGCTTCATAACGAATACCACATTTCTGATTAGACTCGGCGGTAGAGTGTACCAGACGGTGCTGTAGATATGCTCACCGACGTCTTCAGCTTGCGTTTTCAGGTAATCCCCTACGTAACAATAGGATAACAACTGCATCAAAAAGGCCAGCAACGCCAACGCGGACTTCCACATCACGAAAAAGGCACCTGTGTTGAGCGACAGGATACATTGCAGGCCTGAGCAGACATCGCGATTCAATTACTTTTAATGGATACTATTGAATGTACGCTATAATCCGAGGCACTTGCTTGCTACGCTTAGAATATCGTTCGTTTCGTCGAACACTTTTTGTTCCTGTGAGGAGTTCATTGCTTACCTACGATACAGATGGTGGTGCAACTGATACAGAGTTGAACTATAAGAGCAGCGCTGATCGTCTCGGCGAGAAGTCCAGCTAAGATCACTAGACTGCAGTGTCTTGATGTGAGCTTCCGTAGCGTCTCCCGCGCTTTATCGCTTTCCAGATCACAATCAGCGAGATCCAATTTCAGAAGTTGTATTTGGCCACACACGTGCAGCACGCCGCTAAGGAAGAGGCAGTCACTGCCTTTGGGTATGAAACATGAGTAGTATATAAATTTTAGAAATGAAAGAAAAACAGTGCAGGCATGCGGTGGACGTTCGGACAGTCTGAAAATAATTGTGGGAGTTCAGAAATCACGACTGTTACATTACCGACGTTTGCCGTGGAGCCGACGCCGAGCAGTAGGAACTCGATTACACAAATAATGCCGTATGTGATCGGTGTTATCGTTAAGAGCGACGAAAGGCAGGTCGACGGAACGGGATACATAGTGTAACGTTCGTCGATCGCGCTCATGTTCCGCGCTACATCTGCGCTGTTGGTAAAGTACGGTGCACAGAGGAAAATGCCGGCACAGATGTATGCGATAGCTATTACGCTGCATCCTATGAGCCGACCGATAAACGCATGTCTCCTCATGACATCCCGCTTTCGCGACGTATCGATCGCTGCGTAATCCTCGATTGCCGCCGAGTAGTTGCGAAGCATATTGTCAGCGTAAATTTGAAAGAAAGACACCTTCACGCATCCGCAAATGAAGCAGTTGATAAACATCAGGCTGTCTATGTTCTCGGCAGCATCATTGTGGCCTTCCGCGATCTCTATTAATAACATGATCGCGAAGGATGACTGTAAGAAATACGATGATACGAAACGTTCCTCAGGTCAATCGAATATTCCGTACGACGGGTGCGTTGGACAAATTCTTACCAGAGCGGTGACAGTAACGACAGAACGTATCCTGGCGTACAGGACGTGTTCCTCCAACGGCCAAGTTCCAGTGGGCCACGTCATAATCCTAAAAATCCACAGGCCGTAAGTGGTGTCATCGTTCCACTCGATCTTCGACATCCTCCTTGATGCGCATAGGAAGTTTCACAGGTAATGACGATGATGCCAGTCTGTTGTCTACGTTCATCTACGATTACGCGATCAATAGCTTGGACATGGTAGCTACCATTAGTCTTATTCCTAATGCATCCGAAACTCACCCGTAACCGTCCATCACGCTTGTTTTCCCTGGCGAGCGTACTTTTTCCTGACAATGTAAGAAGCCATTTTGTATGCAGCCGACTACCAAAGTTGCGAGCGAGGGTGGAAGGGTGGTGTGCAGCAGTCGACGTCGAGGCACTTGGAGGAAGGGACATTTGAGATCTCGTTCCTGTACTGTGCTCGTTGCTACTGGTCGTAGATGACGTGTCCGATTAACGAAAGTCGAAGGTGAAAGAGGAGCATGAGTGATCGCGTAAGTACGACGTTTTTTTTTTATGGGTGTTTACATTTACCTTGTGTAGGATCCATGACTATATATCCGGGTCGATCCGCGGCAGTGATCGTTCCGCCTTAAGGATTGCCCCTTCCCGATAGCGAGGTTAGCGCGCGGATATAAGAAATCAATTGCGATCGGGCGGGCGCGGTGACGAGAGCTCAACGAAAGCAACGGGAGCGCGAGGTTCACTGGAACGCGGAGAGTGCGAGTGTGCGAGGCGAAGAACGGCCTAATGTGGGCATGCGAGTGACCAGCGTTTGTATAGGGGAAATACCTAATCCTGTGAGTAGAAGAATTAAAGAAGCGGCGTTTGTGCCAGTGTCCAAAACCGAGATATCCAACGGAGTGTGAGACTGTTTTGAGTAGATCCCTGCCCGGCCTCCTACAGTGTAAATCTCAGAAGTGGGATCGGAACAATCGTCGCGTAAGAAAATTAACGGGTAAATGAATTTAAGGCAAAAGGAATACATATTTCTCGGTCGCCTGAACGGGTCGTCGGCGCGGTTGTTTGGGTCAAACGGGAGCAGTAGCATACGTAACGGATTAACGCGAGGTGCTAACTTAAAGTTCCGAAGACGTGTCGCCGCGCGATCGGGCGAAACGGAGAGCGACAACTAATTATAAAAATGAACCCGAACGTTTTTCGCGTCGCACAATTGAAGCCGGCGCTCGAAAGTTTGGGGCTCTCGACGTCGGGGAACAAAGCGGATTTGCTCCAACGGCTGCAAGAGGCTGACCCTTCTGGAACCTGGATGGCCATCGCCGCGAACGCGTCCTTGCTCTCGGAGGGAGAAGTAACGGCGGGCGGATTCGATCGGCCCGAAACTCGTTCGGCGACTCACTTTGTAACCGTCCAATTCGGAGCGTTACATCACTGCGTTACATACGGCACTATGTTTCTCGCAAGCACACTACGCGGCACGCCCGGGTCAAGCGTGTGTACGAGCACGAGCGTCGTGTCGTACGTAAACACATACGTACGCATGAGAGGCCTAGTTACCGACCCCGGCAATAGATGCCTCCTTTTCTCGTAAGAGCATTTCGGCGCTGTTAAGAATATATAGTGCCCGGCGCAAACGGCAAATCGTTCTTATCCTGAGCAGTGATAGCAGATCTGGCCCGAAAGCTCCGTTGGAGTTTTTTGGGTGGGGGAAACCTCGGCAAGTGTGCGTGCTCGTCGCACACGCAAATTGTGTATATATTCTAACAGTTCTCAGCAAGTCCCATCACATTGATTTGAAACGTTTTTCTTACTTCGCACGTTTAGTTTAAGAACGCTCTCCCCATATCGTGAAAGAAAAAGTTGTTCGGTTGAATAAGGCAATTCACTGTTCATACTGTAATCCATATGTACGTCCATTATCGCATTCTGCCCACGAAATGTCGCAACGTGCGTATTGTCAAAGAAGGCATGATAAAACAGGACAATAATAACTAAATCCCTGTGAATTGAAAACCGAAACTTTCATTGTGCCGCTCCCGACCGACCGCGGGTCGCGGTTGGACTAATTGAAATATCTGAAAAGTCTAACCATTCTTAGCACGTATTTCACGTACGTACTAGAAATGATTCCCCCGGAACTGTAACCGACTTTTCCAATGTCATTTATTCATCATTATGTACGATATGTATTACATTTAAATGCACATGTACAGGGTGCAGAGGTTGTGATAGTCAGGTTTGTTCCTGTAAACGGTAAGTATTACACAAAATTATAGAGGAAAGGGTTCGATGGGATTGAATATCTCCGTCGTTCAAAGTGGACAGAGGTATTGCCGCACGCTGTATGATTATCATAAAATGTGGTACAATAGGGCTATAGGCGACGGTCCACGTTAAAAAACCGAACGCCCTAGTCGTGGCACCTCATGGGTGGCGTGGAAGTCCACATATCTTAAATTTTATAAACAAAAACCTTATATACGCATTTGCATTTGTCGGGTGCAGCGTTGCACTTTCGAATTGAAGGAAGTCTCGTAGAATATAGATATTACGAACCCATCGAACCCTTCCCTCTATAATTTTGTGTAATACTTATCGTTTACAGGAACAAAGCTGACTATCACAACCTGTGCACCCTGTACATGTGCATTTAAATGTAATACATATCGTACATAATGATGAATAAATGACATTGGAAAGTCGGTTACAGTTCCGGGGGAATCATTTCTAGTACGTACGTGAAATACGTGCTAAGAATGGTTAGACTTTTCACATATTTCAATTAGTCGAACCGCGACCCGCGGTCGGTCGGGAGCGGCACAATGAAAGTTTCGGTTTTCAATTCACAGGGATTTTGTTATTATTCTCGTGTTTTATCATGCCTTCTTTGACAATACGCACGTTGCGACATTTCGTGGGCAGAATGCGACAATGGACGTACATATGGATTACAGTATGAACAGTGAATTGCCTTATTCAACCGAACAACTTTTTCTTTCACGATATGGGGAGAGCGTTCTTAAACTAAACGTGCGAAGTAAGAAAAACGTTTCAAATCAATGTGATGGGACTTGCTGAGAACTGTTAGAATATATACACAATTTGATCACCTTCTATTTAGAAAAGAAATCATGCAGAACAACTCATAAAAACATTCGCACCGTCGTCGCGTCGTGTCAAGCATATTCTTCCTGACGTACGCTGTCGTGTGTTAAAATCGCGTGTTAGTACGATCCCTCAGAACGTTCTAGTGCAAGAAGTGCTCCTATTTTACTTGTTTCACGGTTAATGCATAATACGCAATAATTGACATTTATTATATACTTTCTTATTTATTACTACCATAGAAAGATTAATGTTACTGAAACCAAAATTTATGAAATATATATTTTGCCCATATCTATTATAAACCAATACGGCACATCTATTCCGCTGACAAAATATTAAAAACTATCCGTAGTAAGTAATAAAATAATTTTAAATGAATATCGTTTGTTGCCGTGTGATGAATAATTAAAAAAACAATTTATTCTGTGAAAAAAAATTGAACCATGGCTAGGCGCGAACCGACGAAAAAAAATCACGTCGCCGAGCGACGATGAGTACGACGAGTCAATCCCAAACTCTCCACGATTTCACTTTTCTCTGGATCGCGCTCTGCTCACGGCGGTGGTGCCCGATTTGCCTTCCGGCTGAAAAACGCAATGGTACGTGCGATGCCTTATGCGAAATCTGGCACCACTGTCACCGGCCTGTGTGCGGAACGAAGACGCGACGCCGCGACTGCATGTCGAACAAAGACGCAACGCGCGTTGCTGGTTGAAAGGGGACGCAGCATAGTTCCGTCCTTCTCTCAAAGCCGAGCGCGATTCGGCGAGAAACGGCGCGCGCAGCTCTCACGAACAAGCATGCACACTTGCCGAGGTTTTCCCCACCCAAAAAACTCCAATGGAGTTTTCGGGCCAGATCTGCTATCACTGATCCTGAGCATTATTAAGAGCAGGCGAAATCGCTGCCTTTACCTACACGCACAACGCCGTACCGCCGGACATTATATATACGGAAACAGTCAGTTATAAGTCGAGATAGTGAATTGTAAAACGCCGTAAACTGAATCCACGAAGAAGCGCTCTCCTTCTATCAAATATTGTACACGTCGCGGAAGTCTGCTCCAGTCACTGCCCCGTCAAACTGCTTGCCACTAAAAGCGCGTGATAAAACAATTCATATAGAAGCATCGCAATTATACCGTGCATTCACCAGCGTATATTCGTACTCGCGTACTCATATCCGATATAATAATTGTACCCGCCGTTGTAAGAGCGTCGCGTCCACAAGCCAGGGTAGTTCCACTATAAGAATCAGAAAGAATAAAAAAGAATAAAGAAGGAGAATAAAAAGAATAAGACGTAGGAGAATAAAAAAGAATAGAATTAGCTCCAGAGAAGTTGAAGTGGCTAGACTGACTCCCGGCCAGCTTCGCGCTCCCGCAGAACACTGTCGTGTGCCGTTCTTCCAACTTCTCTGTGTATCCCTGTAAGCAGGCGGACGTATCCGGCGGCCTGGCAACTGCCCCCCAAAGGATACTCCTAGCCTTCCTTGCAGGCAGTTTGCATACTAGTAAAAGAGTAATACAGGATATCGGTGGTGCGATAGACGGACTGTACGGCCAGCTACGCGCTCCCCTCATATGTCGATTTCATAACTGCCGAATTCCTGTAGACGCATTGAATATCTTGCAGTAGAGTCATTAGATTAAGAAACGCCTGAGTCCGAACACATTATAGAAACAGGACACGGAATAGCCATTGGCAGACGGATAACAAGCTCGGCCCATGCACTTCGGTGTCCCCCGCCTGACGATCCTAGTCTTCGCCAAGGTGTTTCCTGGTCTAGAAGCACATGCAAATTGTAACGTTCGTATAGATAACAGGCGTTAGTCGTGTCTATCCTGGCAATACATAAATTAAGCGTATAATACGTAATAGCCATAGCCGCATAACACCGACGCGTGACACGATTTCTTTTGTACATATTTTTCACAAGAATATAATATTTGCTGTGTGTGTATTAAATCTTTCGTTTGTCTCGATTCGCCCAGTGCACGAACCAATCGACACATCCTGTGTCGATTATCGGAGAATAGAAAACAAATCCGCTGTTCTCCTACGACGCTGCATAGTGCGGGGTGACCCTCAGGGACACGTTCCTATACGGGACGAGTTCGTCACCGCAAATAACACTGTGTAGCGTAATTTTTGACACGTATCCGGTCTATACCGAGACGGGTTACGAAAGGCTTTTTCACGGCAAACCCGCCGGGAACGAGTCCGGTACAATTCAGGGCTAAACATCGCCCAGTCAGAAAAATTACGGTTACAACTTTATGTCGACCAACCACGTTGGCGCGCAGCAAAGGCCAGAGGAATTAGACTCGCGTCACCTGCCCTTCTCAACACCGACTCCGACCGGCGGGACTTCGCACGACGCCATTGTGAGGCTCATGGAGCACATGTCTACCGGGCATGTAACATTCAGCAAGCTGAGACTCGCGTTCCGTCACTGTGAATTCCTGTGTGCAACATCCGCCAAGCTGACTCCTTTAGTCGAGGAAGCACTACGTAGAATAAGCGCGGCGTTCCTCAAGATAATTCCAAAAGAGTAGAAAGTAAGACATATAAATTAGATCCACGGAGGAATAAGGTGCCTGACCAAGACACTCGACCGGTACTTAACTGTACCCCTTGCTGTCCGTCTTCGGCCTACCCGACTCCTCGCAGTGCGTTACCCTTCTAGTGGACGATCTGCTGTCACTGCCGGCTTTGCGTGAAACCAAGCCCCCTTTGGCAGGGACTTAGCCCACTCGGAAGGCAGTTTGCTAAATACAAAGCACTACGAGATATCTCTCGGCAGGTAGATTGGATGCACGGCTGGCACATGACTGTGTCCCCCGCCGTCTGGTTAGATTCCTTCGTCGAAGTGTTCTCGTAGTAAGAATTCTAAAGAACTATTTGCAGTCAATTCATAGTTTGTATTTGACCTAAGTCCGAGTCACTTATTAAATCAAAGAGACCTGTGATAACAAGGCAAAACTGTCTGGTTGCTCGGCTGGTACTTGGTTGTATCCCCCGCCGACTGGTCGTTGTCGTAGCCGAAGTACTCACAGGTACATTACAATTGTACACTTTACAGACTCGTATAGATACTAGGTCACCTCAGAGGGAATATCTTGATCGACGCCGCGTTTTAGCGACTCATCGGTGAAAGCCCTCTGCAACACCGATATTTGCACCTTACGCACAGGCACTCTTGACTCGGAACACATGCACCGGCCGTCGTTCCCGGCAAGTCGCACAAGCACCTGTGTGTGCAATATCGGCATGTAAATAGTCCGGACATATACACATACATAAACACAGAGCGCGTACGTAAACTCGCGCGAACATCTCTGTGCCAGAGATCACACATACACAACACGTGCGGTCTGTCGCACGCGTTGCATTACGCACACGATCGCGTAAATACATATTCTGTACCACACACATAACATCTGACAGAATATACACACATTTTACCAGAAACGTATAAAACCCACTTATTATACTGCCTCTTGTCGCCTAGTGGTTCGAATCCACGGGCATTTCACACGTGCCCACTCAATAGTCAGTGACAACTATCTCGTACTTATTTTTGTTTTTCCTCGGTCATTGCCATAGGGATTCGCTACTCCTTCAGAGTGCCCATCCGCAATTGCCGAGGGAGTTTGTGACATGTCACGGTCACAAACACTAGACGTACTTAATAGATATAAGTTAGAATTAAGACTAGATAAGTGTCACTTCCTCTTCAGAAAAATAGAATATCTAGGTTATGTAATTTGTGAAGCAGGAATAAGGCCGAACGAAAGAAATATTGAGGCAATAGCTAAATTTCCTGTGCCGCGGAGCACCAAGCAGGTGCAGCGATTTTTGGGCTTAACTAGTTATTTTAGAAAGTTTGTTAATAATTTCGCGCTTATCGCCCGGCCTTTGTATCGGCTGCTAAAAGAAGAGGCTCTGTTTAAGTTTGAAGATAAGGAATTAGTAGCATTCGAATCATTAAAAGCCAAACTGGTCAATGCGCCGGTGCTCCTATTATATAACCCACTCGCCTATACGGAACTTCACACGGATGCGAGCGCCCACGGTTTTGGGGCTATTCTGCTGCAGCGGCAGAAGGATAACAAGCTGCACCTTGTCCTCTATTTCAGTAAAAAAACGACTGAAGTGGAGAGCAGGTACCATAGTTTCGAATTGGAGCTAATGGCTGTGATATATGCTCTGGAGCGCTTTAGAATTGACCTCCAAGGAATACCGTTCGTAATAGTGACCGATTGCAACTCTTTGAAACTAGCCATGAAAAAGAAAGACGTGAATCCGCGTATAAGCCGGTGGGTGTTGTATTTAGAAAATTTTAATTATAAAATCGAGCACAGACCCGGCAGCAGCATGCCGCACGTAGATGCCTTAAGTAGAAACGTCGTTGTTATCGAACCGCTGTCGTTTGACCAAATACTAGCATATAAGCAATTAAAAGATCCCGAAGTATGTCGACTACGAAGAGAATTAGAAATTCGGGAGAACGATACGTTCGAGCTGCGGAATGGTTCCTTATATCGAAAATTCAGGGGCGGGTTACTTTTTTATGTCCCGGAAACGATGATACACAGTGTCGTCAATGCATGCCACGATCAATTAGGGCACGTAGGACTGGGAAAAACAATAGAGCTAATAGAGCAGGTATATTGGTTCCTAAATATGCGTAAACAGGTACCATATAAATAATTGTATAACGTGCTTAGGCTATAACGTACCCTCGGGTAAAGGCGAAGGGCAACTACACTCGATCGAAAAGGGTGACACTCCCTTCAAGACAGTACACGTCGACCACTTCGGCCCGCTAGAGAAGTCGCGCGAGGGGAATAAGCATATTCTTCTGATAGTCGATGGGTTTAGCAAGTTCACGACACTTTACGCCGTGAAAGGAACTACGTCAAAAGAAACCATAAAATGTTTAAAGCTTTATTTCCATCGCTACGGTCGATCTAAGCGAATTATTTCGGATAGGGGTACGTGCTTCACCTCGGAGGAATTTGAAGAATATGTACACAGTAAACGTACAACACGTTAAAGTGGTGACATCCACACCTAAGGCGAACGGTCAGGTCGAACGCGTAAACCGCTTCCTCCGCGCGGTATTAGCCAAATTGTCCACGGACAACTCTTGGGATATTGAATTAACCAACGCCCAATTCGTGATTAATAACAAACATCATAGGTCCGTGGCGACCTCGCCTAGCCTTCTGTTGTTCGGTTGCGCTCAAAGGGGTTATCCGGACGACGAACTAAGAAATCATTTCCTCTCGCTGGACTCGTCGGAGACCTCCGCGGAAAGCGCACGGGCGGGAACCAAAAAAATAGCTTTAGAAGCAACGAGCAAAAAATTTGCATTTTGCAATTTATTGCAAAAAATTCTCCGGACTTTTCCGAATACAACGATATCAAACACATTTACAATTTAAACTTGCAAACATGGTGAAACATTAGTTAAAATGGATAAGTCACGTTTCGTGCACCTACTTTTCGAGATGTTTTTCAATTTTTTGAAAAATCTGTGACTCCGACGTGAATTCCAATGACACTACACGATAGAGCAGACATTTCCCATCGGAAAAGCATCATGATAATATGTAAAACAAATTTCGGCGTCCTACAGGAAAACTAACTAAGACTTCGTGCGCGTCACGTAGTAATACACGTTCCGCTGTGGCTTGTTGTCGCCTAGCGTTTCCATGGCATTGAGTCGGAGAACCGCTGCTCACACTGCGTAACACGCACGAGGTTTTCGTTTTCCTGTGCGAAGCAGAAATATAATTTACATAGTGTTAAAGTGGTTTTCCAAAGACAAATGTCTGCTCTATCGCGTAGAGTTATTGGAAACCTCGTCGGACTCCCAGTTGTTTGTAAAAATTGGAAAACATCTCGAAAAATAGGTGCGCAAAACGTGTCTTATCCACTTTAACTAATGTTTAAACATGTTTGCAAGTTTAAATTGTAAAAGTGTTTGGTACCGTTTTATTCGGAAAAGTCTGGAGAATTTTTTGCAACCAATAAAAATTGTCTAACTTGTATACTTACGGCCTGATTGTTGTTCAAAGTCGAAAAAAGGCTGATTTTGTTAAAATTGAATTACTCAAAATCTCGAGCCAATTTTCAAAAACGGGTTTCAGATTCGTTTTCAGCGGGTCAAGATTGATCGAAATTGGTTATTTTCGTTCAAAAGGCAAATTTAGTGTTGTGCAGTGTTGTAACGTACCGCGCCGCCGACCAGCGCCGAGCACCGCCGAGCGCCGCCGACCAGCGCTGCGGCCCATGACGTCGTGCCTGCCTGCCTGCCTGCCTGCCGTGACGTCGGCATTGCAGCGCCCAAATAGTGACGTACCCATAGTGACGCGCTCCCCCACAGTGACGCGCCCGACTCTACCGACGCGCTCGCGTAAGCGCCAGATTCAAATCACGCAACTGCATAGCAACTGCATAGCGACGGCCGAGCAACGCGCTCGCGTAAGCGCCATATTCGAACCGAGCGACTGCATGGTAACCGCATGGCAACGGCATAGCGACGGCCGAGCGACGGCATGGCAATCACGTGCACAGCGAGTGCAAAGGGACGGTTGGGAGCGTGCGATTCCCCGAAAAGCGTACCCCACCGCGATGCCCTATTTTTCCTCTCATCTCAGTACCCCTTGCCTAAGGTCATTCTGTATAAAAAGAGCGCTCCTCCAGGGCTCACCAGTTCAGTCAACTGCAGAAGAGACCGTGCAAGGGTCTGCATTAGAAATTCCCGAGCGTTACGTACAAGTGTGTAAAAGTGTATCCAGGATCACTTAGTGTCTTTTCGTTGGCTGTTCTCATTGCAAGGAACAACCTGTGCGTGTTCCGCGCGTCATTAGCTTAGTTCAAATTCAGAGTCCGGCAGCTGCAGGAAAGACTGTCTTTCCGCTGTCCGCGACTCATAGCAAGGAATAACTTAGAGTATTCCGAGCAGTCTTAGTGTTAGTCGTTTTGCCACACGGAAAAGTGTGTAGTTTTAGTTCTCTAATACCGCTCAAATCCCTTTAAAACCAAAGAACACAGTCTAGTCAAAGATCGCTTCTGTAAATGTATACGCGTCGTACTTTAGTCATATTATTTGAAATATTAATCGATTTATCGTTGTGCGTTTTATACCTAATTGCTTTTTCTTGTATTTATCTTTTTCAATATATATTTTATTTACTTGTCTTCCATAATTCTTTGCTGTAAAGTTGTTCAATCGCCCAGAACTCGAATCACACGAACAAGGTTTCCCTTTACCGCTCGAGGGAACCACCGAGCCTAAAAGAAAAGATACCAAATCCACTCTCCTCAAAGTTGTGCAAGGGGTGCAGCCGTGAAAAATCGGACGAGGCCCTTGCCAGCTATCCTCTCGAGCTTGCTTATCCAGGGTGCAGCCGTGAAAAATCGGACGAGGCCTGGGTAGTGACTCAAAAAACCGAATTGGTCGAAGGGTGCAGCCGTGAAAAATCGGACGAGGCCGGAGGCAATTTTCCTAACCTCCTCTCTCCTCCTTTCGACCAGCAAGACGTATTTCCGCAAGGGGATACGAGGAGCTGCGAGAGAGGCATCACTAAGAGTGGCGACGGCAGGGTGCAGCCGTGAAAAATCGGACGAGGCCTGTTCTTAGCCACTCAATCCTCTAACTGATAATTCTTTTCCTATCGGCACTGGCAAATAATCCTCACCACGCCAGGGCCGTGGCTCGTAACAGTGTTATAAGTGACTCGTATGTGCCGCGTATTGTTTGCTGCCTGTACTTTCCGTCTCCTCTCGCGACCGCGTGCCCGCCGCGATGTCGACGCGCGCTTGTTTCGCCCGCTGCATTGCTTTCACGCATGCGCGTTCCCCGCGGAGCTTGCCCATTGGTTGTTCCGGCTTATATACTTTATTCTGCGCGGATCATGCGCATTACCACCCACCATCAGTAAATAAAGGAAAACAGAGCACCGACAGATATCTCTGTCCTTTAGGTCAGGCCTGGGCAACTTGTGGCCCCCGAGCCACAGACAGAACGCACACAGTCGCACATGTTCCCTCGGCCCCGCTCGCCAGCGCGGTCTCGCCCGCAGAGACTGCCCCCTCTCCTGTAATATTTACAATGAGGCGGCACAGTCGAACATCGAGGACGTAGCTAGATTTCTGAGCAGTAGGCATAGAGGGGGCAGTTCTCCGCCGGCGAGACCGCGGCGGCGAGCGGGGCCAAGGGAACATGTGCGACTGTGTGCGTTCTGTCTGTGGCTCGGGGGCCACAAGTTGCCCAGGCCTTTTTTTTTTTTTTTTTTTGTCGAGGAGGAAATCTTTCAAAGACACCCCGCGACCCGACGAGGGGGACGCGAGGTAGTGCCGGATTTCCACCGGCTAAAACCTCCCCGATGCCACATCCCTGCTCGAGAGTGGGTGCGTTACGGGAATTTCGCGCACGAATTACGTCCGCGACGCACCCGAGGATGGCGTGAAGCGCCCAATACCTTGGAGGCCGCGAAGCGGCCTCCGGAACGGCTAGGTTACAGACTCGGCGCCGCGAAGCGACGCCGAGCCGCTCATCAAATAAGTTGCCAAAAGGCTCTACAATTGCAATAGAGTGACGATCACTCATCGAATTTAGAACTCTACCCTACTACTCGCGTAGATAAGACCGCTCGACCAGGCATCTGCCGAGCGGCCAAAACTCCCGAGGGCGCTCAGAGGGAGCGCCCTGGCTCGACGCGCGCGAGGAGCCCTGTGAAACTACCCGGCCGACGGCGGCTACGAATCCGAAACCGTCGGCCACCGGTGATGCGGCGACCGCAGAGAGGGCAGCTCCCGACGGTCGCCCACGCGGTTATCCCCCGTCCCCTCGCACAGCGGGACGGAGGAAGGGAGGCGGAAGCCTCCTCGGACGCCGCACGCGGAGCGAGTCGGGATCGCGTTCCCGCTCTCGCTCGGGAGCCTCCTTCTCGGACATGACGCCCTCGCAGAAGGAGGCGAACGCACTCCAGGACCGGTCGCCCCGGAGCATCTCGGGGAGAATGCACCGAAGAGAGAGGTCCCAGCCGCAAACGCTACGAAGGACACGGCGTTCCCGTGCCCACGCCGGGCACTCCTCGACGGTGTGCGCCGCCGTGTCCCTACCCTCCCCGCAGTGATGGCACTGCTCGGACAGTTCCCTCCCTAGGCGACACAGGTACACCCCGAAACATCCGTGTCCGGTGAGCACCTGCGTCATCCTGAAGCTAAGCGCGCCCCGCGATCTGCTGACCCAATCTTCGAAGATGGGGAGCAGCGCCTCGACGAGCGTCCGGCTCTTACCGTTGGGGAGATCCGTCAGCCGATCGCGCCATGTGCCGATCGACCTTCTTCTCCCCTCACTGCGCTCGACCCGGATGGTGTTCGCCGCAACCACCGGATCGATTCGTCGCTCTCGCAGCTCGACTCGTCGCCGATGAGTCGCCGCGAGTTCGCGCGCCATAAGATCTATGGGCACGACGCCCGCGAGAGTCCTCGCCGCCTCCAAGGAGACGGTTCGGTATCCCCTTATCACCCTCAGAGCCATCAGGCGCTGGAGGGAGTCCAGCGCCCTCCAGGTGGGAGCTGATAATCTATCCGCCCATATCGGTGAGCCGTACATCACCATAGCGTGCACGACCCCCAAATACAGGCGGCGCGCACGGGCCCCGGCGCCCCCTAGATTCGGCAGCAGCCGCGCGAGTGCCGCCGCCGCGCCTTCCACCCGTGGTATCAGCTTTTTGATATGACGATCAAATTTCCACGTCTGATCAAGGAGGAGTCCCAGATAGCGGAACCCCTCGCCCACGGGAAGTTGCCCAGGCCTGCTTTAGGTCTCGGAGGCATCTCTTGTTTGAAACACGTGGTCCATGTATATAAGGTCTATGCTTTATATATAAATCAATGTAGTACTTAATGATGTATAAGAACGCAAGTTTATCATAAACTAATTTCAAAAAAGAATGAGAAATATTTATTTTTTACTACTTGTTTCTTCGGATAATATTAAATTATAATTACTATGCATCCTACTGTTCGGAAATTAAATAATGTAAAATGAAACAATCCTTTATACGGAATGCTTGTATGCAAGTGTAGGTCGTTTTCTTCAAAGACTATGGAATTAACATACAAATAGTACAAAACGCCTTACACGTGATTGTGTACTGATAAATTTCAGGCGTGAAGCTATATACTTTTAGTAAGTATTCTACTTTAGTAAAACGCGAGTCAGTATTCAGTGTAATTAATGCATCCTTACCAACAATATCAGTGACAGAACTACACGCTACTTGCCATTGCACATGTGTAATGCTTGTCTTCCTATCCGATTGATATGTCCGCTGGCAAATTTATTTTAAAATAATACATATGTCCCAAATTATTGAATTTTTAATCGAATCGTCGGCATTATTGTGCGCCGCATGCAGGAGTTCACCATTCGGCATAGCAAAATGTAGGCTTTCAGGCGTCTATCATGACGCGAAGTACCGACAAATACGAGACGGACGTCTTTAAGATACCCATATAGGTCTCCATGTTAATAGGTATAAACTGAGCGGCCATCAGTTGAACAGGTCGTTGGGCACGCTTCATAACGAATATCACATTTCTGATTAGACTCGGCGGTAGAGTGTACCAGACGGTGCTGTAGATATGCTCACCGACGTCTTCAGCTTGAGTTTTCAGGTAATCCCCTACGTAACAATAGGATAACAACTGCATCAAAAAGGTCAGCAACAGCAACGCGGACTTCCACATCAGGAAAAAGGCACCTGTGTTGAGCGACAGGATACATTGCAGGCCTGAGCAGACATCGCGATTCAATTACTTTTCATGGATACTACTGAATGTACGCTATAAACCGAGGCACTTGCTTGCTACGCTTAGAATATCGTTCGTTTCGTCGAATACTTTTTGTCCCTGTGAGGAGTTCATTGCTTACCTATGATACAGATGGTGGTGCAGCTCATACAGAGTTGAACTATAAGAGCACCGCTGATCGTCTCGGCGAGAAGTCCGGCTAAGATCACTAGACTGCAGTGTCTTGATGTGAGTTTCCGTAGCGTCTCCCGCGCTTTATCGCTTTCCAGATCACAATCAGCGAGATCCAATTTCAGAAGTTGTATTTGGCCACACACGTGCAGCACGCCGCTAAGGAAGAAGGAGTCACTGCCTTTGGGTATGAAACATGAGCAGTATATCAATTTTAGGAATGAAAGAAAAACAGTGCAGGCATGCGGTGGACGTTCGGACAGTCTGAAAATAATTGCGGGAGTTCAAAAATCACGACTGTTACATTACCGAGGTTTGCCGTGGAGCCGATGCCGAGCAGTAGGAACTCGATTACACAAATAATGCCGTATGTGATCGGTGTTATCGTTAAGAGCGACGAAAGGCAGGTCGACGGAACGGGATACATAGTGTAAGGTTCGTCGATCGCGCTCATGTTCCGCGCTACATCTGCGCTGTTGGTAAAGTACGGTGCACAGAGGAAAATGCCGCTGCAGATGTATGCAGTAGCTACTACGCTGCATGCTATGAGCCGACCCATAAACGCATGTCTTCTCATGACGTCCCGCTTTCGCGACGTATCGATCGCTGCGTAATCCTCGATTGCCGCCGAGTAGTTGCGAACCATATTGTCAGCGTAAATTTGAAAGAAAGACACCTTCACGCATCCGCAAATCAAGCAGTTGATAAGCATCAGGCTGTCTATGTTCTCGGAAGCATCATTGTGGCCTTCCGCGATCTCTATTAATAACATGATCGCGAAGGATGACTGTAAGAAATACGATGATACGAAACGTTCCTCAGGTCAATCGAATATTCCGTACGACGGGCGCGTTGGACAAATTCTTACCAGAGCGGTGACAGTAACGACAGAACGTATCTTGGCGTACAGGACGTGTTCCTCCAATGGCCAAGTTCCGGTGGGCCACGTTATAATCCTAGAAATCCACAGGCCGTAAGTGGTGTCATCATTCCACTCGATCGCCGACATCCCCTTCGATGCGGACATGGAGTTCGATGGATGTTGACGTCTGCCGTCTATGTCCAAAGACGATTACGCTATCCCCACATTCTATCTAGTGCTACCAGTCTCATTCTTTATGCAACCGAAACTGATCGGTAACCGCCCATCATGCGTGTCTTTTCCATCACATGCGCGCGCTTCCTTCATCCTTCTATCTCTCTGACGATTCCGTATGTAATTTTCTATGGAGCCGACTAAATTGCGGGCGGACTTAGATGGGTACTACGTCGCAGTTGATATCGATGCAGCAGGGCGAAGGGAGTTTCGTCATCCTTAGTGCTCAATGTAGCTTTCCTTGCACGTGTTGTTAGCCGTCGTAGACGAATATTTACGTTGAATGAAATTCGAGAGATAGGAGACTGCTGAAGGATTGAGTGAGTATGACGTGTGGGCACATACGATTTGTGTTTAATGAAATGTTGTAGTTATGACTTTGTTTTCTATACTGTCGCTTTTATTTTTTATCTCAGTGTACGTGCTGTTTTATATATAAATCAATGTACTATTTAATGATGTATGAGAACGCAAGTTTATCATAAACTAATTTCGAAAAAGAATGAGAAATATTTATGTTTTACTAACTGTTTCATCGGATAATAATAAATTATAATTACTATGCATCCTATCGTTCGGAAATTAAATAATATAAAATGAAACAATGCTTTGTACGGAATGCTTGTATGCAAGTGTAGGTTGTTTTCTTCAAATTCTGTGGAATTGACATACAAATGGTACAAAACGCCTTACACGTGATTGTGTACTGATAAATTTCAGGCGTGAAGCCATATACTTTTAGTAAGTATTCTACTTTAGTAAAACGCGAGTCAGTATTCAGTGTAATTAATGCATCCTTACCAACAATATCAGTGACAGATCTACACGCTACTTGCCATTGTACATATGTAATGCTTGTCTTCCTATCCGATTGATATGTCCGCTGGCAAATTTATTTTAAAATAATACAAATGTCCCAAATTATTGAATTTTTAATCGAATCGTCGGCATTATTGTACGCCGCATGCAAGAGTTCACCATTCGGCATAGGAAAATGTAGGCTTTCAGGCGTCTATCATGACGCGAAGTACCGACAAATACGAGGCGGACGTCTTTAAGATACCCATATAGGTCTCCATGTTAATAGGTATAAACTGAGCGGCCGTCAGTTGAACAGGTCGTTGGGCACGCTTAATAACGAATACCACATTTCTGATTAGACTCGGCGGTAGAGTGTACCAGACGGTGCTGTAGATATGCTCACCGACGTCTTCAGCTTGCGTTTTCAGGTAATCCCCTACGTAACAATAGGATAACAACTGTATCAAAAAGGTCAGCAACAGCACCGCGGACTTCCACATCAGGAAAAAGGCACCTGCGTTGAGCGACAGGATACATTGCAGGCCTGAGCAGACATCGTGATTCAATTACTTTTCATGGATACTATTGAATGTACGCTATAAACCGAGTCACTTTCTTGCTACGCTTAGAATATCGTTCGTTTCGTCGAACACTTTTTGTCCCTGTGAGGAGTTCATTGTTTACCTACGATACAGATGGTGGTGCAGCTGATACAGAGTTGAACTATAAGAGCAGCGCTGATCGTCTCGGCGAGAAGTCCGGCTAAGATCATTAGACTGCAGTGTCTTGATATGAGTTTCCGTAGCGTCTCCCGCGCTTTATCGCTTTCCAGATCACAATCAGCGAGATCCAATTTCAGAAGTTGTATTTGGCCACACACGTGCAGCACGCCGCTAAGGAAGAAGGTGTCACTGCCTTTGGGTATGAAACATGAGCAGTATATCAATTTTAGGAATGAAAGAAAAACAGTGCAGGCATGCGGTGGACGTTCGGACAGTCTGAAAATAATTGCGGGAGTTCAGAAATCACGACTGTTACATTACCGACGTTTGCCGTGGAGCCGACGCCGAGCAGTAGGGACTCGATTACACAAATAATGCCGTATGTGATCGGTGTTATCGTTAAGAGCGACGAAAGGTAGGTCGACGGAACGGGATACATAGTGTAAGAATCGTCGATCGCGCTCATGTTCCGCGCTACATCTGCGCTGTTGATAAAGTACGGTGCACAGAGGAAAAAGCCGCTGCAGATGTATCCGGAAGCTACTACGCTGCATCCTATGACCCGACCCATAAACGCATGTCTCCTCATGACGTCCCGCTTTCGCGACGTATCGATCGCTGCGTAATCCTCGATTGCCGCCGAGTAGTTGCGAAACATATTGTCAGCGTAAATTTGAAAGAAAGACACCTTCACGCATCCGCAAATGATGCAGTTGATAAGCATCAGGCTGTCTATGTTCTCGGAAGCATCATTGTGGCCTTCCGCGACCTCTATTAATAACATGATCGCGAAGGATGACTGTAAGAAATAGGATGATACGAAACGTTCCTCAGGTCAATCGAATATTCCGTACGACGGGCGCGTTGGACAAATTCTTACTAGAGCGGTGACAGTAACGACAGAACGTATCTTGGCGTACAGGACGTGTTCCTCCAATGGCCAAGTTCCAGTGGGCCACGTTATAATCCTAGAAATCCACAGGCCGTAAGTGGTGTCATCATTCCACTCGATCTTCGACATCCTCCTTAATGTGGACAGGAAGTTTCACAGGGGATGACGATGATACCCGTCTGTTGTCTACCTTCATCTACGATTACGCGATCAATAGCTTGGGCATGGTAGCTACCATTAGTCTTATTCCTTATGCATCCGAAACGCACCCGTAACCGTCCATCACGCTTGTTTTCCCTGGCGAGCGTACTTTTTCCTGACAATGTAAGAAGTCATTTTGTATGCAGCCGATTATCAAAGTTGCGAGCGAGGGTGAAAGGGTGGTGTGCAGCAGTCTACGTCGAGGCACCTGGAGGAAGGGACTTTTGAGATCTTGTCTCTGTACTGTGCTTGTTCCTACTGGTCGTAGATGACGTGTCCGATTATCGAAAATCGAAGGTAAGAGAGGAGGATGAGTGATCGCGTAAGTAGGTACGACGTTTTTTTTTACGTGTTTACATTTACCATAATTACGAGAATATATTTTATTATAGTTTATGATTTCCATCGTTTACATTTTTTTCGTATTAATTTTTATGTTTGAGTACCTTTGTGCGAGGTTTGAATGGCTTTGATATGTTCTATCGTAATTTTGCAAGAAATTGTTTATGAGTACGTCACAGAGAAGGTATGGAATTCGTATGCAATTTGTTCTTACTGTATTGTGGTTTACTATCGTTCGATGTATACGGTTATTCGTTCGTGCGAATGTATCAATTAGTGTATATTGGTGAACAAAATATAGTAAATACGACTTTTGCAATAATCTTCTTCTAAGCCCGTGCTTTCTGTAGAACTAATGTTTTCTTTTCCGACTTCGTCCAACGTATTATTCAGCACTGTCATTCACACACAATCGTCCGCATACATGCACCCCATGACCTTGCCGTCGCTGGGTCAGTTAAGACCTAATATGTTTCTCCGCCATTACACATATAGTTCAATATTCTCGTTATTGTCGTTCACTTGTCAATCATTACTTGTAAAACGGAAAAGTATGACGCGGACGCTTTCAGAATGTTCTTAAAGTTGTTGAGATTCATGCTGTAGAAACTACCCGCTGTTATGTAAAATGGAACCCTTGTACGTGCTATTATAAAGTGCAAATCCCTGACGATACTCGGTGGCACGGCATACCAGTCGGACAAATAAATGGCCTGACCGATCGTCTCCATTTTCGAGAAGAGACTTTCGCCGATGTAGCTGTACAAGAATAGTTGCATCATTAGCACGTTGAACGAAACGAGCCCTCTTGTTACAAGAACTAAATCACCGGTGTTCAACGACAGTATCAATTGTATACCTGCAACAAATCGAGTCATACGTTCGTTTATATATTCCATTAAATTATATTAACCATTTCGCTACGGCGGACCTCGCCGAGGGGGCCCTCGTGTAGAACGGAGCGCCGTGCCGGAAAGTGGGAACATTAAGCGCACGCAGTCTTCATATTGCAATTGGAGAAAAATATAAAAGTTAGAAAAATAATCAGTTATACCTCTGTGTTGCTGTACGTCTGATATACTATTTATATAAATTTAATGTAACTATATCACAATCCTCTGATCTCTGATATATCTGACTCACGATTGACTGAGTTAACTGTGTATGATCATACATTTGAGTCCCAGGGGTCAATGAAAAAACAATGTCGAAAAAAATCGAACATCGCGATAGCACTTGTCCTAACTTTTACCTCCATTCTTGTTGCCGGTGACTATAGTCAGCCGTAATGGCGAAAGGGTTAATCGTAATCCGAATCTCATGAGACCCAAATAAACGTCTTACCTATCAAACAGATGTGCAAGGAGTTCAAGAACAGTTGCACAAACAAGATGATATTTAGCGTGTCTTTTACTTTCCCAGCGAGCCGGAGTGCTAGGCTGTGCTTTCTCACGAAATCTATCATCGCACATCGACAATATTTCGAGTCGGTTTCGTCCACGCCGAACCTAGAAATTTCCTCTGTCAGGACTTCGAATCGACCGCACAGATGCATCGCAATGCCGAACATGAACACGTCGCTTCCGACATTTCCTATTCCCGTGGTTATCAGCTGAATGCACTGAAGGACATAAGTGACGTCGCATGACGAAGAAAAGTGCGTGTGAGACGGGACACATTGAGTGCCCATCGGGAGATACATGATCGGCGTGTCGGTTGAGTTCTCGAGACCAGTCGACGGAACAGACAACGAGAGAGGCGTGAGGATCATCGTGGAGATCACCATTGACGAAGAAATCATTTGAAACGTAAACACTGTACGCGCTCGACGAGCGTGGCGCATCATTATCATCCGATGATCCTCGTTCTTCGTAAAGATCCAATCATTCGCAGCGCACTCCATCGTTTCGAGCAAATCTTTCTGATAAACACGTACAAGAAGTATCTTAGCCGACGCTACAATGCCGCACGCTATTAAAGTAAAATAATCAAGCATCACTTCGAGGCTGACTCCTCGATTGTGACGTAGTTCCGCGGCTAAGCTCAGTATCATGATCATCTGAAAGAAAAAGTTCGAGTTGTTGGTAGTTCATTATGCTTGGATTTTGTTATTTCCATTTTGACCGACTTTCGCTGTACACGACTTTTCATTGTTGATTTCGTGTCGATATTTGACACAGCCACCTTACCTCGAGCAGCGACGTTAGAAAAGCGCGTAACTGAGCGAACTTCTTTCCACTTTGCAACGGCCAGATGCCGATCGGCCACATGAGCAATTTGTATACCGCAAATTCATAGGTCATTTCACTGCTCCACTGTTTCGAACAGTCCATACTATCATTTCACCCGTTCCCGCACCACTGTGATCAGACTGCCCTATGCCGGCGTCGTGAGCACCATTCAATATTGACGACCTGCTCCTGTGAGGATAACTCCAGCCGCGCCGTCCGACATCTAAATAATCTATGGGCACCTATCAACTACATATTCACATACCTCTGCCGTTCATCCTCTTGATACCGAATTGTCGATAAACGCAAGCTGCTAGTCGCATCCCCGTGAACTTGCATTTTGGATAAGCTGTCACTTTGGCGCTCGCAAAACATTGTCGTCGCGAGAAAGCAGCTGATGCGCTCCCAACGTTCAACGATCGTTTGACCGTATTACATACTGTCAGACGAATATCGACGCTCATCAGACGAAATAAAGAACGGATCGTGCAACCCTCACCCTCCGGAATAACTCTTTCTTGAAGCAATTGTACGGAATGCTGAAATGTCGTTTGCTTGAGTTGCGTCACGTGTATTGAGTACTTACCTAGTTGGATCAAGTTCACTAACCGCCGACGTAAAACTGAGGGGTGTTACATCTTTGACGCCTATGTTTGTGTGTGTATGTGTCTGTTTTTCTGAGGTTCTGTAGTTCATGAACGAGTGATCCGATATTTTGTGCGTTTGTTTTTGTACATAGTTCACGCCTTTAATAGAATTTGATTACAATACGAGTTATGAAAGGGACAGGACGAAGATGAGAAAGGTTGGAGCCTAGAGGGTTATATTAACACTTTATCGACCGCTCGTGGTTGAGGCTGCCACTCACTAAGTACCGGCTTAGTCGCGCGCGGATTTACTCCCAGTACCGGCTAATTTTTCGCTACTTATTGTGTTGTGCTTATTCCTTTTGTTTCAAAGGAATGTAATTTTATTGATGAAAGTGTTGAAAACAGTAAATCCCACTGTACGGGCGGCAAATAATCAACGACGTTGACGCCGCGTAATTGTTGTCAAGAACAATAACTCACTGTACGAAAACCGTCGATAGCTAAAAGCCGATTAATAGGCTAGCGGTCGATAAGCGTTGGCAATCGAAAAGCCGATTAATAGGCTAGCGGTCGAGAAGCGCTGGCAATCGAAAAGCCGATAAATAGGCTAGGTCAATAAAGTGTTAATACAACATTTTATTTATGCCTATCTGTACTCCCAAATGTGTACGTTATGCATCGCCCCTGCACCAAGTTGTAAACCGCCCGTAACTGTAAGCATTCCTATACCTGACATCTATTCAGGTGCATCACGCTTGCTTTCCCCGAAACCCTTTTCCGGAATGACATTCCCTTCAAATTCTCCGAACCTCGATTTCCCAAAATCCTAGGCCCTCCGAACTTTTTCCTGGAACCGCTTTCCTTTGAAATTTTCCGAACCTTTTCCCCCACTCTCAACCCCGTTTCTACAGGTATATTAAGGGATGTTTCGGGACACACGAAGCAATAGTTGTCTGTACGTTACGTGTGTAAGATCTGTCTGTGCATAAAATAATCGTTCTTTCTCAACCTATCTTAAAGTGAACCAAACCTAGTCCGAAGTCAGTGGTCTAGGAGTCAGAACGCGACAAAGAATAATCGAGATTCTTTGTCACGGTATAACACTGACTAAAGTTGGTGGCAGTGGTGGTATAGGCGAGAGGAAGAACTCATCAGGAGTCCAGCTAGTCAGAGCAACTCCAAGAAAAACTCAAGAAACTGATCGAAAACTTTTGATTCCGACATACCTTTGCTGATTGGGTAAACGTATCGAACCGTATCTACGCAAGAAATAGGATCCGATACGAGCGACGAATCGATGGAAGAATTCAGTCATATAAATACGAAAAGAACTGTAATGGGGGAATTGAATGAAATACGGGGAATGCTCCAAGAAATTTTAAAACAAAACGAAACAATAAAACAACGATTGGAATCCTTGGAAAAGGAAAAAAACGCGGCGAATTTGATCAAAGTCGACCTTTTAGGTAACGAGTCAACCTCTTCGCGCAGCTTTATGTCAACATCAGATTTGAAGAGCGAGCTTGATTTGGTACCATATTTTGACGGACGCAACATTTCTGTCGAATCATTTATTTCGGACATAAAAAACTTCCTTGATTCAATTGCATCGGTCAACCACACGCGTGCGATCAAGTTAATTTTGACACAAAAAATTATTAAGGAAGCGCAAAGTGCAATCGACGGGCAACCTATTGTAAACGCGGAAAGTTTATTCGAAGCATTAAGGACCGAATATAGCAACGTTAAAACGTATAAGCTCGGAATCCTCGAAAGGCACCAATGCATCCAAGGCACAAACTCAGTGGTTAACTATTCGAAGCGATTTAACCAAATCCAGCGTGACGTGAAAAGGTCCATAGTTAACGACAATGGTAACCCTAAAAACGAACATCACGTCTTATTAAACAACGAGGACAAAATAGCTCTACCACAGTACATCCGCGGTTTGAATTATGAAATCAAAGTACGCGTAAAGGGTATGAGACCAACGAGTATTAAAGAAGCCCAAAACTACGCCGCTGAATTCGAGCAGGAAGAATACATCAACGAAGAGATGAACTGACGATTTTTGTAGATGAACACAGCGTCCACCGGAATATAATTGAACTAACACAAGAGCGGGAGGGCAAAGGACGACGGATAGACAACGTCTTTCGCCCATACCACGTTACAATACGTTTGCAACGACTACTGTGCCGATACCGCGCTACAATATACCTTCAACGTCGACTGCTCCGCCGCGGAAATATTTTAACACTTTATTGACCGCTAGCCTATTTATCGGCTTTTCGAATGCCAGCGCTTCTCGACCGCTAGTCTATTAATCGGCTTTTCGATTGCCAGCGCTTCTCGACCGCTAGCCTATTAATCGGCTTTTAGCTATCGACGGTTTTCGTACAATGAGTTGTTGTTCTTGACAACAATTACGCGGCGTCAACGTCGTTGATTATTTGCCGCCCGTACAGTGGGATTTACTGTTTTCAACACTTTCATCAATAAAATTACATTCCTTTGAAATAAAAGGAATAAGCACAACACAATAAGTAGCGAAAAATTAGCCGGTACTGGGAGTAAATCCGCGCTCCACTAAGCCGGTACTTAGTGAGTGGCAGCCTCTACCACGAGCGGTCGATAAAGTGTTAACTGCGGATCCTCACACCACCTTTCACGCGAGTGTCCGAGGCCCCGACAAGACAAGCAGCAACATTTTCCCAACCGAGCAAATTCATCGGTACCACCGAATCCCACCCGATATATCGAGTGTCAAGAGATAGAAACACCGGAGCAATAGTCTACCTCCGACTGGCCGCAGGACGAAGGGGAGAATTTTTTGCCGATACCGGAGCGTCCATTATTATAATAAAGGAAGAATTCGCTAAAGGACTCCCACGACGACAACGCATCAATAAGATCACGGGAATAACAAAAGAAGTTGTAGAACGTACAATGGAAGCACGCCTGGATATTGAGGATAATCAACACGTTTTCGTCATCGTACCAAATAGTTTCTTCTTAGATGAAGCTGGAATTATTGGTATGCCATTTTTAGATGCAGAAGACGCCATCATACGTGCCAAGGAGAGGAAAATTATATTTCAGAGACAGCCACGACCAGTCCGGATGATGAAATATTCAACCGACAGGAGCCGACTGTTAAAAGAGAACATTCGGTTGAATCATATTATAGATGCATGTGCAAATAAGTTCATCTAGGAAATCATCGACAAATACCAGGAAGTATTCCATTTAGAAGGCGATTGTCTGCTGTGTACTGATCCGACATCAAACGTAATAGAGACGTGCGATGAGAAGCCAGTATTCGTCAAACAGTATTGTTACCCTCCTGCTCATCAGGAAGAAATTAGCAATCAAAGAATGGGAATGCTGGAAAAAGGGATGATTGAAGATTCATTGTCCCCCTATAGCTCCCCCTTCTGGGTCGTTCCGAAGAATAACGACACCAGTGATAAGAAGAAGTGGAGAGTTGTCGTAGATTTTCGACAACTTAATAATAAGACTGAGCAAGATGCATACCCTCTACCCAATATAGAAGAGATATTGGAACAGTTAGGAAAACCGCGATACTTCAGCGCATTTGACTTAGCCAGTGGATTCCATCAAATACCACTGGACAAAGATTGAAGATCTACAACAGTTACCGAATCTTTATTTCGATAACCTCGACGAGTACCCAAATATGGAACATGAACTCTTAACTCTGAAACCTGGATGTTCGGGTACTACTTCAGATATTACAATTTATAACACATGCGCAGATGCCAATTTCTCAGCCCCGAATGTACAATTTTCCGACGGCATTATAATACACATACCTGAAAACTCAACTGGCTACCGCACAGCAACGAAATCGTCTCGAAAAATAAAGAGGCATTTTAAACTTTCCGATGCAACTGTATAAAGATGAAACCCGGTTAATTAATACCTATAGTAATACTAAGCCGGGGGGTGTTATGCATTGCCCCTGCACCAAGTTGTAAACCGCCCATAACTGTAAGCATTCCTATACCTGACATCTATTCAGGTGCATCACGCTTGCTTTCCCCGAAACCTTTTCCCCGGAACGACATTCCCTTCAAATTCTCCGAACCTCGATTTCCCAAAATCCTAGGCCCTCGGAACCATTTTCCCGGAACTACTTTTCCTTCAAATTTTCCGAACCTTTTCCCCCGCTCTCAACCCCGTTTCTACAAGTATATTAAGGGATGCTTCGGGACACGCGAAGCAATAGTTGTCTGTACGTTACGCGTGTAAGATCTGTCTGTGCACAAAATAAAAGTTCTTTTTCAACCTATCTTGAACTTGAAGTGAATCAAACCTAGTCCAAAGTCAGTGGTCTAGGAGTCAGGCCGCGACAAAGAATAACAGAGATTCTTTGTCACGGCATAAGAGTACGCATACGGATTGTTCTTTATGTATGTCGATATTCAATGTAATATGAAAATATTTGTTCTATACAACTAGCACATAATTATTTGACTGAATTCATTTATAATATGACCCTTAAAGATTATCAGCAAATTTTGTCGCAGAAATATTTTAAAGGATAACGAGGGTAGGGAAAACTATAATTATGAACTTCATGGAAATAAAATTAAATATAGGATGATTACCCTGTGTGCAAGTTAACGCCCATCGGATTCAACAGGTGGTAGAACAGTAATTTATAGCGTGGCAGATAGGTAGCCATAATATATAAAAGTCAATACATTATCATTCCTGCTACTCGGTCTCCATTATCACATATAAATAATTGTCTTTATCGATAAATGTTTCGAAGTTGGGAATTAAAGCGAGACATTGCAAATATGGCGGCGTAATACGTTACACCCCATCGTACGTTTACACTTCAATCAGCATTCTTAAAACAGACAAATACGAGGCCGATGCCTTTAGTACACTTTGAAATGTCAAAAGATTCATTGGTAAAAATTTGCCCGCCGTCAAACGATGTGGTATACTGCCGCGCAAGATAATCAGCGGCAAGTCCTTTGCAATGTTTTTGTCAAAATTGTACCACTTGCAGTCGTAGACGGCGTACGACAGTTGCCGCGTATGATGTTCCAACAGGTCGGCGGCGAAGGTAAAGAAGAACAGTTGCAACAGCAGACTGAGTATGGTGGCGGCGTTCTTTCCTGCCACAGAAGCCTCGTGCGTCTTGAGGGAGGTTATCAGTTGAAATCCTGAAATTCATTACATGTCAATTGAACGGTCGATACGCTCAAGCGATTTAAAAAACGTTGAATTAAATGAAACAAAAAAAAGGTAAAATTACTCGCTCGAAAGCATGCCCACGATCGTACTCACCTGAAATATAAAGCAGCACGACACTGGACAACAGTTGCACCAGCACGATCATGTTGAAGGAGCTCTCCAAGTTATCTGCCAGCACGGACAGCTGTCTGGGTCTTCTGATCAGTTCGCCGCCCATTCTTCGCCAGCTAAAGAGGTCCACCTCCAAAGCTGCAAAGTCTGCGTTGAGAATCTTGACCTGGCCGCACAGATACATCGTGAGACCGAAGAAGAAGCTGTCGTTTCCTCTATGCGATATCACTTGCACGAGAACCTGCACTAGTTGCAGACTAAATACCAGGTAATAGGTCACGGAGGAACTTCAATCGAACAGGCAGTAGGTGGGATAAATGAATTTTCTCTCCGTGTCGTTACCGTACGACATCATCGAACTGACCCACCCGGGCATTAGTTCGATCGGCAGATTCATGAAGATGAACGTCACTTTTCGGTCGGAACCTGTCGTTCAACATGGATTGCACTAGATGGTGGTTGTACCTCCAGTTGTACCGGTGCAGGACAATTTTTGACAAGCCGAGAGTCGACGAGACTACTACGATAAAGGCGTCGATTGCGTTTTGGGTGCCGCGGCAGTTCCGATATATTTCGAGAGAGATGCTGCTGATGGTGCTCATCTGACCAATCAAGGAATCGGTGGAAGCACTGAGGAATGCATCGTAAGGTGAATAAAATATAAAATGGTAAATTAATGAAACCCACATACTAAACAATGTCCAATTAATACAAACATTATACTTTGAATACATTCAGGTTTGTACAATACTCTCATCACATACTCTCGCGATGAACAATGAATCAGTGAAACCTATTCAATATTAGAAACAGAGTATGTACTCACGACAATCGTAACAGAAACTAGCCAGCAGATTGTACCATGAAGACTTTGAGCAACAGGCGGCCAAGTACAAAGTGGTCGGAGCATGCATTTGTACAACCTTAAAACCTGCGCCGCACTTTCGTTCCTCTCTCTGCCGGACTTCATTCCGAACGACGATGGCAGGTACCTTTTCTTCTCACACACTTGGCCCACTTCTATTCACGCCCAAACTCCGACACACGATATCCGATCCGCAGTCGGTGGAGTACTAAAGACGAGTGCGCGTTACACGCGGACGTTTGCACACCCATACACGCACCCCTTCTAGATACCTTCTGCACTCCACCCCAAGCATCGTACCGTAGCCATATCTATGCCATATATGCCCTTTGATATTTTATTTAACTGCAGTAAATCTGACGACAGATTTCCTTCCCTCCCCGTTGTCGCGAACATATTTTCCGTCTGAAAACGATTGTAGGTATTACGTTTTGGCGGCATGTATTCGTGTATGTGCGTACGTATCACGTTGCGTATAGAAAGGGGTGGTTTTATTTTTGCAAACAGCTCCGCTTTGGGGTACATGCTTTTTCTGGAAGAAACGCTATGAAGATAACAGTGTACGGTACAAGAGGCCAGTGTACTAGGCCTTTTATTCGGTATTGCTTGAATTGAAACGCATGTACGAGTGCATGTATGCGCTTGGAAATTGTTGAACTGTTTCCAGGAAAGCGTTATCTAAGAAAATCGCAATGTGGGGAAATATTTGCGTATATGCTTTTACTTGATTGGTGTTGCAATAGACAGACAGTAAGGTGTTAAACAGATAGTATCAGTTGTCGAGGAGTGCCAATAGGTGTTAGAGCCGTCTTCTTGAATCGCTGTTTATTGGCAGCGAGGGCTGCTAGTTTCAAGCTTAAAGTGAGGAACGCCACGGATAACAAGCAAACTCCATTCTGATCTACGTTTATTTTTATTGTCTATAATAGTCTATATTTATTTCGATCGTATTCTAATCGTCGGGCCGCAATCGTCACACTTCTAGCATCACTCTCAATACCGACAAGTACGAAACGGACGTTTTCAGAATGCTCTGAAACGTCAGAAGATTCATCGAGACGAATTTGCCCGCCGTCAAATGACTGGGAACGGCAGAGCGAAGTATGATCAGCTGCAAGCTCTTCGCGACTTTCGTGTGAAAATTGTACCACGGACAATCGTAAATGGTGTACGCAAGTTGCTCGCTATGATGCTCTAACAGATCGCCGGCGAAGCTGTAGAGGAAGAGCTGCACGAAGAAGCTGATTATGACGAAGACGTGCTTCGCAGCTACGAAATTATCCTTCCTGCTCAGGCAAACGAGCAGCTGAAATCCTGAAATTCGTCATTCACTTCATAGCGTCAGCTTTCACAAGTAGTTACGTAAATAATTTACCAGCGACGTTCTATAACATGACGTGCAATAAATTCGTTGGAACGTTAAACTGTCAAAACTGACCCCAGCACAATACTATCAACTTTTCCAAGTGAAATAAGCCATGGAGAGTCGTTAGCACAAGTATCTGGGGTGTCAAAAAGTTTTGGTATGCATAAGAATGTGTGCAGTGAAAGCGTGTATGGGACTACGACAAATAAGAAATGACGTAGTGATGCCCGATCAGCACGACTTACCTACCACACAAAGCAATATGGCGCTGGCCAGTAGCTGGGCCAGAGTGATGATATTGAAAGCTGCCTCCAAATCGTCCACCATCGTCGTCAGTCGACGATGCCTCCGAACGAGTCGGCCGATCTTCAGTCGACTAGATGCATAATCGGTATCCAAAGCAGTAAAGTCCCTGCCGAGGATCGTGAACTGTCCGCACAAGTGCATGGCTATGCCGAAGAAGAATCCGTCGCTACCGCTGTGCGATATTAATTGCACCGCTATCTGTACGACTTGCCAGCTGAATGCCAGGTAGTATGTCGCCGACGAGATGCCGTGGTACAGGCAATAGGTAGCGATTAGAAGACTTCGCTCTGTGTGATTGCCGATCGTCACCACCGCCGAATTCAGCATCGCCAACGAAACGTCGAACGGTAGGCTTGTCAGCAGGAGAATGACCGCTGATGTGCTCATCATGTACAGTAGCGTTAACGATACGAATCGCGACTTCTCGGCACACGAGTTCATTGTGTCGCGGGCAAATTTATCCTGCGGACTAGACCAGTCGTGCACCATCGATTGCAGCAGTCGTCGACTGCGCGCTCGATACCAACGATGAAGGAGGATCTTCGTCAGGCTGAGGCTCGAGGATATCGTCACTATGAAAACGTCCATCAGGTCTTGGAAGCTGCGACAATTGAGGTACATTTCCGTGCAGAGACTGGTCATCGTCGTTGTCTGGCAAAATCATTCGACACTTTCACAAATGTTCAGGCGCGCGTCGCGAGATTTCGGAATGCTCCGATTTGAAAGGAAAATCTGTACGTTTTTTCCTTGTTGTGCGTAAGTGTGAAGTATTGTGACATTGCGAAATTAACGGTGAATAACTGAATACGGTATCTTAATCATTTATCCGCCGAGTTCAAAGTGCTGATAGAAAGAAGATGAACGCTTACTTCTATGATGATAGCGACTATCCAGCGTGTGGTAGTCGGAAGAGTCTCTGCTTCAGGTGGCCAGACGCCTATCAAGCCAAGGGTGTACTTGTGTAATATCAAAGCGTGGATGGTATCGTGGTTCCAATTTTCAGTCGACTCCATCTCTGGATCGTAGTTTCTCACAACCACCTCTGTCCACTGTGACTTCCAGTCGATATGCAACCCACTGCGGGCGGCAAGTCTGTTCTCCGTGAGACGCGGACGTCGACACATTCAGGTGTGTACTCGCCTGCCCCACCCGCAGCGAATCGTCTGGCAACGGTCCCTTTGATCTTTTATTTACCCAGGACATATCGCACAGAGCTGCAATTTTTGTTCTCCTTGTCATTCTTTAACGCAGCGGCTTCTGTTGTTTCGACTTTCGACATGAGGGTCGGTATTGTTTTACATTTACGATATTTTCCTGCTTCTGACCGTAGGCAGTACTTTGCTTTTCGCCGTTTACGCATCGTGAACGTTTGTCGAGTGAATTCTATCTGAATGTATACCCTTGAACCTTTGGTAGTTATTCATTTTTGTATGACTATATAAAAAATAAGCAGGTTACAGATACGTTGATGTTTTGAGATAGTGGTGGGTGGGTCGAAGGGGTGGATCACACACGGTGTGTCGTCCGTTCAACCATCAGTGTGAAGAACTACTTCTGTACACATAGCCCAGTGGATATGCTAAGTAAACGAAATAGTTTGAGTGGAACGTTATACGAGTATCTATTTATTGTCACCTTAAACATTCGGTGAAAATTTAGTATTTAAATATTTTCTTCTCATTACCCATCAGCGTTTCAAAGTTCAAAGTTCATTAAGGTATGCTAAGAATTGTTAGTAAACTGCACGTCTGTCGCACTGTCAGTTTTTGATCATGTTTACATCATTACTCCTAGAACCGACATGTAAGAGCCTTGACAACACTTTGGAATGTTAAAAGGTTCATTGGGACGAACTTGCCCGCTGTCAAGCGTCACGGAATGCTGCCACGTAAGATGATCATTGGAAAATCCACCGTCGCGCTTGTCTCGAAATTGTACCACGGACATTCGTAAACGGCGTACGCCAGTCTTTCGCTGTGAGTTTCAAGCGCTTTGGCGGCTGAAGTGAAGAGAAATAGTTGCAGTAATAAGTTCAGAATGAGGACCGCATTCTTGGCAGCGACGAAGTTCTCATTTACGGACAATGAATATATCAGCTGAAATTCTGCAAATAATCATTACTACGTAAAGAAATGTGCCAATTAACAATTAAAATTATAGTAGCGTATTTTTGACGCCGATTGTCATATGTCAAAATTTATTTGAAGCAATAAGAGCCGTCACCATCGAACAATAAAGTATCTTGCACACTTGTCCGACACGACAAAAAACGGATTGGAATGAATGCATGTAAATAAATGAATCTGCGCACACTCAACCGGTACGACATGACACAACACGTGCGACGCCGTCCGTTGTCGAACGGCACGATGAATCGAGAATCGTATCCGACAGACGGATCGCGCCGCATCACGTCGTATATATAGATATATTTTTTTCGCGAAGAAAATTCATATACAAATCGACCGGAATCAACGAATCGATGTGAATATAGCTACAGTATTCGAGTATGAAAAACAATGATTCATTAACCCGTATGCCTTTGAACAGTCGTGACACATCATTTTCCTGCAATAAAAGAGCAGCAAATCTCAAAATATTTCTGCCACCCGAAAACATGACATGATTGCATTTATCATTTAATATAAAATAACCCATGTCATTATTTATAAAAAATGACACACTTTGATAACTTGGATGAAAGGCGAGTCACGGTAGAAAAAAGAAAAACCATGATACATGTATAATTGACTGAGATAAAGAGGGAAGAATTAAAAATATCTCAGTGTCCAAATATTTCTGATAGTTACTCCACATACAAACATGCAAAAACAGTTTGATAAAAAAATATACATGTTGTATAGAAAACCTCCTACTTTCTTGAAGTCGGTTAAATAAGCAATTTCAATTATTTTTTTAAACGTCTTCAGAAAAGGAAGAGGTTATCTATTCGATAAGTATATATTTCTTATTTATTTATTTTTTTTCTTATGGGTGATATTCACGCATAACTCCCGAACGGGTGGCGGATTTCGATGGGCTTCGTGTCAATCGATGGGGTTTGTTGCCGGAATGGTCCCATTTTAATGGCCAGCCTTTCCAACCTCGGAACCCACTATTAAAAGAATTTTTTCACGAATTTTCGCTTACGATTTCACATTTTCGTGAAATACTTTGGAACGGGATGATCAATTTCGATGATTCTGGTATGAATTGACAGAGGGTACTCTCCCGGTGGTCACCCTACCAAGTGCTAAAAATTCTAACAAAAAATACCTTTGTTTAAATGACTTAAATTTCGCTGTTTGGATGTTCGCGTTTAACTCCCGACCGCGTCGGTGGATATAGATGGCTCCCATCTCTTTTGATGGGGTTTGTCGTCCCCTTGATCCCATTATAAGGGCGAAAGCCTCCGATTTAAAAAAATTCCGTTTCAAACGAATATTTCATTCAACCGTTCGCTACTTTCCGATTGAATTCCTTCTGTACGCCGTTTTCTCATATGAGCTGCGTTTTTATTTGCTCTACCCATTTCCTAATGTTATATAAAACAGCAATACAATTATATAATTGAAACTAAAAATATAAAAATAAATGACTTTTAAAAAAAAGTGAGAAAACCGACTTCAGAGGCGCGCTAAAAAGTAAAAAATAATTCTTCTTTTCTTGCCGACAATCAAAATAACGAAGGGTGACTCTGGATCGCGAATATTCTAAATAATTCTTTTCTGATGTCGGTACCACAATAGAAATGAAAAAAAATGTTCCTCGTTAATCAAATTTGTGAACTTTAGAACCTACAAATACTCGTACCGATAGGCATTCGATGCGGTTGCATACCGTCACCGTTGTACTTTCCATGCACAGGTAGTTCTAATTGCAACGTTCCACCCCAAGATCGCGGGTTCGAAACCTGCACGAGCCCGTTTCTTTTTCGATCCCACGTTCTACCGTGGCACCGACATCAGAAAGGAATTATTTAGAATATTCGTGATTCAGAGTCACTTTTCGTTATTTTAATATTCGTCAAGAAAAGAAGAATTATTTTTTACTTCTTAGCGCGCCTCTGAAGTCGGTTTTCTCACTTTTTTTTAAAAGTCATTTATTAGAAGAAGCAATGTCAATATTATAGCAGAATATTAAAATATGGCGAATTCCATCGTTTATTTAATGATATAAACAATGTTAATTTTTTTAATTAACCCTAATTTTTTTCCTACACCGGAGCGTCGATTAACATATGTCTCCATTATCACATATAAATAATTGTCTCTATCAATAAATGTTTCGAAGTTGGGAATTAAAGCGAGTCATTGCAAATGTGGCGGCGTAATACGTTGCACCCCATCGTACGTTTACACTTCAATCAGCATTCTTAAAACGGACAAATACGAGGCCGATGCCTTTAGTACACTTTGAAATGTCAGAAGATTTATTGGTAAAAATTTGCCCGCTGTCAAACGATGTGGAATACTACCGCGCAAGATAATCAGCGACAAGTCCTTTGCAACGTCTTTGTCAAAATTGTACCACTTGCAGTCGTAGACGGCGTACGACAGTTGCCGTGTATGATGTTCCAACAGATCGGCGGCGAAGGTAAAGAAGAACAGTTGCAACAGTAAACTGAGTATGGTGGCGGCGTTCTTTCCTGCCACAGGAGCCTCGTGCGTCTTGAGGGAGGTTATCAGTTGAAATCCTGGAATTCGTTACCTGTCAATTGAACGATCGATACGCTCAAGCGATTTAAAAAACGTCGAATGAAATGAAACAAAAAAACTGAAATTACTCCCTCGAAAACATGCCCACGATTGTACTCACCTGCAATACAAAGCAGTACGACGCTGGACAACAGTTGCACCAGTACGATCATGTTGAAGGCTTTCTCCAAGTTATCTGCCAGCACCGACAGTTGTCTGTGTCTACTGATCAGCTCGCCGCCCACTCTTCGCCAGCTAACGCGGTCCACCTCCATAGCCGCAAAGTCTGCATTGAGAATCTTGAACTGGCCGCACAGATACATTGTGAGACCGAAGAAGAAGCTGTCGTTTCCGCTATGCGATACCACTAGCACGAGAATTTGCACTATTTGCAGACAAAATACCAGGTAATAGGTCACGGAGGAACTTCGATCGAACAGGCAGTAGGTGGGATAAATGAATTTTCTCTCCGTGTCGTTACCGTACGACATCATCGAACTGACCCATCCGGGCATTAGTTCGATCGGCAGATTCGTGAAGATGAAGCCAACTGCTGATGCCCACATCATGTAACACAGCATGAAGGAGACGAATCGCGTCCTGTCGATGAACGCGAACGTGATTTCCCTGTGAACGTCACTTTTCGGTCGGAACCAGTCGTTCAACATGGATTGCACTAGATGGTGGTTGTACCTCCAGTTGTATCGGTGCAGGACAATTTTTGACAAGCCGAGAGTCGACGAGACTACTACGATAAAGGCGTCGATTGCGTTTTGGGTGCCGCGGCAGTTCCGATATATTTCGAAAGAGATGCTGCTGATGGTGCTCATCTGACCAATCAAGAAATCAGTGGAAACACTGAGGAATGCATCGTAAGGTGAATAAAATATCAAATGGTAAATTAATGACAACGTCTAACAACAACTAAACAACGTCCAATTAATACAAACATTATACTTTGAATGCATTCAGGTTTGCTCAGTACTCTCATCACATACTCTCGCGATGAACAATGAATCAGTGAAACCTATTCAGTATTAGAAACAGAGTATGTACTCACGAAAATCGTAACAGAAACTAGCCAGCAGATCGTAGCATGAAGACTTTGCGCAACAGGCGGCCAAATACCAAGTGGTCGGAGCATGCATTTGTACAACCTTAAAACCTGCGCCGCACTTTCGTTCCTCTCTCTGCCGGACTTCATTCCGAACGACGATGCCAGGTACCTTTTCTTCTCACACACTTGGCCCGCTTCTATTCACGCCCAAACTCCGACACACGATATCCGATCCGCAGTCGGTGGAGTACTAAAGACGAGTGCGCGTTACACGCGAACGTTTGCACACCCACACACGCGCTCCTTGTAGATACCTTCTGCTCTCCACCCCAAGGATCGTACCATAGCCATATGTATGCCATATATGCCCTTTGATATTTTATTTAACCGCAGTAAATCTGATGACAGATTTCCTTACCTCCCCGTTGTCGCGAACATATTTTCCGTCTAAAGACGATTGTAGGTATTACGTTTTGGCGGCGTGTATTCGTGTACGTGTGTACGTGTTCCGTTGCGTACAGAAACGGGTGCCTATATTTATGCAAACAGCTCCGCTTTGGGGTATATGCTTTTTCTGGAAGAAACGCTATGAAGATAACAGTGTCCGGTACAAGTGGTCAGTGTACTAGGCCTTTTATTCGGTATTGCTTGATTTGAAACAGATGTACGGGTACATGTATGCGGTTGGAAATTGTTGAACTGTTTCCAGGTAAGCGTTATCTAAGAAAATCGCAATGTGGGGAAGTATTTGCGTATATACTTTTATTTGGTTGTTGTTGCAATAAACAGACAGTAAGGTGTTAAACAGATAGTATCAGTTGTCGAGGAGTGCCAACAGGTGTTAGAGCCTTCTTGAATCCCTGTTCATTGGGAAGCTAACGAGAGCTGCTAGTTTCAAGCTTAAAGTGAGGAACACCACGCATAACAGGCAAGCTCCATGCTGATCTACGTTCATTTTTATCGTCTATATAAGTCTATATTTATTTCGATCGTATTCTAATGGTCGGGCCGCAATCGTCACACGTCTAGCATCACTCTCAATACCGACAAGTACGAAACGGACGTTCTCAGAATGCTCTGAAACGTCAAAAGATTCATGGAGACGAATTTGCCCGCCGTCAAATGACTGGGAACGGCGGAGCGAAGTATGATCAGCTGCAAGCTCTTCCCGACTTTTGTGTGAAAATTGTACCACGGACAATCATAAATGGTATACGCAAGTTGCTCGCTATGATGCTCCAACAGATCGCCGGCGAAGCTGTAGAGGAAGAGCTGCACGAAGAAGCTGATTATGACGAAGACGTGCTTCGCAGCTACGAAATTATCCTTCCTGCTCAGGCAAACGAGCAGCTGAAATCCTGAAATTCGTCATTCACTTCAGTGCATCAGCTTTCACAAGTAGTTACCTAACTAATTTACCAGCGACGTTCTATAACATGACGTGCAATAAATTCGGTGGAACGTTAAACTTTCAAAACTGACCCCAGCACAATACTATCAACTTTTGCAAGAGAAATAAGTCAAATAAGCCGCCATTAGCACAAGTATCTGTGTTGTCAAAAAGTATTGGTATGCATAAGAATGTGTGCAGTGAAAGCGTGTATGGGAATACGACAATTAAGAAATGATGAAGAGATGCGCGATCAGCACGACTTACCTACCACACAAAGCAATAAGGCGCTGGCCAGTAGCTGGACCAGAGTGATGATATTGAAAGCTGCCTCCAAATCGTCCACCATCGTCGTCAGTCGACGATGCCTCCGAACGAGTCGGCCGATCTTAAGTCGACTGGATGCGTAATCGGTATCCAAAGCAGCAAAGTCCCTGCCGAGGATCATGAACTGTCCGCACAAGTGCATGGCTATGCCGAAGAAGAATCCGTCGCTACCGCTGTGCGATATTAATTGCACCGCCACCTGTACGACTTGCCAGCTGAATGCCAGGTAGTATGTCGCCGATGAGATGCCGTGGTACAGGCAATAGGTAGCGATTAGAAGATTTCGCTCCGTGTGATTGCCGATTGTCACCACCGCCGAATTCAGCATTGCGAACGGAACGTCGAACGGTAGGTTTGTCAGCAGAAGAATGACCGCCGATGTGCTTATCATGTACAGTAGCGTTAACGTTACGAATCGCGACTTCTCGGCACACGAGTTCATTGTTTCGCGGGCAAATTTATCCTGTGGGCTGGACCAGTCGTGCACCATCGTTTGCAGCAGTCGTCGACTGCGCGCTCGATACCAACGATGGAGGAGGATCTTTGTCAGGCTGAGGCTCGAGGAAATCGATACTATGAAAACGTCCATCAGGTCTTGGAAGCTGCGACAGTTGAGGTACATTTCCGTACAGAGACTGGTCATCGTCGTTGTCTGGCAAAATCATTCGACACTTTCACAAACGTTCACGCGCGCGTCGCGAGATTTCGGAATACTCCGTCTTGAAAGGAAAATCTGGACATTTTTTCCTTGTTTTGCGTAAGTGTTAAGTATTGTGACGTTGCGAAATTAACGGTAAATAACTGAATACGGTATCTTAATCATTTATCCGCGGACTTAAAAGTGCTCATAGAAAGAAGGTAAACGCTTACTTCTATGATGGCAGCAACGATCCAGCGAGTGGTAGCCGGAAGAGTCTTTGCTTCGGGTGGCCAGAGGCCTATCAAGCTGAGGGTGTACTTGTGTAATATCAAAGCGTGGATGGTATCGTCGTTCCAATTTTCGGTAGACTCCATCTCACGATCGTAGTTCCTCACAACCACCTCTGTCCACTGAGACTTCTAGTCGATATACCACCCACTCCGGGAGGCAAGTTTGTCCTCCGTGAGACGCGGACGTCGAGACGTTCAAGTGCGTACTCGCCTGCCCCACCCGCTGCAAATCGTCTGGCAACGGTCCCTTTGATCTTTTATTTACCCAGGACATATCGCACAGAGCTGCAATTTTTGTTTTCCTCGTCATTCTTTAACGCAGCGGCTTCTGTTGTTTCGACTTTCGACATGAGGGTCGGTATCGTTTTACGTTTATGATATTTCGCTGGTTCCGAACGTAGGCAGTACTTTGCTTTTCGCCGTTTACGCATCGTGAACGTTTGTCGAGTGAATTCTATCTGAATGTATACCCTTGAACCTTTGGTAGTTATTCATTTTTGTTTGACTATATAAAAAATAGGCAGGTTACAGATACGTTGATGCTTTGAGATGGTGGTCGGTGGGTCGAAGGGGTGGATGACACACGTTGTGTCGTCCGTTTTACAATCAGTGTGAAGAACTACTTCCGTACACATAGACCAGTGGATATGCTAAGTAAACGAAATAGTTTGAGTGGAACGTTATAGGAGTATTTATTTATTGTCTCCTTAAACATTCATTTAAAATGTAGTATTTAAATATTTTCTTCTAATTAACCATCGGGGTTTCAAAGTTCATTAAGGTATGCTGAGAATTGTTAGTAAACTGCACGTCTGTCTCACTGTCAGTTTTTGATCATGTTTCCATCATTACGCTTAGAACCGACATGTAAGAGGCAGACAACTTGACGACATTTTGGAATGTCAAAAGGTTCATTGCGAAGAACTTGCCCGCTGTCAAACGTTGCGGAATGCTGCCACGTAAGATGATCATTGGAAAATCCCTCGTCGCGCTTGTCTCGAAATTGTACCACGGATATTCGTAAACGGCGTACGCCAGTCTTTTGCTGAGTTTCAAGCGCGTCGGGGGCTGAAGTGAAGAGAAATAGTCGCAGTAATAAGTTCAGAATGAGGACCGCATTCTTGGCAGCGACGAAGTTCTCGTTTACAGAGAACGAATATATCAGCAGAAATTCTGCAAATGATCATGACTGCGTAAAGAAATGTGCAAAAACGGATTGGAATGAATGTATGTAAATAAATGAAGCTGCCCAGACTCATCCGGCACGACACGATACGATAGGTCCGACGCCGTCCGTTATCGTCCGGCACGATGAATCGAGAATCGTATCCGACAGACGAATCATGTCGTATATATAGATATATTTTATTCGCGAAGAAAAATACGGGCTCATCTTTGGCTTAGCGGGCACGAATTTTTGGGATTTTTTTTTCTTGGATAGAGCATCGAAAGGTAAGAAAGTATTTCCTCTGACGTTTTTGCCGGAAATCATCCCTTCAAAAGTTATGAGCGTTTTTTGCGACGAAGCGTTTGTCGCCGTATTGTCCAGGAGGTACATTATTTTTCGGCGTTCTTTGTTTCCCTGGATAGAGCGTCGAAAGTTCTATAAGTTTTCCCTGTGACTTTTTTTGGGGAAATCACGCCTTCGAAAGTTATGAATGTATTTGCGAAAAATTACGTCAGCAGCACTGGTTATTGTGTTTTCCAGCGCCTCGCGATGTTAGAGATGAAGGTGTTAATCGATTTGTTGTTTGTTTTGATTCTTGCGCTTGAATTCAAGCGTATATGACGCAGAGTACTTTGACGCCTGTACTTTTAATGTTAGAATCGTTTCTGCAATGAGGGGATTGCTATATGCTCATGCGCGCCGAAGGCGCGCCAAGCGTTGCGCTTCAATTCAAGCGCATATGACGCAGAGTACATACTTTGACGCCTGTACTTTTGAAGTTGGGATTGTTTCTGCAATAAGCAAAAAACATATGTTCAGTTCGGGGGAGTCAAAACGAGAGCCTGACCAATGACACAGAACGCTCAGAGGTTGCCAGAATCAAAACAAACAACAAGTCGACTAACACCTTCATCTCTAACATCGCGAGGCGCTGGAAAACACAGTAACCAGTGCTGCTGACGTTATTTTTCGCAAATACATTCATAACTTTCGAAGGCGTGATTTCCCAAAAAAAAGTCATAGGGAAAACTTATAGAACTTTCGACGCTCTATCCAGGGAAACAAAGAACGCCGAAAAATAATGTACCTCCTGCAAAATACGGCGACAAACGCTACGTCGCAAAAAACGCTCATAACTTTTGAAGGGATGATTTCCGGCAAAAACGTCAGAGGAAATACTTTCTTACCTTTTGATGCTCTATCCAAGAAAAAAAAAAAACCAAAAAATTCGTGCCCGCTAAGACAAAGCCTTACCAGATATATTTTTTTCACGAAACAAACTCACATACGAATCGATCGGAATGGACGTGAATATAGCTACAGTATCCGAGTATGAAAAACAATGATTCATTAACCCGTATGCCTTTGAAGAGTCGTGACTCATCATTATCCTGCAATAAAAGAGAAGCAAATCTCAAAATATTTCTGCCACTCGAAAACATGACATGATTGCATTTATCACTTAATATAAAATAACCCATGTCATTATTTATAAAAAATGACACACTTTGATAACTTGGAAAAAAAGAAAAACCATGATACATGTATAATTGACTGAGATAAGGAGGGATGAATTGAAAATATCTCAGTGTCCAAATATTTCTGATACTCACTGCACATACAAACATGCAAAAACAGTTTGATAACAAAAATATGCATGTGTTGTAAGACATTGTACGCCGAATATAGATACCGCGGACAATGGATGTGGCGCTATAGGCCATATGGTCACTTGTGTACACGACGACACGAGGTAGATGTTTTTCGGCAGTTGAGCAGTTCAGCGCAGGCAGTCACACGCGAACGTTGAGCGCTGTCGCATTGAGACATAAGACGACCTTTTCTTTGTATTAATCTTAAACATGTAATAAATACTTATTAGATGGTACATAATTTCTCCTGACAAATATTCCGTCGGCTATCCAAATAGGAATTATCTAGAAATTGATAGGCATACACTACGTTGTATATAAAACATCCTACTTTTTTGAAGTCGGTTAAATAAGTAATCTCAATTATTTTTTTAACCGACTTCAGGAAAGGAAGAGGTTATCTATTCGATAAGTACAATTTTTGTTATTTATTTATTTTTTTTAATTTTTATTTATGGGTGATGTTCGCGCATAACTCTCGAACGGGTGGCCGGATTTCGATGGGATTCGTGTCAATCGATGGGGTTTGTTGTCGGATTGGTCCCATTTTGCTGTTTGGATGTTCAAGTTTAACTCCCGACCGCGTGGGTGGATATAGATGGCTCCCATCTCTTTTGATGGTGTTTGTCGTCCCCTTGATCCCATTATAGGAGCAAAGCACCCGATTTAAAAAATTTCCGTTTTAAGCGATTTTTTCATTCAACCGTTCGCTACTTTCCGATTGAATTTCTTCTGCACGCCGTTTTCTCATATGAGCTGTGTTTTTATTTGCTCTACCCATTTCCTAATGTTATGTAAAACAGCAATAAAATTATATAATTGAAACTAAAAATATCAAAATAAATGACTTTTAAAAAAAAGTGGGAAAACCGACTTCAGAGGCGCGCTAAAAAGTAAATAATAATTCTTCTTTTCTTGCCGACAATCAAAATAACGAAGGGTGACTCTGGATCGCGAATATTCTAAATAATTATTTTCTGATGTCGGTACCACAATAGAAACGAAAAAAAATGTTCCTCGTTAATCAAATTTGTGAACTTTAGAACCTACAAATACTCGTACCGACAGGCATTCGTTCCGATTGTAATACCGCCCCTCTTGTACTTTCCATGCACAGGTAGTTCTCATTGCAACGTTCCACCCCAAGATCGCGGGTTCGAAACCTGCACGAGAGCGTTTCTTTTTCGATCCCACCTTCTACCGTGGCACCGACATCAGAAAGGAATTATTTAGAACAGGCCTGGGCAACTCGTGGCCCGAGTGCCACAATCCCATTCTTCTTCCACTTCTAACCGACCCCCACCTTATTACGTTTGCGCGCTGACGGAGCGAGGGGAACTAGTGGAGACGGTCCCGAATATATGGTACGCTAGCTCCCCTCGCTCCGTCAGCGCGCAAACAGAATAAGGTGGGGGTCGGTAAGAAGTGGAAGAAGAAGGGGAATGTGGCACTCGGGCGACGAGTTGCACAGGCCTGATTTAGAATATTCGTGATTCAGAGTCACTCTTCGTTATTTTAATATTCGTCAAGAAAAGAAGAATTATTTTTTACTTCTTAGCGCGCCTCTGAAGTCGGTTTTCTCACTTTTTTTTTAAAGTTATTCATTAGAAGAAGCAATGTCAATATTATAGCAGAATATTAAAATATGACGAATTCCATCGTTTATTTAATGATATAAACAATGTTACCTTAATTTTTTGCCGACACCGGAGCGTCGATTAACATAAGTCTCCATTATCACATATAAATAATTGTCTCTATCAATAAATGTTTCGAAGTTGGGAATTAAAGCGAGTCATTGCAAATGTGGCGGCGTAATACGTTACACCCCATCGTACGTTTACGCTTCAAGCAGCATTCTTAAAACGGACAAATACGACGCCGATGCCTTCAGTACACTTTGAAATGTCAGAAGATTCATTGGTAAAAATTTGCCCGCTGTCAAACGATGTGGAATACTACCGCGCAAGATAATCAGCGACAAGTCCTTTGCAACGTCTTTGTCAAAATTGTACCACTTGCAGTCGTAGACGGCGTACGACAGTTGCCGTGTATGATGTTCCAACAGGTCGGCGGCGAAGGTAAAGAGGAACAGTTGCAACAGTAAACTGAGTATGGCGACGGCGTTCTTTCCTGCCACAGGAGCCTCGTGCGTCTTGAGGGAGGTTATCAGTTGAAATCCTGGAATTCGTTACCTGTCAATTGAACGATCGATACGCTCAAGCGATTTAAAAAACGTCGAATAAAATGAAACAAAAAAAACTAAAATTACTCCCTCTTAAACGTGCCCACGATTGTACTCACCTGCAATACAAAGCAGTACGACGCTGGACAACAGTTGCACCAGTATGATCATGTTGAAGGCGTTCTCCAAGTTATCTGCCAGCACCGACAGCTGTCTGTGTCTTCTGATCAGCTCGCCGCCCACTCTTCGCCAGCTAACGCGGTCCACCTCCAAAGCCGCAAAGTCTGCGTTGAGAATCTTGAACTGGCCGCACAGATACATCGTGAGACCGAAGAAGAAGCTGTCGTTTCCGCTATGCGATATCACTTGCACGAGAATTTGCACTAGTTGGAAACTAAATACCAGGTAATAGGTCATGGAGGAACTTCGATCGAACAGGCAGTAGGTGGGATAAATGAATTTTCTCTCCGTGTCGTTACCGTACGACATCATCGAACTGACCGACCCGGGCATTAGTTCGATCGGCAGATTCGTGAAGATGAAGGCAACTGCTGATGCGCACATCATGTAAAACAGCATGAAGGAGACGAATCGCGTCCTGTCGATGAACTCGAACGTGATTTCCCTGTGAACGTCACTTTTCGGTCGGAACCAGTCGTTCAACATGGATTGCACTAGATGGTGGTTGTACTTCCAGTTGTACCGGTGCAGGACAATTTTTGACAAGCCGAGAGTCGACGAGACTACTATGATAAAGGCGTCGATTGCGTTTTGGGTGCCGCGGCAGTTCCGATATATTTCGAAAGAGATGCTGCTGACGGTGCTCATCTGACCAATCAAGAAATCAGTGGAAACACTGAGGAATGCATCGTAAGGTGAATAAAATATCAATGGTAAATTAATGACACCCACATACTAAACAACGTCCAATTAATACAAACATTATACTTTGAATGCATTCAGGTTTGCCCAATACTCTCATCACATACTCTCGCGATGAACAATGAATCAGTGAAACCTATTCAGTATTAGAAACAGAGTATGTACTCACGACAATCGTAACAGAAACTAGCCAGCAGATCGTAGCATGAAGACTTTGCGCAACAGGCGGCCAAATACCAAGTGGTCGGAGCATGCATTTGTACAACCTTAAAACCTGCGCCGCACTTTCGTTCCTCTCTCTGCCGGACTTCATTCCGAACGACGATGGCAGGTACCTTTTCTTCTCACACACTTGGCCCACTTCTATTCACGCCCAAACTCCGACACACGATATCCGATCCGCAGTCGGTGGAGTACTAAAGACGAGTGCGCGTTACACGCGAACGTTTGCACACCCACACACGCGCCCCTTGTAGATACCTTTTGCACTCCACCCCAAGGATCGTACCGTAGCCATATGTATGCCATATATGCCCTTTGATATTTTATTTAACCGCAGTAAATCTGATGACAGATTTCCTTCCCTCCCCGTTGTCGCGAACATATTTTCCGTCTAAAGACGATTGTAGGTATTACGTTTTGGCGGCGTGTATTCGTGTATGTGTGTACGTGTTACGTTGCGTACAGAAACGGTTGCCTATATTTTTGCAAACAGCTCCGCTTTGGGGTATATGCTTTTTCTAGAAGAAACGCTATGAAGATAACAGTGTACGGTACAAGTGGTCAGTGTACTAGGCCTTTTATTCGGTATTGCTTGATTTGAAACAGATGTACGGGTACATGTATGCGCTTGGAAATTATTGAACTGTTTCCAGGTAAGCGTTATCTAAGAAAATCGCAATGTGGGGAAGTATTTGCGTATATACTTTTACTTGGTTGTTGTTGCAATAAACAGACAGTAAGGTGTTAAACAAATAGTATCAGTTGTCGAGGAGTGCCAACAGGTGTTAGAGCCGTCTTCTTGAATCCCTGTTCATTGGGAAGCTAACGAGAGCTGCTAGTTTCAAGCTTAAAGTGAGGAACACCACGCATAACAGGCAAGCTCCATGCTGATCTACATTCATTTTTATCGTCTATATAAGTCTATATTTATTTCGATCATATTCTAATTGTCGGGCCGCAATCTTCACACGTCTAGCATCACTCTCAATACCGACAAGTACGAAACGGACGTTTTCAGAATGCTCTGAAACGTCAAAAGATTCATGGATACGAATTTGCCCGCCGTCAAATGACTGGGAACGGCAGAGCGAAGTATGATCAGCTGCAAGCTCTTCCCGACTTTTGTGTGAAAATTGTACCACGGACAATCATAAATGGTATACGCAAGTTGCTCGCTATGATGCTCCAACAGATCGCCGGCGAAGCTGTAGAGGAAGAGCTGCACGAAGAAGCTGATTATGACGAAGACGAGCTTCGCAGATACGAAATTATCCTTCCTGCTCAGGCAAACAACCAGCTGAAATCCTGAAATTCGTCATTCACTTCAGTGCATCAGCTTTCACAAGTAGTTACCTAGGGGAGACCGGGGCAAAATGGTATAGCGGGGCATAATGGGACCGGGGCAAAACGGGTTTGGGGCAAAATGGGACACACAAAAATGAAGTGTCGCAGCCCGCTGAATTTGGGGCAAAATGGGATGACAGGAAAATTCATGCTTCGGCTCTATGAAAGAGTTGTTGAAACATAATCTAATCTGAATGGTGCTTGTGGTTCGTTTCAGTCCACATATACGCAGATAATACGGACTGACCGATATATTTGTCGACACATATCCGTCGATTTCATGGGGAGCGGCGGTCCTAGTTTCATAAAACAATTTACGTAAAAATTGACAAGAGTTAGATTTTCATCGATGGCTTGAAAATCAGTATCAGTAACGTGCAGTTGGCAATAATTAATAACGACAAAGAAATTGTACCAATCGAATAAGAAGGCTCAAATAACAATTTACGTCAAGTTTGGTACAGTTCTGACCGCAGAATCAAAAGTAATTGTTTAACAAACTTTAATAACAAATGAAAAATTAGTATTTTTTGAATGTTGAAGTACTTAAATTTATTGGATTCAACGAATCCTGACGAGCCGAGCACGAACTGTTGTTGTAAAGTCAAAAATAATAATAATTGTTTAAGCGATTGAGTTAACAAATAAAAATTGTCGTCTTCTTTAATGTTAAATTACTACGATTAATCAAATTTCAACGAAATCGAACGAGTCGACCTTGAAACATTGCCTTAACCGCATGTCCAATCATTATATTTGGTCAAACAATGAATATCAAAAAATCAATTGAAGTTTTAGACTGCATTAATAGTCATTAATGCATTAATAGACTACACCAAACTTGCGAAGATTCTAACCGAATGATAAAAAATTATTATTTAAACAATTTTATTAACAATTAAATTGTTCGAATCGAATTGTTACGCTCGATTAACAATTTCCAAGAAATTTCAGAAAATGCCGATCATACAATGAAGAATAAATATTTGAACAATCCAATTAACAAATGAAAACCACTGCAGTCTTTAATATTAATAAATTATTACGCGTAATCGAATCTGAACGATATAAAATGAGTCGATATCAAAATACGTCTTTAAAAATATGCTAATTAATGCAATTTAGTTAAACGATAAATATCAACAAACTTATCGTATCACCTGGATTGTTAAGCTCAATTAACATTACCATTGTTTTATTGAAGGCATCGGCCGTAGTTTCGTGAAAAAATAACTATTTCCACAATAACAGAACTTTTTTTCATCCGCCATATTGGATTTTCAGTTTTTAGTTTTTCATTCCAAACTCCTATCCTCAATTCATGATTTCGATATTCTGAAATCAATGTCTTATGTTTTTTATTTTGTGGTCAGATTATTTTGTTTTTATTCGTTATCTAAACGATTACGTATTTATTCATCTATCATTATTTCGCAACAAAATCATGAGGTACATTTTATTGTTGTTGAACCCTAGTCAATGTTGGAGGAGCCTGATTTTCTCCGGCCCATTTTGCCCCAGTCCCGTTTTGCCCCAATGTCGTATTTTCCAGCAGTGTTGATTTTCACTATTCCATTTTGCCCCAAACCCGTTTTGCCCCGGTCCCATTTTGCCCCGGTCCCATTATGCCCCGCTATACCATTTTGCCCCGGTCTCCCCTAACTAATTTACCAGCAACGTTCTATAACATGACGTGCAATAAATTCGTTGGAACGTTAAACTTTCAAAACTGACCCCAGCACAATACTATCAACTTTTGCAAGAGAAATAAGTCAAATAAGCCGTCATTAGCACAAGTATCTGTGGTGTCAAAAAGTATTGGTATGCATAAGAATGTGTGCAGTGAAAGCGTGTATGGGAATACGACAATTAAGAAATGACGTAGAGATGCGCGATCAGCACGACTTACCTACCACACAAAGCAATAAGGCGCTGGCCAGTAGCTGGACCAGAGTGATGATATTGAAAGCTGCCTCCAAATCGTCCACCATCGTCGTCAGTCGACGATGCCTCCGAACGAGTCGGCCGATCTTCAATGGACTGGATGGGTAATCGGTATCCAAAGCAGCAAAGTCCCTGCCGAGAATCATGAACTGTCCGCACAAGTGCATGGCTATGCCGAAGAAGAATCCGTCGCTACCGCTGTGCGATATTACTTGCACCGCCACCTGTACGACTTGCCAGCTGAATGCCAGGTAGTATGTCGCCGACGAGATGCCGTGGTACAGGCAATAGGTATCGATTAGAAGATTTCGCTCCGTGTGATTGCCGATCGTCACCACCGCCGAATTCAGCATTGCGAACGGAACGTCGAACGGTAGGTTTGTCAGCAGATGAATGACCGCCGATGTGCTTATCATGTACAGTAGCGTTAACGATACGAATCGCGACTTCTCGGCACACGAGTTCATTGTTTCGCGGGCAAATTTATCCTGTGGGCTGGACCAGTCGTGCAGCATCTTTTGCAGCAGTCGTCGACTGCGCGCTCGATACCAACGATGGAGGAGGATCTTCGTCAGGCTGAGGCTCGAGGAAATCGATACTATGAAAACGTCCATCAGGTCTTGGAAGCTGCGACAGTTGAGGTACATTTCCGTACAGAGACTGGTCATCGTCGTTGTCTGGCAAAATCATTCGACACTTTCACAAACGTTCGCGCGCGCGTCGCGAGATTTCGGAATACTCCGTCTTGAAAGGAAAATCTGGACGTTTTTTCCTTGTTTTGCGTAAGTGTGAAGTATTGTGACATTTCGAAATTAACGGTAAATAACTGAATACGGTATCTTAATCATTTATCCGCGGACTTAAAAGTGCTCATAGAAAGAAGGTAAACGCTTACTTCTATGATGGCAGCAACGATCCAGCGAGTGGTAGCCGGAAGAGTCTTTGCTTCGGGTGGCCAGAGGCCTATCAAGCTGAGGGTGTACTTGTGTAATATCAAAGCGTGGATGGTATCGTCGTTCCAATTTTCGGTAGACTCCATCTCACGATCGTAGTTCCTCACAACCACCTCTGTCCACTGAGACTTCTAGTCGATATACCACCCACTCCGGGAGGCAAGTGTGTCCTCCGTGAGACGCGGACGTCGACACGTTCAAGTGCGTACTCCCCTGCCCCACCCGCTGCAAATCGTCACGCAACGGTCCCTTTGATCTTTTATTTACCCACGACATATCGCACACAGCTGCAATTTTTGTTCTCCTCGTCATTCTGTAACGCAGCAGCTACTGTTGTTTCGACTTTCGACATGAGGGCCGGTATCGTTTTACGTTTATGATATTTTGCTGCTTCTGAACGTAGGCAGTACTTTGCTTTTCGCCGTTTACGCATCGTGAACGTTTGTCGAGTGAATTCTATCTGAATGTATACCCTTGAACCTTCGGTAGTTATTCATTTTTGTTTGACTATATAAAAAATGGGCAGGTTACAGATACGTTGATGCTTTGAGATAGTGGTCGGTGGGTCGAAGGGGTGGATCACACACGGTGTGTCGTCCGTTCAACCATCAGTGTGAAGAACTACTTCTGTACACATAGGCCAGTTGATATGCTAAGTAAACGAAATAGTTTGAGTGGAACGTTGTACGAGTATTTATTTATTGTCTCCTTAAACATTCATTTAAAATGTAGTATTTAAATATTTTCTTCTAATTAACCATCAGGGTTTCAAAGTTCATTAAGGTATGCTAAGAATTGTTAGTAAACTGCACGTCTGTCGCACTGTCAGTTTTTCATCATGTTTCCATCATTACGCTTAGAACCGACATGTAAGAGGCAGACAACTTGACGACACATTGCAATGTCAAAAGGTTCTTTGCGAAGAACTTGCCCGCTGTCGAACGTTGCGGAATGCTGCCACGTAAGATGATCATTGGAAAATCCCTCGTCGCGCTTGTCTCGAAATTGTACCACGGATATTCGTAAACGGCGTACGCCAGTCTTTCGCTGTGAGTTTCAAGCGCGTCGGCGGCTGAAGTGAAGAGAAATAGTCGCAGTAATAAGTTCAGAATGAAGACCGCATTCTTGGCAGCGACGAAGTTCTCGTTTACGGAGAACGAATATATCAGCAGAAATTCTGCAAATGATCATGACTGCGTAAAGAAATGTGCCGATTACCGATTAAGATTATAGTAGTGTATTTTTGACGCCGATTGTCACATGTCAAAATTCATTTGAAGCAATAAGAGCTGTCACCATCGAACTTTAAAGGATCTTGCACACTCGTCCGACACGGCACGTCACGTCACGACAAAAAAACGGATTGGAATGAATGTATGTAAATAAGTGAAGCTGCCCGCACTCATCCGGCACAACACGATACGACAGATCCGACGCCGTCCGTTATCGTCCGGCACGATGAATCGAGAATCGTATCCGACAGACGAATGATGTCGTATATATAGATATATTTTGTTCGCGAAAAAAACTCACATACGAATCTATCGGAATCAATGAATCGACGTGAATATAGCTACAGTATCCGAGTATGAAAAACAATGATTCATTAACCCGTATGCCTTTGAAGAGTCGTGACTCATCATTATCCTGCAATAAAAGAGAAGCAAATCGCAAAATATTTCTGCCACTCGAAAACATGACATGATTGCATTTATCATTTAATATAAAATAACGCATGTCATTATTTATAAAAAATGACACACTTTGATAACTTGGATGAAAGGCGAGTCACAGTAGAAAAAAGAAAAACCATGATACATGTATAATTGACTGAGATAAGGAGGGATGAATTGAAAATATCTCAGTGTTCACATATTTCTGATACTTACTGCACATACAAACACGCAAAAACAGTTTGATAAAAAAAATATGCATGTGTTGTAAGACATTGTACGCCGAATATAGATACCGCGGACAATGGACGTGGCGCTACAGGCCATATGGTCACTTGTGTACTGTTATGCCTTCCTATCACATTTTCCAATCCAATCATCACATTAGTCGGACTTCCACAAATTCCTTCCTGAACGAACCTACCGATAAACCTTTCCGTTCCAAAGGTTCCGCCAAAGTAAGCAAACCCCCGACAGGAACATAAACCCATAAAAATTCCCTTCAATTGTTGACCTTGACATGATCATAAAATTTCCCTTTGATTACGTATCAACACCTGAGCAAACTCCAAAAATACTTCCTTTCTAAAACTTTCTGTCCTTTTTCAAATTCCACCTCCAAGCTCATTTTAGAAACATATAAAGGTACCCAGAACCGCAAAAGACCATCATTCATCTCCAGTCCTGGCATTGACACCGTCACTCTGTCAGTTAGTCCTAAAATAAAGCTCTTGAACTGAAAGACTTTCGAACTCGATTTCGTTACCACCTATTACATTTCGCGTATCTTAAAGTAAACTAGTTGATGCCAATAGGCCGGCACAACAGTACGCGACGGCACGAGGTAGATGTTTTTCGGCAGTTGAGCAGTTCAGCGCAGGCAGTCACACGAGAACGTTGAGCGCTGTCGCATTGAAACATAAGACGACCTTTTCTTTGTATTAATCGTAAACATGTAATAAATACTTATTAGATGGTACATAATTTCTCCTGACAAATATTCCGTCGGCTATCCAAATAGGAACTATCTGGAAATTGATAGGCATACATCACATTGTATATAAACCATCCTACTTTTTTGAAGTCGGTTAAATAAGTAATCTCAATTATTTTTTTAACCGACTTCAGAAAAGGAAGAGGTTATCTATTCGATTTTTTTTTTTAATTTTTATTTATGTGTGATGTTCGCGTATAACTCCCGAACGGGTGGGCGGATTTCGATGGGATTCGTGTCAATCAATGGGGTTTGTTGTCGGAATGGTCCCATTTTAATGGCCAACCTTTCCAACCTTGGGAACCCACTTTTAAAACAATTTCTTCACGATTTTTCGCCTACGATTTCACATTTTCGTGAACTACTTTGGAACGGGTTGATAAATTTCGATGATTCTGGTATGAATTGACAGAGGGTACTCTCCCGGTGGTCACCCTACCAACTACTAAAAATTCTAACAAAAAATACCTTTGTTTAAATGACTTAAATTTCGCTGTTTGGATGTTCGCGTTTAACTCCCGACCGCGTGGGTGGATATAGATGGCTCCCATCTCTTTTGATGGGGTTTGTCGTCCCCTTGATCCCATTATAGGAGCAAAGCCGCCGATTTAAAAAATTTCCGTTTTAAGCGACTTTTTCATTCAACCGTTCGCTACTTTCCGATTGAATTTCTTCTGCACGCAGTTTTCTCATATGAGCTGTGTTTTTATTTGCTCTACCCATTTTCTAATGTTATGTAAAACAGCAATAAAATTATATAATTGAAACTAAAAATATAAAAATAAATGAGTTTTAAAAAAAAGTGAGATAACCGACTTCAGAGGCGCGCTAAAAAGTAAAAAATAATTCTTCTTTTCTTGCCGATAATCAAAATAATGAAGGGTGACTCTGGATCGCGAATATTCTAAATAATTCTTTTCTGATGTCGGTACCACAATAGAAACGAAAAAAATTGTTCATCGTTAATCAAATTTGTGAACTTTAGAACCTACAAATACTCGTACCGATAGGCATTCGTTCCGATTGTATACCGTCACCGTTGTACTTTCCATGCACAGGTAATTCTCATTGCAACGTTCCACCCCAAGATCGCGGGTTCGAAACCTGCACGAGAGCGTTTCTTTTTCGATCCCACCTTCTACCGTGGCACCGACATCAGAAAGGAATTGTTTAGAATATTCGTGATTCAGAGTCACTCTTCGTTATTTTAATATTCATCAAGAAAAGAAGAATTATTTTTTACTTCTTAGCGCGCCTCTGAAGTCGGTTTTCTCACTTCTTTTTTAAAGTTATTTATTAGAAGAAGCAGTGTCAATATTATAGCAGAATATTAAAATATGACGAATGCCATCGTTTATTTAATGATATAAACAATGCTACTTTAATTTCTTACCGACACCGGAGCGTCCATTAACATAAGTCTCCATTATCACATATAAATAATTGTCTCTATCAATAAATGTTTCGAAGTTGGGAATTAAAGCGAGTCATTGCAAATGTGGCGGCGTAATACGTTGCACCCCATCGTACGTTTACACTTCAATCAGCATTCTTAAAACGGACAAATACGAGGCCGATGCCTTCAGTACACTTTGAAATGTCAGAAGATTCATTGATAAAAATTTGCCCGCTGTCAAACGATGTGGAATATTACCGCGCAAGATAATCAGCGACAAGTCCTTTGCAACGTCTTTGTCAAAATTGTACCACTTGCAGTCGTAGACGGCGTACGACAGTTGCCGTGTATGATGTTCCAACAGGTCGGCGGCGAAGGTAAAGAAGAACAGTTGCAACAGTAAACTGAGTATGATGACGGCGTTCTTTCCTGCCACAGGGGCCTCGTGCGTCTTGAGGGAGGTTATCAGTTGAAATCCTGGAATTCGTTACCTGTCAATTGAACGATCGATACGCTCAAGCGATTTAAAAAACGTCGAATAAAATGAAACAAAAAAACTAATGTTACACCCTCGAAAACATGGCCACGATTGTACTCACCTGCAATACAAAGCATTACGACGCTGGACAACAGTTGCACCAGTACGATCATGTTGAAGGCGTTCTCCAAGTTATCTGCCAGCACCGACAGCTGTCTGTGTCTTCTGATCAGCTCGCCGCCCACTCTTCGCCAGCTAACGCGGTCCACCTCCAAAGCCGCAAAGTCTGCGTTGAGAATCTTGAACTGGCCGCACAGATACATCGTGAGACCGAAGAAGAAGCTGTCGTTTCCGCTATGCGATAGCACTAGCACGAGAATTTGCACTATTTGCAGACAAAATACCAGGTAATAGGTCACGGAGGAACTTCGATCGAACAGGCAGTAGGTGGGATAAATGAATTTTCTCTCCGTGTCGTTACCGTACGACATCATCGAACTGACCCACCCGGGCATTAGTTCGAACGGCAGATTCGTCAAGATGAAGCCAACTGCTGATGCGCACATCATGTAAAACAGCATGAAGGAGACGAATCGCGTCCTGTCGATGAACTCGAACGTGATTTCCCTGTGAACGTCAGTTTTCGGTCGGGACCAGTCGTTCAACATGGATTGCACTAGATGGTGGTTGTACCTCCAGTTGTACCGGTGCAGGACAATTTTTGACAAGCCGAGAGTCGACGAGGCTACTACGATAAAGGCGTCGATTGCGTTTTGGGTGCCGCGGCAGTTCCGATATATTTCGAAAGAGATGGTGCTGACGGTGCTCATCTGACCAATCAAGAAATCAGTGGAAACACTGAGGAATGCATCGTAAGGTGAATAAAATATCAAATGGTAAATTAATGACACCCACATACTAAACAACGTCCAATTAATACAAACATTATAATTTGAATGCATTCAGGTTTGCTCAATACTCTCATCACATACTCTCGCGATGAACAATGAATCAGTGAAACCTATTCAGTATTAGAAACAGAGTATGTACTCACGACAATCGTAACAGAAACTAGCCAGCAGATCGTAGCATGAAGACTTTGCGCAACAGGCGGCCAAATACCAAGTGGTCGCAGCATGCATTTGTACAACCTTAAAACCCGCGCCGCACTTTCGTCCCTCTCTCTGCCGGACTTCATTCCGAACGACGATGGCAGGTACCTTTTCTTCTCACACACTTGGCCCACTTCTATTCACGCCCAAACTCCGACACACGATATCCGATCCGCAGTCGGTGGAGTACTAAAGACGAGTGCGCGTTACACGCGAACGTTTGCACACCCACACACGCGCCCCTTGTAGATACCTTTTGCACTCCACCCCAAGGATCGTACCGTAGCCATATGTATGCCATATATGCCCTTTGATATTTTATTTAACCGCAGTAAATCTGATGACAGATTTCCTTCCCTCCCCGTTGTCGCGAACATATTTTCCGTCTAAAGACGATTGTAGGTATTACGTTTTGGCGGCGTGTATTCGTGTACGTGTGTACGTGTTACGTTGCCTACAGAAACGGGTGCCTATATTTATGCAAACAGCTCCGCTTTGGGGTATATGCTTTTTCTGGAAGAAACGCTATGAAGATAACAGTGTACGGTACAAGTGGTCAGTGTACTAGGCCTTTTATTCGGTATTGCTTGATTTGAAACGGATGCACGGGTACATGTATGCGGTTGGAAATTGTTGAACTGTTTCCAGGTAAGCGTTATCTAAGAAAATCGCAATGTGGGGAAGTATTTGCGTATATACTTTTACTTGGTTGTTGTTGCAATAAACAGACAGTAAGGTGTTAAACAGATAGTATCAGTTGTCAAGGAGTGCCAACAGGTGTTAGAGCCGTCTTCTTGAATCCCTGTTCATTGGGAAGCTAACGAGAGCTGCTAGTTTCAAGCTTAAAGTGAGGAACACCACGCATAACAGGCAAGCTCCATGCTGATCTACCTTCATTTTTATCGTCTATATAAGTCTATATTTATTTCGATCGTATTCTAATGGTCGGACCGCAATCGTCACACGTCTAGCATCACTCTCAATACCGACAAGTACGAAACGGACGTTTTCAGAATGCTCTGAAACGTCAAAAGATTCATGGAGACGAATTTGCCCGCCGTCAAATGACTGGGAACGGCAGAGCGAAGTATGATCAGCTGCAAGCTCTTCCCGACTTTCGTGTGAAAATTGTACCACGGACAATCATAAATGGTGTACGCAAGTTGCTTGCTATGATGCTCCAACAGGTCGCCGGCGAAGCTGTAGAGGAAGAGCTGCACGAAGAAGCTGGTTATGGTGAAGACGTGCTTCGCAGCTACAAAATTATCCTTCCTCCTCAGGCAAACGAGCAGCTGAAATCCTGAAATTCGTCATTCACTTCAGTGCATCAGCTTTCACAAGTAGTTACCTAATTAATTTACCAGCGACGTTCTATAACATGACGTGCAATAAATTCGTTGGAACGTTAAACTTTCAAAACTGACCCCAGCACAACACTATCAACTTTTCCAAGAGAAATAAGTCAAATAAGTCGTCATTAGCACAAGTATCTGTGGTGTCAAAAAGTATTGGTATGCATAAGAATGTGTGCAGTGAAAGCGTGTATGGGAATACGACATTTAAGAAATGACGTAGAGATGCCCGATCAGCACGACTTACCAACCACACAAAGCAATATGGCGCTGGCCAGTAGCTGGACCAGAGTGATGATATTGAAAGCTGCCTCCAAATCGTCCACCATCGTCGTCAGTCGACGATGCCTCCGAACGAGTCGGCCGATCTTAAGTCGACTGGATGCGTAATCGGTATCCAAAGCAGCAAAGTCCCTGCCGAGGATCATGAACTGTCCGCACAAGTGCATGGCTATGCCGAAGAAGAATCCGTCGCTACTGCTGTGCGATATTAATTGCACCGCCACCTGTAAGACTTGCCAGCTGAATGCCAGGTAGTATGTCGCCGACGAGATGCCGTGGTACAGGCAATAGGTAGCGAATAGAAGATTTCGCTCCGTGTGATTGCCGATCGTCACCACCGCCGAATTCAGCATTGCGAAGGGAACGTCGAACGGTAGGTTTGTCAGCAGAAGAATGAACACCGCTGTGCTTATCATGTACAGTAGCGTTAACGATACGAATCGCGACTTCTCGGCACACGAGTTCATTGTTTCGCGGGCAAATTTATCCTGTGCGCTGGACCAGTCGTGCACCATCGTTTGCAGCAGTCGTCGACTGCGCGCTCGATACCAACGATGGAGGAGGATCTTCGTCAGGCTGAGGCTCGAGGAAATCGATACTATGAAAACGTCCATCAGGTCTTGGATGCTGCGACAGTTGAGGTATATTTCCGTACAGAGACTGGTCATCGTCGTTGTCTGGCAAAATTATTCGACACTTTCACAAACGTTCACGCGCGCGTCGCGAGATTTCGGAATACTCCGTCTTGAAAGGAAAATCTGGACGTTTTTTCCTTGTTTTGCGTAAGTGTGAAGTATTGTGACATTGCGAAATTAACGGTAAATAACTGAATACGGTATCTTAATCACTTATCCGCGGACTTAAAAGTGCTCATAGAAAGAAGGTAAACGCTTACTTCTATGATGGCAGCAACGATCCAGCGAGTGGTAGCCGGAAGAGTCTTTGCTTCGGGTGGCCAGAGGCCTATCAAGCTAAGGGTGTACTTGTGTAATATCAAAGCGTGGATGGTATCGTCGTTCCAATTTTCGGTAGACTCCATCTCACGATGGTAGTTCCTCACAACCACCTCTGTCCACTGTGACTTCTAGTCGATATACCACCCACTCCGGGAGGCAAGTGTGTCCTCCGTGAGACGCGGACGTCGACACGTTCAAGTGCGTACTCCGCTGCCCCACCCGCTGCAAATCGTCCCGCAACGGTCCCTTTGATCTTTTATTTACCCACGACATATCGAACACAGCTGCAATTTTTGTTCTCCTCGTCATTCTGTAACGCAGAAGCTACTGTTGTTTCGACTTTCGACATGAGGGCCGGTATCGTTTTACGTTTATGATATTTTGCTGCTTCTGAACGTAGGCAGTACTTTGCTTTTCGCCGTTTACGCATCGTGAACGTTTGTCGAGTGAATTCTATCTGAATGTATACCCTTGAACCTTCGGTAGTTATTCATTTTTGTTTGACTATATAAAAAATAGGCAGGTTACAGATACGTTGATGCTTTGAGATGGTGGTCGGTGGGTCGAAGGGGTGGATCACACACGGTGTGCCGTCCGTTTAACAATCAGTGTGAAGAACTACTTCTGTACACATAGGCCAGTTGATATGCTAAGTAAACGAAATAGTTTGAGTGGAACGTTGTACGAGTATTTATTTATTGTGTCCTTAAACATTCATTTAAAATGTAGTATTTAAATATTTTCTTCTAATTAACCATCAGGGTTTCAAAGTTCATTAAGGTATGCTAAGAATTGTTAGTAAACTGCACGTCTGTCGCACTGTCAGTTTTTCATCATGTTTCCATCATTACGCTTAGAACCGACATGTAAGAGGCAGACAACTTGACGACACTTTGGAATGTCAAAAGGTTCATTGCGAAGAACTCGCCCGTTGTCAAACGTTGCGGAATGCTGCCACGTAAGATGATCATTGGAAAATTCCTCGTCGCGCTTGTCTCGAAATTGTACCACGGATATTCGTAAACGGCGTTCGCCAGTCTTTCGCTGTGAGTTTCAAGCGCATCGGCGGCTGAACTGAAGAGAAATAGTTGCAGTAATAAGTTCAGAATGAGGACCGCATTCTTGGCAGCGACGAAGTTCTCGTTTACGGAGAACGAATATATCAGCAGAAATTCTGCAAATGATCATGACTGCGTAAAGAAATGTACCGATTACCGATTAAGATTATAGTAGTGTATTTTTGACGCCGATTGCCACATGTCAAAATTCATTTGAAGCAATAAGAGCCGTCACCATCGAACTTTAAAGGATCTTGCACACTCGTCCGATACGGCACGTCACGTCACGACAAAAAAAACGGAGTGGAATGAATGTATGTAAATAAATGAAGCTGCCCGCACTCATCCGGCACGACACGATACGACAGGTCCCACGCCGTCCGTTATCGTCCGGCACGATAAATCGAGAATCGTATCCGACAGACGAATCATGTCGTATATATATGTAGATATATTTTGTTCGTGAAGAAAAATACGAATTGCGATTCATATCTATAGATATAATTTTTTCGCGAAGAACAATGCGAATTGCGATTCATATATATAGATATATTTTTTACACGAAGAAAACTCACAGACGAATCGATCGGAATCAATGAATCGACGTGAATATAGCTACAGTATCCGAGTATGAAAAACAATGATTCATTAACCCGTATGCCTTTGAAGAGTCGTGACTCATCATTATCCTGCAATAAAAGAGAAGCAAATCTCAAAATATTTCTGCCACTCGAAAACATGACATGATTGCATTTATCACTTAATATAAAATAACCCATGTCATTATTTATAAAAAATGACACACTTTGATAACTTGGAAAAAAAGAAAAACCATGATACATGTATAATTGACTGAGATAAGGAGGGATGAATTGAAAATATCTCAGTGTCCAAATATTTCTGATACTCACTGCACATACAAACATGCAAAAACAGTTTGATAACAAAAATATGCATGTGTTGTAAGACATTGTACGCCGAATATAGATACCGCGGACAATGGATGTGGCGCTATAGGCCATATGGTCACTTGTGTACGCGACGACACGAGGTAGATGTTTTTCGGCAGTTGAGCAGTTCAGCGCAGGCAGTCACACGCGAACGTTGAGCGCTGTCGCATTGAGACATAAGACGACCTTTTCTTTGTATTAATCTTAAACATGTAATAAATACTTATTAGATGGTACATAATTTCTCCTGACAAATATTCCGTCGGCTATCCAAATAGGAATTATCTGGAAATTGATAGGCATACACTACATTGTATATAAAACATCCTACTTTTTTGAAGTCGGTTAAATAAGTAATCTCAATTATTTTTTTAACCGACTTCAGAAAAGGAAGAGGTTATCTATTCGATAAGTACAATTTTTTTTATTTATTTATTTTTTTTTAATTTTTATTCATGGGTGATGTTCGCGCATAACTCCCGAACGGGTGAGCGCATTTCGATGGGATTCCTGTCAATCGATGGGGTTTGTTGTCGGAATGGTCCCATTTTAATGGCCAACCTTTCCAACCTTGGGAACCCACTTTTAAAACAATTTCTCCACGATTTTTCGCTAACGATTTCACATTTTCGTGAACTACTTTCGAACAGGTTGATCAATTTGGATGATTCTGGTATGAATTGACAGAGGGTACTGTCCCGGTGGTCATCCTACCAAGTGCTAAAAATTCTAACAAAAAATACCTTTCTTTAAATGACTTTTATTTTGCTGTTTGGATGTTCACGTTTAACTCCCGACCGCGTGGGTGGATATAGATGGCTCCCATCTCTTTTGATGGAGTTTGTCGTCCCCTTGATCCCATTATAGGAGCAAAGCCCGCGATTTAAAACATTTCCGTTTTAAGCGACTTTTTCATTCAACCGTTCGCTACTTTCCGATTGAATTTCTTCTGCACGCCGTTTTCTCATATGAGCTGTGTTTTTATTTGCTCTACCCATTTCATAATGTTATGTAAAAAGACAATAAAATTATATAATTGAAACTAAAAATATCAAAATAAATGACTTTTAAAAAAAAGTGAGAAACCCGACTTCAGAGGCGCGCTAAAAAGTAAAAAATAATTCTTCTTTTCTTGACGAAAATTAAAATAACGAAGGGTGACTCTGAATCGCGAATATTCTAAATAATTCTTTTCTGATGTCGGTGCCACAATAGAAACGAAACCAAATTTTCTTCATTAATCAAATTTATGAACTTTAGAACCTACAAATACTCGTACCGATAGGCAGTCGTTCCGATTGTAATACCGCCCCCGTTGTACTTTCCATGCACAGGTAGTTCTCATTGCAACGTTCCAGTTCCACCCCAAGATCCCGGGTTCGAAACCTGCACGAGCCCGTTTCTTTTTCGATGTCACCTTCTACCGTGGCACCGACATCAGAAAGGAATTATATAGAATATTCGTGATTCAGAGTCACTCTTCGTTATTTTAATATTCGTCAAGAAAAGAAGAATTCTTTTTTACTTCTTAGCGCGCCTCTGAAGTCGGTTTTCTCACTTTTTTTTTAAAAGTTATTTATTAGAAGAAGCAATGTCAATATTACAGCAGAATATTAAAATATGACGAATTCCATCGTTCATTTAATGATATAAACAATGTTACTTTAATTCCATACCGATACCGGAGCGTCCATTAACATAAGTCTCCATTATCACATATAAATAATTGTATCTATCAATAAATGTTTCGAAGTTGGGAATTAAAGCGAGTCTTTGCAAATGTGGCGGCGTAATACGTTACACCCCATCGTGCGTTTACACTTCAATCAGCATTCTTAAAACGGACAAATACGAGGCCGATGCCTTTAGTACACTTTGAAATGTCAAAAGATTCATTGGTAAAAATTTGCCCGCCGTCAAACGATGTGGTATACTGCCGCGCAAGATAATCAGCGGCAAGTCCTTTGCAATGTTTTTGTCAAAATTGTACCACTTGCAGTCGTAGACGGCGTACGACAGTTGCCGCGTATGATGTTCCAACAGGTCGGCGGCGAAGGTAAAGAAGAACAGTTGCAACAGCAGACTGAGTATGGTGGCGGCGTTCTTTCCTGCCACAGAAGCCTCGTGCGTCTTGAGGGAGGTTATCAGTTGAAATCCTGAAATTCATTACCGGTCAATTGAACGATCGATACTGTCACCGTACCGCTTTCGACAGTGGTACGTTTCTTAAATGCACGGCCGCGAGTAGTGACTGTTTCGCGGTCCGGCAGTTCGCCGCATGAATTTGCCAAGTGTTCGGCGGATGGGTTCGTTTTCTTATTCTCGCGATCTCTTTACTTATACGGGAATCGCGGGATTGGGGACGGTGCGGTCATAGAGCGTGTAAATGTGCTATTTATAATATATTGTCCATAAAAATAATGATAGTGATACAAATGTTACGTCTAATCTTATTTTATAATTACGCCGACTTATGCAATGCGTCTAGTGCTGCTAGTGCACTTCGCTGCCAATACAGGTAGTTGGGATTTATGTATTGCGTACGTGATCCTTAGTCGTGGGTGTTTATTCGTCAGTCGTGAACCAATTAAGCGCAGCTATGGCCGGTACCAAGAGCGGGGGTAGCGTACGTTAACGGTTCGAAAGGGTGTTTGACGAATTGCACGCAACCAAGTCCGGTTCAGAGAGCGGGGGTGGCGTACGGCAACCGTCGTCTGTTCTAGGTGACTCCACTTACAAATCGCAGCCGTGACCGGTGCCAAGAGCGGTGGTACCTTACGGTGAGGGTGTCGTCAGTCTATGATGCTGTATGAATGATCATTTACAGAACGTAGCCGTGACCGGTGCCAAGAGCGGTGGTAGCTTACGGTAAAGATCAAGTTATGAGAGTATGAGATGTATAACCATTTGCAATCGCAGTCGTGTCCGGTGCCGAGAGCGGGGGCGACGTACGGCGAAGGTTAACTGTGTGATTGACAATGATATATGGATTGAATTTTGGTGGCGAAGGTCTTTGTTTTTTACTGATAGTGACTGTAAGCTAATATAAGTCCGAATAACGCGAGTACGTATTCGTCTGCTCGCGAACCCTTTTATTGGGCGGTCGTAGCGGTTTTTACGCGGCTCGAGGTTCGTCTACGCCAGTGCTGTCCAGGGAGCGCTCCCAGTGCTCTTATAGGCCCCCCCGCCAAATTAACGTTGCCCTGGAAACGGACGACGCACCGTGTGTCATGATCGGCATAAACAAAAAAACGCGATGAAACATAAAGGACAGAACCATTTCCACCTCCACTAGATAGAAATGGTTCTGTCAGTGTCATCAGATCCGGCCTAAAACCGCACACTTGGCGACCGTAGTGGGGGAACACGCAAGGTGCGTGCGTGCTGTGTCTGTGAGCGCCGCGCGCGCACCGCGTGCGTGCAAGGAAGCCTCGGCGGTGCGCACGCGGCGCTCACAGACACGGCACGCACACACCTTGCGTTTTCCCCCACTACGGTCGCCAAGTGTGCGGTTTTAGGCCGGATCTGATGACACTGGGTTCTGTCCTTTCTGTCCGATCATATGACACACGGTGCGTCGTCCGTTTCCAGGGCAACGTTAATTTGGCGGGGGGGCCTATAAGAGCACTGGGAGCGCTCCCTGGACAGCACTGGTCTACGCGAAGTCTTCTCGCGTCGTACGTAGTTAGACTACGCCGTTCAGGCGTTAATAGGTACAGTCGAGATCTATTGGCTTCGATAACCGGAGGATCTTACTTGGGATGGCATCAACGGCGCTGACTCGAAATAAATCTCGCCTCGAGTGGAGCATTCCCGCGCCTTATATACCCAAATGGGCTAAGGGGATGGTTCTACTCGAGTGACTTTGGTCGGTGGCCGGGAGTCGATTCGCCTTCGGCGCACAGTGTGTTATTTCAGCAATCTAGGTGGACAAAAGTCCAAAAATGAAGTTCTTTTTTTTAAGTGGACGCTATTGCGTGTGTTCAGAGGGATATTCGGTAGTCTCGAAACCGAAACTGTTTACTCTTTTGCCTTCAACACAGGGTGTTGGGACATGTTTGAACCCACCCGTATTCATCTTGCAAATTAATGGCCTGCGCTCGTTATTCTCAGTTCGTTCTGTTTACCCGTATATTCTGGAAAAGTGGCAAATCTTCCTGGTTTTTTTTTATTCATACCGAATTGTACCTTCATAATGGTATGTTCTGCTCGTTTTTCTTATATAAATATCAATTGTTTTTATGCAGTTATTGTTCTTCAAAGTTTGGGCTCCACAAGGCAAATATTCGTTTACTACATGACATTGTGGTTAACTTTTTCTTAGTTATTCCGAAAAAATTCCAACCAGATTCTTCTATAGACTTAATCTATGAGCATTCAAGTACCCAAAACTGTAAAACCATTCTGCGCATTCTTGCGCTTTTGGCAGAAACTGAATATTTTTTATCTGCGTGTAGAATGAGCACAATTGCGAAAAAGGCCACATTTGCCAGCTATGTTATCATTCATAATTTGTTACGAATATATTTTTGAACTATAATTGTTGTTCTGTTCATATTACATTAGTTAATGTAAAACAAATTACATAATATCTAAATTTATAATTATTTTTCATAAATGTTTTTTTTTTGGGCTCAAAATTTGCTTTTTTACCAGGTTATTTTCTTTTCATTTTGACTACTTGCAGCTGAAAAAAAAATTAAAAATCACGTTCAAGCACCAAGACGGTACTTTTGTCCCGCTAGATTGCCAAAATAACACACTGTGCGGCGGCCGAAATAGTCCCGTTACATTTGATTTCTGTATGAGTATGATATTGATATAATCGGTGTGATTAATGGAGATGTATTTGTTTTGATTTGTCGGTGCGTGATGTGAGAGTGTGTTGTGCAGACCGTCTAGTAGTGTTGGCGTGTACGTGTCTCGGCATGTCGGTGAGTAATGTATGATGGTGGTGTACGGACGGTGAAGTGGTGTCAGTGTGTACGTGTTTCGGCGATATCCGTAATGCTCGACAGTGATCGTACGGCGAAGGCGTTTTTATACTGGCCAGTAGATGATGTGGCCTGGCCTATCGGTCTGTACGGTTACAATACGTTCAAGCGATTTAAAAATGTCGAATCAAATGAAAAAAAAAATAAAATTACTCGCTCGAAAACATGCCCACGATTGTACTCACCTGAAATACAAAGCAGTACGACGCTGGACAACAGTTGCATCAGTACGATCATGTTGAAGGCGTTCTCCAAGTTATCTGCCAGCACCGACAGCTGTCTGTGTCTTCTGATTAGCTCGCCGCCCACTCTTCGCCAGCTAAAGCGGTCCACCTCCAAAGCCGCAAAGTCTGCGTTGAGAATCTTGAACTGGCCGCACAGATACATCGTGAGACCAAAGAAGAAGCTGTCGTTTCCGCTATGCAATATCACTTGCACGAAAACCTGCACTAGTTGGAGACTAAATACCAGGTAATAGGTCACGGAGGAACTTCGATTGAACAGGCAGTAGATCGGATAAATGAATTTTCTCTCCGTGTCGTTACCGTACGACATCATCGAACAGATCCACCCGGGCATTAGTTCGATCGGCAGATTCGTGAAGATGAAGGCAACTGCTGATGCGGAGATCATGTAAAACAGCATGAAGGAGACGAATCGCGTCCTGTCGATGAACGCGAACGTGATTTCCCTGTGAACGTCACTTTTCGGTCGGAACCAGTCGTTCAACATGGATTGCACTAGATGGTGGTTGTACCTCCAGTTGTACCGGTGCAGGACAATTTTTGACAAGCTGAGAGTCGACGAGACTACTACGATAAAGGCGTCGATTGCGTTTTGGGTGCCGCGGCAGTTCCGATATATTTCGAAAGAGATACTGCTGATGGTGCTCATCTGACCAATCAAGAAATCAGTGGAAACACTCAGGAATGTATCGTAAGGTGAATAGAATATATAATGGTAAATTAATGACCCTCACATACTGTACAACGTCCAATTAATACAAACATTATACTTTACATTACATTTACATTACATTTTAACATTATATTGCATGCATTCAGGTTTGCTCAATACTCTCATGACGTACTCTCGCGATGAACAATGAATCAGTGAAACCTATTCAATACTAGAAACAGAGTACTCACGACAATTGTAACAGAAACTAGCCAGCAGATCGTACCATGAAGACTTTGAGCAACAGGCGGCCAAATCCCAAGTGGGCCGAGGATGCATTTGTACAACCTTAAAACCTGCGCCGCACTTTCGTTCCTCTCCCTGCCGGACCTCATTCCGAACGAGGATGGCAGGTACCTTTTCTTCTCACACACTTGGCCCGTTTCTATTCACGTCCAAACTCCGATACACGATATCCGATCCGCAGTCGATGAAGTACTAACGACGAGTGCGCGTTACACGCGACGTTTGCGCACCCACACACGCGCCCCTTCTACATACCTTCTGCACTCCACCCCAAGGATCGTGCCGTAGCCATATGTATGCCATATGTGCCCTTTGATATTTTATTTATTCGCAGTAAATCTGACGACAGATTTCCTTCTCTCCCCGTTGTCAGGAACATATTTTCCGTCTAAAGCCGATTATAGGTATTACGTTTTGGCGGCGTGTACTCGTGTATGTGTGTACGTATTACGTTGCGTACAGAAAGGGGTGCCTTTTTTTTTTCAAACAGCTCCGCTTTGGGGTGTATGCTTTTTCTGGAAGAAACGCTATGAAGATAACAGTGTACGTTACAAGTGGTCAGTGTACTAGGCCTTTTATTCGGTATTGCTTGAATTGAAACGGATGTACGGGTACATGTATGCGGTTGGAAATTGGTGAACTGTTTTCAGGTAAGCGTTATCTAAGAAAATCGTGATGTGGGGAAATATTTGCGTATATACTTTTACTTAATTGTTGTTGCAATAGACAGACAGTGAGGTTTTAACCGTACGTCTTCTTGTCAGTAGTGTTTTTGATCTGTCACGGGCGCGAGTGGTTACAGTTTCGCGATCCGTCCTTCCGCGTCAGAGATCATGGCTGTGGAGCGTTCGCGGTCGCGAGTGATAGGAGCCGGGAGCGTAATGTTAGGAGCGATGATTTGAGTCTGACTATATTGGGTTTATTAAAAGCGTGCTGCACAGGAAGTGCTTGAATTACAACTCTGACAGTATACATATCGAGATCGCCGCAGGCTGCCTCCAACCTCCAACGCAGATACGGGGATGTCAGTCAATGTTTGTTCTGTAGTTGCAAGTGTTCGTTGTCGTTTGTTCGTCAGAACTAACCACTCGTAACCGTGACCGGTGCCAAGAGCGGGCAAGGCGTACGGTGGCAGTTGTCAGTAGATCACGAATTACTCGTAGCGGTGGCCGGTGCCTAGAGCGGGGGAGGCTTACGGTAACCGTGCGATGTGTCAGTCTTTCGAACTACTTACTATCGTAACCGTGGTCGGTACCAAGAGCGGAGATGGTTACGGTAAGAGTTCTATTGTCGTTTGTATGAGAGATGGGTAATCATTCGCTATCGCAGCCGTGACCAGTGCCAAGAGCGGGGATGGCTTGCGGCGAAGATTAGTCGTATGAGTTTGATGATGAGCAGGTAGGTGTTGGTGGCGAGCAAGCTATCGATATGTATTAAGCGAAACAGCGTTTGACGAACGTGACTGTATTTTACGAATACACGAACCCTCGAATGGGGGGCCGCAGAGTCTGATCGATCGAGGATCGTCGGCGCGAAGTCTTCTCGAATCGTCGCGCTACTACGTCGTTCAATTGTTAATTATGGCTTGATCTACGTACTCGATGTCCGGAAGGATCTCACGTGTGATCTCTTCAACGGCACTTAGCTCGATGTAAATCTCGCCCAGAGTGAAGCTTCGGTAATTATGCGGTTCAGGGGACTCACCTCCGATTTGGACGGGCTTGGAGTATGTTATATACTTCGATATTCTGAACAACTTTTTCCTCTACATTTATGCGCGCTTGACCTTCGTTTCGGAGTTATTAGCGAAAAACATTTGTTATGAGTACGCTTAGTTTTACTGTAAGCGGCTGTGGTATGCTGTTGATGTCCGGCTTACCTAGCGTACAACAACAACACTTGGTGGGGGGGAGTGGGCAAGGCTGTCTAATGTTAATTCCAAGTTCCAAGTCATATGAAAAAGAAAATAGAGTGACGCCTGTACTTTTAATTGGAATCGTTGTTGCAATGAGAGGGTTGTTATATATTTTTCCGCGCCGAAGGCGCGTCAAGGGTTGTACACGGACGCCAGCGCATATGAAAAAAGAAAATAGTATGACGCCTGTACTTTTAACTGCAAACGTTGTTGCAATGAGAGGGTTGTTATATATTTATCCGCGCCGAAGGCGCGTCAAGCGTTGCAGATGAACGTTGACGTTCGGCACGGAAAACAAAACATGATCTTACCGTGGAGCAATTCTGACTTTCAATTACAATTATACAGCATTGCCCACTCCTGCCCCTCCCCCCCCTAACTGCCCAACCACACCAACAGCCAAAACATACTCTGAAACTACCTACAATCTTACATAGATGAGTCTCCAATAATGAATATGTTTTCGCTAATAACTCCGAAACGAAGGTCAAGCGCGCATAAATGTAGAGGAAAAAGTTGTTCAGAATGTCGAAATACATAACATACTACAAGCCCGACCAAATCGGAGGTGGGTCCGCTGAACCGCATATTTATCGAAGCTTCCTCGCACCTTATATACCCCAATTCGGCAAAGGGGAAGTTCCACTCGGGTGATTTCTTCCATCGGCGGGAGTGACTTCTTCTCCTTCGCCGAGGCTCGGTACCGTTAAGTCTAATGTGTGATTGATATGATTTGTGTACTGTCGGTATCGGACGTGTTTACATGTGTAGTATGCGAAGAATGACTGGGTGTGAATGTGTGTGTGATTGCGGGTGAATGCGTGTAAAAGCGATGAAGGCGGATGAGCGGTAGATCGCGGGAGGCCGCGGAATCGTTCAATCGAATTGGGGGGTCAGCTCGCTGTTGCTGGGCGAGTTTATGGAGACAAAAAGGAGGCAGTCAAGATTGAGATAGCTTTATTAGCGGACGTGCTGAGTGCGCTCGAAAAGACAATCGGAGACGCGGTAGAGGGGCCAAAGCCTAGCGTCGCTGTGTGCGACCGATTGAAAAACGAGGAACGTCGCGAAGCTATTAACGTGGACTGATAGTTAAAAATGTGGATTGTAAGCAAGCGTGAATGTAGTCTAAGTGTTTCAATAAATATTTTATCTAATTAAATCTGACTCTACACATGTGTGTATGGCGATTTCCCTGGGTGAGCGGTGTGTTTGTTGTGTGTGCAGCGTAGTGTGTGTTCGTGCGTGTACGGCCATGCTCGGTCGAGACGGCTGGTAAGTAGAAAGAGACGGCGCGAAAATAGAAACGGTGAGTAAGTAGAACGAGATGGTAGAGAAATAGAAAGAGATGGTGCTATTATAGAAACGGTAAGTGAGTAGCAAGAGATACTATCGCGGTATATGTTCGGCAAAAAGGAGAGAAGGTGAGGCGCGTAAGGCAAATGAGTGTTTTGTCCCGTACACGTGCGGACATGCTACGGTTTTTCTACTGTGGGTCTGTATCGCGGTGCTGTACGGTCACAAGGTGTTAAACAGATAGTATCAGTTGTCCAGGAGTGCTAACAAATTGTGATCAGATTCAACAGGTGTTAGAGCCGTCTTCTTGAATCGCTGTTCATTGGCAAACGAGAGCTGATAGTTTCAAGCTTAAAGCGAGGAATACCACGCATAACAGGCAAACTCCATTCTGATCTACGTTTATTTTTATCGTCTATATTAGTCTATATTTATTTCGATCGTATTCTAATCATCGGGCCACAATCGTCACACGTCTAGCATCACTCTCAATACCGACAAGTACGAAACGGACGTTTTCAGAATGCTCTGAAACGTCAGAAGATTCATAGAGACGAATTTGCCCGCCGTCAAATGACTGGGAACGGCGGAGCGCAGTACGATCAGCTGCAAGCTCTTCGCAACTTTCGTGTGAAAATTGTACCACGGACAATCATAAATGGTGTACGCAAGTTGCTCGCTATGATGCTCCAACAGATCGCCGGCGAAGCTGTAGAGGAAGAGCTGCACGAAGAAGCTGATTATGATGAAGACCTGCTTCGCAGCTACGAAATTTTCCTTCATGCGCAGGCAAACGAGCAGCTGAAATCCTGAAATTCGTCATTCACTACAATGCGTCAGCTTTCACAAGTAGGTACCTAACTAATTTATCAGCGACGTTCTATAACATGACATGCAATAAATTCGTTGGAACGTTAAACTGTCAAAACTGACCCCTAGCGCAATATTATCAACATTTCCAAGTGTCGCTAGGAAATCCTTCCGATAGTCGGTCGGATCTTTCCTTCCGCGAATGCAGTGGCGGTTTTAGATGGAGACTCGTGGGAGTGAGGAAAGGACAGGGAAAAGACAAGAAAGGGGGGGGGGGCGTAACAAGGAATGACCGGAGACACGTTCTCTGATTTATTTTAACGTAAAGTGAACATAATTCTAGGCACTAAGTACATACTGAGATTAAACTACGCACGGGATCTCATTTCTAAGACTATACTAATTTAAAGGCTACGCGAGACTAGGAGCTGCCTTAACACTTTAACGACCGCTCACACAACATGTGTGTGATAGCCGGAACAACCGTTAACGACCGCTCACACATCATGTGTGTGATGCTACTTTTTCGTGAGTTCTTTAACATTAATTCTTCAAAAATACTGCCGGCCCCTGGCGACGTTTGACTGCGTAGACGGGCGGTCGTTAAAGTGTTAATCTAAACAAAGCGCGGAAATCAATAAAGAATGTAGAAACTAAAATGTGAAACGAAAAAAAGGCGCTCTTAGCGAAAGATTAGGCGAAAGGTGAAGAGACAGAACGTAACCCGATTCGGACGGGAAAAACTAACGGGAAGCGGATCGCAGATGAGAGGGACGACACTCACGGCTCGTTCTACACACTTGCTTTTCTCGGAAAAGTTTACGTCCTTCTCGGAACCCAATACAGCGCGAAAGATGGCATTGTGCCGTGAGTGTCGTCTCTCACCTGTTCGGACCTCTTCCGCCACACCCCGGGCTGCCCAGCGAACTGCATCGAGAGTCGTTAGCACAAATATCTGTGGTGTCAAAAAGTATTGGTATGCATAAGAATGTGTGCAGTGAAAGCGTGTGTGGGAATACGACGATTAAGAAATGACGTAGAGATGCCCGATTAGCACGACTTACCTACCACACAAAGCAATATGGCGCTGGCGAGTAGCTGGACCAGAGTGATGATATTGAAAGCTGCCTCCAAATCGTCCACCATCGTCGTCAGTCGACGATGCCTCCGAACGAGTCGGCCGATCTTCAGTCGACTGGACGCGTAATCAGTATCCAAAGCAGCAAAGTCCCTGCCGAGGATCATGAACTGTCCGCACAAGTGCATGGTTATGCCGAAGAAGAATCCGTCGCTACCGCTGTGCGTTACTAATTGCACCGCCACCTGTACGACTTGCCAGCTGAATGCTAGGTAGTATGTCGCCGACGTGATGCCGTGGTACAGGCAATAGGTAGCGATTAGAAGACTTCGCTCCGTGTGATTGCCGATCGTCACCACCATCGAATTCAGCATCGCGAACGGAACGTCGAACGGTAGGCGTGTCAGCAGAAGAATGAACACCGATGTGCTCATCATGTACAGTAGCGTTAACGATACGAATCGCGACTTCTTGGCACACGAGTTCATTGTGTCGCGGGCAAATTTATCCTGCGGACTGGACCAGTCGTGCACCATCGATTGCAGCAGTCGTCGACTGCGCGCTCGATAGCAACGATGGAGGAGGATCTTCGTCAGGCTGAGGCTCGAGGATATCAACACTAGGAAAACGTCCATCAGGTCTTGGAAGCTGCGACAGTTGATGTACATTTCCGTACAGAGACTGGTCAACGTCGTTGTCTGGCGAAATTATTCGACACTTTCACAAACGTTCACGTGGCGCGTCGCGAGATTTCGGAGTACTCCGACTTGAAAGAAAAATCTGGACCTTTTTTCCTTGTTTTGTGTAAGTGTGAAGTATTGTGACTATATTGCGAAATTAACGACAGATATCTGAATACGCTATCTTAATTATTTTATCCACGGACTTCAAAGTGCTGTTAGAAAGAAGGTGAACGCTTACTTCTATGATGATAGCGACGATCCAGCGTGTGGTAGCCGGAAGAGTCTCTACTTCAGGTGGCCAGACGCCTATTAAGCCGAGGGTGCGCTTGTGTAATATCAAAGCGTGCATGGTATCGTCGTTCCAATTTTCGGTAGACTCCATCTCACGATCGTAGTTCCTCACAACCACCTCTGTCCACTGTGACTTCCAGTCGATATACCACCCACTCCGGGAGGCAAGTGTGTCCTCCGTGAGACGCGGACGTCGACACGTTCAAGTGCGTACTCGCCTGCCCCACCCGCTGCAAATCGTCCGGCAACGGTCCCTTTGATCTTTTATTTACCCAGGACATATCGCACACAGCTGCAATTTTTGTTTGTCCTCGTCATTCTTTAACGCAACAGCTTCTGTTGTTTCGACTTTCGACATGAGGGTCGGTATCATTTTACGTTTACGATATTTTGCTGCTTTTGAACGTAGGCAGTACTTTGCGTTTCGCCGTTTACGCATCGCGAACGTTTGTCGAGTGAATTCTATCTGAATGTATACCCTTGAACCTTCGGTAGTTATTCATTTTCGTATGACTATATAAAAAATAGGCAGATTACAGATACGTTGATGCTTTGAGAAAGTGGTCGGTGGGTCGAAGGGGTGGATCACACACGGTGTGTCGTCCGTTTAACAATTAGTGTGAATAACATCTTCTGTACACATAGGCCAGTGGATAAGCTAAGAAAACGAAGCAGTTTGAGTGGAACGTTATACGAGTATTTATTTATTGTCTCCTTATGCATTCATTTAAAATTTAGTATTTAAATATTTTCTTCTCATTAATCATCACCGTTTCAACGTTCATTACTTAAGGTATGCTAAGAATTGTTAGTAAACTGCACGTCTGTCGCACTGTCAACAGTTCTTGATCATGTTTCCATCATTACTCTTAGAACCGACATGTAAGACGCAGACAACTTGAGGATACTTTCTAATGTCTAAAATCTAAAGGTTAATTGCGACGAACTTGCCCGCTGTCAAGCGTTGCGGAATGCTGCCACGTAAGATGATCATTGGAAAATCCCTCGTCGCGCTTGTCTCGAAATTGTACCACGGACATTTGTAAACGGCGAACGCCAGTCTTTCGCTGTGAGTTTCAAGCGCTTTGGCGGCTGAAGTGAAGAGAAATAGTTGCATTAATAAGCTCAGAATGAAGACCGCATTCTTGGCAGCGACGACGTTCTTGTTTACGGACAACGAATATATCATGTGATATTCTGTAAATGATCATTACTGCGTAAAGAAATGTGCCGATTACCATCGAACAATAAAGGATCTTGCGCACTTATCCGAAACGACATGGCACGACACGTCCGACGCCGTCCGTTGTCGAACGCCACGATGAATTGAGAATCGTATCCGACAGACGGATCGCCTCGGGTCACGTCGTATATATAGATATATTTTTTTCGCCAAGAAAAATACGAAATGCGATTTTTATATATAGATATATTTTTTTCACGAATAAAAATACGAATTACGATTCGTATATGTGGATACATTATTTTAGCGAAGAAAATTCACATACGAATCGATCGGAATCCATGAAATGAAGTGAATATAGCTACAGTATTCGATTATGAAAAACAATGATTCTTAACCCGTATGCCGTATGCCTTTGAAGAGTCGTGACACATCATTATCCTGCAATAAAAGAGACGCACATCTCAAAATATTTCTGCCACTCGAAGGCATGACATGATTGCATTTATCATTTAATACAAAATAACCCATGTCATTATTTATAAAAAAAAAAACACATTTTTGATAACTTGGATGAAAGGTGAGTCACAGAAGAAACAAGAAAAAACATGATACATGTATAAATGACTGAGATAAGGAGGGATGAATATAAAATATCTCAGTGTCAAAATATTTCTGATACTTACTGCACATACAAACATACAAAAACAGTTTGATTAAAAAAATATACATGTTGAATAGAAAACCTCCTACTTTTTTTAAGTCGGTTAAATAAGCAATCTCAATTATTTTTAGAGGAAGCAATGCCAATATTACAGCAGAATATTAAAATATGACGAATTCCATCGTTTATTTAATGATATAAACAATGCTACTTTAATTTCTTACCGACACCGGAGCGTCTGTTACGAGCCTCGGCCTGACGTGGCGAGGAATTGTTGTCAGTGCCGATAGGAAAGAAATCTTATGTAAGGAGTGAGCACGCGAGACGCAGGCCTTAACGGATTTTGCACCGCGGCACCCTGCGCTCTTGATACTCTTAGTGATACCTTTTAATAAAGGGGGAATGAGGGGGTTCGGACTACCTTCTTCGAGCCTCGGCCGGTATTTCACGGCTGCAACTCTCAGAAAGTATGGGGGTGAGGGCGATTACCCAGGCCTTAACTGATTTTTCACAGCGGCACCCTGAGCTCTCTGTCTCGACGTGAATACCTGCAAGGCCTTAACTGGTTTTTCACAGCGGCACCCCTGCAGATTTGAGGTTTTGAGGATATTGTGATTTCTTTTTTAATTGCTCGTTGGTTCCCTTGAGCGGTTAAGGGAAACCGTGTTCGTGGAATTCGAGTGTCTAGGCAAACAAATAACGAGATGTCACAGGATTATGGAAAACAATTAAATGAACTATATTGAGAAAAATAAATACAATCAAAGCAGTAAAATATAATAAACACAACGATAATTCAACTGCTAATGGTAATAACGCTAATAAAATATGACGCGAATAAATATACAAAATACGAATTATGACTAGAAACGTAAAGTCTTTGGATTTGAAGGAAGTGTTATATGAGAACTAAAACTACACAGCAAAGTGTGGCAGAACGACTAAGATTAACACTGCTCGGAATACGCACAAGTTATTCCTTGCTAAAACACGGTCAGCGAAAAGATACTCTTTCGGGAACCGGACTCTGATTTTAAGACTAGAACGCGCGGAACACGCACAGGTTGTTCCTTGCCAATGAGAACAGATTGCGAAAAAGACACTCTAGTGATCGTGGAATCACTCTTTCACTAAGTATAATACGCTCGGGAATTTCGTACGCAGACCCTTGCACGGTCTTTTTCTGTAGCAATCTGAACTCGCGAGGCTTGGCGAACGCCTCTTTTACACGGTAAGACCTTAGGCAAGGGGTCCTGAGATGTAAGGAAGTAGACCATCGCGGTGGGGCGCGAATTCGGGGAAGAACACGTTCCCAACCGTTGCCATGCACGCGCGATGCACGTGATCGCGAGTGGCCACTGCGCTTTGTTCGAGTCCTACGTCACTAGACCGAGCGCGTCGCGAAATCGGGCGCGTCACTAGTTCAGGCGGTGCGTGCTGACGTCACAGCAGGCAGGCAGGCACGATGTCACGGGTCGCAGCGCTGGTCGGCGCACTGTGGCCAGATTTTGTCCCTCTGGTACCATACGGGCAAGTGTGCGTGCTTGTCTGTGATAAGAGAAGGACGGAACTATGCTGCGTCTCCCTTCCACCAACGTCGTGTGACGGTTGGTGGAAGGGAGATGCAGCATACTGCCGTTCTTCTGTTCACGCGGTTCTTCACAGACAAGCACGCACACTTGCCCGTATGGTACCAGAGGGACAAATCTGGCGACACTGGGTCGGCGGCGCTCGGCGGCGCGGTACGTTACACGTCCATTAACATAAGTCTCTATTATCACATATAAATAATTGTTTCTATCGATAAATGTTTCGAAGTTTGGAATTAAAGCGAAACATTGCAAATGTGGCGGCGTAATACGTTGCAGCCCACCGTACGTTACGCTTCAATCAGCATTCTTAAAACGGACAAATACGAGGCCGATGCTTTCAGTACACTTTGAAATGTCAGAAGATTCATTGATAAAAATTTGCCCACCGTCAAACTATGTGGTATACTGCCGCGCAAGATAATCAGCGGCAAGTCCTTTGCAATGTTTTTGTTAAAATTGTATCACTTGCAGTCGTAGACGCCGTACGACAGTTGCCGTGTATGATGTTCCAACCGGTCGGCGGCGAAGGTAAAGAAGAACAGTTGCAACAGCAGACTGAGTATGGTGGCGGCGTTCTTCCCTGCGACAGACGCCTCGTGCGTCTTAAGGGAGGTTATCAGTTGTAATCCTGAAATTCGTTACCTGTCAATTGAACGATCGATACGCTCAAGCGATTTAAACAACGTCGAATTAAATGAAAAAAGAAAGCTAAAATTACTCGCTCAAAAGTATGCCCACGATCGTACTCACCTGAAATACAAAGCAGTACGACGCTGGACAACAGTTGCACCAGTGCGATGATGTTGAATGCGTTCTCCAAGTTATCTGCCAGCACGGACAGCTGTCTATGTCTTCTGATCAGCTCGCCGCCCACTATTCGCCAGCTAAAGCGGTCCACCTCCAAAGCCGCAAAGTCTGCGTTGAGAATCTTGAACTGGCCGCACAGATACATCGTGAGACCGAAGAAGAAGCTGTCGTTTCCGCTATGCGATATCACTTGCACGAGAACTTGCACTATTTGCAGACTAAATACCAGGTAATAGGTCACGGAGGAGCTTCGATCGAACAGGCAGTAGGTGGGATAAATGAATTTTCTCTCCGTGTCGTTACCGTACGACATCATCGAACTGACCCACCCGGGCATTAGTTCGATCGGCAGATTCGTGAAGATGAAGCCAACTGCTGATGCGCAGATCATGTAAAACAGCATGAAGGAGACGAATCGCGTCCTATCGATGAACGCGAACGTGATTTCATTGTGAACGTCACTTTTCGGTCCGAACCAGTCGTTCAACATGGATTGTACTAGATGGTGGTTGTACCTCCAGTTGTATCGGTACAGAACAATTTTTGACAAGCCGAGAGTCGACGAGACTACTACGATAAAGGCGTCGATTGCGTTTTGGGTGCCGCGGCAGTTTCAATATATTTCAGAGAGATACTGCTGATAGTGCTCATCTGACCAATCAAGAAATCCGTGGAAACACTTAGGAATGCATCGACTCCTCGCAATGAGATACCTCTATGGCGGATGATCTGCGCCCTTGGCTGTCCATACGTAAAGTACGGTCCCCCACGGCAACGACCTAGTCTTAGTCAGACGGCAGATTGCTTAGAAACACTACGAGGTATCAAGGTAAAACTGTCGTGCTGCTCGGCTGGTACTTAACTGTATCCCCCGCCGGCCCGTCGTTGTTGTAACCGAAGTGTTCTCAGGTACATTACGCATGAACATTGAAGACTCGTATAGATACTAGGTCACCTCGGAGAGAACTTCGCGTTCGACGCCGCGTTTTAGCGACTCGTAAGTGAAGCCTTCCGCCTCACGGATACACACCTAACGCCTAGACTTCTTACGTTATTGCGAGCGTCAACACCAACGCAGCTAGTATATGAAATCAGCTGTTCGTTACTAGAGTCCGTCGCTCCCGACAGACGCACGAGCGTCTTCGCGTGTAGGACTATCAATTTTGTTAACACCCGAAACACCACATACATAACCTCGCGCACCTAGCCCACGCGCTTTCTGGACATCGACAAACACATTGAACCGCGATACACACGTACGGCCTGTCGTACCTCATACCGGCTCGCCATTACCGGAGCCATTATTTGTTCATTGTAGTATAATAACCATCGACATTATACAGAATATACTGACATTCTACCAGTCATACTGTACTACCCACTTTCTGTTTCACTCCTCACCGTCCAGTGGTTCGAATCCACAGGCATACGTACGTATGCAAAGCAAAACGGCTAGTGACACCGTTGTATACCTATTTTTGCAATACCTCGGTCGTACCCTCAGGGATCAGCTGTTCCTTCTGAACACTTTTCCGTCCGACCGAGGGATACGTAACTCGTCACGGTTACAAGGTAAGCGTTATCTAAGAAAATCGCAATGTGGGGAAATATTTGCGTATATAGTTTTACTTGATTGTTGTTGCAATAAACAGACAGTAAGGTGTTAAACAGATAGTATCAGTTGTCGAGGAATGCCAACAGGCGTTAAGCCGTCTTCTTGAATCGCTGTTCATTGGCAAGCTGACGAGAGCTGCTATTTTCAAGCTTAAAGTGAGGAACACGACGCATAACAGACAAACTCCATGCTGATCTACGTTCGTTTTTATCGTCTATATTAGACTATATTTATTTCGATCATATTCTAATCGTCGGGCCGCAATCGTCACACGTCTAGCATCACTCTCAATACCGACAAGTACGAAACGGACGTTTTCAGAATGCTCTGAAACGTCAGAAGATTCATGGAGACGAATTTGCCCGCCGTCAAATGACTGGGAACAGCAGAGCGAAGTATGATCAGCTGCAAGCTCTTCGCGACTTTCGTGTGAAAATTGTACCACGGACAATCGTAAATCGTGTACGCAAGTTGCTCGCTATGATGCTCCAACAGATCGCCGGCGAAGCTGTAGAGGAAGAGCTGCACGAAGTAGCTGATTATGACGAAGACGTGCTTTGCAGCTACGAAATTATCCTTCCTGCTCAAACAAACGAGCAGTTGAAATCCTGAAATTCGACATTCACTTCAATGCGTTAGGTTTCACAAGTAGTTACCTAACTAATCTACCAGCGACGTTCTATAACATGACGTGCAATAAATTCATTGGAACGTTAAACTGTCAACACTGATCCCAGCACAATATTATCAACTTTTCCAAGTGAAATAAGTCAAATAAGCCGTCGTTAGCACAAGTTTCTGTGGTGTCAAAAAGAATTGGTATGCATAAGAATGTATGCAGTGAAAGCGTGTATGGGAATACGACAATTAAGAAATGACGAAGAGATGCCCGATCAGCACAACTTACCTACCATACAAAGCAATATGGCGCTGGCCAGTAGCTGGGCCAGAGTGATGATATTGAAAGTTGCCTCCAAATCGTCCACCATCGTCGTCAGTTGGCGATGCCTCCGAACGAGTCGGCCGATCTTCAGTCGACTGGATGCGTAATCGGCATCCAAAGCAGTAAAGTCCCTGCCGAGGATCATGAACTGTCCGCACAAGTGCATGGTTATGCCGAAGAAGAATCCGTCGCTACCGCTGTGCGATATTAATTGCACTGATGCCTGTACGACTTGCCAGCTGAATGCCAGGTAGTATGTCGCCGACGAGATGCCGTGGTACAGGCAATAGGTAGCGATTAGAAGATTTCGCTCCGTGTGATTGCCTATCGTCACCACCGCCGAATTCAGCATTGCGAAGGGAACGTCGAACGGTAGGTTTGTCAGCAGAAGAATGAACACCGCTGTGCTTATCATGTACAGTAGCGTTAACGATACGAATCGCGACTTCTCGGCACACGAGTTCATTGTGTCGCGGGCAAATTTATCCTGCGGGCTGGACCAGTCGTGCACCATCGATTGCAGCAGTCGTCGACTGCGCGCTCGATGCCAACGATGGAGGAAGATCTTCGTCAGGCTGAGGCTCGAGGATATCGACACTATGAAAACGTCTATCAGGTCTTGGAAACTGCGACAGTGGAGGTACATTTCCGTACAGAGACTGGTTATCGTCGTTATCTGGCAAAATCATTCGACACTTTCACAAACGTTCACGTCGCGAGATTTCGGAATACTCCGACTTGAAAAGAAAATCTGGACGTTTTTTTCTTGTTTTGCGTAAGTGTGAAGTATTGTGACATTGCGAAAGTAACGGTAAATAACTGAATACGGTATCTTAATCATTTATCCGCGGACTTCAAAGTGCTCATAGAAAGAAGGTAAACGCTTACTTCTATGATGGTAGCAACGATCCAGCGAGTGGTAGCCGGAAGAGTCTTTGCTTCGGGTGGCCAGAGGCCTATCAAGCCGAGGGTGCGCTTGTGTAATATCAAAGCGTGCATGGTACCGTCGTTCCAATTTTCAGTCGACTCCATCTCACGATCGTAGTTCCTCGCAACCACCTCTGTCCACTGTGACTTCCTGTCGATATGCAACCCACTCCGGGAGGCAAGTCTGTTCTCCGTGAGACGTGGACGTCGACACGTTCAGGTGTGTACTCGCCTGCCCCACCCGCTGCAAATCGTCCGGCAACGGTCCCTTTGATCTTTTATTTACCCAGGACATATCGCAAACAGCTGCAATTTTTGTTCTCCTCGTCATTCTTTAACGCAGCAGCTTCTGTTGTTTTGACTTTCGACATGAGGGTCTGTATCGTTTTACGTTTATGATATTTTACTGCTTTTGAACGTAGGCAGTACTTTGCTTTTCGCCGTTTACGCATCGTGAACGTTTGTCGAGTGAATTCTATCTGAATGTATACCCTTGAACTTTCGGTAGTTATTCATTTTTGTTTGACTATATAAAAAATAGGCAGGTTACAGATACGTTGATGCTTTGAGATACTGGTCGGTGGGTCGAAGGGGTGAATCACACACGGTGTGTCGTCCGTTTAACAATCAGTGTGAAGAACTACTTCTGTACACATGGGCCAGTGGATATGCTAAGTAAACGAAATAGTTTTAGTGGAACGTTATACGATTATTTATTTTGTGTCTCCATAAACATTCAATTAAAATTTAGTATTTAAATATTTTCTTCTCATTAACCATCAGCGTTTCAAAGTTCATTAAGGTATGCTAAGAATTGTTAGTAAACTGCACGTCTGTCGCACTGTCAACAGTTTTCGATCATGTTTCCATCATTACTGTTAGAACCGACATGTAAGAAGCAGTCAACTTGACGACACTTTGGAATGTCAAAAGGTTCATTGCAACGAAATTGCCCGCTGTCAAGCGTTGCGGAATGCTGCCACGTAAGATGATCATTGGAAAATCCGTCGTCGCGCTTGTCTGGAAATTGTACCACGGACATTCGTAAACGGCGTACGCCAGTCTTTCGCTGTGAGTTTCAAGCGCGTCGGCGGCTGAGGTGAAGAGAAATAGTTGCAGTAATAAGTTCAGAATGAGGACCGCATTCTTGGCAGCGACAAAGTTCTCGTTTACTGACAACGAATATACCAGCTGAAATTCTGCAAATAATCATTACTGCGTAAAGAAATGTGCCGATTACATTGTCCAACACGTATTTTACCTCGTGAGATCTGTTGGGTGATTCTTATAGATTTCGACGCTCTAAAACCGCATCTGCAACTCGTTCCTGTGCATCACCCTCAGTTTTTGAGAAAATGTATTTTGAAAAAAAAAAACACCGTTTTTCAACTTTGAACAACAATTCTGTTAAAACGATAAAAGATAGACAGATTCTATTAGTCGCCAAAAATTCAGCAGACATTTCTGCATAAATTGGTGTGACTCGTTTTTGCAATATCAATTTACAAAGATGTTTAAATAATAGTTGAATTGGGCGAGACACATTTTACGCGCCTATTTTGGGACACTGTTTTGAAATTATCGTAAAAATGGTGGGTCTAGGGTGAATTACAATTACACTGAGCGATAGAGCAGACATTTTTCTGTGGAGATCCATCATCAGATTTTGCAAAATGCGTTTTGGCTTCGCACGTAGGATCACGTCGTATATATAGATATATACTTTTTTCGCGAAGAAAAATACGAATTGCGATTTTGATATATAGATATATTTTTTTCACGAATAGAAATACGAATTGCGATTCATATATATAAATATATTTTTTTTCGCGAAGAAAACTCACATACGAATTGATCGGAATCAATGAATCGAGGTGAATATAGCTACAGTATTCGGGTATGAATAACAGTGATTCATTAACGCGTATGCCTTTGAAGAGTCGTGACTCATCATTATCCTGCAATAAAAGAGAAGCAAATCTCAACATCCTCGTCGGACTCACAGTTTTTTCTAAAAATTGAAAAACATCTCGAAAAATAGGTGCGCAAAACGTGTCATATTCATTTTAACTAATGTTTTAACATGTTTGCAAGTTTAAATTGTAAAAGTGTTTCATACCGTTTTATTCGGAAAAGTCTGGAGAATTTTTTGCATCCAGTAAAAATTATCTAACTTGTATACTTACGGCCTGATTGTTGTTCAAAATGGAAAAAAGCCTGTTTTTTTTCAAAATTCAATTACTCAAAATCTCGAGCCAATTTTGAAAAACTGGTTTCAAATTCGTTTTCAGCGGGTCAAGATTAATCGAAATTGGCTATTTTCGTTCAAATGGCAAAAAAAAAGTTCAATTTTGTTGTCCAGTGTCATAGTGTCTCTAATACCTGAGTGACCTAGACGCCATCTTGTGGCTTATAAATCGAACTTGTTCTCCACGCGCTCTCCCACTCTTCCTATAACACAGACGAGCGGTCAATGTGCAAGTGTGTTTTTTAGTAATCCTTTCGCTGTGTCTCCTTTTTGTCCTCCAACTTAATTTAAAATCAATTGTCGCCCACTGAGTACGCGTTTTCTCATGTTCCTTTCTATATCTCCTCAAATAAGTAGGTTGCAAGTGCGCTTTATTTACAACCATATATTAACTCAGAATTTCATAGAATACTCAAACCATAATATAATTACTGCTCTTTTAAACATTACATTTGAGCTACCTAATTAATTCTTTATTTAATCATTAAGTCAACGGGCTCGTCCCTAATACATTAATATATTTTTCCCCCAATTATATATTCATTCATTTCTATAATTCCTAAATTTTAATTACAGTTTCTAGTCCAAGAGAAGGATCGGATATCTGATCGAAACGTCGGACAACTTTTAATTTAAGGAGACCTTAAGACACGCCTACTTATAACTTACCCTCATAAAATTTGTCAGTGTCCAAATATTAGGTTGTCCCGTAAGTTTCTGATACTTACTGCACATACAAACATACAAAAACTGTTTCATAAAAAAAATATACATGTTGAATAGAAAACCTCCTACTTTTTTAAAGTCGGTTAAATAAGCAATCTCAATTATTTTTAGAGGAAGCAATGTCAATTTTATAGCAGAATATTAAAATATGACGAATTCCATCGTTTATTTAATGATATAAACAATGTTACTTTAATTTGTTACCGACACCGGAGCGTCCATTAACATAATCACCAGTCTCCATTATCACATATAAATAATTGTTTCTATCGATAAATGTTTCGAAGTTAGGAATTAAAGCGAAACATTGCAAATGTGGCGGCGTAATACGTTCCACCCCACCGTACGTTTACGCTTCAATCAACATTCTTAAAACGGACAAATACGATGCCGATGCCTTCAGTACACTTTGAAATGTCAGAAGATTCATTGGTAAAAATTTTCCCGCTGTCAAACGATGTGGAATATTGCCACGTAAGATAATCAGCGGCAAGTCCTTTGCAATTTCTTTGTCAAAATTGTACCACTTGCAGTCGTAGACGGCGTACGACAGTTGCCGTGTATGCTGTTCCAACAGGTCGGCGGCGAAGGTAAAGAAGAACAGTTGGAACAGCAGACTGAGTATGGTGGCGGCGTTCTTCCCTGCCACAGACGCCTCGTGCGTCTTAAGGGCGGTTATTAGTTGAAATCCTAAAATTCGTTACTTGTCAATTAAACGATCGATACGCTCAAGCGATTTAAAAGAACGTCGAATTAAATGAAAAAAAAAAAAATAAGCTAAATTTACTCGCTCAAAAGCATTCCCACGATCGTACTCACCTGAAATACAGAGCAGTACGATGCTGGACAACAGTTGTACCAGTACGATCATGTTGAAGGCGTTCTCCAAGTTATCTGCCAGCACGGATAGCTGTCTATGTCTTCTGATCAGCTCGCCGCCCACTCTTCGCCAGCTAAAGCGGTCCACCTCCAAAGCCGCAAAGTCTGCGTTCAGAATCTTGAACTGGCCGCACAGATACATCGTGAGACCGAAGAAGAAGCTGTCGTTTCCGCTATGCGATATCACTTGCACAAGAACTTGCACTATTTGCAGACTAAATACCAGGTAATAGGTCACGGAGGAACTTCCATCGAACAGGCAGTAGGTGGGATAAATGAATTTTCTCTCCGTGTCGTTACCGTTCGACATCATCGAACTGACCCACCCGGGCATTAGTTCGATCGGCAGATTCGTTAAGATGAAGCCAACTCCTGATGCGCAAATCATGTAAAACAGCATGAAGGAGACGAATCGCGTCGTGTCGATGAACGCGAACGTGATATCCCTGGGAACGTCACCTTTCGGTCGGAACCAGTCGTTCAACATGGATTGTACTAGATGGTGGTTGTACCTCCAGTTGTATCGGTGCAGAACAATTTTTGACAAGCTGAGAGTCGACGCGACTACTACGATAAAGGCGTCGATTGCGTCTTGGGTGCCGCGGCAGTTGCGATATATTTCGAGAGAGATGCTGCTGATGGTGCTCATCTGACCAATCAAGAAATCAGTGAAAACACTGAGGAATGCATCGTAAGGGGGATAAAATATAAAATGGTAAATTAATGACACTCACATACTATACAACGTTCAATTAATACAAACATTATACTTTGCATGCATTCAGGTTTGCTCAATACAATCATCACGTACTCTCGCGATGAACAATGAATCAGTGAAACCTATTCAATACTAGAAACAGAGTACTCACGACAATCGTAACAGAAACTAGCCAGCAGATCGTACCATGAAGACTTTGTGCAACAGGCGGCCAAATACCAAGTGGTCCGAGGATGCATTTGTACAACCTTAAAACCTGCGCCGCACTTTCATTCTTCTCCCTGCCGGACTTCATTCCGATCGACGATGGCAGGTACCTTTTCTTCTCACACACTTGGCCCGCTTCTATTCACGCCCAAACTCCGACACACGATATCCGATCCGCAGTCGGTGGAGTACTAAAGACGAGTGCGCGTTACACGCGAACGTTTGCACACCCACACACGCGCCCCTTCTAGATACCTTCTACACTCCACCCCAAGGATCGTACTGCAGCCATATGTATGCCATATATGCCCTTTGATATTTTATTTAACCGCAGTAAATCTGACGACAGATTTCCTTCCCTCCCCGTTGTCGCGAACATATTTTCCGTCTAAAGACGATTGTAGGTATTACGTTTTGGCGGTGTGTATTCGTGTACGTGTGTACGTGTTACGTTGCGTACAGAAACGGGTGCCTTTATTTTTGCAAATAGCTCCGCTTTGGGGTATATGCTTTTTCTGGAAGAAACGCTATGGAGATAACAGTGTACGGTACAAGTGGTCAGTGTACTAGGCCTTTTATTCGGTATTGCTTGAATTGAAACGGATGTACGAGTACATGTATGCGCTTGGAAATTATTGAACTGTTTCCAGGTAAGCGTTATCTAAGAAAGTCGCAATGTGGGGAAATATTTGCGTATATACTTTTACTTGATTGTTGTTGCAATAAACAGACAGTAAGGTGTTAAACAGATAGTATCAGTTGTCGAGGAGTGCCAATAAATTGTGATCAAATTCAACAGGTGTTAGAGCCGTCTTCTTGATTTCGTGTTCATTGGCAAGCTAACGAGAGCTGACAGTTTTAATCTTAAAGCGAGGAATACCACGCATAACAGGCAAACTCCATTCTGATCTACGTTTATTTTTATCGTCTATAATAGTCTATATTTATTTCGATCGTATTCTAATCGTCGGGCCGCAATCGTCACACTTCTAGCATCACTCTCAATACCGACAAGTACGAAACGGACGTTTTCAGAATGCTTTGAAACGTCAGAAGATTCATGGAGACGAATTTGCCCGCGGTCAATTGACTGGGAGCGGCAGAGCGCAGTATGATCAGCTGCAAGCTCTTTGCGACTTTCGTGTGAAAATTGTACCACGGACAATCGTAAATGGTGTATGCAAGTCGCTCGCTATGATGCTCCAGCAGATCGCCGCCGAAGCTGTAGAGGAACAGCTGCATGAAGAAGCTGATTATGATGAAGACGTGCTTCGCAGCTACGAAATTATCCTTCATGCTCAGGCAAATGAGCAGCTGAAATCCTGAAATTCGTCATTCACTTAAATGCGTCAGCTTTCACAAGTAGGTACCTAACTAATTTACCAGCGACGTGCAATAAATTCGTTGGAACGTTAAACTGTCAAAACTGACTCCTAGCGCAATATTATCAATTTTTCCAAGTGAAATGAGTCATCGAGAGTCGTTAGCACAAATATCTGTGGTGTCAAAAAGTATTGGTACGCATATGAATGTGTATAGTGAAAGCGTGTATGGGAATACGACGATTAAGAAATGACGTAGAGATGCCCGATAAGCACGACTTACCTACCACACAAAGCAATATGGCGCTGGCCAGTAGCTGGACCAGAGTGATGATATTGAAAGCTGCCTCCAAATCGTCCACCATCGTCGTTAGTCGACGATGCCTTCGAACGAGTCGGCCGATCTTCAGTCGACTGGACGCATAATCGGTATCCAAAGCAGCAAAGTCCCTACCGAGGATCATGAACTGTCCGCATAAGTGCATGGCTATGCCGAAGAAGAATCCGTCGCTACCGCTGTGCGATATTAATTGCAGCACGATCTGTGCGAGCTGCCAGCTGAATGCCAGGTAGTATGTTGCCGACGAGATGCCGTGGCACAGGCAATAGGTATCGACTAGAAGACTTCGCTCCGTGTGATTGCCGATCGTCACCTCCGCCGGATTCAGCATCGCGAACGGAACGTCGAACGGTAGACTTGCCAGCAGATGAATGACCACCGCTGTGCTCATCATGTACAGTAGCGTTAACGATACGAATCGCGACTTCTCGGCACACGAGCTCATTGTGTCGCGGGCAAATTTATCCTGCGGACTGGACCAGTCGTGCACCATCGATTGCAGCAGTCGCCGACTATGCGCTCGATACCAACGATGGACGATGATCTTTGTCAGGCTGACGCTCGAGGATATCGACACTATGAAAACGTCCATCATGTCATGGAAGCTGCGACAGTTGAGGTACATTTCTGTACTGAGACTGGTCCACGTCGTTGTCTGGCAAAATCATTCGACACTTTCACAAACGTTCACGTGGGGCGTCGCGAGATTTCGGAATACTCCGACTTGAAAGGAACATCTGGACGTTTTTTCCTTGTTTTGCGTAAGTGTGAAGTATTGTGACCATATCGCGAAATTAACGGTATATCACCGAATACGCTATCTTAATCATTTTATCCGCGGACTTCAAAGTGCTGATAGAAAGAAGGTGAACGCTTACTTCTATGATGATAGCGACTATCCAGCGTGTGGTAGCCGGAAGAGTCTCTGCTTCAGGTGGCCAGACGCCTATCAAGCCGAGGGTGCACTTGTGTAATATCAAAGCGTGCATGGTATCGTCGTTCCAATTTTCAGTCGACTCCATCTCACGATCGTAGGTCCTCGCAACCACCTCTGTCCACTGTGACTTCCAGTCGATATAGAACCCACTCTGTGAGGCAAGTGTGTCCTCCGTGAGACGCGGACGTCGAGACGTTCAGGTGTATACTCGCCTACCCCACCCGCTGCAAATCGTCTGGCAACGGTCCCTTTGATCTTTTATTTAGCCAGGACATATCGCACGCAGCTGCAATTTTTGTTCTCCTCGTTATTCTTTAACGCAGCAGCTTCTTTTGTTTCGACATCATGGTCGGTATCGTTTGACGATATTTTGCCGCTTCTGAACGTAAGCAGTACTTTGCTTTTTGCCGTTTACGCATCGCGAACGTTTGTCGAGTGAATTCTATCTGAATTTATACCCTTGAACCTTCGGTAGTTATTCATTTTTGTTTGACTATATAACAAATATTCAGATTACAGATACGTTGAAACACTTGAGAAAGTGGTCGGTGGGTCGAAGGGGTGGATCACACACGGTGTGTCGTCCGTTTAACAATCAGTGTGAATAACTACTTCTGGACACATAGGCCAGTGGATATGCTAAGTAAACGAAATAGTTTTAGTGGAACGTTATACGAGTATTTATTTATTGTCTCCATAAACATTCAATTAAAATTTAGTATTTAAATATTTTCTTCTCATTAACCATCAGCGTTTCAAAGTTCATTAAGGTATGCTAAGAATTGTTAGTAAACTGCACGTCTGTCGCACTGTCAACAGTTTTTGATCATGTTTCCATCATTACTTTTAGAACCGACATGTAAGAAGCAGACAACTTGACGACACTTTGGAATGTCAAAAGGTTCATTGCGACGAAATTGCCCGCTGTCAAACGTTGCGGAATGCTGCCACGTAAGATGATCATTGGAAAATCCGTCGTCGCGCTTGTCTGGAAATTGTACCACGAACATTCGTAAACGGCGTACGCCAGTCTTTCGCTGTGAGTGTCAAGCGCGTCGGCGGCTGAGGTGAAGAGGAATAGTTGCAGTAATAAGTTCAGAATGAGGACCGCATTCTTGGCAGCGACGAAGTTCTCGTTTACGGACAACGAATATATCATTTGAAATTGACTGTGAAAAGAAATGTGCCGATTACCATCGAACAATAAAGGATCTTGCGCACTTGCCCGAAACGACACGACACGACAAAAAACGGATTGGAATCATAGACCTTATATACATGGACTGCGCGTTCCCTATGCTGGCAATGCACGGGAAGCGGGAACAAATGTAAGGACAGAGATATCTGTCGGTCCTCTGTTTTTCTTTATGTACTGACGCTGGTCGCTAATGCGCATGCTCCGCGCAGAAAGTGAGAAGGAGGAGGACCGAGATATCTATCGGTCTCTGTTTTGTTTTATGTACTGATGATACGCATGCCCAGTGCAGAATGAAGTAGATAAGCCAGATGTCACTGCCTAGCAGTGCTTGCCAGTGATCTCAGAAGTGGCATCCTGCCGCATGTTTTACGCGTGGTGGGGGAAGAGAGAGAAGTAGTATGCGTCGTGTCCGTGAGAGCTACGCGCCACCCGATTGGCTCGTAGTTCTCACGGACATGCACGCATACTACGCTCTGTGTGCGGCAGGATGCCACTTCTGGGATCACTGGTGCTTGCTAGAGACACAATAATAAGAGACTGGACACGAGCCAATGTCCGCCATGTATTGTCTTAATCCTATGAGAGAGAAAGATATATCTACTTTCTACTATTTCACTCTATCTCACTCTTACCCATGTTTATATAGATTTTTCACGTTCATATGTGTATGTATTGGGTTATTGCGTTTTTTGTTTATGTATGTCAGTATATAAATTTGTGACGTTCATATGTGTAAAATTAGCGGGAAAAGACAATAAATGGCGGACCAATCAAAAGTGGCTGTCTCGTGTCCAGTCTCTGATTAAAGTGTCTCTAGTGCTTGCTGATGGGTTGTTCGGCTTATATACTTAATTCTGCGCTGAGCATGAGCATCATCAGTACATAAAATAAAACAGCGACCGACAGATATCTCGATCCTTATCCATCTCTCTTTCTGCGCGAAGCATGCGCATTAGCGACCAACGTCAGTACCTAAAGGGAAACAGAGGACGGACAGATATCTCTGTCCTTACATTTGTTCCCGCCTCTTGTTCCTAACGCGCAGTCCATGTATATAAGGTCTATGATTGGAATGAATACATGTAAATAAATAAAGCTGCGCATACTCAACCGGTACGACATGGCACAACACGTGCGACGCCATCCGGGTAAATGTTTGGATTAGGGGCCTCCTCCCCGATTTTGATGACCTTGAAATATGTTGTCAAGGGCAACATTCTGAACAACTTTTCCCTATACATGTAGCCGTCGCTCTCCCTTCGTTTCGGAGATATGAGCCTAAATATGTCCATTATTTGAAACTCGCGTATGAAAGATTTCAAGCTGTTTTGGAGTATGTTTTGGGTTACGGTAGAGGGGCTGGTAGTAGTAGCGGTGGAAAGTACATCGGCGACGCGCCTTCGGCGCGAAACTAATATATACATCCCTATTTCTGGGATAGAACTTTGCAATGAGAAGTCCCTGTGCGTGGAAAGTACATCGATGACGCGTCTTCGGCTCGAAACTAATATATATCATATTACCCCGATGTACTTTCCACGCACAGGTACTTTTCATTGCAACGTTCTATCCCAGAAATAGGGATGTATATTTTAGTTTCGCGCCGAAGGCGCGTCACCGATGTACTTTCCACCGCAACTACGCTACGTTGTGGAATGATAAACATAAACATTCCGAGGTCGAGCCTACACCGAGCCCCTCTCCGCAACCCAAAACATACTCCAAAACAGCTGGAAATCTTTCATACGCCAGTTTCAAATATTGGAATTATTTAGGCCTATATCTCCGAAACGAAGGGTGAGCGACGGCAACATGTATAGGAAAAAGTTGTTTAGAATGTTGCCCTTGACAACATATTTCAAGGTCATCAAAATCGGGGAGGAGGCCCCTAATCCAAACATTTACCCAGATAGTATCAGTTGTCGAGGAGTGCCAACAAATTGTGATCAAATTCAACAGGTGTTAGAGCCATCTTCTTGATTCGCTGTTCATTGGCAAGCTAACGAGAGCTGACAGTTTCAATCTTAAAGCGAGGAATACCACGCATAACAGGCAAACTCCATTCTGATCAACGTTTATTTTTATCGTCTATATTAATCTATATTTATTTCGATCATATTCTAATCATCGGGCCGCAATCGTCACACTTCTAGCATCATTCTCAATACCGACAAGTACGAAACGGACATTTTCAGAATGCTTAGAAACGTCAGAAGATTCATGGAGACAAATTTGCCCGCGGTCAATTGACTGGGAACGGCAGAGCGCAGTATGATCAGCTGCAAGCTCTTTGCGACTTTCGTGTGAAAATTGTACCACGGACAATCGTAAATGGTGTACGCAAGTCGCTCGCTATGATGCTCCAACAGTTCGCCGCCGAAGCTGTACAGGAAGAGCTCCATGAAGAAGCTGGTTATGGTGAACACCTGCTTCGCAGCTGCGAAATTATCCTTAATGTTCAGGCACATGAGCACCTGATATCCTGAAATTCGTTATTCACATAAATGCGTCAGCTTTCACAAATAGTTACGCAACCAATTTACCAGGGATGTTCTATAACATGACGTGCAATAAATTCGTTGGAACGTTAAACTGTCAAAACTGACCCCAGCACAATACTATCAATTTTTCCAAGTGAAATAAGTCATCGAGAGTCGTTAGCACAAATATTTGTGGCGTCAAAAAGTATTGGTACGCATAAGAATGTGTACAGTGAAAGCGTGTATGGGAATACGACGATTAAGAAATGACGCAGAGATGCCCGATAAGCAAGACTTACCTACCACACAAAGCAATAAGGCGCTGGCCAGTAGCTGGACCAGAGTGATCATATTGAAAGCTGCCTCCAATTCGTCCACCATCGTCGTTAGTCGACGATGCCTCCGAACGAGTCGGCCGATCTTCAGTCGATTGGACGCATAATCGGTATCCAAAGCAGCAAAGTCCCTGCCGAGGATCATGAACTGTCCGCACAAGTGCATGGCTAGGCTGAAGAAGAATCCGTCGCTTCCGCCGTGCGATATTAATTGCACCAAGATCTGTGCGAACTGCCAGCTGAATATCAGGTAGTATGTTGCCGACGAGATGCCGTGGCACAGGCAATACGTAGCGACTAGAAGACTTCGCTCTGTGTGATTGCCGATCGTCACCACTGCCGGATTCAGCATCGCGAACGGAACGTCGAACGGTATGCTTGCCACCAGATGAATGGCCACCGCTGTGATCATCATGCTCAGTAGCGTTAACGATACGAATCGCGACTTCTCGGCACACGAGCTCATTGTGTCGCGGGCAAATTTATCCTGCGTACTGGACCAGTCGTGCGCCATCGATTGCAGCAGTCGTCGACTGTGCACTCGATACCAACGATGGACGAGGATCTTTGTCAGGCTGAGGCCCGAGGATATCAACAGTATCAAACCGTCCATCATGTCATGGAAGCTGCGACAGTTGAGGTACATTTCTGTACAAAGACTGGTCATCGTCGTTGTCTGGCAAAATCATTCGACACTTTCACAAACGTTCACGTGGGGCGTCGCGAGATTTCGGAGTACTCCAACTTGAAAGGAAAATCTGGACGTTTTTTCATTGTTTTGCGTAAGTGTGAAGTATTGTGACTAAATCGCGAAATTAACGGTATATAACTGAATACGCTATCTTAATCATTTTATCCGCGGACTTCAAAGTGCTGATAGAAAGAAGGTGAACGCTTACTTCTATGATGATAGCGACTATCCAGCGTGTGGTAGCCGGAAGAGTCTCTGCTTCGGGTGGCCAGACGCCTATTAAGCCGAGGGTGCGCTTGTGTAATATCAAAGCGTGCATGGTATCGTCGTTCCAAATTTCAGTCGACTCCATCTCACGATCGTAGTTCCGCGCAACCACCTCTGTCCACTGTGACTTCCAGTCGATATAGAACCCACTCCGGGAGGCAAGTGTGTCCTCCGTGAGACGCGGACGTCGTGACGTTCAAGTGTGTACTCGCCTGCCCCACCCGCTGCAAATCGTCTGGCAACGGTCTCTTTGATCTTTTATTTAGCCAGGACATATCGCACGCAGCTGCAATTTTTGTTCTCCTCGTTATTCTTTAACGCAGCAGCTTCTGTTGTTTCGACATCATGGTCGGTATCGTTTGATGATATTTTGTCGCTTCTGAACGTAAGCAGTACTTTGCTTTTTGCCGTTTACGCATCGCGAACGTTTGTCGAGTGAATTCTATCTGAATATATACCCTTGAACCTTCGGTAGTTATTCATTTTTGTTTGACTATATAAAAAATATTCAGATTACAGATACGTTGATACTTTGAGAAAGTGGTCGGTGGGCCGAAGGGGTGGATCACACTACGGTGTGTCGTCCGTTTAACAATGCAATCAGTGTGAAGAACTACTTCTATACACATAGGTCAGTGGATATGCTAAGAAAATGAAGCATTTAGAATGAAACGTTATACGAGTATTTATTTATTGTCTCCTTAAACATTCATTTAAAATTTAGCATTTAATTATTTTATTCTCATTAACCATCTGCGTTTCAAAGTTCATTATGTATGGTAAGAATTGTTAGTAAACTGCACGTCTGTCGCACTGTCAACAGTTTTTGATCATGTTTCCATCATTACTCTTAGAACCGACATGTAAGAGGCAGACAACTTGACGACACTTTGAAATGTCAAAAGGTTCATTGCGACGAACTTGCCCGCTGTCAAGCGTTGCGGAATGCTGCCACGTAAGATGATCATTGGAAAATCCTTCGTCGCGCTTGTCTGGAAATTGTACCACGGACATTCGTAAACGGCGTACGCCAGTCTTTCGCTGTGAGTTTCAAGCGCGTCGGCGGCTGAAGTAAAGAGAAATAGTTGCAGTAATAAGCTCAGAATGAGGACCGCATTCTTGGCAGCGACGAAGTTCTCGTTTACGGACAACGAATATATCAGCTGAAATTCTGCAAATAATCATTACTACGTAAAGAAATGTGCCAATTAACAATTAAGATTATGGTAATGCATTTTTGACGCCGATTTTCATATGTCAAAATTCATTTGAAGCAATAAAGGTAGGAACACACTATTGTCACGTGACGTAACGTGACGTAACGTGACGTGACAATAGTGTGTCCCTACTTTTACAGCCGTCACCATCGAACAATAATGTTCACATTAGGAAACGACGGATGTTGAGAGATTAATTTAACATTTGCGAGATTCCCAATTACCCGCTAAGCAAAGTAGTACCAGGCTGCAAAATAATTGCACCAATATGATCATGTTGAACGCACTTTCCAGGTTTTCAGCCAGTTGCGAGAGTCGATGATGCTTCCGGATAATTCGGCCGCTGGCCTCGTGCCACGAGAGACGTTTGACATTCAGCTCCGCATAATCCTGGTTCAGAATTTTGAATTGCCCGCAGAGGTGCATGGTGAGTGCGAAAAAGAATCCGTCATTTCCGGCGTGTATTAACGCCTGCACGATTACCTGCACTATCTGCAGACTATATACCAGATAATAGATCACAGAGGAGGTTCGATCGAACACACAATAGGTGGGATAAATGAATTTCCTCTCCGTCTCGTTATCGTACGACATCAGCAAATAGGCCCAAGTGGGCACAATGTCGATTGGCAAGTTCACGAAAATCATTGCGGCGCTCGTCGTGCAGATCATGTAAAAGAGAAAGATTGAGACGAACCGCGCTTTGCCGACGAACTCGATCATTATATCCGTGTGCGCCTCACTTTCCGGCTTCGACCAGTCGTTCAACATGGATTGCACCAGACACTGATTGTACCTCCAGTTGTATCGATGCATGAGGATCTTCGTTAAGCCGAGAAGGGCCGAGGCTAATATCGTAATGGCGTCGATGGCGGTTTGGGTGCCATGACAGTTCCGATATAATTCCAGACTGATGCTGCTGATCGTGCACATCTATTGCGTAAAAAAATTAATGGGGACGTTGCAGAGTATATTGCAAGATCATTAAGGTGAGTGCAACAGTCTATGGTTTCTCTATACTAATCGTAATTCTCGCGATATCGAAATTCGATGACCTGTCGTGGAGGCAGTGAATGTCCAAAGTGAAATTTCTTCCCGTGCCGTTCGTCGTGGGACTTATCCAAGCGGACAGAAAACCGGTAGGTGAGTTCGTGATCAGCAAAATGATGCTTGATGCGATGAGCGAGTCGAACTGTACCAACGACACGAAACGATATCTGTTAGGCGAAGATAAACGTTATGTGCTCGTACGTTTCGCATTTCAGCGTTGATCACTCCTCCAATATGGCTTCTACGAATTTCGCGGACTGCTGGCAATTGTAACGATGCCGAAGGATTTTCGACAGGCTCAGGAAGGGCGAGACTATTTCTACCAGTCGATGACGTAGCGCCGATACATTTCCGGGCAAAGACACGTGGAGGTATTTAACTGATTTAAAAACAGATCGAAATGAAATTTCAACAAATTTCATTTGTTTTGGCGGTGCGTTTTACGAGATGACTTCGTGAGACGATGGGTTCGCAATAGTAATTTGTACTAAATCGACTTTGTTAAAGGTAATCAACACTCACCGCGATAGTGGCAAAAAAGCACCATCGTCCAGTAGCAACAGCATTTTCCGTGTCCATCGGCCAAATGCCGATCAGTCCAAGAATTTTCTTGTGAAACATTAAAGCGTGTGCTGCCTCATCGCTCCATGCCTTCTCCGATACCATCGTGAATAATAATTTCGCCTGTGCGGCATGCACGTTAGTCCTGGGTTTTCTATACTTACTTCGACTCTACTTATGAACGCCCATACGCGAGCTCAGGCCAGATTCTACCCCCCGTTGTTCCGTCCCATAGACCCGCTGGCGACCGTACGTTTGATCATTTATTAACGCAAAACGATTTTCACTTAGTGGATTCTTTCTTCCTGCATTCTGTGTGCCTTCCGATATTTTGTTCGTGACGATCGTTGACTGTCGTAAGTGTACAATCTACGTATCTTTGAGATTATAAGAACGCCTTCAGTGTCAGAAGGCTGTAGTTTCTGTTGCATGTCTCAGGACAGAGTTAAAATGAAAGAGTTATCTAGACGGGAGTCTTTCATTGCGTGTTGAAAAATTGAAGAATGTGATATCGTCACGACGTTTACCACGACAGACGGATAACCAAGTCAGAATAGAAAGAGAATTGGACTTTCATATTTTTCGAGTATTTGGGTCCGAACGAGGAAGTGTTGGATATGGAAATCATGAGAACTGCAGCGTGAACGCTTGCAGATTTTCTTCTACAATTCGTCAATTTTTATCGTTTCTCGTTACTCCATAGCTTATTATCGTTACCAAGTATGTTCAATCTTGCATCGCCACCTGGAGTACTGAAATATACGAGCCAGCCGTTTTCAATATGTTCATCATGGCGGCGCGTGAAACGTAGAAGAACTTCCCGCCGGTCAAACGAATCGGAATGTTTGCTCTCATCATGACGAAAACAAGATCTCTGTTTATGGTGGCCGGAAGTTTGTACCAGACAGTGTCGTATATCGCGTCGAGCACACTTTCGCTCTCCCTTTGCAGCATGTCACCGGTGTATGTGTAGAGCACAGACTGCATGATCATGAAATTCATGATAAATATGTTCTTCATCATTTCTAGGTTATCGTGCAGCCTGATCGACGTTATCACACCAAAGCCTGCAAGCAATTCACTAAATCCAAATCTACGGCCATTGCTTCGATAAAACAGACAGTTCATCCAAGAAGGAATAATAATTGCATCGCAATAACTGTATCAGAATTCTTGTTTCAACAATACATCCAGTTTCACACGTACACATTCAAAAAATGCTAAATATTCATATGTCTCTACAATACCTGACAGTCCGATGAGTACGCCGCTCATTACCAATTGCAACAGCACAACGACGTTGTAGCTATCTTCGATATTCTCCGCGAGACTTATGAGCCGCGCATGCTTCCTGACAAGACTGCCCAAGTTCTTTCGATGCTTCGCCACCGTGTCGTTTGAGTGGCCAAACTCAACGAACTCTTTGCGCAGCATTTCGAACTTCGTACACAGATGTAGAGTGATGTTGAGGAAGAACGTGTCAACCGAGCCTTGCCGCGTGGTAACGACCATAGTCTGCACCGAGTGCAGTACCGCAAGAAGAATAAATTGCTCGTTACTGATGTCGAAGCTTATCCAAGTCGACGGTACGATGAAATCCTTGTTGATCACCGTGCCGTTCGTCGCAGGATCGAAGTACACGGTAGGCGGTGCGAGGAGAATGCAGCTGACGTAGACGACGAGGCACACGTATCCGGCGCACAATTGCACGTAGCCGGTGAGCATGGCGGCACGCGCTCGTTTCTTCAAAAATCTCAACTCAGCCGGGTCAGCTTGACCGTAGTCGTCCGACACTGCGCGCAGTATCTTGGCCAGCTTCTTCGCGTGAAATTTCGGCACTAGGTTCTTCGCGAGTGCCAGAGTGGCGCATTCGAGGAAAAGAATGCTCTCGACGGTGGATCCAGCCATGTTGTTCCTGAAGAACATTTCCACGATGAGGAGGCTCACTAAACAGACCTGTTTGATAATTAGGACTAATTGGTAGAGAGGATTTAGGTACGTTCTGATGTGTGGGTATGATAAACGAAGTTCTGTACGAGTGAAGACGGATTAATGCTCGTTAAGAATAATTCTTTAGGTTGACAAGTACAATACGCTTGTATATACACCCATACCTTGCTTTACGGCCTAGATACGTTCCGGAACAGTTGGCCGTAAAGCGAAAAGCCGTATTACGAGTCAGTTATAAAATGATGACGGAGTTGTGCCAAACATTCCTCATATTTTCGTGAGACAAAATGTAGCAGTGCCGCCTAAAGGGAGAAACTGAAAATAAACAGAAGGTCGCCAACAGTACAGCATTTTTTTGGCCGTATAACGAAACGTTGAGGGTCGTATATCGAAAAAGTGCCATAATTAAAAAAGGCCGTTATAGCGAAATGCCGTATAAAGAGCGGTCGTATAGCGAGGTATAGGTGTATATGGTTCATTCTTTTTCGAGGGGACTTGCCTGAGAGCTTCTACAAAGTTTCGTATATACGAACATTGTCAATCTGTATAAGTGAACGTTGGAATGCAATGAAGCCAGTAAAGAGGACCATATGAAACAATACAACAATTTCTAAAAATTTATCTTTTGCCAGAAGACTACCTACATACATAGTTTAAAAACAAATTTCCAATTTCAACATTCGTGAAGACACAGTTATCGAAATGGCACGTTTCCAATGTCAATTAAATGTACGTGAGAAAATTAAAAGCAGATGAAAGTCCATTGTTTGTGTTGAAAGCGTAGCTCACCTCTATCGTCGTACAGACAATCCATCGAAACATGGCGAACGCCGTCGGTTTCTCGAGAGGCCACATGCCGAGCGCCGACATCGTGATCTTTTGTACGTAAAACGCACGTCCAAATTCATCCTCTGGCATGTTCCCGATCACCAATACGAACTCGCGAGCACCACTCCTGTCGCGCCCGACTGGCCAAGCACGAGAAAATTGCAGCGCGATGCTCGCCTCCGAACAATTTGTCCTCATCAAACGTCATCATCGACTGTATTGTATACGCTGTTCGTCGGCGTACGAGCACGCGTAATTTGCTTCTCATTTCTGCATTGTTTATTCAGACTCGCTGTTTGCTCGGCGGTAAGATAACTGGTAAACGGGAGTAAAGTAGGCATCAACCGCGGTTGTCCGATGGTTAGCTGCTACAATGATGCTTTGTCGTTGGGTCGCGGGGCAGTTCGAGGAAATTTGTCGTAGTTTTGCGAGGGCATGAAGGCAGAAGTGTTCAATGCACAGCGCCAGTGCGGCATTTTACATTTCGTACTATGTGTTCTGCTGAAAACGCTGTTGCATGATTGAGACCATACGGTACACGTGTGCTGGTACGAGCAGGTTTTAAGTAAATGCTAAGAAAATCTAATTATCATTCTCATTATCAGCGCTGGCTGGTTTCATAACTGTCGACAAATAAGTGAAAGAATAATGTGATTAGGCTAGTTTTTATTCCACACGCCGCTAGAGGTATCGTGTTTTTTTTTAAATGTGTTTCTGTAAAAACGAATAATTTTTAAATAAAAATGGATTGTTGGTATATACGAGTAAGGTAAACGACTCCGGATCAATCTGTGGAACACATCGAGAGTACCGATATAGAAGAGAGGTGTATATGCCAGGCATGCAGTCTGAACGTCAAAGCGGTAGCTACCTGTTCCCTAGACAGGAATTTCAGTATCGAGGTCGGTATGTATAACCCAAGGGCGGGTAACCGTCGACTTCTTACGTTGTAACTCCCCTAACCCAAATTCTCAGCCGTCCGACTCGCCGTAATTCATCGGACCTAGACTTTCATTTCCGGCGAGGAACGGGTAACAGGTGAACTCGATAACAATGTGACGCTCGGTAAGGTTTCGTTTTAGAAAGTGTAATTTTTTTGGGCGTTTTATTTATTTTTTTTGATACAGCATGGAAAGTCATCAAGTTTTCTACATAACTTTCTTTTAGGAAATGACTTCTTAACAAGTTACAAATATTTTTGTGAAACATAAAAGAAATTGAAAACAACAAAAACCGAAAAAAAAGTTATATGGGAAACTTGTAGACCTTTCGATGCTCTATCCAAACAAAAATAAAACGCCCAAAAAAAGGACATTTTCTCAACCGAAGTCTTACCGAGTCGTTTTACGGGGAAACGAAACGAAATTGCAACACAGAGGACTCAGAGGTTGTGAAAATTAAAAGAAACAATCAATCGACTAACACCTCAACCTCCAACATTACGTGCCCTGGAAAATACAGTAACCAGTGCTACTTTCGTATGATTCACAAAAAAATTCGTAACTTTTTAAGGAGTCATTTCCTAAAAAGAAGTTATGTGGAAAACTTGTTGACCTTTCAAGAGTCTATAAAAAAAAAAGAAAACGCCCAAAACACTTACACTTTCTAAAACGAAGCTGAGCCTGACGCTCGGAAGGGTAAAATGAACACATATAAAGGCAGAAATGCACACGTCATACGAGTATTTTCTTCGTCAATAATATCACTCCCCAAAAGTCAGTACGAGACGTTATATTGAGCATCTAATTCATCGAAAATGCCCGACAGGTATCACGCGTGACTTCATATACAAGATCGGCGTAAAAAGTGACGCACACAAATCCTGGATCGGAAACATTGAGAAACATCCCAGAGACTTAGAGATCTCCATCGCCATCAATACATCCAATGAAGAGATCAAATTCCGCTTACGAACACTCAACCTCACAAGTACATTTCGTGTGCAAGCCGGACTTCGCTTAAATCGTATCCGCCGTCTACGTGTCTAGCATTACCCGGAGAACGGATAAGTATGACGCCGAGGCCTTCAGGATTTCCTTGAAGCTGATGAGATTCATGGGAAGAAATTTGCCGGCCGTCACGCGGTGAGGATCTTCGGCACGAAGCATCACCAGCGGCAAATCCTTCGCCACGCTCACGTCGAAGCTGTACCACGGACAGTCGTAAACAGCGTACACCAGTCCTTGCGTTTCGCTCTCCAACGTATCGCCGGCGAAGGCGAACAGGAAGAGTTGAACCAGCAGAATGGCGACGAACACGACGTGCTTCGACACCATGAAGGCGTCGTTCGTCTTCAGGGATATTATCAGCTGAAAGCCTGACGGGTATGTTCCGCTTAATTTATGCTCCACGCATGTAAGACTTATCTCGTCGACACGTAATTTCAACATTTTTACCAAACTCTAACTACGTCCGCATGTCCGCGGTGAATCAACTTTATGATATTAATATGTCCGCTTTAGTGCCGTTACGTTCTTTGCACCGATTGGCGTGGATATGTGCACGTGAACACAGAAAAGCGACGCAGGTGAGAAGATACAGTCATACTAAAGCGCATCATTTGTCACATTCTGTTTTCCTGTAGACATAAACATTTTTTTATATGAAAACAGGCGGGACCCCGTAGGAAGCATGTTTCATACATGTCACTGACTGCTAACGCCAGATCGAAGATTTGGTGTGAAGATTTGGATTGAACTGTGGATGCTTATATGCATGCCTTGCACGCTACTCCGTTACGATGAAAGCATGAAACGCGTGCGAAACAAATCGCTCTTACCTTCTACGCAAAGCAGCAAAGCGCTCATGAAGAGTTGCGCCAGTATGACAAAGTTGAAGGCCCTCTCCAGACAATCGGCCATTCTCGCTAGATGTCGATGCCTGTCTATCAGAAGTCCGAGCTTCCTGCGCGTGCCAGCGTCGACCTCTAATCCGGCGAAGTCCGTTTTGAGTGCGTTGAACTGGCCGCATAGGTGCATCGTCACGCCGAAGAAGAAGCCGTCGTTGCCGCACTGGGAGACGCAATTAACGGCGATTTGTGCCGCTTGCAGGAGGATCACCAGGCCGTAAGTCCAGCTGGTCGAACGGTCGAAGACGCAGTAGGCTGCGAGAAAGAGCTTCCTCCCTGCACGCGTCTCGTTCCGTTCGAGCTCGACGTCCTGCCAGGACATCATCATCATCGTCACTCTCTCGCTGATCGGCAGGGCCATGACGACGAAGAAGAGGCCGCCGGCAACGCCGAGAGTGAGCAGAACGAGGGAAATCAGTCGCGCCTTGTTGGCGTATGTCTTCATGACGGTGTGATGGTGAGAATTTGCTGGCGTCGACCAATCGTCGACGATCGCCTCGACCAGCGTCCGTTTGTGATGAACGGTTAGGCGGTGGAGGAGCAACTTTGTCAAGCTGACGGCCGACGTGGCGTCCATCAGGAATGCTTCAAGAGTGTCCTCCGGGCCGTAACAGTGACGGTAGACTTCCAGCGACATGCTGACCGTCGTGCTAATCTGGTATGTCGAGTGTTGTTAGTTGGAGTGGGACTGGTTGAAGAACAGTGGATGTATGCGAGGTGCTACGTTCATGTAGAGGATGTCTCGAAAAAATGGTAATATATACATGTATGTGCACTGATGGTAATCTGCTGTTTGCGTATAACTCTTTTCACGTGCTTTCGCGTAGCGCGCAAAAATTCCGGGCGTGCATTTTCGCCGCAACACTTGTCGGGAAACGTGTCTACCGTTTCGCCGAAATTCCTGCGTTCGAAGTCTTACTTGCTTACTTCTACGATTACGGCGACGGCCCACCGAGCGATCGATTTAAAGCTGTACGCGTCCAACGGCCAAATGCCCAGAGGAGTGAGCATATTTTTGTACAGCCTCAACGCGCGTTCCGTGTCCTCGTTCCACCCTTCGATGTCTTTCTCTGACTTCATGACCGTGCTCGGTTAAAAATCCTGCCGGCACGATCCTCAGACGCATTCTTTTTGATGTCCCATTCGTCCCCAGTGGCAAACATGTACCACCCTTCGATACACCCACATCAATCCGCAGTCTGACGCGCTGCGTTCCTTCTGGTCTATTATTCATACGGAACTACCCACGCTTTATACAGCAAATCATACCGGAATCGCGGTTTTCCGTTCGTAAAAATGACACGTTAGCGTGTCTCCGCTGATGGAAATCCGTATATATGTTTATCTCGATTGGCGCGTTTTGTGATACGGCACAGAAGGCCTCTCATCGTAAAGGGCGGATTTATGCGCGTGATTCGCAACATTTGTCATAAAGTTTACGTTGCACTGTACGCATGCGTCAGTACGCTGTATTCAGAAGGTAACGTTATTGCATAAATGAAAGTGTCAACACGTTGGAGTATTATTTTACATTTCCTTACGTTATACCAAGAAAAGAGTTAGTGACGAATACTTTTTATTGACCCATATATGTAACGAAATCACACCGCAGAGTTATTTCGCTGGGAAAAATGTGACGCTATGATCGGATGCATATACGGATACTAGTGGACAGTGCGAATTTTAATTTTGCGATTTATCATTTATAATCTGACGACATCATCATATTTGAGTTAAGTCGTCACATCTTCACACGGGCAAAGGACCATTTTCTTTTGGGGAGTAATCGACGTACAATGAATGACGAAACCAGATGAGATGCAATGAATTATAATTAAGTGACGTTTGCAGCCGGACACGTTATGCTCAAGTCTCCATCATCACTCTGAGAACGGAGAGGTAAGAGCCAGAGGTCTTCAGGATCTCCTTGAACGTGAACAGATTCATCTTGATGAATTTGCCGGCCGTAACGTGACGGGGAATGGAACCGTGAAATATGACGAGCGACAAGTCCCGAACGGTCTTCGCGTCGAAGTTATACCACGGACTGTCGTAGACAGCAAAGGCCACCCCTTGCGTTTTGGTCTCCAAAATGTCACCAGCGTAGGAGTAAAGAAAAAGTTGCACGAGTAAGGTGACGATGATGACGGCGTGCTTTATCGCAGCGAAGCTCTCGTTCATTTGCAGGGACAGCAGTAGTTGAAATCCTAAGGACGCCGAAAGATATTTTATATTACAACGAAAATTGTAAAGACCTGTATATTCTGCAAGGGGCGCAACGGTGCGTCGCCAATGACGAATCACATTCTCATTCAGCGCATCGCACGCTCTCCGTGCATCGTACCGCAAAGTTCATACCTGCCACGCATAATAGTAACGCACTCATCATCAGCTGCACCAGAATGACCACGTTGAACGTGCTCTCAAGATTATCCACCAATCTGGCGAGCTCACAGTGCCTCCTAACGAGCACCTTCAGCTGACTCCGATAATCCGGCTTATCGACGCCGAGACTGGCGAAGTCGGCCTTAAGGAGTTCGTACTGGCCGCAGATGTGCATCGCGAGGCCGAAGAAGAAGCCGTCGTTGCCGCAGTGCGCGGTCGCGTTCACGAAGATCTGCGCGACCTGCAGCAGTATTATGGCAGCGTAGATCGGCAGCGACGGATTGCCGAATGCGCACGAGACGGCCAAGAAGTACGGCCGAGCGCGCTCGCAGGTCTCATTCTCGCCGGCCGACGAGGCCAGCCAGGGTAGAAAGCGGTCGAGGGGCAAGGCCATCGCGACGAACGAGATGCCGGAGGCGTAGCCGAGATACAGCATGGTCAGCGAGACGAGCCTGCCGCGGTTCGTGTACCTCGACATGACGTCACGCCGTTGCGGATGATCGGCCGCGTACGTCCAATCGACGACGATCGATTTTACCAGGGCGAGGGTGTGCCTCCAGTTCATGCGGATGAGAAGGAGCTTCGATAGACTGACGACAGACGAGAGGTCCATTATAAAGGCGTCCATGGTGTCCTCGGCACCGATACAGTGCCGATATACCTCCAGCGTCAGGCTGCCGATAGTACTGATCTGATATTGATTAAGGTGGCGGTTTTTCTTGACGATTCCAACGAACGCCGCGACGAAAAGCGACGCGTGAGCCGCACTTTTCGCCGCGAGCCCTGTGCGAGGTGGTAGGTATGTGTGGTGTGTATGGTTGACGCGGTTATCGTGTATGGAAGAATTATTTTGAGCTTTTCCGTGAAGGACTTGGCCAGAATGACGTTTCTGGTATGGCTATTGTCTGTGAGTTTTGAAGCCCGAAATAATTGTTCTGTATACGGTTCCGGTTGCGAATGATACGCATAATTGCTTCACTAGACTCCGATGAAATCTAATACATCTTGGTATCAATGAATAGTAGTTGTAGGTATCGAGGAATGGAATGAGTAAGAATGATGAACGACGATCGCAAAGTGTAGATACTTAAAATTTCGACACACAAGACTGTCCAAAAAAGTCGCCTACTCACTTGCACTACCGTAGCCAGTAACCATCTCATCAACGATTCAACAGTGCCCACCCCCAGCGGCCAGACGCCGATTATTCCCAACACCCTCTCATACACCATGAGAGCGTGCACGGTGTCCTCGTTCCACTCCTTCCTCGACTGCATTTTCGAAGTTCAACGCGAGCACCCAGCAACTCGACTTCCTCTTCTTCCGCTACTTCCGGGTACTCTGATTCACGTCGAAGAAGCCGAAGACACGCAACGCGTCCACTGTCGACAATCATTCGGCCCACCTACGCACCTATAAAGAGACACAAGCGTACGCGCGTAGACAGTCGATCGTTCCGACCAGACGCACAATTCGAGACCCCAACTCGCGTTTGATGTTTTATTCACGGGCGACCGATGCGTTGCTCATCAAATCGTCGAACTTCAGCGTCAGGCCGCTTCCGCGAAGTCGTGCGCCTCTCAAAAGGCGAGCACCTGTTTCTCAAGCGAACGACGACGTCGCTTCGAAAGACTCTCTCATCTCGTGATTGCGCCTTGAAACACTGGCGAATCTTAAGTAACGTCGACGCAACGCTCACGCGACTCGACCGTACCCTCTCATCTTGCGGAACGATTTATTGATACGTAGAGTTGGATACAATATTAAAGTACACACGATATATGCATACGGCCGATGGGGTGCATCGCGAGGGGAATGCAGACGTTGCTGAGTCTTACGTAGTTTCCGCCTGGATACTTGCGGCGTCGAACTGACTGCTTCTCGAACATACGAAGCTGTGCGTCTACGATGTCCACATTTCGGCTTTCGATTCAGGCGTCGTTCGTTCGCGGCCGGGCTGCTTGATCGATTGACGTCAATTAAGACGGCGTCGACGTCAATTAATTGCGCGTTTCGATTCGCTCCGCGAAGAACGCGCCGCTCGGCACAACGCTGAATTTGACAAATGCCGTAATGATAGAGCGTGAATGTCGTGCGGGCGATCATCGGGGTTAATGCGTCGAGACATGAAGGACTAATATGTTCTAAACTGCATGCGACGAGCGACGTACCTGTAACCTGCGCAAATGGACCGTGTGATTATTGGCTATTAAGCGCGTTTTTGTGCCCAGGTCGTGTGTACGTGCGAGGAAACGAAATTGACGTAAACGATACTGTCATCGGTTAATTCTACAGCCGTACCAACGTGCGCTAAGGTAATTCTATTTTTTCCACGAAATTGGAACATTTCAAATATGACCTGCAATAAAAACAGATCGTCATATATAGGTTTCAAGCGTAAGATTTACACAAAATGCAATTCTGCGACGGAAGAAAAGTGCCAATCATTGTCTCACATCGGCAGTGCATCACAATCGATATCTTTATTATCATTGCTTGTAATTCAATTTTCCTTCAATTTCATTACAGCTTTAATGAATAATTAAACAACAGCAGACGCTCGATCTGACGAATACTCGGCAACGTGATCGTGTTGCGACAAATCGTTGAACCTATTAATGTCAATGGACAACGGATTCATACGCCCATCATGACACGAAGTACGGAAAGATAGGAGGCGGTCGATTTCAAGATATCCTTGAACGTCACCATATTCAACGAGACGAACTTGCCGGCCGTGAGTCGATGAGGTATGTTGGCGCGCATCAGGATAAGCGTCAGATCCTTGGTGACGGTCGGCGAACGTTCAGGCCAGTCGTAGTCGTAAATCGCATTCGACAGCGAAGTGCTCTTCATCTCAAGATATTCACCAGCCACGGTGTAAAAGGAGAATTGCACCAGCATTAGCACAAGAACGCAGGCACGATGGACGATCGTCAGGTAAGCACCGAGTTTCAGGAACAGAATGATGAGGAAACCTGAAACGCACGTAACTTCTGTGCCTAACTGCGATCCATTCTTAACACCTTTTGTACCGCATAGAAATCTCTAAGATGTACACCTGGGACGGCACGTTTTTGGGCAAACTGCATGTTACTTAACACTTTATCGACCGCTCGTGGTTGAGGCTGCCACTCACCAAGTACCGGCTTAGTCGCGCGCGGATTTACTCCCAGTACCGGCTAATTTTTCGCTACTTATTGTGTTGTGCTTATTCCTTTTGTTTCAAAGGAATGTAATTTTATTGATGAAAGTGTTGAAAACAGTAAATCCCACTGTACGGGCGGCAAATAATCAACGACGTTGACGCCGCGTAATTGTTGTCAAGAACAACAACTCACTGTACGAAAACCGTCGATAGCTAAAAGCCGATTAATAGGCTAGCGGTCGATAAAGTGTTAAATCATCAGATGGCGCGTGAAAAATAGAGAAAACTCGTGAGCGGTCCTAATAGATTGCACGCGAAACACGAGAAAACTCGTGAGCGGTACGAAAGGTGTTAAAAACCAATTTTTCACTCATAAACACTTTTTAGGGCGCAAATGTTACTTTCGACAATCAATACGTAGGAGCTTAATTTATCATTTCTACCTTTTTATGCAGAAGGTGGAACGTTCCATCAAAACAGATCGTGTCACAAGAGTAGAATTTCAGAGAACGAAACAGAAGCATAACGTGAGAAATTTGAATGCAAAGCTCACCCTCGACACACATAAGCGTGGCCGTGACAAAGAGATACACAAGTGCAATGACGTTGAACGAATCCTCCAGGCAATCGGCCAGCTTCGCCAAATGACAATGGCGTCGCACGACATTTGCAATGATCACGCCGCCGCCGTCGGCACGTCGAGCCTCGAAACTCGCACTGAGAACATCAAACTGTCCGCAGATATGCATCGCCAGAGCGAAGAAGAAGCTCGTACTGCCTGCGGTGACGATGCCCGTGATGATCATCTGAAGAGCTTGAAGAATGTTAAAGATTCGTAGCACCGTCGGACCGTGAAAAATGCAAACCGACTCGGTCCCGTTCCTCGTGTCAGACGAGACGTTTGTATAATTATACAAGTCATTGTTTGCGCCCTTACTCTTCGAGATCATGGTTACGACGATGAAGATGTAGTGAACGATCACGCACATAACTAGGATGCTGGTTAATATGGTGATGCGTCTTGATAATTTTGCGTAGCTCTTCATGATGTTGCGCATCTTTGCGTCCTTCTCGCAAGACCAATCGTTCATGAGGGTCGTCAGGATCAGTAGAAGATCCTTGCGATGCACGCGAAGCACGATGAGGCGGGTAAGAGCAAGGATCGAGGCGAGGGAAGGTGTTAAAGATCGCAAAGCTTCGTCGGCGCCACCGCAATGCAGGTAGATCTTCATCAAGTGCAGGTATACTAAAGTGGCCTGGAATTTATTCAATTGTAAATAAATTAGGATCGGCGACGGGTCGAGAAGCAGGATCGGGTGAATCGACAACAGCCGTTGCGTATACTGTTGTACACTGTCTAACTGTTCACGTGGTACATGTCTCTCTATCACTTTATACGATTTATGGGTTCATTTTGTTGTTAAATTTGTAGAAAAAATAATTATAATAAACTGATCCATATATATGTTCATATTCTCTCTAATTCAACAATTGTTCTGTCTGACACTTAATTTTTCGACAAGCGAAGCGAATTAACCCTTTGGCCTATAACCACGAGTCTGACTCGTGGTAAAGAATTTTTGTCATAAACAAAAACCACGAGTCTGACTCGTGGTAAACAAATGTGTCGTAAACCAAAACCACGAGTCTGACTCGTGGTAAAGAATTTATGTCATAAACGAAAATCACGAATCTGACTCTTGGTAAAGCATTTGTGTCATAAACGAAAACCACGAGCCTGAAAGTCTGAACAGCTAAATGGCACGGCGCGCGATCGACTTTTTTGTTTACTATGGCACGCGCAATTGGCAGATACCGTGTAGGCCAAGGGGTTAAGGATCTCGTACACTTATCCGGCACGACACGACACGACAAAAAACGGATTGGATTGAATGCATATAAATAAATGAAGCTGCGCACACTCGTCCGGCACGACACGACATTTATGTACAATTATTCAATTGTTACCGTTTTTGTCCTGTCGTGTCGGATAAGTGTGTCAGATCCTTTACGGTAATTTGTGTCTCGACGTTTGACCGGTGTTAGCTTTTTTGTTCCATCTTTCCACGCACAACGTTTTCACACGTTACGACCATTTTCATTTCACACTCCTGTCTACCTGTACGAGCACCGCAAACGCGAATCTAAAATCCGCAAACAGACTGGCCTCCTTCAAGGGCCAAACGCCGACGCAACTGAGCATCGGTCTGTGCGTGGCCAATGCCATTTTCAGATCTTCGTCTTCGCTCATCCTGCGCACTTCTTCCCTTCCTCCAGACGTAGCGGTATGCGATTGTCAGCGATGTCGGACGAGTCATTGCTTTCCTTCGGGGCGACATCCTCGACGACATTTTTTATTCACGTGCGACTATCTGCAACGCGTTCTCCTCCACCCTCGTCGGCGTCGACGCTCGTAATAGTTGCATGCACATCGGCATCGCATCATTTGTGCAAATGTTTACCTCGATATCTTTCACAGCAAGTTGCACGCTCGCGGACGCGATTTGCTTGGTAATACGGGAAAGACGCGTGCCTGTGGTATTCGTTATTCACCGCTTCTTGATTTCCAGTCGGCTTTCCTGTGGAAGGAAAAATTCTAATCTGCTTAATTAGTAATGTCGTTGCTACGTCGACTGTTGTGAATTCGCGACGAGACGTGTAGCAGTGTCCTTTTAGTTTCTTGCTTACTCGTTGCGGAGAAACGTATGTCGATGTCAGGAATAACGTCAAGTAATAGCACGATCCTGATAAAATTTGATTTTTCTTTCTCTGCTCTAGGTATATTAACTTTGTCGAATGCAGGCGGAATTGACATGTGACGCGATGCCACGTCAATGAACGGAACCAAATTCCTAATGATAAATTATCACCAATTTTGGGCTTCAACACCGACGATCATTCTATCAGCGTGGGATCAATGAACAATCAACGATCTTTCGTCTTAGAGGCAGCAATGACCACTACAACTAGGAAGGACAATTTCCATACGTAATCATGATAATCGAGGGTTCTCAGTTCAAGGTAGTACATCAACCTGACCGCTTCATGGAATCCGTTCTCAGACCTCAGTAATCCTAACTCATACTCGAAAGTTGACTCCAGTGTTCATACCGGTAAGACTCTCCCGAACGATCTAGAACGCACTCCATTTCGTCACTCCCAAAAACGTACGCATTCTCGCCCATGCACACAACATTCCGTTTCGTAACTACTCCTTCCTCCCATCATCAATCGTTCCACGGCGATCGCTTAAATCCCAGCTCATAATCGAGGCGCATAATCGATTGAACGTTTCACCTATCTCTCGGCCCGACATTATGCCGGGCACAGCGTACAGGTGCGACCTTGGTACCTGGAATTAAACTGGTCGGCGTACCCTCGGACGGACGCCTCTTCCCTAATTCTCAGCGGGGTCAACGACTGTTTGCTGGAAGGAGTCCGAAAGTGACGTTTTGTTGGACGCTGCCGTTAAAGCCGGTTCTGCTGGGTAAAAGCCCAACAAACGGAGTGGGGGCAGGAGAGAAGGACGGAGAGGAGGATTACGGAAACTGATACCTTTTGCCTGACGTAGACGGTTCCTCGGAATGCCAGGAATTTTGGGTTTCGTAGGATGGGGTGGATGAGCTCCGTTATTTGTATTTTGACGTAGCTCGACGTTGCTCGAGTTTCACATACCCACTTGACAGGAGTTGAAGTATTTTCATACAACTGACTGAGCCTTTTATCATCTGGGGCGTTTGATTGAGTGCAAAAATTTCCCGGACGTGGCAATATTTTGTTTGGTGTGAGTCAATTTGAAATATTCACTGTTAACGTGCACATTGCATCAGTCGCGAGGGTGGAGCAATGAATATTCGACATGCAAGGTTAGTTCGTTTAAGTAAAGCGATACGTATGCGTATCATCGTTGTAAGTTCTAATACTTCTAATGTGCCTATTAAGGCGTGCACTCGTAACTACTCGTGTCCGTGAAGTATACGTATCTCCCTAATTTGTTGAATCATACACATTACATGAGTAGGCAAGAACAATTAACTAATAGCATTTCTATATATAGAACGTTGAAAAGTACTTACTTTGTGAACAAAACAACTTCAATATCTACTTCGGGGAAACAATGTTAATATCACGACGATTTATGACTGCCTTTGCACGTGCACGTGGCAACGTTCAATAAACCAAATACCTCAAACGCCTAATTCTCGATCACTGCTTCCTTCAAATCCAATCCGGCGTCAATAATCTAACCTTGAATTTTCATCAATAACCAAGCCCACGCCCACCTTTGACCTCACAATTTTCTTAACGCTTCCCAACACCACGAAGCCGAATTCCTTAACCACCCACACCACCATCGTCGCTATCGAAACGACAGTGCAGCAGCGAAACACAGAAAGATAATTAGACCAATATTCCCTAATTAGTCCGCGCTGGCCAGAAGCGGCGTCGCTTTCTTCGAAGCATATGCCGCGGCAGTGGGTAGGAATCCGCATTGGGAATCGAAGATTCGCAGCGTGGCCGCGTGTGCATTGTGTTACCGGATCCTCCACGCACCGCTCCCGGAGTCCGGAGACCTGCTCAGGTAGGTAAGTACCGTTCGTCGTGCTACGTCCGACGCCAGTCACGCCACAGCCTTCGACGTGTCAAGTGCTCACCGGGCCTCCCGAACATACTCGAGAGATCGTTCGGCTCACTAGGAATCTCGAGCAGGACTTTTCGTCGCGTCGAGAGGCGAACTCGTCGGTCGCAGGGTCACAGGTACGTAAGGATATCGGGAAGAAACGGAACACGCACGACGAGGCAAGACACGACTTATGTCCCGCGACTGGTTGCCGCTCGGTTCAGCGAGCTCCAGATCGTTGACTTCGCGCGGCGCCTTTCGGCATTCAGATTATTTCGTGCGGTCATTGGCCACGGGATGGGATGCAAGGATCTAGGATCTAGGCGCTGGATAGAAGGATCGTTGGAGGAAGGGAAGATAGTTTTTGAAATTCGGCGTCAGTACGGATTTTGTAATGCGGGCTATGCTTCCTTGGAAGGAGTCGGTCGAGTGCGGCTAAGAGTCAGTGTTTCTTATGGTTCGGGTCTTAGGCTGGAGGATCTCGAAAACGTTCTGGCGTGTTTTGTTCAATGATTGTAGATTTATAGTTGTCGATGTCGTTGCAAAAACGCACGTACAGTAAAGACGTGAGCGCGTAAGATTGCAGTTGGATGCGCGTGAGGATAGGAAACGTTGGTTTCGACACTCGCACACTTCCGAATCCTCTCATGCATACGCGATTTCTTGATTTATGTTGGCAAGGCCACCCTCGTGAGTTACCTCCCGAAGGTTTAATTCGTCGGTCGTTGTTTATTAAAAAGTTATTAACAAAACAATGATCCACGGCCAAAATCTTCAGGGGGTCGTCCGAGTGACTTGGCAACCTGAAGAAAGCATCGAGCCAGTCGGAGCTGATTCCCACCAACAGCAGTTTTATCGAGATTCGTATGACGGCTTGGTAAACAACTAATGACGACGTCAGTGTTGCGACGCGAAATCGTTCTTCGGAAAATCAACTTCCGCCGGTCGGCAGGTAGATGTGCATGCATGTAGGTACACGTAATGTCCAAACGGTCTGGCCAGATTCAATGATCGTATCGCGCTCGCGTTACACGTCTACATTGAAAATACCATCGATCACGCTCTAGTTGACCGCGATTACCGTTGCGGACTTCCACGGACGTGCTCGAGATCCTGAATTTTTCCAGCTGGCAGTCAGCACTGCGTTACCCGTTGAAAATTGCAAATCCCGGTCTTTTGGCGCGTACGCCTCGACACAGTTCCTTGCTCCAACGACGAGAGATGCAGTCTCTAGCGCGATCGGCGGTTCAATGTTTCATACCTGCTGATTTCACACCTGACACGTTTTACGGTTATAATATTTCCCGTATCTTTTTTTCGGACTCCAAGTGTGAATCCTCTGCGATGCGCAATTTTTGCGCTGTTCAACGTTTCGCCAGTGTGCAACGCTAGACACGCAACGTTGCATTGTATTCAATGATTTCCGTGGTTATCAGACAGTACGTTATCAATGACGTTGCCGTTCTGACGACATCCTTAATTACGTCTCGTGATATTTATGGTGACATTTTTAGTCCACGTTGTCCGAATGATACCGTTTATATAATACTAAGCAATTTCAACGAAACTTCTTCTAGTTTGACGAGCACAATTGAATGTCACCGCTGAATCCTTTGCTCAGTAGAAAAGTATGAATGTTAAGTACATCTTTATTAGTCGTCAAGCAACGTATTGGATGCACGACTCCGGCATGAATATGACACGCTCTGACAGATGCGCAAACTGGTCGTACTTTGACTGCTACTAATAACGGATAATTTACACAAAAGTTACATTGACCTATAAAGGATTAACGGTGCCAAGAGAACGGGGTATTTGTCGGTCACGTAGGCAGCCGTCAAAACGAAAAATGCAATACATTCGGGAAACCTTAGAAGACACATTAATATTCGCCGCGAGTATGCGCGGGAATCTGTTATGTCAATGAACTGGAATGATCGGTAAAAGTATCGTTCGCGCACGTGCTGCAGCGCTCTTCAACGTGTGCGCACGGTTATACGAATGTGTATAACGCGTGAATCTGCGAATAACCGGACGCAACAGACAGGAATCAGGATGGATTATCATCCCTGGCACACGCTCCCAGTCAGTTTCGATCGTTTCTTTCATTACAACGACTGTTCAACGAACGTGAGAGCGAGTGAGAGCTTCGACGAGTCATTATCTCACGACTGTTATGAAACCATCGAAGTGCTTGTTACGCATTCAAGCGGATTTTAAAGTATTTCGTTTCAATCGGCCGATATTCGATAGTGTGAATGGGGATGAACATATATTGGAATGCGTTTGCCGGTAATTGGACAGGACGTACTTATACAAGTTATACTGCATTTCTTTAAGATACTTCATAATTCGCATCGATGCAGCGCGATAAGTGATAAAAGTCGATGCAAAAATGAGCAACTAGTTTTGCAAGATGCTAAACAAGTCATCGTGACCCCTCGGTAATTCTAGCGTTAAAGAATTCGCAGGCAACATAATAAGTATAACTGTTCCCGAACGGTTCGACTTATCCAATTTTCCTCCTTTGCACGCGAGGACTAAGGTAAATTGCGATCAGGGCGATCTTGGCACAAATACTCGTAGCCGCGCATATTTAACCGTATCGGCGAGGCATCGTTAGCAATTTACGATGGTACCGACGACAGCAAAATTCCGACGTTTCACGGTTAACCAAGGCTGCCCGTTATCGACTCGTCGATAAGCGCGTTACCGTAAATTGCATTCGCCAAGACGATGCACACGTAGAAGATTGTACAAAGGTACGGAGGAGTACACGTATGCCTGTCCTGTTTCCCAATTATCAGTAACAATTTCTAATCGATGACAATTACCGCTCGGTATCGACAACATTGATAACAGTACGTACTGGACAATTATTTTGGTAAAAATCGACGGACCTTGGCGACAACTGCTTGTAATTGCCGCTTGCCGACGAAGCGTAATGACGGACGCTTGTAATGTTTTCGAAGAAATGGGTTAAACACACCAACTCGCTATTACTGCAAATTGTTTTTCGATTGGCCATTGAACGCACGAATTGCTGCATTTCAAGGAGCACCAAATTGGTACGGGACACTCGTCACCGAAAATACGCCCATCGGACGACTAGCATTCATCTTACATTCCCGCCTGATTATCTCACCAAGAATCGTGTACATGGCGTACTCGGAACTTCGCGGCCCACCGCGCATTACCTTAAGCGAGAGGGCGATTAATATGCCGAGTATGATACCGTTAACTCGTTGACTCTTCCTCGCCTAAACGGGTTAGCCGCGGCTCGGAAAAAATTTCGAATCACACGCGGACGTCGCGGAATATACGATTTCTGAACGCGGAAGCTGTCCCGACCATTGGTCATTGGCACGGCGGCGGCCTTGGACGGTAGGCGCGACGTTTCGTTGTAAAAATCTCGCGCTTTCCCTCTCATCAATGCGAGAACGGGGTGAGAGCCGTGCTTTCTTGTCGCCCGCGCGAGAATCTGACGCGCAACGGGCGTGAACGACGTGCCGAAGTCTCGATCGAGCGTGCAAATGCAATTTTCTCGCTGAATTTCGGCAAGACCTTTTTTTCGGACCCGAGGACCTTACCACGGACACAGTCACTTTTCAATATTTGATGTTATGCAGTGGCGGACTGACCAAGTTAACTGGCCCGGGCATGGAGTGATCATTATGATCACATATATATAGTCGCTGGTGGATGTCCGGCCCTATTTTTAACCGACTTCAAAAAAAGGAGGAGGTTATCTATTCGACATGTATACTTGTTTTTTTTTTTAATTTTTTTTTTTTGCCAAATGTGCAACGGCCCGCCAGGCAACTGCCCGATTGCTCGGTGCTCCAGTCCGTCACTGATGTTATGATACTGAAAGGCTAATCGGCCGAAAAATGACTTATGCCATTTTTTCAATTAGTAAGGCCCACGAGCCCCTAGGCTCGAGTCGATTTGTGAGACGTCCACCTTGTAAGGCACCTATCGTCATAAATCATTTACTCCAACCACATTACACGCTAATTAATCACAATTCGAATCAACGAGTTAGCGTAACTGTTTAATCGACTCTACGGCACGCGTTCAGAATATGCGAAGCATGCTGTTGGCAAACGTCCAACGTTCGACCATAGAGGGTTAAAAGATTGACTTCGACACACGTGACACATTTTCCAACAAGAATTCTATACAGTCATCCCGGTCCACTGAAACGTTTAGTCTACATCCACGTCGTCTGTTCGAGCTCGCAAACTTTTGGTCGAGAAGGTCAACTATTCAAAAGTACGCTCAAGCTTCGAGATCCGTTTCTCTCTTTTGAATCTTCGTACTCCGATCTTCTTTTTTTCACATAAAGAAGACCTAGGACAGAAAACGCCGAACACGTGAGGCTTTGTATTTGGTCCAGAAGCGCCGCTGAAAATTTGAACGGAATCGGTGAAAAATGTTGATCGGCCTCCGCGCTTTGGCCGACCCTCTCGCCAATTGGCGACTTTGGCGCGTTGGAGGAGCGATGACTAACAGTCCGTACCGTTAGGCCGAATCGTTACTCCAGCTGGAGAATGTCAATTTCATGCGGTTTACGGTACTCAAATTGCGACGTTAGAGGATACACCGACACTATGGCGATCGTTCGTCATCGCTCTCATGCGATGGTTTTTTCATCGAAATTTTCGGTAAGGACGATGCAATTTTGGTGTTCGGATGAATATGATAGAATACGATTGGAAAAGTCGATTCTCTCGGTTGGTAATGTGAGGGGGCAGGTTACATGGAGAGAGGATGAATGAATGACTTAACAAATGGTCTATGAGAGAAGTAAGATTGTTTGAATAGTGGGTATGGTTGGTAGAGCGTAAGGAATAACAAATTTTCGGCTTATGGAGTCGGATGCAGACAGTGCTAAACGTGACTCCTTCGTCGTAGTATATTCCAGGATATTACTACTGACCCACATCGTTTCTTGGGACGTACTACGTACTACAGACCTACATAATTTCTTGGAACTTACCGCTGACTCATATTAATTCTCGCAACTTACATTACTGTAACAGATGTGTCCACATCTAACAATATTATTAAGTACAAGCCACCTTTAATCTATAACGTACCACATTTAATTCAAAATAACACAGGATATGGTGTGCTTAACTTTTCGCACCCGCTTCAAACGAGACCCTGCAGTCGCGTTTATTAACGATGCACGAAAAACGCGCGTACTTATGTCAAATAAACCTGACCATGTACGTTCAGTCGCTGGTTAAGTCGAAGGAACAACGGTATTCAGGTGACCACGGAGCCGAAACGTTTCCGGCATGACGCTCCGTGCTTAAAATCCTCGGCGACGACCTCGAAGCGGGCCCGCTTAAAATAACTCCGCCAGAATTAAGGATCCAGCCGTTGCTTGCCACAGGTCAATGCACTCCATCCTGTTGACGACGTCTGAATTCGGGAAAGAGCGTACTGACATTTGAAGGTTCATAGTTGGGACGAACTCACATGTGACCGGAATTGGGCGAAGCGCGACGGATGTGTGAAGAGCTTGCTTTCGTCGTTTTTTGTTTACTCATTATTCGACACCTAATGTTATGGCAGCACGAGAAATTTCCAATAACTAGTCCTTAAAAAAGACCGTGCAGTTATTGTAGGGATGAATGCGTTCAATTTTGCACATAGTTGTATTTATGTAGTCGAATCGAATCTTCGGCATGAGGTGTATGGTACTGACTCGAGGATGTGTCTTGCAGAAACATGAAAATGTGGTTGTCCAGATCATTGATATTGCTTGTCTTGTTGGCGGTGGCCAATTGTAAAAAGGATGAGGACGAAGATGCGTCGGCCGCATTCATGGAAGCGGCGCGATCCTTGTTCGCCGACAAGGATGCCATCGGAGGACTTCAGGGAATGGCCAGTGCGTTTGTGCAGTCGGATACGGGCAAACAGGTATTTCACACTTTCGATCGCCTACATATACGCAAAATAACACGGCTACATTTTCACTGTGCTTCGAAGTTCGAGTTCATACCAAATCGACATATAAAAATTCAAATACAATACACATTTCCCATCGCTTCGTAAATTATAAATGTAAAGACACATTAAATATATTTTATGTAAAAAAGCGGCCACCTTCACATACACGCACAAAAGAAAAAATTGTTCAATACTCCATTATAATCACCAGTTAAACTGGAATGATCATTAAATCATTTAATTAACCACGTCAGGTTGGCGACATGCTCAACGGCGGGAAATCGAACGATGCCGGCGTCGGTCAAATAATATCCGGTCTCGGTAGTCTGATGTCGGGCGGCCATAATCAGGACGGCCCAGATCTATCGATTCTGGGCACCATCATAGACAGCCTGTCCAGCGCTGGTAGCGACGATGGGAAGCGGATCGCGAGAGACACCGATGCCGTTGAGAAGGAGCCCGTCCAGGGTTTAGACATCGGTGGCATGCTTAACATGGGCTCTATGCTGTTTGGGCAGAGCGCCAATTCCGACTTGCTGATGGGCCTTTTGCCGATGATATTGGACGGCCTGGCGGGAGTCGCGAACGATGGCGAAGGCACTAATAAGCCGCACGATCATTCAGGGCACGCCTGGTTCCTACCACCCATCTTGGAACACATCCACGTTATGTGGGACCACTTCAGGTAGATTGTACACAAATATTTATTATTATTAAAAAGCGTCGAAATTGATAATCGGAAGATGAAATTAACTTGATGCATCATTTTGTCATTGTTGGTTCTTTATTCTTGCGTACGTTCAGCGTCACGGTTCTTGTTCTCACGTGCGTCGATTTTATTCCAGCAATTCCGAATTGGGTCAAGCTCTTTGGAAAAAGAGTGGCCTAGCCAAGATCATCGAGCAGATGTCGGATGATCGCGGTCGAATTGAGTACGAGAAAATACTCGACAGCTTCGACAATCCGATGTTGCGCAGACGCTGGATCAAGTCGCTGACGAATTTCGTCGCCGAATGGTTCTCGCATATTTCCGACCCGGTGATACAGCAGCGCTACTTCACTACCGCGCAATTCATAGGCAACAGTTTTTTGAAGTCTCAAGGATTCCCCAAGAGCGTCATGTTTGACATGTCGAAGCCCACCGAGAGTATTTCCAGGTGTGTATACTCTAAGAATTGACGTGACGTATCAGTAAACATTACTCATTAGTCCTACATACATAACATGATTCAGTGATGAGCTGAGAAGGTAGTCAAGTGAATTTCTCGCTTTCAGACTGGTCAACGTAGTCGCAAAGAGGAACCTGGGCATAACACTGGACAGCAAAATGTACATTAAGCCGGGCGTCGCATATTTTCAGGAACTGATGGCGTTGGCGTCCGAGAAAGGTTTCATAATGTCGCGTGTGAACGCGCGAGAATTGAGCAATAAACTCAGTGACACGATCAACAACGACATCGTTTCACCTCTTCTCAAGGTAACGTTTCATATTATACTATCGCGTATTATACATATAAAATACAGTGTCAGAACTTACGCGCAATTGTGGTGTAAAGGTATGTAATGAATGAGATGATGAACAGAACGTAGTTGCAATGAAATTTGGATGTTCTTCAGGCTTATCGAGCGTACAAGTGGGCCGCGAAGTCGCCAAAATGTGCGAGCCAAATTCTGTGCACTATCAACGAGAAGAGTAAAAGCGACGAGAATCCGTCGCCTGTAAGAATCGGTTTGGCGAAAGTTGCCAGCTTCCCGGCCGCTTGGGCAGTCAGCAACAAGTCAGGCATCAACTTCTGGTCCCTCTACGGCGCCATTACGGAAAACGAGGGGTGCATTGTACGTAACACGAAGCTGTCATACATTTGCTAGTTGAGCATTTCATGTGTAGTTGCTTTAAATACGTTTGCGATATAATTTCAACTATTTCGATATTTCCCATTGTTCATTCGCACACTGTGCTGATCCAAATTGTACTTTCTACCCATGCAGAGAAAGTATCCAGCTGATTGCATGGACTTCCACGAGGAAGAAATGAGAGCGACGACCGAAGAAGCGATTCACAATGAACTCTAAGTGTTAAACGAATCCTCGTGACACGTGAAAGACATTATGCAAATTGTGTCGACTATCAGATTAGTCACGGTAAACCTCAGCTGATCCAACTCCGTCGAGTATTGCAAGGAGAACATTGTGAGAGGCACGTCGCGTTCGTGATGGAAAAGTGTATCTCTCAATGGAGACGACAGAGCGTACAGAAGAGAGAACTCTCGAAGGACTAGCTTTCGTAGCGATCCTTCACACTCGTCGCATTATGTACATAACGACGTAAATGTTTCTCAGGCTCTCGAGTACTCCGATCCATCCACGCATGACATCGCATTCTATGGTGGCATTCTCAACTGTCGCAAAACAATTTCTCGTCTACTTAAGACGTACTTAAGAAATCTCGCTGGCATTCGATATCCGTTAGCCGTGAAACAGGCAGCTAGATTCAATGCATGACGCGCGATACCTGAAAAATGTGTCCGCGTCGTCTGTCGTGTACATGAAACATAATCACCTTCTCCTTCGTATTACATCTTTATTCGTACTCTGACAGATCTATAAAAATTCTGACATTGATAAACAACGCGTAGAAGGCATGTTCGCTTATCGTACGCAATGCGTAGGCGTCTCGGACGTCTGCGAATAACGAGCGCGGAGAAAATAAATTTCTACCGCGGCTGATGAAAAGGGACCAGCCGCCTGTCTTCTTCTTTTCGTCTTTTTATTAAAAATGGACGGAAGTGCGCTGACTAGATCAGCTCGGTGCGAGAAGACCGTGCGATGTCACGGCACACGGTCCAACGCCCGTACCGAATATACATAAATAATAATGTTCTTAGTACCTCTTGTAAATATTAGATAAAAGCTGAATAAAATGTGTTCGAAATGCTCTGTGCGCGGTGCGAGTTCTTGCTCTCTTCCTTCGACCCCCCTGCCAAGTCGGGCGCTCTTCTCTTTTGTCGATACCTCCTACTTTCGTCTGATGTTCTTACACGCCCACTCGAGTCCTTCCTGAAAAAATATTGCGATGTGATATGCTAATGTAAATATGACGTATATATGTTTAGTGATGAAATGTTGGAACATCTGTTTGTTGCAGTACAAATCAACGAGTACACGTGCTTAAGTGTACATTTCTTCGTACAAATATATTATCTCGGTGATTACTAGAACTTACAAATGTAATTTCATGTATTACGAATAAATTTCATGTATTACCTTAACCCCTTTTCCCTCGATGGCGATACACGATTGTATCTGCCAATCGCGATCCTTAATGTTGTGCAGTCCGAGACCTTCCGCTATCTCCGCTGCCGTTACAGCCTGCCCAAGATCCTGCTTGTTCGCGTAAACCAATAACGGAACGCCACGAAGTTTCTCCTCCAGCAAAAGTTCCGAGAGCTCTTGTCCAGTTTCTTCGAGCCTTTTTATGTCAGCGCTATCGACGACGTAGATCTACGCCGAGAAAACACATAATTGAGATACAATTAACATTCCGCCGTTGACTTACGATCAGCCTCTTGAAAAAATCGATTTTTACACATTGTTGAATCAGGAAATAATGACAAGAAAAATGATGAAATATGTTTCCCGAATATCATGTTTACTTTGATTTCGTAACATAGATTTGTTGACTGACGAAAAATTCGGTTTAATTGTAAAGAAAGACTCGTTTTTGATGAACTCACAAGGACGTCGGTGTTTTCGAAGTAATTCCGCCAGTACGGGCGAATTTTTCGGGCACCGCCTATGTCCCAGACGTTCAGCTTGAATCCTTCACTTTGGACGCTCTTTATGTTGAAACCTTGGGTCGGAGTTACCTTAATAGGAATTTGCAATGATTATGGTTAGAACATCGGCGATTCGTTCGTGATTCAGACCCCATTTCGTGATTATTTTAACGCTCTAATCCAGACGTTCAGATATCAGATATATGAGGATCTTCAAATAGTACAACAAAATTTTATGTGTTTTATAAACAATCGGTTGGATAACATTTATAAGTCATAGAGTATAGGAACTTTAAGCAAGGCAAGTTCATACTTTGTCTTAACAAGCTTCAAGCGATTAAACATCCTTAAAATAGTAAGAATACCCAGTAACATTAACTCAATCCGGTTAAAGAACCCACACATAACTCGCTCGAAAAGAAACTGACTCTACATTTATGCAATAAAACGCATGTTAAATTACCTGAGTTATGTCCTCGCTTGCCAACGACTTCAATATCGTTGTCTTTCCCGCATTGTCCAGTCCCAACAGCAATAAACGCAGCTCTTTGTCCGGGTTTGAGCGTAATTTCCGTAAAATCGACAAAAGACCCTAAACAATCAAAATTCGCTGTTATCGAGTGACGAAAAGTCTTTTCCATCCTTGTATGAAAGTAATGAAATCATAAGTCGTCCACTTAAGAAATAAACATTCAAACACGATGAACAAGCCCGCGCAAACGATATCGCGTTTGAAAAATCGCGCTTTCATACCCAGACTCCCAAAACCTCACACTTCCGCATTCCCGATGGCATTGGCAAAGTCAGCGTACATTCTATGTGGGATGGAAGATTTGCAGGCGAACATTCAAGAGTGAACAGAAAGCGAAGGAAGGCATGCGGAAAAAGTGCACGTATGTTAACGATAAATATGTTTTGCGATCTCTATGAGTTATGAGGTGACACGTTATTAATCAAACTGTAATCTACACTACGATCGTTCTGTCGATAGTCACGGTTAGAGGTTAGGTCGCTTAAGTAGTTGGTGCTCTTGAAACGTGTGTTCGTACTACAGAGTGGTGCATGAATAATGTGCATATACGTTTCGACATTGTGGTGCAGTCTTTACCATTGTATCTTTTTTTTGGCAATTACAGGGGCTGGACGAAGAGTATTCACGATAATTTATTGCCGAGCGTCAAACACACAAGTCCTGTAACAATGTCAATGGCGTGTTGTTTGTCTCGTATCTAAGGAGACTGATGCCATCTGTCCTCTCTGACCGATATCGCCCATTATCCGGTGAGTGCGTCAACAAATAAATAAATATTTTATGCAAACGGGCATGATGTGTCGTAACGCGACATAGTTGTGGGAATACTTCTTACTGCACCTGGTGAAATCGATGAACTATGGGTAAAACAAAACTAGGTCTCTGCTATTTCCTTACCCTGGTCACTGTTTGTTAAACATGAATTACGAGAAATCACGATGAACATACTTCCCGTGCACGTTGACAAATCGCAATAAAGTATGCATAAGAATAGATACTTATTATTATAATTACAATTATTACGACTAATTATAGATTTTTTAAAATAATTTCATTTTGTTGCTGTGATTATGATAGTAATGATGCAAATGCTGCAGTTTTTATATATCTATTATTTGCGCATCTTTATTTAGAAAATGCCAATTTATTATGCGGGCTTGAATGCCAGCACATTGTTTATGAAAGATGAGAGTCCGCTTATAGTGGTACCCACATTTACGGAGGTACCTTTTTCTGGTATCACTGACATGGAAATTGGTTGGAATTACTTTCTGTTGTGGCAAGGCACTCACTTGTTCATTGCTGGAAAATATACTGATGGGACACAGTCATCAAAAGATAAACCGGTTTTGTTAGAGATACCTGAAAATAATTCTGGAAGGTACAGAAATGAGTCATTGGTATCTAAGCGCGTCAGCCTGTATATTTATTATAATATTCTGGAACAGTTACAAGGCTGCCGTTGCAGGCAGAGAGGTTGCGCTTATTTTAACGACAAACAATGATATCTGGCAATACAAAGTATACGAACACACTTGGAGAAAGGTGTCAAATTTTATTGCCAACAATGACACCTTAGAATCCGAACATCCTATCAAAATATTGCAAGGAGGATGTACAGTAGTTCTTACCAATCTAGGTAGATACAACTTTGAACATCATATGCTTTAGTCAATTCAGTTCGGCAGTCATCACATGATAACAACGCATATGATTTCTTTGCTAGGACGCGTGTTCAATGTTCCGATATTGGTAGAAATGCCGAAGAGAGTTAAATTCGTAGATATCGCTTGCGGTTTCGACCATACTATCCTGTTAACGGAAAACGGTGACGTGTATTCCATGGGAATCGGAACGTATGTCGAGCTGTGCAGAATTGTTTGTCGAATATGCTTCAGATTCGTTTGCATTGACGATGTTCGTGTATACGTATAAGGTCTCTACAATTATTATTGTTTTGTGCAAACGACAGACGTGGCCAGTTGGGACATGGAGATCTCGAGGATTCTGATACACCCAGGCTAGTAGAGGCTTTGGCCGGTCTGAAGGTGGTACAAATTTCGGCAGGCGGTTGGCATAATGCCGTCGTTACGGATCAGGTTGGTCAGACTCTAGGGACAGTGTTGCGACACACTTTTTCCACTTATTGTTGGTTTGGTCCTAATTGTTGGGTCTTCCACATGCAGGGCGATCTGTATGCGTGGGGCTGGAACACAACTGGAGAGCTTGGGATTCAAGATAAAGATTCGAAGGTGATAGCCGTGCCAACGTTAATTTCTTTCACAGATCAGCATGATGGGGATGTTGACTGGACGGTGAAAAGGGTGCAGTGTGGGAATGTCTTCAGTATTTGTATGATGGGTACGTTGCTGTAGGGTCAAATAATGAATTATTGCATTGTCTTGATGCAGGTTTTGTCGGATATGCTGCGTGATAATTTTGATGGAGCTTTTCAGATTTCTGCGTCCTTTTACAGATGATGGCACGCTTTGGGGATGTGGCTCAAATAAATATGGACAGTTAGGGCAACCGCGAACAGCGTTGATGAAGACTGAACGGTTTGTTAGATTAGACGTTAGTGTTAGTCCAAAGCGGATAGAGGATTTTAAGTGTAGAGAATGGGGCACTGTCATAGTGACAAGTTGACATTGAAATTACTTTATGAAATATTGGTATTTGGTGCGCAAAAATAAATGAATAATTCCGGATGGAATGAAAGGAAACGTTTCTCTAAATATTCTACTTCCATTTCATTTATATTTTACTTCCATTTCCATTAATATTTATTCGTTTGACATAGCAAATTACGATATTTTAATTGTTTTCCTTAATATTCTTTTATTCCTGATAATTCTTTCCTCTGATCCATGTTGATAGCAGCTGAATTTTTCTATTTAGAAAAATGTATCTCGTACCGCATACGGTACCATTTGTCGTAATTTCTTCATATAAGCATCATCATTGGACAAATATGAGGTTTTATGCATTTAATTTTAATCAGGTAGTTGTAATACTGAAAACTATTACAGGCGTCGAAGTAGAGCATATCCACAGTTTTAGAATTCCTCTTCCTTGAAATCCTTTTCGTTTTTCGTGCTCATTCAACATTTATCAAGTGTGCAAACATCAAGATAAATATCCGCTTCGGTATTCAACGCGTCCAAATTTTCTGAAGGATTATTGTTATCTTCGGAATCGAATGGACTCTTCAAGATGGAATACATTAAGTCGTACCTATGAGCGTCACCAAACCTGGAAAATATAGCATTCACGTCTATCACTACGTTACTCGAGTAACAAACAGAATTAGTATAACAAAATAATTATTTACATCGTCCATTATTACTTCTAGATTTGACTACGACTTACTAATGCATCGTCTAAAAACATAATATATAATCAATATAGTTTGCCTTACATCGCGTAGGTAACTTTGATAATAACATCGAAGGCGTCAATCGGATTTATCAAGCTGAGTGAGAAAGAATCTTCTTCCGGACTTTCAGAAATTGTCGGGCCAATGCTTGAAGCAGTATTCTTCATACTCAACATCTTTCCTTTCGATCCCTTTGTTTCGCTCTTCCGTAGAATCCTCATCGATTTGATGCTCGGTGTGACACTATAGAATAACTTGGAGTAACGTAAAAATCGTAATAAGCGTTAAAACATTAGTTTTGTTTTTATAGTCAATTGCATAGAACGTACCTTTTTTTCGACACAGATTGTTGGGTATTTAGCGAGGCCAATGTCGACTTTGACAGCATTGCTTCCCATTCCGTCGGCAGTCTGTTTGCCTGCTCCGTCCGCTGCACCGTGGAATTCCAACTAAGTAACGGCTCACCTTGCAAAATTCGGCCATGTGTCGCGACAAACATGCCGCGCATAACATTGAAAAAGTCTTTCTGCTCAAGTAGTTGATCTGAAACCAGTCGCACTTTGATACATCCGCGAGATATTCGTACGCCCTTATGTTCGTATACTTTCTGAAGATCAAATAATTTTAGATGTACAAAGGAAAGTAAAAAGATTTGATCAAATGTAGCTAAAAAAGTCCATACTTATATAATGAAATCAGTATATATATGTAAATATAGTAAAAATTTGTTGAAACTGACACCTTCTATCAGTAACATCTCTCCTTCCAACCAGCTAGTCAAAAGTCTACCATAATGATGGTCGAGGGAGTCGCGAAAATTGACTACATGCACCAGCAATGAATCCGCAAACCAAAGTGAAAATGGGTCGTCGAAATAAGGTTTTCCAAGAATGCATTCTACGTACCTATGCATGACGCAGGTGTATGAATATACATAAAATCGATTTACCTTGGTAGTCGCAGCTATGGTCTGTTATTAAAGCAAAAACATTACTAACGCGGCAATGTCTTGAGTATCCACGTTCTCGATGTCAATTAGTTTATCGACGACACTGTTGAATCGATCCGGTAGAGGATTGAAGAACTTTGGCGGATGCGCCGGAGTTGGCTCTTCCACGTGTGACTCCTCGGTGTTCTCTATCAGCTATTTTAATTTATCGTCGAGAATTCGGTCTGCGGTTGATGTCTTATATTCTAATGTTTATCACTTTTTGTAATGCCATATTTTTCAACGATGACTATCAAAAACAAACTACATAGAATAGATTGAAAGAAAGGCAACGATTTGAAACGGATGCGTAATTTCATTAACCTCTACAGATTTTCCTACTCTGCTGCTTCTCGTCGATTGCGAAGCACGTTTCTTAGGGCCCATAGTGAACGACGTTAACGATAACCTCGTTAAATGTTTACTCTTCCCGTAGTGATTGACATATTAATTGTTAAAAGAATGAGCGACGATGCAGTGGTCGGCGAGAATGGAACGAATTATACTTTTAATCGTTGAAAAGAGGAATGAATTGTATGTAACCATCGAAAGTATTGGCTATTCTTCGTTTGGCCCACGGCATTCTCCTTTAAGCGCTCCTTCCCGCACTCTTCGACACGCAATTCTCTTACAATTAGTTATATATTGAAAGAAAAGAAACGACAAACTCATTGCCAGTGCGCACGCGAAAATCGTTGAGAGGATGAAAACACGTGGACGGCCTTGTTTGTTTTTATTCATTGATTTTATTAATTTTTTTCCATATTTTGTTCAATATTTTCAGAAAATAACACTCCAAAGCGAAAAAACCGTATATTCTCACCAATCCCAATGTGTGTATAATATATATATATTATACTTCTCATATATAATATATATGTATATATATAATGTATACTTTTATACTTTATATATAATAATATTATGTAGAGTAGCGCACACTTTAGACTGTTATGTATCGATACCTTTTATAATTTTATCGATAAATTACAAATATTGAAAAACATGAAACAGATACAGCCGCGGACGGGGACGCGCGCACTTTGGCGTTGGGACTCTTCTCTTACTTTGTTTCCCCTTCCACACTTTCTTATTTTTCTCGTGGGTTCTTCTTTTTTATTTTCATTTTGTCCTTTTCATGTTTGCGGAACCGTGAAAAAAGTTTACCCCTCTTCGTCACGCGGACCGCGCCGTCGCGCGCCTCTGCCAGCCGGAAGTCGCGACAAGTCGGCTCGTTCTGTCGCGCGCGGTAGGGTGGAATTCTCGAGGGTAGAAACGAGGGGTTGGCTCTCGCGGGGGCATCGTCGGGCGGCGGACACTTTGTTTTTTTGCCGCGAATGACAAGTGTGCGCTCGCGCTCGTGTAAGTGGCCTCGAGACATAGGGGAGGGAAACAACAAGATTTCGGGGACACTGGACGATCGAAGTCGTGCTAGTAAAAAGGCGACGTTCGCGTCGAGATGAGTCCGATCCGACAAGAGCCGCGCGTCGATCGTCGCCCCTCGATCCTCGCCTCGATCCTTCCGAGCCCTTTCTCATGTTGCCCGTCTGGCGATCGGGATCGTTCCGATTGGCCCGGTCGGCCGACGAACGTCGAGAGCTGGCAGAGCGCGACGGCGGTGCTCGCTGTCCTACCTTGTCGACTAGCAACAATTAACTATTATAATTCCTCCTCGCGGCAAAAGCCCGCGGGTCCCGGCGACGACTGACATTTTTTTGTTATTTATTTATATATTTTCACACCGAAGTCAGAAAGGCAATACGCAGTATGAACTTACCTAGTACATTTTGTGTGTAATGTGTGTGTACCGTGTGTACGCGGATGTGTGTGGCTTTTACAACTATTTCCCATGTTAACACCTCTTTCTCGCTTTATTTTCATTATATATGTTTTCGTTTTGCTTTGTTCCGTGCCATTCTCCGTCGCTCTCTTTCCCTCTACTTGTCTTCCTTCCTCGTATGCCGTTCATTTTTGGTTTTCCTCCTTGCTTCCCGTAACATCTATCGTTTCCCCGGTTCGTCTCGCTTCCACCGTATATTACCTTCCTCCTCTGTACACCTCGTCTATGCAGTTTTCCCTCACTTCTTGTCGCGCGCGCTTACACGGTCGCTCTCGTATAGTCCTGAGCTATTTTCTTTAACTCGTTAGCGTTTTTTGTTTCCTCGCTCCCCGTCTCGCTTATCCCACCGAATATATGTCATTCATAATATCGCGCCCTATCTCTCCTTCTCTCTCTCTCCCTCTCTCTCTATCTAACAATCGCGCGCGTGCGCGTTCTGTCAATCTAGTCTCGAGAGTCGTCCTGTAGATATAAGTATGTGAGAGTCAGGAAGTGGAGAGAATAATTTAAACAGAGAGGAGATGAGAGTGTACCGTGTTCGTGGACGTGTGGTTTCGTGTGCGTCGAGAGGAGAGGAGTTGGCTGGCGGGATTAATTACAACGAGGGTGTCGGGGGAGGGGCGGCTGTCGTTAGCGGAGAGAAAGTCGTATACAGACGCAGCCGAGAACGTAAAAAGGATTCGTCGAACCGATGAGAAGTAAAGCGATCGTAGAAAACAGGGGGAGAGTCGAAAGTGGAAAACGAGTTGGAGTCGGTGCGTCGTTTGGCGGGAAGGGGGTTGCGATTTTCGTGTTCTCGTTGGCGTACGTGTCCGTGGCTGTGTGTGTGTATATATATGTATATATAATATATGTGTATGAATGCTGTCTTTGGCTCTGTCACCTCTGTCAGTTATCGCCCCGATCTATCCGACGTTTCGAGACTTACGAGGCGTCTCAAGGTTCTGCTTTTTTGTCTTTTTCGTCTTTTTCACTACTACGGTTGAAAATAACAACGGCTATCTTTTTCCGATTATCCCCCGTCCTTTTGTTCTTGCTCCTTACCATCCTCGCTTAATTTCGCGCTTCAGGTGTCGTTAACGAAGTCTGCGAGAAGAACAACGCATAAGTATACATTACACGTATCGTCGTACGCCCGGCGGGGATGTCGAGTGATTCGTCGAACTGGAATGTCAAAAGAAAACGTATCGACGCACCGTGCGCGAATAAAGTCAAAATGAAGTAACCGGGAAAATTAATATTTTCAATTGATTTTATTGAAAATAATACAACAAAATGTCTCATAATAATAATATAATATAATAATAATAATAATTAAAAATAATTAATAATTATAGATACGTCCTGTCCTACTCGATGTAGATAATTATGTCTTAAAACGTTGTTTAAATAATAATATTATCATCGTCATTAATCATTATAATAAAATAATAATAATAATAATAAAATAATAATAAAGACAATAAAGTTAATAATAATAATAATAATAATCATTGTATCATATAATAATGTATCAATAAACAAACTTAATGATCTAATTATTCGTGAATCATTTCGTCGTCTTACTTGATCGCTATCAATGGATCCTTTTGTTTACCTAGTCATTAATAATGGATAATTAATTAATTCATTAATTAAATTACACGTTGCTTGGATATGCACATAGAGATATAAAGTCGTTTTTGGTCCCACCTAACTGCAAACATTATATTCATACATTTTTTTGTTTTTGTTTACTTCTTTGTTTCTTATCATATGTCTGTCTTCGCTCGGATCGCTCCGTTTTTCTGTACGAGTGAGAGTGTGTGATTATACTGTGTCGCGTGTGCACGTGTTGCGGAAAAACCTATTTGTTTGTTTGTTCCCTCCCTCCCTCCCTCCCCCCTCCCCCCACCCCTTTTAACTATCGGTAAAGCTGTCGTTCGAAAAGTTTATCGCGTATACACATGACGGTATTTACGTTCGCGCAGATCGAAGCGTGTGCCGCGGATCGTCCCGTTTTCCCACAAATGCCTTTTGCTCGGAAAACTGAAAAGAGAGTGATCGTCGCACGGTTCGCCGAGAATGTCGGCCGAAAGTTTCTACCCCTCCCACCCCCCCGCTACTCGTGTGTTACGCCCATCGCCCCTATTCTCCCCGTCTACGGATTCCTGTCGTTTACGTAGAAAATCGCGTTTGCGCCTCTGATCCCGCGAAAACGGCCGCCGCTGATCGATCACGCTCGCTCCTTATCAGCCTCTGGGGTGCACAGAAGGTGCGACGACCGTTTCTGCCCCTTTCCGCCCCACCGGCAGCTTCGCTTTACTTTCATGCGCCGATTAGCAATAACCGTTTTTTGTATCTATGTTTTTCTTTTTTTCCCTTTTGTCTTACTTCGTCGCTTCGTCCTCCTGGCTCCCTTATTAACCTATTACAACTGGCATTGTTCCTTTCCCGTTTTTATAGTTATACGCTTAAGTTACCTAATAACATTAACTCTCACTATGGACCGTCGCGCGCGAGGGTGGACGTCCTCGAGATGTCGCGGTCGTTTGACAGCCCGCTCGGCCTTCTCTCGCGTCAGACGCGCACGATCCTCCCCGCGTCGCGACGTCGGGGGCCAGGCGCCGTCCACTCCCGACGCTGGGTCTTTGTTTTTCATTAAACTCTTACAGCCGATCCAGAGAATTTTTAAGCGCGGCGCCGACGAGCACAGCGATCTCGAGCGCCGCCCGAGTATACCTAATTTCCGTCACGTACCTACGGTTCACTCCCCCGTGGATTTTTTTTCTTCTTCTTCTTTAAGGCTACGGTTTACGCAATTTTCCCGCTTCCTCGCTTAAATTCCGACGTTTTTACAAATTCTCGCGCGAATACTGGTTTATATCAGTCTCATGTGTTGTATCTTGTTTTTTTGTTTGTTTGTTTTTGTTGTTGCTTCTTTCGTCGCGGCGCGCCGCTCTCGGTTTCGCTCGCGCTCGGATTGAGAGGCGAGCGCAGCGATCGGCGTCGCGACGCTTCGACGTCGCCGAGGGAACTTTCCTGCTCGTCCGTGCTCCTCTCTCTCCTTTGGTACGACGCTCGCAAGTGCCGAGAGAGGCGCGCGTCAAAGCGTCGCCGTGTGCCATTTCGATCGATCGCGACCAAGCGCACCCGATTGCGCGTAGTCTAATGCCAGTTGTACGCCGTCTTTTTTTCTTTTTTTTTTTTGTCACTCGGAGACGACTTTTGTTCGCCGATTTCCTCGCGGCGGAGAAACGTGCGCTCTCGCCTTCCGTCGATCGTCGTTCACCTAATTCGTCTACGCGCGCGCGATCCACCGACTCGGATCACTAGTCTGGACACCAGTCGCGTGCAAATTTTGCGCTCTTCGAAGCTCTGACGATTAGCAATTTTCGGCGGGAGCGAAGTTTGGTTCACGTTGAAAGAATGTGCCGACGATGGTTTGATGCGAGACAGCTGCTTGCTTGCGAGCCGAATTTCGTTAGGAGAGCTGATCTTGGTCGTTTGAAATTCGTAAGCGATTTTGTAAATCGGTACCACTCGGCGTGGTTTGAAGAGCGTCTAAGAAGTGGAAAAGTTTCGCGAGGTTGTGGTTATTGAAGTTGCTGATGAAGCGACAATGGTTCCAAACTGTTCCGTCGGCATCGCGCGTTCCTAAGACAACGATCACAGCTTGTCGATCGCAAGGACGCTTACAGCTATCGATCATCATCGAAATTTCTCATGCGACCCGCTCGCCAATTTTCCCAATTAAACCTATCGATCACGTGAACGCACGTGACCGCAGTACGATTAAAATTAATACAGAACTATGCCGATTTACAGTGGTCGCCGGAGTTTGCGCTCGGCGCCACTTTGAACACATACGTATTTATTCAATTACCACGCTCGATTCGAGGGAGCCGTTCCATTTCTGAAAGCGTCGAAAGCGCACCTTTCTCCCTTTGTCTCTCCGCTCGCGGGTTCATCTCGAAGGACTCTCAACACTCCCACCCATTCCGACTCTCCAGTCGATCCGCTTCTCACAAAAATTTCACCCGCCCCTTTAATTCATCCCGAATCGCAAAATATAGTCGACGGACTCCTTCGAGATCGGGCCCGATCACGGTCGCATCATTTAACATACTTCAAATATTATAACCTCACAACCATTTTGACAACAATCAATCTTCAACAAAAGAACATCCTACCTCAAAGAACCTTTAAAAAGTGCGCCGCCCTGCGAGCAGACTTCCGGCGCCGTTCTTCCCACTTCCCAAGCACCGTTCTCACGCTCCCCAGCTAACGATCGATCCAGGATCGATCTCATCCGTTGGCGTAACGGAAGTCGAGCTCGCCGGTTGACGTATCACATGTTTCAAAACTACGAACCACGCTACCCGCGATTGTTTTTACTCGTTCGTTTTCACTCTCTCTCTCTCTCTCTCTCTCTCTCTCTCTCTCTCTCTCTCTCTCTCTCTCTCTCTCTCACCCGCACACGTGGTGGCTCACAATCAGTCGAACGGCGGCCGTGACGCGCGAAAATGTTGAGGATTTCTCATGGTCGTTCGCGACGTTTCTTATCCCGGCCCGTCGCCTTCTCCCGCTCGACTATTCATTTCCAGTCGACTCGCGCAAAATTCATTTGCGGCCGCTCTCCGGCCCGTCTCGCCGGGAGATGAATCTCTGACCGCGTCGATGTCGATACTCGTAAGGACGACGCGAAATCCTGCGCGTCACGGCCACGCTTCCCGTTCTTCCGAGGACGACGAGTGTTCGCGGCAGGAACGTGTTGCCGAGGGAGGTCCGGGGCCGATTCTCGCGGGAATTCGCATAGAAAAAAAAACGCTTTATTTTGATCACCGCTCATGAACGAAAACTAAAGACGCCGCGCTGCTACACGATCGTCCGGCGTCGCTCCCTCGAGCCGGTCCTCGCCGCGACGCGCGCGTCCTGTCGCCTGTCGTGTCAATCGAGCCGCATGTTCATCGCACGAAATACGTACCGTGTTGCCGACGATCCAGCAGCGGACTTCCGTCGAGCCGACACGCTTGTCCGCCGTCTAGCTACTCGCCGCACGTGTCACACAGCCGGCGGCGCATCAGGATCATCGATCGTCGACCGATCGCCGATCGATCGTCGACCAAATTGGACGAATTTGTCTGAAACGGATCTCCATTTTCGTGCCGACGGCTCGACGGACGCCGCGAGGACCTCGTCGCCGCTGAATCACAAACGAAACGGTTTAACAAAAGTAACGCTCAATAATCATATTGTTATGATCTCGAAACGCGATATCCTCGTCGCATCACGCTCTACGCCGCCTTGTTCCTATACAACTCGCGCCTCGCGTCTCTCTACGTTATCTCGTGTACGCGCGTGTTCCTTGTGTATGAGATATGAGCGTGACAGTGTGTATCTCTGTATGTGTATTTTCACTATATATATATACATATGTATATATGTATCTCTCCTCTCCCGACCGTTTTCATCACGCCAAAATGTATCAATATATCGATTTGCAATTACATTGGTCTAGCGTTTGTCCTATGGGCACATGTCTTCGTGTGTACGTGTACGTGTACGTGTTGCTTTGTGTAAAAACGAGGGCGCGCGCGCGCGCGCTCTCCTCGCGTGTCAGACACGCGTAACGGCGCGCGGCTTATACTCCTATGTATATAAACGCGCCTCTTTCTTCCTTGTAAAATGCCTATACGCGTGCTCCGTTTCTCGTTTCCTGCTCTGCGTCCCTCCGAACGAACGTCCGTCGTTCGCCGCGAGATTGGGGCAGAAACGAAGAAGTCGTCTCGAACGAAAAGAGAGAATGTGTGCAAGATTGGAAACGCGCGCCGCGTTGAAAATTCCTGCCTGGCACTCGGACGTAGCAGGATTGCCTTATATCGCGGGGTCCGGTTGGTCCGTTTTAAACGGTCCACGATGCTCGCAATATAACCGTTAATCGATCGCTGCCGAACGCGCCGATCGCGTCGCAGCCGCAAACAGAATCGTTAACGACACAATTAATAGTAATAATAATAATTATAATAATAATAATGATAATGATAATAATAATCATAATAATCATAATAATAAGATGTGACACGTACATACTTCTTAATATATTTATATATATATATGTATATATATATCTGTGTGTATGTATATATATATATATACATATAATATGGGTGTTATGTGTATGAGAGTGTGTATGGGAGTGTGGCTTTATGTATACATACATGTATATATGTATATATTGGGCGAAGGCGCGATCGCCCGTCGCAGAAATGACCGACATAATAACGCGGCGTTAAACAATTAAATGGCGACACGTATTGAGAGGTCATATACATACATATATATCTATGTACCCGCGTATAAGCGCGCCATAAATCCTCCCCCTCCGCTACGAAACGATAATATATAACTGTAAAATCCATGTGGAATATAAAAAATATTCTCTCGACGCCTCTATCTAACTATATGAAACACTGCACTAAGACTGTATACTTCGTTACGAACGTATATGCGTGTATGTGAGAGAGTACTGCCTCTGTACGCTGTCCGTGTGTGTTTATGTGTGTGTCGGTGTATCTTGGGTGGCTTACCGTGTCGGCTTTACGTACGATCTTTCCTTTCAAGCTTACGAGAAGGGTGTCTACGTCTAAGGATGGGCAATGAGCGGGCCGAAGGCGCGACATTCTCATCGAGAGTGCGATTCGATCCTCCACGTTCTACGAGGACAGAATTGGCCAGAGATCGGCTTCTTCGATCGCCGTACGATCGTCGCATTCCCGACGCACTCCCGCGATCGTTTGCATTGACGTGTGCAGTACGTGAGCCGTTCACTTTATGTCACGTTGTTTCTCTGAAGTCATGAACGCCTAATGGGACGTGTCGTCGGTGCGTTCGAGGAAAATCTCTCGCCATCCGTGCTCGCTGTACAGTGACGACACGCTCGGATCCGACTGACAACGACACACCTCTACCATCGCTCTCCTCTCGTATACTCCATACAACACTATCGTTAACCACCGTCATCTTCGAAACGAGTCTTTCCCATCGCGCAATTTCAAGTACCATCGTCCCTATCGACGTCCTACCATGGGCACGCGCGGTCAAATACTTCTGTCTCGTCTCAGCGAATGGTAGAGAGATGTCCTTGGACAGAGATCGGGGTCGCGTAGAGTCACGAAGAAATTATGCGAGAAATTTTCAGCGGCAACGCACCCCGCGTCCCGCAGAATTTTGATCTTCCTCATATATGCGCGCGCGCTCTTCGGCCCGTTGTCAATTGTCTTAAGAGCTACGAGATATGCCGCTTAAAAAGGAACGAGGACGAAACGAGGAGAGGTACGAATGCGGTGATGACGGGTGACGGCTCGTGGGTCTCGGGGTGCTCGGCGCGGGATTTATTCAGGATTCGAGATTAAGGACGCACCGAGGGGACAGTGCGTGGGGTTGCAGAATGTAAAGATCGATCGAGCATCGTCGGCGCGACTCGATCGAGAAGGTACGAGAAAAGGTACACGTTGCGCGTGCTTCTTTTTTCTTCTTCGCTTCGTTTAAACATACGCGTTCCTGGTCTGCATTGTACTTGATGAGAACGATTACGGAGAGACGAGCGAAAGGAGTCGCGTAGATAACGTGGAAAGGCATTTTTTTTCGGAGGATAGAGGAACGTACGAGAACGAAACGGTGGTGTCGGGGGCGGGTGGGGGGGGGGGGGGGGGGGTGAGAGTATAAAACTAACGAAGTGGACAATTGTTACGCTTAATATACAAAGTAATCGCGGTCAACGATGTGATCCTTAAACCGATGCGCTGTACACGGTATACGAGAGAAAGAACAGAAAAACTTACGTTTGCCTACTATTTGTGGGATGCTTAAGGAGATACGTATATTACACACGAGTTCGTTCGTCGCGCTTGACTGCCCGAGATGGGCGGCTGGCTGCGAAAGATTGTGGAAAGGTCGGGGGGGGTGGTTTGGAGGGTGGGGGTGCCCGTTTTCTCCCTTTTTTAACCTTAACTTTTCTCGCTCGTTTTACAACGATAAAACTGGCTCTGCGTGATCAGACGGAGATTAATTAACGCTGGGTAAAAAGGGGGTCGTGTTCTCGCGTGTGTACGCGCGTGTACGTTCGTGTATCCTATGTGTGTCCGCGTGTGTGGCTGTGTACATTTGCACGTCTTCATCTAAGTTTACGTGGGTTCTCTTTTCGGGGGCGTTTAAGGGGGCGGGGGGTGGGTTTGTTTTTCGAGAAGGGTCGGTCTGTCGCTGAGGGTAGAAATCACGGGGAGGCGTCCGACTTGCGAGTGTGGCAAATCTTACGCCCTCTTGTCTGACGAGTAATCTCTCCCTCACTTTCTCTCTCTCTCTCTCTGTCTCTGTCTCTCTTTTTCTCGAAATAATAAGGGAAAGGGTCGATCGACGAGTCGATCGGGCCCGAGATCGAGAGCGTCGATTGCGATCAATCGAGGTCCCCTGTCGAGTCTCTCCCTCTCGCGAGAAATATTCTGTCGAAGCGGATGAGCGCTGACTCGTGGGAGTATGCCTTTTTACAACGTGTGTCAAGAATCGCGTGGATCGGGTCTCAGGTATGGGTGTTCGCGATCGTTAACGTATATATATATATATATCGCAAGGTCGCGGAATCATAACCGAAAAACGAATGAAAAGTAGAGAACTAATTGAGTTTTCTATCGGTTAATTGTCTTGTTCGTAATCGTAGCACTGCAGTAATAGTAGTGGTTGCTGTGGTGGCGATGGTGGTGGTGGCTGTGGCGGTGGTAGTGGTGGCTGTAGTGATGGTAGTGGTAGTGATAGTGGTGGTGGTGGTGGTGTATTCGGTTTACACAGAGAGTGGTATGTATATGTCTACGCGGTATGTACAAGGTTGATCCTATCCGACGATCGTCAAACACGGCTAGGTGTTTGAGCGATCTATGCCCAAATTAGATTTACGGTTTAATTAACGGTGGTCTCTTGCACCTACGTCGTGGTAAAGCAGCGCGGAGTGAGCGCACGGTTCCGACTCAATCTCTCCACGGTGCGTGCGTGAGAGTCACGAGAATTGCATCTTTCCCGCCCTGTCCTTCCCTGTAGAACCCGGCGCAACTGTCAAAAGTAGCCCGACCTGTCGCTCGGCAAGACCGTTCGCGACACACTTATCGCCCGACGGTTCTACATCGAAGAACTGAATCACTGATATCGATCCCTAATGATATGAATAACGGCTCCCGCGGAAAAATACTACTGTCTACCTGCGCGCGATCAAGTCCTACGTAAACCCCCCTCCCTCCCCGGTTAATCGACAGTCCCATTTCCTATCTGCCCATCGATCAAACACCTCTCACAATCGAGTAATGCCACGAGATGGGAACAAGGGAAAATAGTTTGGATCGCAAGCCGCACTTCTCTCGCCCCGCCTCCTGCTAAGTCAGTACGACGCTTAATATGCGCAGTCCGTTGGAATGAATTGGAGTGAAATGTGAATGCTGAAAAACCGGAGGACGCCGGCTCGTTCTCGCTCGCGTGGGCCGGTGTATCCTTGACACGGTGGGCAAAGACGGAACGAGGCCGAGAGCCTTTCCGAGATCTGTCCTTCGACCTTCCGGCATGATCACAATGCAAGAGCAGCCCGTTCCGCGCCGGGAACGGGAGAGGACACGCGAGATACTAACGAGACGTATATATATGTATATATATAATATGCGTATAAACATGGAGGAATGAGCGTGGAATGAAGATTACTGCCCGAAGTGCGCCGAAGGACGAAAAAGCGTCGTTCCGTGCGGCGCGTCGAGCGAGAACTGCAATCAGGCATCGGCAGAAAGAATAATTAATCCTTTTGACGCGAGCGAACCCGCGCGCCCGACAGTCCGCACGAAATTCGTCGTGCGATATTTTTCAAAAGCGCGCATCTGCCCCTTCCCGTCCCGCCTTATCTCTGTCGACGAAAAAAGATGCTCTTTCGGGCGTTCGTCCGTGAACGCGCGAAGCTGAGGAAACATGTCGGGCGTCAAATGGAAGCTGGAACGGAACAAGGGAAAGTCATTGTCCGTGCGGCTAATTACGCCGCGAAGGGTCTCTAACGCGGATTTTTGGGTAATTTTTAATGAGTGCGCCTGACCGAAGAATTTCGAATGTTGAGAGAATCGCGAACGGCGTAACGGAGGGTCGAGGGCCATTGTCTCTGCAGCTTGGCGGTTTTTTTGGCGAATGGGAGTGAGCGAAATGCTGAGTGCTAAACGCCAAGTCGCTGCAATCGGGCGACAATAAAGCGCAACTGAAGTCGTTGAAAATTGAAAGACTGCGGCGAGATGGGAGCCTCGGAGAGATTGAACCAAAGAAATTTGTTGTCCCTTTTTTTTATAAATTTTATTTTAACTTTATTCTTCGGACTCTCCGCTGCTCGTACCTTAACTTTAGATCCTTACGGTTCCGTCGAACACGTGTGTCTTTGATTGTGGGTGAAAGTGCAATCACGGCACTGAGGAGAATCTCCATTGAATTGGTCCGACGATCGAGAATTTCGAGAAATCTGAAAATATCGCGAAAAATAGCTTTCGTGGGCTTTGAGGAGGTACTTTGATAAGATTCGGTCCGATAGATTGGTTCGCGGCAATTTAAAAGAGTTGAACACTGGTAATTCGTATACGTTTGTTTCCTTCCTTCGTACACATTTGCCTTTGTACGATTTTATCTTCAAGAAATCAACTGTTTTCTACGGAAATCTAATATAATTATACCTTTGTTCGTCGTGATAATTCGACATCTCTCCTGAGTACTCTGCCACATTTCTCCGGATCCGCTAATGTGTCATCATATTTGTCTCAACACTCCATGTTTTCTGCGCGTCAATGATAACAATCGTTCGTATCCATAATAGATTTTTATGTTGTCGTTATCACGATTATTTGTATACTTTTGCAGTATCCAATTTCCGTATACATAGGATATAATGTTATAATACGAGTAAAATGCAAGAATATTTGTACATTTACGGGGACATGAATGATTACAATCCTTTCCGTCGATAAATCATTTCCTTCGCAATAACGTTAAAAACTACAAAGATTGCACAATCTGTATTGAACTATCGCGGCTGGCTAAATTAAAAAACGAATCAACATAAACGTGATATAACTATGATATGCTATAATAAAAAAGAAATCCTTAAAAATTAAACCTCGACTAATAATAACGGTAATAATCGTAATATTGTCCATGGTCGACAGACTTTCAGTCAATGTACACATCAATTTTTCTTAGCCTTTATGCTTGGTCACTTCTTCGTCATTGTCAGCTGTCTCTGTCTGTTTCTTCTTATTTCTCCTTTATTGTTCACCTAATATGTCGTGAGTTGCATGCTTGTGAAAATTCTTAACTGTGGCTGGTCATCGTCATTGTCTTTTTACACATGCGTCTCATTGTCGTTCTATTCGTCTGTCCTCTACTAACTCGATCATTCATAAAATTCTCTTTCACCCCGTTTCATTTAACTCTACTATACACATATACACATTTATCCCGATACTACGCACCGATCGCGGAATTTTTCCTTATATTTACAGTAACATCAATAATAATAATAATAATAATAATAATAATAATTGTGGTAATGATAATAATAAAGGCAATGAACAAATAATAATAATTACGATCAGATATCAATAAAAATTGTAGCAATAACTAATTCGTATATGTATACATATTTATAAGGCGAACTTGTGGTCACTAATAAATTACGTCTTACGTCTACGCTATGTTTATCTCGTAAAATTGATATTAACTGTCGTAATAGCGATTATAATAGTTAATAGTAATGATAATAGCACGTTTGATAAATCAATAATAAATCAATAGTGATTCGTCATTGAAACGACAGTTTTGCATTGTGCGCACCCCGTGTGACCCCATTAAATTGATGCCGATCGATAAGAAAGAAATACTGATGATCAATGTTAGCTAAGCGAAATTAGAATTAAGAGTCGATTCTTTTTTGGCCGTTCTACTCGTGCATCGTTTTCTTCGCTTTTATGCGCGCGACAGATAAATCCTTTCCTTTCTCGGCTTCATTTCGCAATTTATGAAGTAACCAGTCATTTTTTGGATAATCAAGCAGATCAATTCGCATGAAATAATAAGTCGAAAATGTAGAATAATTCCCGGTGTCATGGAGTAAGGTACGGATGATGTCGAAAATTGATTATTATTACTGTCGAATCGAATTGAACATATGATATTTCAAGTGTGGCGTACGATTGTTCGTGGAAGTTTCATTTGGGGGGAGGGAGGGGGGGGGGGGCGTTCTGGAGAACAGTTTTATTTCACGTTTATTCCACATTATCGATTTATTTTTTAAATAAACAATTTCCGGGTTGCACGGCGAATTGCGAAAAAATAAAACTCTGCATACGTAAATAAAATGAATTTTGCGGCTGTATACAAAATCTACGGTATCCTTTGTACTTAAAGTGCACTTTCAGATTATATAAACGGTAAGGTTCATAATTGGGCAAACGTTTTGACATTCGAACTGGTTCGTCCGGAATTCCTTAACAAATGAACGTCATCGTGAATCACCGAAGGTCTCAATTAGGAACTTAATCAGACGCATAAGAACAATCATTTGATTATTTGAGCCACGTTAAAAAAATACCGTTTCCAGAACATACCACGTGTCCTCTGCTGCGCAGCCGACATATTTGAGACAGCTAACGGACTCCCGAAAATTCACGGAGGCACGCATAATATTATATCGCACGATCGCAACGTAAAATACCACACGAAAAGCATACGACGTGTCCCTTACGATCCGAAGTCTTCACGCGGTCGTAACTGCCAACGATACGTTCGACGTTCACAAATTCAAAAAAAAAAAAAAAAATCACATTCGCCGGAAACAGTTTCGAATTGGACCACGGCGGGCTGAAAGGGATTGGGATGACAACGGTCAGAGCGAAAACGTTGTATCGATCTATTCCGTCGATTAGGACTTCGAGCACCGACATTGAAAGAGCACTCTCGAGACTGAAAGAGTCGTCGCTAATTATCGTAGTTTAATCGTCCGTTTATCTAGCACGGCGTAGCTGTCGTCGCTTGGTGAAAAACGAGTTCTTGTTTTTGTACAAAGTAGAAGAACGCGATTCGAACTTTCACTTTCAAACGTCCCACGCCGCATTTATCGTGCCCGATTATACCTGTATCACATTCAGAAGAACAAACGAGTTCGTCGTTGATCGTGGCCTCACCATACGCTTTTCCCTTATTCTCCCCTCGTCATCATTCCTTTTCTCCCCGACTCTCACGTACGAATTTATCACTTTTGTTCACCGTTTATCAAAGCGAGTGCACCGTCACCGCGCTGCTCCACGACGATCGTCATTACTATATTTCGTTAACCTCGCCCTATCCCATAATCATCTTCCTCCTCATCTCTCTCTCTCTCTCTCTCTCTTTCTCTCTCTCTCTCTCTTTTTTTGTGTCATTACTTTGTTTTAAGAGCATATAAAAAGTCGTGTGGCACATTGACGGTTGGAATGTTATTTTTGTTTTTCATTAAATTTATAATAAGAATCATAATAATTAATTAATAGTAGTAATATAGTACTTTTTTGTGTTTATTAATAATATTCTTTTATGTATGTTTAATAATAATCATAATGATAATCATAATAATAATAATATATATAATATATATATACCTTTTTTTTTTTTGTTTATTATAGTAGTTTGTTTCCTCTGCACTTATCTGTTTATATTCTGTGCTGACTGCGGGTTTTGATTTGAGGGGATATTCACGCCCAATCGTGGTCGCGCGGGTCGTTCGCGCGTGCGAACTCGAGGATCGATCATCGCGGAGGTCTGCGAACGCTCGCGATCTTCGCCTCCAGCGCAGGATCCCGTATCGGACTCCCGAACGATCTGCCCGACTGTCTTCTCGACGATCCGAAAACGCACGCGAGGCGTCGATACGCGAACGATCGAAATGCGCGAACGACCCGCGCGACTCGCGATCCAGACGATCCTTGGTTCGCATCTGCTCACGGTCGAAGCATCTGCCGCGAATTACTCCTTCCCTTTTTTTTTTTCTTCTTCTCTCTCCTTCACTTCCTCCCTCGCTCCTCATTTCGCTCATTTAAAATCGCTTACAATCGCTGACTGGATATTATCTATTTATATATAGAGATTTATATACGTAATATGTGATGCACTGAAGATTTATGTTTACTTTACGCTTTACCATTACGCTTTACCTTTAACTTTACGTGTTATTTTTTTTAAACTTTTGTTATTATTCATTTTTAAATAGCCTGTACTGTTTGTAACTGTAACTGGTTTAATCGCACGGCGATCGCGCCCGACTATTTCGCCGCCGTCGCGGCAGGCTTGACGGCACTCCGCGCGACGGCGGGCCTCACAATGCTTCGGCGATCGCGACGTGCGGCTGCTGCTGAGAGAGAGGTCTCTGCCTATTGTTGCCCTGTGTGTGTGAGACATTGTTTTTTTTTTGCGTTTTTTTTATTTTGGTTTTGAGTTGCTCTGCCGGTTCGCCGTTCGCACTGTTCGCATCTGCCGTGTGCTTTCTCTCGTTTCGCGCTGCTTTTTTTTTTTCTCCGTTATCTTCCCTTCCCTCTCTTTTTTTTAGCGTTTCGCGTTTTGGCGCTGCTTGGTTCCGGTTGTTTTGTATTTGTTTTTTTTTTTAGTTGCTGCGTGTGTGTACTTTTTTCTTGTATCCGGTTTTGTGACGCGCGTCGCGCGGGCGAGTATGCAGCCCGGCGGCGCGTTGTGAGCGGGGGCGGGTTGTTCAGACTGGCCAGATTGTCGACGGCGGCGAGCGACGCTGAGGCGCGGATCGCGCGCGCGCGCGCGCGCACAGGCGAGAAGACGGAAGGATTTTCGGCGAGCGCTGTCGAGGTTGGCGAACGTGACTCGATCATTTGGACCCGATTCTGCACGCGCGTCTATTCTCCGAGAAGCACTGAGTCCGCGCGCCGACGAAAGTCGGCCGGTCGGCAAACGATACAGGAAAGACACTTTGAATCCGTACGAACTATCGAGATATTGGTTCCTTGTGATATGCTCCATTGTCAATTGGTCGCTCGGGCGCCTCGCGTGCTCTCTTTCTCTCTCTCTCTCTCTCTCTCCCTCTCGCTAACGATTCCGTCGCGACGCGCACCGACTCTTTGCCCGCCTTCCGCTTCGTTCCCCAACCCTTATCCGTGCGTGTGCCCTTCGATTGCGCGATCTTCCCCGCGACAGCGTCGCCCACGCCCTGGCTTCCCGCTTCTTTCATTAACTGCAAGGAGACGACTGGTATCGGGAGGCTGCATTACTGTTCTAGCTGTATATCTGTAGAAGGACAGCAGGCCGTACATGTGTTACGTTTTTCGCTATTTCGTTCGCTATTGACACCGTCCTTTTTGCGCTTTCATACATATCGATCCTGGTTAGCCGTTTTCTGCGTAGTCGCTGCATGTGTATGGGCGGCCAGGGTGGCGTAAGTGCGGTATGCAATCTTGCGAGAGCGTTTTGTATTATGATTATCACTCGTTTTATTTACTTGCGTTGTGTTTTTTTTGTTTTGTTTTTGGTTCCTTATTACATCTTTAACTCTGTATGTTTCTGCTTTTTACTTTTTACTGCGGTGGTTTTTTTTTTTTTGGTTTTGTTTTGTTTAATCTTCATTTGTTACTTGTTATCCGGAGGGATTTGATTGACATGACGATTCACTGAGGAGAGTTGCAGGCGTCGGATTGGTTTGCCGGTTTATGGTATATTGGTGGACAGAAAAGGGGATCGGTTGGTTGAATGGTTTGCTGGCTGGTTGGTTGGTTGGTTGGTTGGTTGGTTGGTTGGTTGCTTGATTGACTGGTTGGTTATGGTGGCTATGGCGGTATTAGTGACGGTGGTGCGGAGGAGAGTTTGCCGGTTTGTTTAATAATTCTTCCTATTCCCTTAGTTCCTTAATTAACGCTTTCATCGATTAGTGTACTTTATACTTTAAAAACTTTGTAGAGTGTAGAGTGCCCGACGCCGTCGTGGCGCTCGAGGCGACGCACAGATCTCATGCCCGAAGACGAATACGATAGAGAGAAAGAGGGTCAACAATCGGGGTCGCAGAACTTGAAACGACGCGAGAAACACGGGTAATTCTCTCGCTCCCTCTGCCTCACTACGCGTTGTTTCTTTTTTTTTTTCTCTTTCTCTTTCTCTCTCGATATTTCATCTATTTCCATATTTTTTTGATTGGTTCACCGGTACTTCAGCGTACTTGGTCCATGGCTAGTTGGTCGTACTGTGAATTCCCGGCGTTGATATTCTGGGGACGATTTCGAACGATATACGTAATACCTATAGGTTATTTATAAATGACTGTTGTCGGAAGTTGGCGGAAGAAAAACATGAGACTGACTCTACTCGTGACGCAAACAACAATGCCGCCCGATCGACGATCTCTTTCTCTCCCGACTCTTCCCAGGCTTCCGCGTCCGCCTACGCACGGCGGCGTCGGGCTGACATAGTGACAGTATAGAAAAGAAAAACCACGATATACAAACAACTAAAGCGCCAATCTACGAGTACTACACCCCATTCGTCGGTCCTCTAGCTACGTAGTACCAGCGCCGTTTACCTAAAACCTTAACGTTTCTTCTCGCCCACGCCTTCCCATTTTTTTCGTCTCTTCTGACGTTCTGTCTGTTCTCTCTCTCTCTTTTTTTTTGGATTTTTTTCACCTCTCGTTTTTTCTCTCTTCGCTTCGTTTTAACTCGTTCCCCTACTACGCCGATGCGTCGAGGCTGGGCCGGGTCGGTTAAGTGCCGCGGGCCGCGAAGTCGGTTTATGCGCCCGGCAATGAAAATGAGATCCGCGGGTCGTCAGGGAGCGACGCTCGGAAGGGCGCGCGATACTTCGACCCCAACCCTCCCCACCCCCCCGTTTCTTAAACCTCGAAATAGGAACATGAAAAGTAATTTCGAATTACGTATCGTATGGAACAAGAATGAATTGTACTTTAAAGAATACATCACCTTTTGATGGACGAATAAACGCTTGCCACTTTGGCGCGAGCTGCCGCGACTCGTCTCCCGTCGTTGCACCCCACTCTTAATCGAGACGACCGGGTCCGTTAATTGAGAATCGTCGGGTGAGAAGCACGGGACGATAGGTTTGCTTTGCATTCGTCATTTTCCGTTCGTAGGCATCAGGGTTTATCGAGTCGAATCGACGCTCGAGGAAGGGGCGCTCGCTTTGTTCGCGGTTAATTGAATTTCTTGAGATTCGATCGACGAATTTTCGGGACAGTCAAATTTGCGTTCGGAGGATCGCAGGTGCGAACGTCGGGGTGCAGTGGCGGCATGAGTTGGCGCAGCTCGCTCGCTCGACGGGTCGTCGCGGACCCTTGCAAGACGGCTCTCCGTGGACGCGCAATAAAAGGAATAGTTTGCCGTGCGCGTGCGTTCGCGGCCCAATGGCGATGCTCGGCCAGCCTGACGCGCGCGCGCTCAAATTCGCACAGTCCCGACACTATCCCACTTCGCTCTCTCGTTCGTTCACACATACACACCCCCGGTCACTCTTCCGTGCCTCGCCGTACCTTACACGTTATGCGTTATAATATTCATATATTCATATATATATATATTTATATATTTATATTTATATGTATATCGATAATAATCCGACGTCGACGGGACGCTTCGACTCGCCCGTTGAACACAAATCGGTCGTTTCACAATCGGCCACGCGTACTCCTCACGTTCTCGTATGGGTCGATTCAGCGTCGTATACGATTAAAACACCACTCGTCGCGCTCGTCGTCAGCTTTCTATCACGCGACTTTCATGTATACTAACTCTCCCCTACCCTCGCGCCAGTTTTTCGTCCTTCCTATTTGCACATACAACGTTCTCTCTCTCTCTCTCTCTCTCGCTCTTCCTCTCCCACTCTTTTTCTCTTTTTCTCTCTCGCTCTTTCTCTCTCTCTCTCTCTCTCTCTCTCTCTCTCTTTTGCACGTTCTCTCTCGCTCTCTTTCTCTCGCTTACGTTTTATTCTTTTAGAGTCATTGCATGACTAGAGCCTACGGATTACGAGCTTATTTAAAGCCAATCAAGAAGGTACCAAGTTCTCGACCGACGGAGGAGACCGTGTCTCGGTTTCTACATTGGTTCAGGCGAATTTGCGACTCTCTCGAACCGAGTGCGCGCCCGTACTCGAGTCTTCTGTTGCGGAGTGGAAGTAGGGAAGCGCGGCTTTCGTGTCTGCCTGTGCAAGCGCATGCGATAATGGAACAAGGGGCAAAGTCTTTCATACATACGAATTCGAACCTCGGATAAGGTTTATTTAAATTAATTTCAGATTCGCTGCACCGGATCATTTTTCAAATCTTAATAAGTGTCGCCTTGATAAACATCGAATATCGGTTCAATTTAATCGGAAAGGTCTACAGAAAAGAATCGACCATACTCAGATCGAAGTACACGGCACGCGCGCGAGCCGAAAGCTTTTAATAATTCCGAGAATACCTACCGCCTGCAAATTTTCGAATCTCAATAAGTCCCACTTCGCGAACGATTAATATCGATCCAGCCGAGTCTGAAGGAGACAGAAAAGGGAGAGCGAAATTGTGGAATCTAAAAGACAGCCGAGCGTAAACTGCGACTCTCCCGAGCAATTTCGTCAATAATCGGCGACCGGCGCCATATTCGGCCGCGTATGGCAATTTTCGCGTAGGGTCAACAGCATCGCCGCTACGATCGATATCGGCAACGTGCACGAGCGTGCACCCCCTTTCATACGTGTATCGAGCGTCGTGACGCCAGGGAATTGCGACGCACGTCTCCCGACCGCTGGCTTTCGATTAAACTTGGAATGATTGCGTTACGTTGCCGATCACACGAACTCGGCCGTCATCGGATCCTCTTTCCTGTCCTCGCGTCGCTTTCCCTCCGCTTCCGCGAATAACTTCCCCTTGCCACTTCCGCCGAGACGAGAAGACGTGCGCAAACGGTCGGCTCGAGAGGGCACTTTGGTCGTCAAATCGACGTCGGCTTTTCTTCTGTCTTTTTGGTGTGCATGTCTCTCGAGTATGTTTAGTTGACTGTTTCGTGTGCGTGTATACATGATGTACGTGCCCTTGATACGTGTGTGAGTGTGTGTTTGCGCGTGTGTGTGTGTGTATGTCGAGTACGCGTGTGTCCCTATATGAACGACAGGCCAGCTCTTCGTTGATCACGAAAATCCCAACATTCGAGAATGCGTGAATTGAAAATAGAATTTAAAAAACGGTAACTTAGCGCGTAACAGTTTCGTTTTCGTCATTTTCCGTTAACGTATGTGGTGTCGTGTGTGCGTGTACTTGTTTCGCGTGTGCTTACGTTTACTCGTGGACGTGTACGAGACTGCGTGTATATATGTGTGCGGGGGGCGGTGTGTATGGTTTCGTTTTAATAGACGTTGGCAAGTGTGTTTGGTATGTCTCGTCGTTAGCGTGTATGCGTGTACGTGTACCTAATTGCACTTATTCGACAAAACGGAACGTAAAATTGAACGCAAGATGGCGGCCGGACGGCCCTGGAACGTGTATGTTATATGGAGGTAATATACCACTTTTAATTTACTTTAAAAAACTCTTTTATATCCTCTCTCTCCCTCTCTCTCTCTCTCTGCTTCTCTCTATCCCTCGTATCTCGTTCCCGTTCATTCGCCGTGTTCTCGCGCGTCCTTCCCTTCTTTTTCTCCGACGGAACGACCCTTTCATCCTTGCCGAACTAAACTTGTTTGCGGCTACAATAATTACATTTACCGTTTCGCACTGCTGTGTGAGTCGTAAAAACGTAACATCAAAACTTAGGCACAATTTGGAACTGTTTAGACCATTTTCGCGCGACCCCACCCTTCCCACGGACGCCCGTCTGCTAAGAATGACGGAAAAATATCCTAAGTCCTCAATGTCGAAATATTCCCAATGTAATGTACCACGTAACAACAGAGTTACTTAATTCCTTCTTTGACGCGACCATGGAAACAAACATAATTACTTAACAACACGCTTCAGAAATGCAATATTGGCAAAGTATGAAATTTGAACGTACGCGCCAATTCGTGACAACGAAAAATGATATCGCAGCGTTGCCGTACTGCTAATGAATCACAATTTATACGTCCCCTGTGTCGCAACGACCAGCAGCAGATCTATGAACTATGACCGCAGCACACGGGCGTTCGTCTCACACTCGAACCGTACCAAACGTGACGTCATTTTGTGAGGTAGGTGACATTGAGCCGTTTCAGGGCCAATCGGACCAAATCTTCCAGTTTTCATGATAAAAAAAGCCCCCCTAAAATAAGGAGGGCCCGGCGAGTGAGTGAGTGTGCGTCTTTTGCCGAAATGGAATTTTTCCACACGCGCGCCTTTTGCGCCACTTGTTTTGATCCACTGAGCCAAAAAGAATTTGATCCACTAGCAAGCCGCGCGCATCTCGTCGCCGATGCGCCCGTCAAACGTCGGACGATCAGCGTCGAAAGAAATGTTGACACAGCACGTGCGTGCCTGTCCTGTGTGTGTGTGCGTGTGTGCTCGCGAGAAGGAATACTTTGAAAAAGGGGGAAAAAAACGGGAATTTTTGGGCCCGACTTTCCGAGCGGTGCCCGCCATCTTGGTCCCGTCTGACCACCGGTGTGGAGCAACGTAAGCCTCACGACCCTTCATTCGTCCCCCGTTACGCCGACTCGTTCCCTTGTCGCATCATTTTCTCTGGCACCTCTGTACCCGCTCTCCTCTCTAATCTTTACCCTCTCATTCTCTCGTTCTCATTCTCACTCGCTCGCTCTTCGCTTTGTCTCCACACACCGTAATTACAATAGTTTTTTTTTCTTGTAATATATATATATAATATATATATATATTTATTATATACATTATAATATACGGATATATTATAATGTATATAACGTGTCCGTAATCTTATACATATACGCTAGCTGGTTACAATAATTTGTGAAAAATATACATCAAAATTTTGTTACTTTTTACATCACAGATATTTTAATATAATATATCTTCTTTTTAATTCTTAAAGATCTCTCTTCCTCCCCGATTCTACGATCAATCCGTTCCTCTCCGATCGCCGGATCCTAGAGTAGCGCATCGCCCGCGACGTTTGCTGGGCCGAGACGGCCGGGAAATGCGAGAAGAGAACGTGGTCGTTCGAGAAGAAGAACGAAAGTCGACAGTGCTGCCGAGGGCGCGTCCGCCGTGTCCGCTCCCGACACCTCGCGCGAACGATCCTTACGGGCCATCTTCGCGGACAAATCCTCGCGAAACGGCTTGACATCGGGCGTTTTCGTTTTCCCATTCGCGCGTCGTTAAAGCAGCATAGCACCTGACGCCGTCGATCTCCTCGCGTCGGCCGGCGAAGAGGGCGCGAAGGAAGTCGCGAGAGAATCAAAGTTGCTCGTGGCGGACGCGCGAACGTTTCAGATCATCACGCGGCCGTCTCGGTTAATTACACCGTCGGCGTTTGAGCGCGCCAATTGTCGCGACCTAATCGTCGACCACTTCGCGAACGCAGCTGTTCTGCCGGCCGTCCTGAGTCTCGACTCGTTCGTCCGTCCGTCTGTCTCAGTGTCTAAGTTCGTCCGTTTTCAATGTTAACTTTCGTGCGAACAGCGCGAGGATAACTTTCGAAGAGGTGACGCACTGAAAGAAAGTCGAATGTTATCGTTGAAATTGACTCGGCGCGCGTGAAATTTCGACGAAACCGAAACAGGTTCTCGCGTCACTGAACATGCGGAGCGTTCATGATATTTCTTAGAATTTTGATGCAGCCAGAACAATTATTTCGCAACCGCGCGAAAACGTGTCCGAAATTTGTACGATCCGCTCGCAGCCTTGACGTCATATATTTTTTCCGCAAACACAGTCACGCGCCGAAACCGCGAAAAACAAGTTATCGCGCCGCGTATGCGACCGGTCGCGACAATTCTCACGCTCGTCCTCCCCTACGATTTTCGAGCCCCGTTTCCTGTCCCACCCCTCCGCCCCTAACAAACTCGAAGCACGTAGCGCGGGTCGACCTTCTCGACGCGGGATCCGGACCACTTCCTGATGCAGAACTGCACCGAGCGACGCGACGAACCTCCGTGAACCGTAATTGAATTAACGACAATCATAGTTTTACGCACGTATTACAGTCATCCGCACGATAAATATCATTTTTCACATCTAACGATAAATCCTTCGTAAAAGGGAGTCTCAGGGTGTGGCGGTGTGTCAGGATTGGGGTGCTTTTTCTTTTTGTTATGGGGTTTGGATTGGGGTAGGGACGGGGTTGGTTAAGGGTGCCCGGGACGACGCTATCGGATCTCGTTTTCTTAGGGTTGGACAGGTGCAAAAGTGGGTCAAGGTATACGGGACAATGAGGGGTGGGGCGGTGGGGAGAGGGTGCTCGGGACGTGGTCGGAGTTAATTTTAAGGGTGCAAAAACATCCTTCCTTCCTCTTTTACTCGTGTGTATACAGGTGCCTTGGTGAACATTTAGAAAAGACTTTTCGAGGTATCGAGTAGTTTAAGATCACACCGAATGATTTATATGATTTTTTTTTGTCGTTTCGTTAAATGTCTTTCTGGTTATAGAGAGAGGGGTAAGGTGGAGGCGAGGGAGTGCGGATGATAGAGTCGATTGAGGACTCGTAAGAAAGGTGAACAGGGGAGAGCGGGGTAAAGGAGGTGAGGGTTGGGAGAGGGTAGGTGGGGGGGAGGGGGTGGGAATGTGGTTTAAATTTACGTTTACACACAATCATGATTAGTGCTTGCTTCGCCCTCTTTACCTGCCGTTTTCAGCTTCCTTTTTTTTCTTTAACCCTAAGGAGACCTTATTAAACGTTTACACTCATATTTAACTCCGCCCCGCGCGCTGCGCCGTTCAGAGAGAGAGAGAGCGCGCGCGCGCGCGCGAGCTCCTCTCCGTCTTTAATCGTTTACACATTACTGCACGGAATTTTTTTTTCCTTTAAATAGGGGTAAATTTTAAGTTTAGTTCCAAAAAACACCGAGAGAGTAGCCTTGCTTACATGTGTTTACACGTGATTTTTTTCGTAGGGTATAATTTTTTTTTTCGTTAATAGGGAATTTTTGCTTTTTAAAACACCGAACATACATGCCTTATACCTTTATGTACAGCCTAGAGTCTTTCAGTCGTTACGTTTTTGTTGTCTTTCTTTCTGTTTTTTTTTTTCCTTCAAAAGACAGTCATGAAGATGAGTGCATGGATCGTCCTCTTTCTCTATTTATATACTTCCCTCCTATATTAATTCCTCGTGTCCCATTGTCTTCTATTCTTCTCCCCCTCCCCCCTCCCTCCCCCTCCCCCTCCCCGACTGCGCTCGACATGCGATAAAAACGGAAAACAGGCATCTCGTTTCGAAACGTCGTTTCCGCTGAAATGCGGGAACGTTCGCGGTTTACTCGCGGCCTCCTCCTCTCGTCCACCCGTTCGTCTCTTCCTCCTCGCATTCGATGTCGCGCCTACGTCGATTTCGTTCGTCAGGCGTGCTCGGAATGCGGATGCAAATCAATCGCGTGTACGCGTTTCCAAATAATTGCGCGCACCTTCGTACGCAGCACTGTCAACGTTACTGCGACACGCATACTTTCGGAATAGCTCGCACTCACGGCGATGCTCTTTTTTTTTCAGTCCGAATAGAGGGGTCAGATTTGAGTCGCGATTGATCGGATGGATTTATCGAAAGTACCGGGTCGATTTGGAAGTTCTCGAAAGGATGACGAGCGATGGGCTGATGATTAGGAAGGAACGAAATTGTCGAGCACGTTCGCTGAGCGCGCGATTGATTCGCATCCCGTCGACTGCTCCTCGGCGCGAAGAAAAGAGGAAGAGACAGCTGCTTCCTCGTCGGTCCAGTCCTCCCGTTCGCGAAGAATACGCTCTACACTCCCTCTCTCCCTCCCTCCTTACCGCGCGGTAGAAAATTTGCATTCGTATCAAAAAGGTCGTGGGCGCCACACGCGCGCGCGCGCGCGCGTCTTACGTTGAAAGAATAAAACAAGAAGATATTATCCGCACTTTCTGGTGAATCTCGGAGATCCGGTCGTTTGAGTTTCGCGTTGTGCCACCTGATGCACACGCATCATCCGTCCCCGTCCCTCGTAAGAAACATTACCCCGTTCCCATTAAAAATCTGTCATTGTTCCACGGTTTCCCATCTCTATCCTCCTCTTCCTCTCCCGCCCCCTACATACATATATATATATATTTCTGTCTGTCGCCCTCGCGCTCATTATCCCCGGTCCTAATGTCTCCCGTTCCGTCCGCAAGCCTTGTTTCGACGTCCACCCCGTCCCTCCTGCCGAAAGCTCTCCCCTGCTCCGGACTACCTGCGTAGCCTGGCAGACAGCGCGACACCGTTTTCAAGCCCCGTCGTGGACGTGCTCGTGCCGACGGTCCCCGCCGACGAACGCCTCGACGAGTTCGTCATCGATCCTCGTCCTTTTGATTTGTTGTAAGCCGCCCGACGTCGCCGGCCGCGCGCGCGACCTGGCGAGAGCGAGAGCGAGTGCGGCCGCGACGACGTCGTGGCTGAGAAGTCTTTTCTCGCGTTCGCGTCTCAATGGAGAGCGAGCCATCTCTCTGCCTCTTGGTCGGACGTCGTCCGTATTCGTATACATCTTGGGTTCGCGTCCGCTCGTCGGCGAGTACCGCTCGATCCTCGCTCCCAACCACTCTCAATCCAACTCTTGCCCCGTCGATTTCGTCCCACGGAATTCCACGCTCCTAAGCCTCGTTCTAACGCCACCCTCTCTATGCTCTTCTTTCATCCCGATCTCCCATTTTGTCGCATTTAAACCTACTAAGAAGTTGTCTCTTTTAAACGCGGGACGCGTGTGTCCGTCATTTGTTTCATTATTGTTTTTCTTTTTTTTGTTTGTTTGTTTAAAACGCCCGGCCTTCCAAAGAACTGAGATTAGAGAAATATTGTCGCCTTGTGAAAAAACGCCACTTAACGCGCGCCAACAAAAGCCTTGGCTCGTCTCGTTTCGCATACACGTTTCGTAATGACCAAAAATATATGTATATATATAATATATTATTCCTTATATAATTATGTTGCTCCTTAAGAGTTAAGTAATGTTAATAGTAGGTAATAAGTTTGCATTAGGTAGTTTTACATCGATAGAGGAAAAAATACGTTGTGTCAGCTTTTGTTATCCATTTTCTTCATTGGTTTTTTTTTCTCTTCTTCCCGTCACTTCGTCACCTCGCTTCCTTCGCGTCTGTGTGTGTGTGTATACGTACGTTACGTGTCTCTTTTTAAGCGCGGCTCGCCGCGTGTTCGGCAGCCGCTGTTATATATGTTCTCGTTTTTCGTCCCTCGTCCGTTTTAATGCTTGATATCGAAAGTCGTGAACAGAAATGCGGCAAATACGCGATTGCGCGCGCATCCTACCGATGGTTTCGCGCGGACCAGCTTGGAAATTCGGTTACGTACACACGCTCTCGCGTGTGTCCGTAGTACATGTTCTGTTCTTTTTTTTTTCGTCTCGTTTCACTTCCCTTCGTATGGAATTAAAGGCGTGTGGAATGGATGTTTGGCACGCGTGCGTGCCTTCTTGGTCTATACGCTCATGTAAAAGGGTGTATACAAACAAGTATGTCCTGAGTGTATCTCTGGGCGTGTGTACGTGTCTGTGTGTGTGTGTGTTTTTGCTGTGCCCTGGTATGTTCCCGTGTATTTCAGTGTCGCCATTTTTCTTGTGTACCTGTACGCGTGTGTGCGTGAGAAAGGGTTACGCTGCGTGTATTCTCTTGGTGGGTACTGCTTGCATTATTTCCCGATTGACATCCGCGCGTGCGTGCCAATGCCACGCGGATAGTTTTCCGTGTCTTTGACTTGTGGCTCGTAGGGGTAGACGCCGCGGCGATACGCGCGTATCGCCTCGTGCGCTCGTGTGTGTGTCCGTGTAAGTCGAAAGAGTCGTCGTCCCGCTGTCGCGAGAGCTCGGCAGCTCGACCGACAGATCGTTACCATTGCATACGGAATCGTACGGAATCGCAGTGGGTAATCACTGTTGCCGGTGGAACGTTTTGCATGCCTCTCATGTGTCCCTCCCTACTGTCGCATATTCTTCGCACGCGGAACTCGCGTCGCGACGCTTGAAGGCTGATATCCGGTTGAAAAGCGGGGGCTCGATGGGAAGTGAGTCTGAAGGGATGAGTTCGGGATCGGTCTCGCGTCGCGCCCGACGACCTCTCTCCGTCGCCATGTTTCGCGTGGAATGTTCACTGTGTACGCGGCCGCGTCGGCGCGTTGCGTGCTATCAAAACTGTGAGCGATTGCGAAATAGAGATCGAGGCGCTCGCGGACAATGCGGAGAGAGCGGTCGAGGCGCGGCGGACGTCGCGATGGCGTTCAGAGATCGCTCTGCTGGGAGGATAGTGGACCTTCCGAGGTGTATCGGGGCACAGGGGTTGGTTCGCGGGCGCTTGAGTTAGCGGATATGGACTTACTGTACGGATCGTTTCCCATTACTGTAAACTCGTAACTGTATACCTTATTGAGAATTGATACTGACTTTCATCTACTGCTCTACGGAGTCTTCCATCGTGAGCGCCGGCCCTCGTTGCTCCGTCGCCGTCGACTGTTGGCTGTTCGTTTGCTCGGTGGACGACCTGCTGCTACCAGTGTTGTAACCCCTCTGCAGTTGAACGACCAGTCCGCCGACACTGGCGAACTCCTTCGGCTGCTGTTGCTGAGTCTTCTGGCTCGAATGGTCTACTATAAGCTTACTATCACAGGCACTTTTTTTGTCAGTTGACACGGTGTAGAGGTTGTGTAAGTCCGGGTAGTGATTTAGCTGTTGCGTCTGCTGCTGCTGCGGCGCCGGTATGGCAAGAGTCTTCCTCTGATCCTCCTGCCCACCGTTGTGCACCTCTCGCTCCCTGCTGTTCCGGTCGATCCTCGAGTCGCGCGTACTGTCCTCGTCCCTGCTCCCCGCTCGCGATATCGAGAGCGGCGTGGGCGGCGAAGTGAGGCGATCGCTTCCGTCGTCGGTGCGGGCACCTCTGTCGGAAGGCGACGGACTGAGATCGACGGTGGGCACTCGTTCAGGCCGCTCAGGCACTATCCTGCCGACGCTCGGTGGTCCCCTGTAACTCTCGTCCTCACTGCTGTCCTGCGCGATGCGCGGCAGCGGCGTTCTCCTGGAGTTTCGGCACAGCTGGTCGATCAGTGTCTTACTGCTCATCGTCTCTGGGTGTTGTTGTTGCTGCGACGTCGACGACGACTGCGGTGGCTGGCTGCGTGCGTCGACCAGGGCGCGCTGGTCCCGAGGTATGCCGGTCTCGAGGCTCGACCTGATCAAATTGTCGAGGAAGCTGCCGTTCGCGCCGGGCCCTTCGTACAGACTCTCGGCTATCTCTCGTGGCGCCTTTGCGATTGAGGCACTTCGAGGATTCGAGGTGCCTGGCGAGTCGTTGGTCGCCGTCGCCACGCCGATGCCGTCCCGGTCCCTTTGCTGATGCTGTTGTTGTTGTTGCTGCTGCTGCTGCTGCTGCTGCTGCTGTTGCTGCTGGACGATCGCCGCGTTTCTTTGCTGCTCCTGTAAGCCACGCATCCTCTGAGTCGCAAAGTACTGCTCGGGGAGGATGGTGGGGACGTTCGGCGCGCCGGCCATGAAGGGTGACGGCATGAACGGCGTGGGACTCCAAAAGTTGAAGGGTGCGAACGGCAGGTGAGGCATGCTCTCCATAAACGGTGGCATCTTCAAGCCGTTCGGCCCCGGGATACCTCCCGGTGGCGTGAACGGCTTCTGTGGCTTCAGCTGAGGCTTCTTGTCGGCTGTGCCGGGTCGAAGAGCCGCTGCCGCCGCCGCTACCGTCTCTTTCGCCTTGTCGTCTGGCTGCTTCTGGTCCCTGTTGTAAAACGGAACATTATCGTCTGTTCATCTAACCGTCTCCTGCCCTAGCCATCGTCATTCTACATTCGCCGCTTGTCAAACTCAAGAGACACACAAAGCACTATCCGTGCTCCGTTCCTTCGTTCATCGAAGATCCCTGCACACCTCTGGCGAAACACGATCACACCCCTAGAAACTTACTTCCAACACGTTCGCTATCATCTACCCAACGCCGGCAATTGCCGCCTCGCTAAATACTACTAGCTACGACATACACTCGGTCGCAAAACTCACCTCTTCCTCGGCCTCATCAGATGCCGCTCCTTGACTTTGTACTCGAGGGTGGAATGTGGCACGCCATAGTAGCTCCCGGCCCGATGCACGCTCATCTCGCCGCGCTGCACGGCGCGCACCGCCTCGACCAGACTATCCCTATCGTAGTTCCTGTACTTGCCGCGCTTCGGCCTGGTGCCCTTCCCGCCCGTTCCCGGCTTCGGCTTGTTCGCGTCCTGCGCCTGCTGCTTGGCCTGCTGCGACTGGCTCTGCGACTGCTGCGACTGCTGTCCCGACTGCGGCTGCGGGGGCGTGTAACGACCCCTCTTGTACGGACTCGGCTCCGCCATGATCTGCTGCTGCGACTGGCCGACGCCGCCGGGCTGGCAGCCAGGCAGTCCGCCCGTCGCCGCGACGTTGCCGCCCGCCGACGTCGGCTGACCCTCCTGGAACTTGACGCTGATGCTCTTGGCGATGACGTCGCGGAAGTTGACGGCCACGGCCTTGCCGACGAGCGAGTTCGTCGGGCTGCTGGTGCCGGAGAATGCCGGACTGGCACGTTCCAGGAGGCCAGGGCTCGAGGCCGCGGCCGCGAAACCCTGCGCGAACGCCGCCGACGTCGGCTCGCCGTTCTTGTTCGAACAGCCCGGCGTGCTCGCGGGTTTGTAGGACGGAATCTTCAGTATCGCTCGACCCTGAGCGCTGTCGCTCGCCTCTTCCTCGATGCTCGGGTTGAAGTCGTCGTTGGTCATCGCGCGCTGCTGCTGCTGCTGGTGCGCCTGGCCCGACTGGGACTGCTGGTGCGCAGCGGCTGGATGGTGATGATGATGGTGCTGCGGGTGGTGGTGCTGCGACTGCTGCTGCTGCTGATGATGGTGATGGTGGTGAGGCTGATGGTGCGCCTGAGGCTGGTCCCCGTTCACGCCCTTGTTCAGCCGCTTGTCCTCGCTCATTAGCCTCCTCATTACCTCCGGTATGCGGTAGTCTTGCGTGTCCATGCCTGAAATCGAACGATGTTGTAGAGGAGAGATCGACGTATTTTTGGGCAAGCTTCATGGGTGTCGGGGCAAATTGTTTTTATTTCAGGCGAATTTTGAATTATGGGTCTTATAGGCGTGGTATTAATATTGGTCTCTCCCGCTGCTAAGGGGGTATCGATTTGGAGAGTAATAGGCTGGTCATTAAACCCGGCAGAAAATCACGACGCCATTGGCACCGACGTGCCTTTGCACCCGCCGGCATTTGTCTTAATTCCAGATTAGCCTTTGAGCACCATTTAAGCTACTTAAGAGGTTCCAATCGAAAGGCGGGAAAAGTGTCGCCGACCCCGCCGACTGGGACCAGGCTTCTATCGATTTCTGAAGTCCTACCGTGTCTTTAATACACTTTTCGACTTTCGTCTAGGTCCTCTCCGTAGACTAGTTGCCCGCTCAGCCGGCGAAATGAGCGGGTGCTTGGGCGGAAATGACCCAAATCCTTTCGACAAGCTCGCCGAATTAGCGCTAGCCCTGCTCATGTTTCTAATTCTAGTACGAACAATCCATTTAGGTTTGCCGATAGCACCTACTATTCATTCGTTCGTCTACCTCTAGATTCCGTAGGAACGAATCGTCTTAGGAATTCGTACAGAATTCAACGACAATTTCATACCCTTGCGTCTATTCTCAACGTGTCAATAAAGTGACAAGCCCACCCTGAATCACGCCTCTACGACCTTTTAGAAGGTCCAACCAATTATCTTCATATACGCTTAATTCACTAATGCCGATCCTCACCTTTGAACGGTGCAGCAGCGGCCAGCATTTTCTGAATATAGGGTCCGATATTCGCGTGCTCGAGGCCCGGCCACTCGGTTCCTGTCTCCTGTCCCCTCTGCAGCAGAGTCCTGAGCGACTCGCTTCCGCCACCCTCGAAGGCCGAAAATCGGACGAGATCCTCGAGCGAGAGTAACGGCTTGAGCAGGGCCTTCTCGACTTCCTTCTCCTCTTCCGCCCCGGACAGTTCCTTGTCGTCGACCTGTTAAAAGCGTTACCCTTCTAGCGTCTTTCGTTTTCTGCGCCGCCGTATCTCAATCGTTCACCAGTCCGCGGACTGATACAATGTCACAGGCGACCGTTCGGAAACGGGCAACAATCAGTCTCTCCTCTCGAGGAAAATCGTGGATCGTCGCGAGGTACTTCGCCGATTGTCGAGTCAACGAAGAACTCGCTTGCTACCCTCGTTCGTCGGACTATTCGAATGTAGCGAGACGAGAAACGGAAATGGTACTTCCCCGAGAGGCATTCTTTTTTGTGTTTTTTTATTTATAATTGATTTTTCTGGAAGAGCATTGCTGTGTGTTGCGAGGGTAACTCGTGTGTCTGTTGTCGGTCAGTGTTGCGTCGTGTGTATTTTAGGTTGATCGTGTAGGTGTTTCGTGTTAGTGGGTCGTTAGTGTCGAGCGTGTTTCTTCCTCCGTGAAATGCGAAATGACGTAAGCGTCATGCGGGGGCTAGCTAAGAAATACGAGACTGTAGCCTTTCTTTTTCTCGCGCAGAAGCGTTTAAGACAAATCAACATGTCCTTCGATACATCGTTCAAGCTGTTCTTCATTGCCGCGCGTCATCATGCTGTTATCGGATATCTACGCTGTTCAGAGATCGCATTGCCTTTGATCCGATCGCAAAAAGAAGGTACATGTATGAACATGAAGCGTCACGCCGCACCACACGTCTCTCAGAATTTCGGTTTTTCGTCAGTTATAGCCGGCACTATAACGCGTTCGAACGAATATATAAGAATACACCGACAAGCGAAACAAACGTTGAAAACGACAAATTGTTAGAGAAGCGCCATCCTTACTAACTAAAATATTCCATTCGAACATAGACGCGCAGTACTTGTAATATCTCATGTCAAGAGGCAAACAAGGAGCAGCCACGCCTCGAAACAGAAACTTACCGCCCGACAAATGTGTCGGTGACAATGAAAGTGGCCTGAGCCGCACATCTATTGTTCAGACATAATCATTTACTCTCTACTACTTTACTAGTGTTTAATCATCACAGAGACTACCACAAAATACAAGCTCACTAGATAGCAACTGTTTCAGGCCACTATTCAAATATACATACGCTACGTTCTGTCTAACAACCAAACTACGAACACTATTTAGCTACCGTTTCAGACTAATTCATTAACCGGTTCCACATTCTGATACTGTATCTTTTCGCATTTCTCATTTAAACCACTTTCATAATCATCGGCACAAACCATTCGACATGCATGCATTCAACATATACGTAAGATCAAACGTAACGAGGCAAAGTATAACAAATTTCGATATTCACGAATACACTTCATAATCCGGGACCAAAAGAAAATGTTAAACTATTTCACCATTTGTCGACCATATCTCGATGACACATTGGCCTGCATTCACAGTCAGGTCTTGAAACATACGTCCGTCTTGTGTACAGTTTTGAACAATGAGCAGTCTCTAAATTGAACTTAACATATAAGTCTAATTCATCTTATGTTCCAAGTCGTGACTCTGAATACCACCCATTGCCATTTTTGAGATTCTAAAAATCACTCTAAAGCTGATACTCTCATTTTTGTTCACGAGTATCAACATTACGATTATTATCATCGCTGTTCGCGAACGCCAGTGTGGACCCGGCATAACGAATCAACTTTCACAGTCGCACCGTTCCAACGTAATCGAGAATACGTTTTTTTTTTCAAATTCTTCTTCAATTAGACAAAGCCACTCCGTCTCTAGAGTACGTATGAATCACAGCGAGAATGTTGAATAACTCGTTCCGGAAACTTGCGCACCAACTAATCGCGTCCAAACGAACGGCTCCGAAAGCCACGTGAACATGCTTGGAACAACTGGCAGCAAGAATGTCAACGGGCAATGTCGCGCGCTCGTAGATGCAGGCTGCCGAGCAAACGAATTACACCCACAAATAGCCACAATCAGCAAAGGACATCGCTCCTCGTTCGGCGTTATCGGCTAAAATTCGACTTCGGAAGGGCGAGAGCGAGAGGCAGGATCGTTAGTCGCGTTCTAATACTTCCGCGAACGTTCAATTACGGTGCCCGCGGAACTTCAATGAACACGCGTAATAACTCTTGATGCTCGAAACGATGTAAAAGCGTGGGCGGGAAAAGCCAGGTTAATTTTATCGTTCTGCAATGTCGTGCTCCGCACTCCCATCCCGCGCCGCATTCGTATAATCGGTTATTATTCGACGTCGGGGTAACGCGGAAATTGTACAAAGACGGAAATAAGTGTACTGTACACTTCAAAGCAGCGTCGACGCTCCGCGGATACGCTTAACGATCCGAGTGTCTAGAATGCGCGAGAGCCGGCTCGAAAATTGAAATTCTCCAGGGCGCGCGATCTGCAGAGAACGAACATTTTAGGCGAGCTCGCGCACGACGAAAAGAAGTTCCGCAATTCCGCGGAAGCCGTTCTCGGCCGCCCTTCATCAGCCGCGGAGGGTGAGACCTCGAAGCCCATAACGCGAACCGCTAAACCCCGAAACATATTTCGGGGGTGTGCGTCTACAAATACACCCACCCACCCCCGCCGCCGCGGCTGGCAATCGATCTCTTCCCAAAAACTTACCTCGATTCTTGCAACCTCGCTTACGTCACGTAACGGCCGTGTGTTTAACTACAAATAGTGAGATAAAAAAAAGTTAAACAGCCCATGCAAATGACACTGGACACTACTGAGGCACCACGGCGACCGCTAAGGAGTCGTGTAGACCTTTTCCGTTCGTTCCTCAGCCCCTCGGCAGTGAGTCCGATCGACGATCGATGGACGATCGATCGAGCGACCGCGGATCAAGCCGGTTCACTTCCGTTCGACGAGTTGAGGGAACGAGAGTAAGTTAGTAAGATCGACCCGTTGCGCTGCATTGTTTTGTCGCAAACAGTATGTATGGATTTATCCATTTTGAGTCTGGGCACGCTTCGTTTTTATCGGTAATATTTGGTTGCTTTTCAAAACGTGGTTACGTCGTTCGCAGGCGAGTATCACTAACAAGGAGAATGTCTCACTTCGAGATCGAATTTTGGGAAATGGATCCCAGCATGTTTTTCGTTCGACTAGTCTTTCAGTATTATAATACGAATTGATAAGAAGTGACTGCGGTAGAGGCGGTAAGTTATTTTTAATCACTTGCAAAAACCTTCCCATCTCTACCACAGTCACTTCTGAACATTCGGCCTTGTGATACTGATACGCTAGTCAGTGTTATGCGTTTCAAACGATGCCTACCGCTCAATGTCGCCCATCAAGATTTCGACTATTCCGGGAAGTGAAATGATCGTCGCGACCGCAGGATCGACGCGTCGGATCGAGACGACCGTATGATCGAGCGATCAATGAATACGACCTCCTTACGGTAACTTCTCAGATAAGTTCTATGGTCGTCCACGTTTGGTGATCGTCGACAGCCGGTCTACGCGAGTTCTACGATCGCCGTGCCAGAGGTATGTTTTGGGGAAGCTTCATTCGTTCTTCCTAACCAAAACCACACTGAGATACGAATGTGATCGACATAGTCGCGCGTTCTCACGCTATCTTCCCATCTTCGCGCACCTCTCCGAAAATCGCGCGCATTTCTCGCGGTACACTCGACGCATCGACAAGGACTGACACGGTTGACGGTCGACGAACTCGAAGAAACTGCCAGACCGATGCCTATCATAATTCATAGAGACATAATATTATGCATGATACCAGTAATATTATAACTTCGCGGCTCTATGCGAAAATTTCGACACTACTCGTCCAAGAAAATGATTCTCCTGACATCCTAAAACGAACATCTAGTGCCGATTCACCGAACCACGCGAGCACCAAAATCCGTCACGATCCAGCACAAGCCACACACACAAAACACACATCCACCCATACCCGATCCTCCCCCGCGCTCTCCTACCCTCGTGCGCCTCCTCCAACAGCAATCCCGACTGAAGGAACCTTGCCGATACTCGGCCGATCTCGTCTAACATCCGCGCACTTCCATCGTGACAAACGATCGCACGCTTGAACATCGTCCGCCCGGCAATGGCGACATTACTCTTCCCGACGCACCCACACCCACACACACTCTCTCCCTCTCTCTCCCTCCCATTCTCACCAGCAGAATCCAACTCTAACTCTCGCAATCCTGCCTCTCGCTCTCGTTCTCTCATCACTCAATATCTGTCCCCAAAACCTACCTCATCCACTTGCGGGGGCGGAGTGGTCGCGGAGGCGTTTTGGGTCGTATTTGGTGTTGTAGTAGTAGTGGTGGTGGTGGTGGTGGCTATGACGGTGGTGGTGGTGGTGGTGGTGGTGGTGGTGGTAGCTGGGGCGCCGGACTCGTGAGGGTGTGAGTGGGTGCTAGAAAGGGACGCGTCCCTTTCGCGCTCCATCGCGAGCTTGTAGACCTTGTTGCGAAGCGTGCTCCGCGGGATCCCGTATATGACGGCCGCCCTCCTCGTGCCGAGCTTCCCGCTCTGGATGTCCCGCAGGGCGGCCTGCAGCTCCTCCTCGGTGTAGGTCCTCCGGCCGCCCCCTGCACCCACCACTGTCGCCGGCACACCACCGACGCCCGCTGCCGCAGCGGCCGCCGCCGCAGCAGCTGCCGCGGCCACCGGACCGGTCATTCGCGGTTTCGCCCGGTAGCACGAGCTGAAACACCCAGAATCCAAATGTTACGCTTCAAGTGTCGATGAGGCAGTTCGCGGTGTGTGTGTGTGTGGCGAAGAAGCAAGGTGAGGTTGGTGTGATTGGACGACTCTTAAGGAGGAATGGGACAGACAATCTGGTCAAAAGTTAATGCCACATCGCGAAAATGCATATATATTTATAAATGTGGATGATGTAGTGCATGTTTAACATGGACTAATGGATGATTAATATGTAGTTGGTGGTACGAAAGATTGACTTCTCGTTTAAAATCATTTGTACGGTAAAAATTACCATTATTCGGTAACGCGGTGCAGAGTTTTGTATATTGGCTGTACAACTGCTGAATCTGATGACAAAAGAGGTTCAATTGCGATTTCTCCATAAGAGACCCTGTTAAATTAATAAATTATTTTCTTCTGAACTATGTAGTAGGGAATTCTGAAATTTTGTATGCTCCTATATTACATTAAAATACATAATCCAATGTGTGTCCAATTCCTCCTTAACTTCGATGCAGTGTTTTTAATGAAATATTAGTCGTAAATTGATGATTTCAAATGTATATGTATTGACGCAAATGTCAGACGTCACGGTATTGTTTAAAAGTTTTGCAGTGTAGAGTTGTTCAATGATCGAAATCTTACCCTAGGTATGTTCGTGTTTGCGAAGTCGTTGAATCGCGAAGAGTATGTTTGCTGAACGAGTAGTTCTATTTTAGGAAGTGGATAGATTCGTGCCGAATGTAATTGTGCACGACTGTCAATTTATTTTTCGTACAAATCGGATAACATAGAGGAAAATTTAGACGTCGGAGAACGTGCTTCTTTTTTCGATGCTGGTTATTTCATCACATTGTGTGGCATAGGAAGATATTGCGTTAGTGATATTGTGTCGTTAGCGAAGAACTTCCGTGGAACGTGGAAAAGTATGTACTTCGTTGTGTGGAAACGTGTGCGGGCGACTATCGGATGAGTGGATGAACTATCTGGTTGATCCACGGTCAATTACTGCGCGAGCTTAATACTACGGCTTTGCAAGTGTTCGCGACGCTGACTTTGACGATGCCGTTAGCGTGGAGCGTTAGGTAGAAAGTAGAAGAATCCGATTGTCACATCCGGGTGTCTGAGGATCGACAGCGCCGAGAGTGCCGACGGCGGCAAGTAGTCCTGAGTCATTTCTCTGACAGGAAGCAATGTCCTTGATGAGTGAAAAGAAATGACTGAGATCCGTGGGAGTGAAAGATCGGCGGATCGATAGTGCGCCGCCAGTGTAGAATTAAGAGGTGCAAGGTTGTCAGAAGGTATTATTTCTTTGATAACAGCATCAATGCGGAAACAAATTAGAACGCCGCGAAGATATATCATATACGCGGCAGTTGAATAAATAAAGAGAAACGAAAAAATGCATGAACCCACTTCACCCACTTTCTCCAACATCAAAAAACCTGAGGCAGAAAGATCTGAAGCTTCACGCAAATCCCAGGACCGATCAAACATATCGCTCCACATATTACGCACGAGTACGTCATCGCTCTCTTAACACCCCGCGAATCGGGCATTTAATTTGCAGAGTTCATTTAGCGTTGGGCATGCCGGGGGTGTGGCTGTTGTTAACAGGTCGGCCGTTATGCAGGGGGTCGATACTCCGTCAGCTCGGGCTTCGTAATCGAGTTACGTCGTCCGGCACTTCTTGCCAGCGCGGACTCACGTGCATATGTGGCCCCGACACGGGGCCAACTTATGCAGTGTCTGGCGTTCAACGGACCACGTGGCCGTCGTGGCGCACGCACGTGTTGTCCGACAAGAGAGTTTCGTCTCCGAATGCCGCCAAATTACACGGTCCATTGGCCCATCGCTCGCCGATCCGACGTTCAATCAGACTGCACTCGACTGAGAAGCCAGGCGGAAATGTGTCGAACGGCGCTCGTGACGCGTCCGTTACGCAAGCGAAATCGCGCCAAGTTCTGCTAAAGTTTGGCCACGGCGCGTTAACAGTTATTCGAGCACCTCGTTCCCCACTGACAAATGTCGACATACGACACTCGACGATTTCTGCGCTCACAGGCTCAAGCTTTCTTCACCCTCCCTTTTCAGACGGAACAATAAATCAGCGGTTCGGCGAGAATAAGCACGCGAATGGGCGGAACCTTTGTATCGCGCGGTATCGTAAGAATTCGATTTGCTTGCCGAGCAACGAACGTCTATTCCCGAACATCACCAGCCCCCTTCACATTCCCCCGAACCTCGTTTCCTCTCCTCCGTTCCACCCACGCCTCCCTCCCAATTATTGTTATTCTCCGTAGCATCAACAGCGAATTACCCCGCGCTCATCCTCGACAACGAAATCTTATCATAGGAAAAAACTTTCGATTCGCCCGCGCGCCTCGCCGGGGTTTGCGTCGAGGAGCGTCTATCCGAGCGGCCAAACTCGATTTACCGCGGAGACGCAGGCATGTGCCGAAGGGAGGAGAGAGGCGGAGAAAGGTACGCGTAGATAGAGGGAAGGAAGGAAAGAAGGTGCGGGAGGATGGGTAGGAGGTGAACGCGAAGTGCACGAGACGATGGATATCGGCCTGGTGTAATTTGTCTCGGAGTGTAACGATAAGATTAGGCGTACGGAATCATCGCAGGCTTCTCTCTCCCTCTCTCTCTCTCTCTCTCGCTCTTTCTCCCTCTTTCGACTCACTCCCTCTATCCGACTGTTTCCCTCTTTATCCCTCCTACGGTCCCTCCGTCCGTGATTTGCCCGAACCAAGACCCCCCTCGCGAAGTTCGTCGACCTATGTCGGCCAGCGGAGCAGGCAGATAAAAGTGCATTTCGTCCGCCGTGAGTCCGCCGGATAGAAAGCAGCCATGAGCCCGCGTACGTTGTCGCGCGTCGATGCTGTCAAGCATTATGCGAGCGATGGTCCCTGTGCCGCACCTCTAACGGCGTCCGCGATTTTTCGTCTGCGCCACTGACGTGTCTTGGTCGGATGGTGCGCGATAGAGACGTGACGCGGACTATTGTCGCGGCGGACTTAATTATGGAGCGTACGAAGAGACGTACCGGATTATGCTGTTGCGACGGATTCCTCGTAACGATAGTCGAATATTTTTGTGCTGCGCGGATGTTTGTAATTATTCGGGTGGCGAGGTTTACACGATTTTCGATGGATAACGGCGCTCGAATATACCATTTGCATAGTAAATGAACTACGCGGCGAATAATGCATTGCCTATTAAAGTAGATTATTTTCTAAATCGTTAATATGGACTAATTATATGCTCATTACTAGAGTTGTGTGGTCGGCGCGCGCTGTGTGATGTTTTTATGAAATCGTATTACGGATGATCGCCGGTAATAAGATCGACGTCATCGGTGGCTAATGTTGTACGCTTCGCGCAGCACGTCGGCGATTTATCTGCGATTTTTGTTTGTCGCGACTCGTCTGCGGTTTTCGACCGTCGCGGCGATACCGTGTAACTGAGCGATGTCGAAAACTCTGTCGATCGAGGGTATCAGTGGACGCTGCTAACTGAAAGGAACGCATCGTGAGAATCGGTGAGTGTCGAGAGTGGGCTTCTCGATTGCAAGCGATCGTGGCAATAATTTCGCGGCCAGTAATGCTTCAGATATTATTCCAATATTAAGAACAGTAATAAAAAGTGAAAATGTGGAATACGGATTTCATTGCAAGAGCTTCGACCCCAGAGAGCTTCGTCGCAATCCTTCGTGCACAAATCCTTTATGTTCGAAACAATTTTCCGTTGTTGCCCGTTTAATCAGGACAGCGTGTGAAATATCAGCTGATCCTTTCGACGTCGACCAGAAAGAACTCGACGACATTTCAACATGCCGTGCATCGCGCCTCGTTCTGCCGTTCTTTATCCTCCCCAACTTTAATCTCCACTCTCGCCACCATCTCCAGTCGCTTCCACTTATCAGACCTTAAAGTCAAGATCCTGGCGATGTTGCGCAAGGCGGAAAAGTCGCGATGAATCACCGGCAGCTCGAATTCCCGACGTCTCGCGCGCGTCGCACCTCATTTCCACCTGGCCCGATCGAATCTCCGTGCAATTAAACGCGAGCCGAGATCGGAGCCGGCGATACACGGGACTTATCCGCCGGCTTGAAAGGCAACTTCGCCCGACTCCTGCCCTCCCGTTCGATTCGCGAGCCTTTCATGCGATTTTCCCGAAAGACGCCAGCCGGTCTTCCCAAACTCGGCGCGGTACTCATCGAGGTCGGCATGGGGTTCAAAAAGAGAACGCGACGATTCGCGACATAAGCGCGAGAGAAAGTATGCGAAGTTAATTAACGTGTGCTCTCGTGATTAAATATTTGACGGATCGGCCAAAGTTAATTGAGATTCGAGCGCAGAAGCCGGCGGAGTGAAGACGACGGACTCGTTAATAAAATGTATGAGCACAGGATTTCCGAAATGTAAACCTCTCGTTACGAACGGCACACGCGCGTGTGTCTGTGTGTGCGTGCATCCAGAATTCCGGATTCCGTTCCGGAAATTTGTATCCACCGCTGTTTGAATTCGTAAATCGATATCCTTTTGCGTGGAATATCTCGAAAAGGTATCTGGAATATATTATAGATACCGACGTTCGCGGATGAAACGGTGGTGGCCGAAATAAATCGCAAGGGTACGATAAAGATGGATCACGGCAAAGAATTATTTAGCAGCGAAGATATATTCGTAGTCAGGCAAAATGAAAGTGGTACATCGGATTGAAGTTCAAATCTTACGGATGCAGCGAGCACTGATTCATCTAATTTCGGGTTCGTCGTGTCATTTCGTCCTCGTTATCTTATCATTAATTGCGCCGCTGCGCATGCGTCGCCAGACTCTTTTCCCTATCCCTCTTTCTTCCCCCACCCCCCTCCCCCCTCCCTTCGCTCGCTCCCCAGCTCGATTGTTATTGCCACGGCGCCAATTATTGGTGTCATTACACTGCTGTTTTTACCCGTTACGGCGTAATATGCGTACAATTACGCGCTGTTGCCCGCACCGCTACTGCGGCGTTATTGTTAAATCAGCTTTGTTACAGATTGTGTCACGATTACGAGATGTGGAACACTTCTCCCTACCTCGCGCGCTCCCGTTTCGCTGATCCACTTTTCGCACCTGTCCATTGCCATTTTTCAAAGTTCGCTCCCTCGAGAAAAAAGTGCCCCGTTACTCTCTGACATAATGATAGACGGCGATAATGAATCGTTACAGGTCGGAACAAACAAAGTGTCAAAAAGCGCTAAACCGTTTGACTCGTTTGTGCTTTCTTTTCCTGAAAAATACTGGACTTATTTTTCGTCTCATCGAACTATTTTATGCGCAAAAGCAGTCCCATTCCCCGTCACACGTGACAGTTCGCTGCGCGCTTAAATCGAGCCGCTTCACAAATTTCTGCTCCCTCTCTGTCTTTTCCTGAAAAATGCTCGTTTTTTGTTCTTTTTTGTCATCTCATTGAACTATAGCCCCCATTTTCCGCATTATCTCCCCCTAGAACGGTGGCACGCCGACGAGGTCGTGCCCCAAAAGTGATACCCCGTAATTACGACTTTGGGACGCCGCGAGCGCGATTCGTCTGTCGACGACACGAGTACCGTGTCACAACTGACTCTCGATTTCCATCTCTCCCCGCGCGCTCCCTTCCCGGTTTTTCCTCCGACTCCGATCGTCAGGCCGGTAAGTGTCCCGCTCACCGCTCCTTGGAACGCACGACACACCACATGAGCGAGGTACTTTGCGCCTCGCGATGTGTCAGGAGGTGGCAGATTACGGTGGACTAATAATAGACGACGATAAAAATTTGACGCGCAAAATGTTCCGCGCGGGGGAAAACAGCGAAAACACGGGGGCAACGTACGGCTTCGAGTTGCCGAGAGTCCCGGCCGTGATGCGATGCCCGCCTATCGAGACCTCCCCTCCTCTCGAGCCGCCATCCTAATGAGTGCTTCTTACGTTCCGCGCGATTGTTTTCGCAATTTTTGCTCGCCGCGCGGATCGGCGCTCGGCCGATCGGTACTCGCTGGCAGGTCGATCGATGAATTTCTTCGGCAGCCACTCTCGGCGAATTTTCTCGATGTTTTTGGACTACGCGTCGATTTTAGGATCTTTCGTTTTTAGCTTTTTGCGATTTGCTGCGGGGTTATTTATTTTCGTTACCGTTCACGGGTAATGACGCCGGAATTGTTTGCTGTTTACGGACCTGCTTCGATGATATGTACACGTTCTGCGCGTTTTAATTATCGTAGGGCTAGATTTCAAGTGTGACGTTTGACGATTTTGTAGCTTAATGACGATGTAATAGGGGGCGATGAATGGATTGAATTCGCGGAGGGTGAATTTTATGCGACTGCGATTGCTACGCGCTGATGACGTAATTGCCGATTGACGGAAGCACTTCACAGGGAAAATTATGTTCGTGCCAATAATGCGGGTGTAATGTGCTAGAAGATAGCTGAATTTTGCCCACCGGCGGGTATCATAGAAAACAAATTTGTCAGAGCTAATATTGATGTTTGATGGAATCGTTTTAAAATAATAAATTCCATCCATGCTGATCTAGTTTGATAACTGTTTGCCAGGTAACAGATTTCGTCGATTTCAACAACTATTTCTACCATATGCATCGCTGCAGTAACTTTCATAGAAGTCATCGCAGCGTAATTTTTCTGTATACCTACGAACATCGCGCTCATACTCAATCTCACGAACAATAGAACTGAAAGCATAACAAAAAATATACACCATTTACCATTGGCATAGATCTTTGATTACGTCGCATCGCTAAGTCATTTCTCGTAATCGTCTATCGTCATCGTGCATCCACGTCATCAGAACTAACCGTGCGACTAACGAAAGCACCAACTTTTTTTCCCCGCCTTAACACCGACCACACAAAACCTATTATTAACCTTCATTCCGAATCCGTGAGTACAAACTCTCGCTAATCGATCCTCCGTCTCGCGATTCAGTCATCAGCCAGCGTTAACGACCATGTCATCAGATTCGACTCCTCTTCGATGACACCTTTCCACCCACTCCCTCTCTCTCTCTCTTTCTCTCTTCTTGCCAATTACCACGTCTACCGACTCCTGAGTATTTTCCGGGCCTTTACGCGGAAGGTAAATCACGTTGCGTACGTCGTCATCGTTCTTCACTCTCTCTCTCTCAATTTCTCTCTCGATTGACAAGCTAATTGCAGACGGCGACCGTCAAACTCCCGATTTTCGCGAGGCACTTTAATCGGACGCCTTATCGAGAGCCCCGTCGTCGGGTCTAAATGGCTTCGCGATCGAGCGACGGCGAGGAACGCTTCGCCTGCTGTTTGTCGCCGTTCGCCGGCTGGAATGCGATCGAAATCTTCTTTTCTCCTACCACGCCGAATGCAAATGCGTCGGTCGCGCTCCCTCAGGTGTAAAACGAGCCACGCGATAACGGCCACGCCGACGTGAACGCGAGCAGGCTGGACGCGAGGCGAAGAAACAATTCAGGAGGATTCAACGGGCTCGATTATGATCGCTGCACTTGCTTGTTTTGTTCAACGATCTTTTCGCAAAAGTCGGGAGAACGTCGGGGCGCGCGGTACGTTTTCTGTTTTACTGTTAGATTAGTTCGGTGCTGTGTCTCGAAGCACGATGCCGGGGACTGGGAGTTTGCTTTTAATGTTGTGCTCGTTAATTTCATGTAAAGTAGAGAATGTCACTGTGGTATAGATGTATCGAGTCGTGTTGCTTTCGCATGCTGTTAATTTCGTCTCTATTTTGTGTTAGCGGTGCTGTCAATGGCTCGCAATAATGACTGAACGCGTGCTGAACGAGTGTTGCGTTGAATAAAACTTACTTGAAAATGCTCTTGGGATCGATGCCTGCCGGCATTCTGAGAGGTATTTTCTGTTGTTCCACTAGGGATATGTTGTTATCCTGCAACAAAAAGGCCACATTGATACTGCCGTCGAGGACATTGCAAAAACGTCAATCGAAGGCCCTAGAATAATGTTGAAAATGCAGTCGGATAGCCAGGAATGTTCGCCGGCTATCACGCTCATACACGACGAGCTTCGGCCTTATATTATGCCTGTCCGAGGATGTCCGTTACTACTGACGTACACTGGTCACGCGGTACAATGGCGCGACTTAATATAGACGACGAATGAAGTCGCATACTTGGCGCGAAACAATTCCGGATCGCCGGCGAACGATGATACACGAAGTGTAACAATCGAGTTTAATCGAGAATATTCAGACCCGCTCCCATAATTTGAGACGTTGAATTCGAAATGGCCAGCCGTGACGAATTATGAGGTCGAATGAAAAGTGCATTATCAAGGCGCGACGACTGAAGCCGATGCAAGAATACCGAAAACTCGCACGTTGCACGTAGCCGCGACACTATTTTACCCAGCATGTCCGGTATGAAAGCGAAGTGACGACTATCACGACGAGATTTTGGCGAAAAAGTAGTACCCCGCGGAAGCTGGAAGGGACACGACAACAAAATCACACTGTCTCTGTCGCAAGAAGCATCTGAAAGTGCGCGCGCGCGCGTTGGTCGGGACGACGAAGAAAAGGCAACGGCGACGAGTCGTAGGCGCGCTTACCTGAGAAATTTTGGGTTTGGCCGAGAGATCGAGCGGTTGGTCGACCGCCGTCGAATTGTCCTGATGGGCCTGCACCCCGACGAGGGGCGCCTCTCTCGGTGGTAAACACCATTGGGGCAGTAGGGTGGGATAGCTGCCGCTGAGGGCTGCAGCAACGACCGACGCCGCCATTGGGTCCACTTGGACCGACATCGGTGACTCCGCCGATCGCGAACTGCTGCTACTGTCGCTTTGCGGACTCTGCAGAAGCAAAAGAGAGTTATAACCTGATCTATCGTAGGACATCCGATGCAACAGAAACAGGTGAGAGAGTGTGTGTGTATATATATACAAGTCGGGCTCGCGATTGACGAGGAATCGAGATGAAAAGAGTTGGGCGGAAAATGACGTCTGCCGAGGCCGAGAGCTGGGACCGTGGGAGGGCCGGCGCGAGAAATGGAGATAAGAGAGGTTGGACGAAGGACGAAGGACGATCGCCAGAGGGCCGATCGAGTTCTGCCGAAGGATACGCGGCCATGGAATTCGTGAATCTTTCATAAGCGGCCGCGTCAAAGCGGTCAAAGGTGGCAAAATATGATTAAAATAGTGATGGAGGATATATTCCGGTGTCTCAGATACGGCGACGTCTGTCTTCTCGGCACACCTTCGACACCAAGAGCGGACGAGGGGTGACCCTTGCGAGACCAGTCGACAAATCTTTCCCGTTTCATGCCACTAAAGACCCACGCGCCGTATTAAGATTCCATTTCTTTTCCATACCGAGCGAAGGCTACGATTTACACAGTACCGGTGCATCAACCGCACACAGTGTGCAACGCGAAAAGAAGCATACAGGGTGTCCCAGAAAATTAGGACTAACCGGTGGCAAGACACGCGGATCAGAAAACGGACTGCATTTTCACGAGTGTCATGACGTAGAAGGGTGGGAGGGGGTGGGGGTTACTCACAAGGGGCGCCTGGTCGTCGTGCGGTAGCTTGCCGTCGAGACAAAAGTAGCACTTGTCTAGTGGCTTCCAGTCTTCCGGCGGTGGACTCGTGCGTCGACTTCCGAGTAGAAACGCAGCACATCTCGTCGCTACGTCCGCATCCCGGCAGGTTGGCCCCGTCCTGGTCCCCTCCGCGTCCGTCCCTGGTGCCGTGAGTATCGTCGTACCGCCACCGGAACCCGGCACCTCCTGCAGCTCCTCCTCTTTCTTCACCCTCAGCAAGCCCTGCGTCACCGGTATCCGCTCCAACGCGACTTCCTCCGCTCGTTCCTGCCGGCGAAAGAGTCGACATGTAGCGTTTTCCTTCATGAAAATAGCTGAAAATGAGTAAGCTCGACTTCCGGCGTGAAGCGCTGCTTCGGAATTCTGCTGAAACATCGACGATTGTTTCGGGGCTGTTTCGGAGTGCGCGCCATGTCGCGAAGAGCAATCGTGTTGACGATGTTTTACGTGACAACTCGGCAGCCAGCTTCGTCGAGATCCTGAAGACGCATGCTCCGCGAGATATGTCGATTTGCGTCTTCGACGCGGTACAAAAGCTACCCCATGATACGATTTTCAACGAGACCGTATATATCGTTAGGGGCGCTTCCCCGTTTTCACGACCAACATTATTTATTCGCGTGCGAGCGCGTCGAGGTGTCGAAATCAATTTCGGCGGCGACAGATTGGGAATCGAGCGTGCGCGAAACGATGCCGAGGAAGATGGGAATTTGATAAAAATGTCCTCCGTCACGTCACGCGGTCGGTATCCGCCAGCTGACGATATCGTAAATAGCCGAATGACGTTCCGGTCGTAATCGAGTATGAGCGCGCATGATGCCGCGCGTCGTCAATTTTACTAACGACGCTCGGCGCGCTCGTAACATCCGCTTCGTGCCGCTTCATTCGCACCCTGCGTCGCCACAAACTCACATATCGGCGACGATTTTCGAAAACGAGTCGGGCTCGGCTCTCTGTCGTAGCTTTCACGCGTTCGCGTTTCGTTTCACAAATTATACGATGGAACACTATCGTACTATCCATATATTCGAAACTATCCTAATACCATGTATCTCGCGACGTTTTGACTCACAAATCACTCTCGCGGAAGTATGAAATGCAGTTGCGTTTGAGTTAGTGATATTCTCATTATTCTCGATAAGGTATCTACGCCAGTTGGCACGTGAGTAGAAGGTCCCCTGCAGTTTCCAGCGTATCATGATCCATGAGCTCTCTCCCAGAGACGATTGCTAGGCATCGAAGGTGACAGTCTTCTTCCTGGAGAAGAAAAAATGTGAAAGCAAGCGCACTCACCTTGGTCCCTTCCTTGTCCGTGGCGTTGGTAGCGGTATGATCCCTCGCGACAGTCCTCAGCTCGTTCTCCCCCCTGAGCGGGCTGACGTTGCATTGGGTCTCGTCGTTGAGCTTGAGCCTCTTCTCCGCTTCGTCCTCGTCGGCGGGCCTCTCGTCCTCGTCGTTCTCCTCGGCCTCGGCCTCGTCGGCGTCGTCGGGATGCCTCCGGCGTCGTCTCCTCGTGCCGAGCACGAGGTTCGCAGCGGCCGGGACGACAGTGGTGGTGGTGGTGGTGGTGGTGGGTGTCTGCGCGGCAACGGCGACGGCGACGGCGACGGCGCTGACGATCGTCGTTGAGTTGGCGAGCGTGGCAGGGATCGCGGTGCAGGTCGTTGTAGCGGTGGTGGTGGTGGAGGTGGTGCTGGTGTTGCTGGTACTCGTGGTCGTGGTCGTGGTCGTGGTCGTGGTCGTCGTGGTCAGTGGGCAAGCGACGTTCTCGGTCCTCGAGAGAGTCTCGTCCCTCGGTGCACCGTCCGTCGACGCTTCCTCGTCGTCGACCTCGAGCTTGATCCCGTCGGGCCTGAGCCGACGGAGGTCCTGGGCTCCCTGCAGATGATGATGGTGGTGATGAAGATGGTGATGATTTTGGAGGTGGTGCCTCTGCTGGAGACCCTCCTGCTTGACGCTGGCGGCGCTCGCGCCTGTCGTCGTCGTCGTCGTCGCGGTGCTGGCGGCGACAGTGCTGCAGGCGGTCGTCGTCGTTGCCGTCGTCGCCGACGTGCCCGTGCCCGTGGCCGTGGCCGTCGACGTTAGGTGCACCAGCTGCGGGGCCCCTATCTGGCCCAGCGGCCCGGCGCTCGCCGGATTGCAGGACGACGACGACGACGACGACAACGCCGGGTGTAGCCGATGGTGGGGCTGCGCCGTCGCTGATTCGCTGCTGCGTGTGCCGCCGCTGTACAGGGTGTCCTGGTATTGCTTCCATCTCCTACGGCCCATCAACTCCTCTGCTACCCGTTCCAGACCTAAGACAACACAGCGACTAACATCAAACAATGACAGGCGCTGACAGCACGTGCACGTGGTCGAGAGTGAGGGTGCTTTCGGGCTCTCTACATCTACTCGACGACTGCTGCGAATTTTTCAGCTTGTCTATGTACCTTTCGGAGTTATTTGAGGTTGTGTCTTTGGTATATTGAGGCTACTCACGAAAAATCGTCTTGATACTATGATTGCAAGTTCAATAATGCGGCTCCTTTTCTATTTCGCGTACTCACCGTTTTTCCGCGTTAGACAGCTGGTATCGTAAGCGCTTACGATAAGATAAGATCGAGATTTTCGCGGTACGATCAGCTTTAGATTACAGTGTCCTGGTGCGCTTGAAAAGTTTGGTTGGAAACAATCAACGTACGTCCATCGCATTACGACTTTTATTTTGCATTAACTTTTTGATTACGGTCATATTTATTATTCAAGCGTATATCAGGCAAACTTGTTAGAATTTAGACTAGACGGGTATCCGAAGAAATAGATATACCGCGTATAGAGATTCAAAATTAGGAGCCTGAAAAACAAATCAATTTAGACATATATTCGTCTCATAGTATTAATAAGTCAGCTATAAATTGCCAGAAATTTCTCGGATTTCGCTCGCGGAATCGACGGGTCCCATATATGTAGTGTCAAAGAGGCAAACGAGTCAGAGATAATAATGATTACTACAAATAGAGAAATACTGATCAAGTGATTAAGAATATTGATTAATCTTCTTAATAAACGGCTCGCGCACTGTCGTCGCAGACGCGGCATAAACGTGTGACGACATGCCGCGGGAGTGCACGCGATCGATTTTCGATTGCTTCGAACGAGAAACGCGCGCGCTCCTGTGCGATATACACACCGACGGCGCAACAGAAACGAAGGCAGAAAAAGCGTCATAATTAACGGCGCGTTTGCGTCGGCCGACGCCGTGCACTTCCTGAAAGTGGTAACGCTGCATCTTTGGCTCGGTTACGTTATCAGTAACCGCATGCGAGCGGCGAAGAACAGAAATTCACTAAAACGACCGCTAAAACGCGCGCACGGCGCTCGTCAAACGTGAAAGGCGATTACGGTCAAGTTGCTCCTGCCATGCGAGGTTCGATCGGCGCGATAATTTACCGGCGCCAATCGATGAACGTCCGTTTCGTGAGCGATATCGAAATTCGCGGATAAAGTGCGAGGCGAGGTAGTGAGAAATTGCGACTGGGACGATCAAAGTTTTATTGTCGGCGGATTGAAGGGGAAGCGGAGGAGCTCGTCGCCGAAACGTTCTGCCTTAATGCCAACACGCTCTGCCATCAGGCATCAATGTTACAGGAGCTCAATTCCGAATTCGCCACGCTCTCAAATCCTACCACGAAAGTCTGTGCGGCGTTGAGGCGTTCGGGCACGAGGCATGTTCAAAATTGGCAAGCGTGTCCGATGGAACGATCGGTGGCGGAATAAGAAGGCGCGTATTAATGCGCGCGACACGATCATCGAAGCGCCATGCTTCGGATCAGGAGTGATCACGCCTACCGACATTGTAATAATTTTCTCGACGGCGCGCGGCGGGAGGCTGGGAGGCGGAAAGTATTGAGTAAGCTATAATTGCTCGTCCCTTTTTTGCCGCGCCTCGCGTTAGATGAAAACCGACGACAGCGGGAGAGGCGCGGTGTTGTTTGTCGAAAGGAAAAAGGCGCGCGTTACGTAATGCGACGCGGCGATAAATAAGGCGAGCAGAACAAAAGCCAGGAGGAGCGACGTCGCGCGCTATCTGCAGAAACTCGCGGAATCGACCATTTGTCCGAAACGAAGGAGGGCCCCTTGAGTCGCATTATCGTCACTCCGTGTCCCGTTGAATTATGCGCGACGGAAAAAATTGCAAATGGCCGATAGCGGGGCTGGAAAACGAGCGATCCGTCCATCGGCCTAGGCTCGAATACATTTGTAATAGCCGCTAGGTTTTCCTCCTGCCCACTGTGCACGCGCACGCAGTGTGCGTGGCGAGAGTGAGAGCGCGCGAAAACGCACTATTCAGGCCGCTCTCGTGCTATCCGGAGCAACAGGCGATAGAGACCGGCGATAACGCGACATTTTTCACTTCCTTATCCAAAGGCCGAATAGTTGACTGTTATCAGACCGACGTGACGTACCGCCTAACACCGCCGCAGGGACTGCGCGCGGTGTCGAAAAGATTTGCAACCACTGCCCCGCACGGTGCGCTTCATATTTATTCATCGCACACAGAGCCGTGCGTGCGCGCGTACACAGCCTCGTCGGCGCGCCACGTCGCTAAAGCAGTGATATTTATATTATCTTGCAAATTGAAACAATCAATCAAGTAAATTGAAATTTATTTCGTACGTGCATTACGAATGTGTCTTCGTTCGCGGTTCGCGTTCCTGGCCATATACACAGCGTCACACGTACGCGCCCACACGTCCGATTCAAGCGGCATAAAGAGAAACGACGGAGAGGGGAGGGGAAGAAGAGCGAGGGAGAGAGGAGAGTACAGAAGCGCGCATTGAATACACCCACACGCTCCACTCTGCAAACGCGATTTATCTCCAACATAACGTCGCGACTGGCGGCGAAATATCGACTTTAAATGCGAATCCAATAGTCGACTTACACTTTTCGTCATCGAGCCACCGTTCGCCGTGTCTCTCTCCGACGCACATCCGAGACCTCCGCGCGATCAATTAACAGACGTTTCATCGGACACCAAAGATCGCATTGCGCAAACAGCGCTACTTGATCTCGATCGCCACTAAGAACATTTTCGCCCGTCTTCGCAGAGTCAGTTTTTCCGATTCGCCAGCAATTAACCGTCGAATTCGTCGATCGACGGCCGTTTTCACGGTACACCCGGTATAACGGCACGCGCCCCGCAAATGCGCCGCACTGTCCGCCAATCTGTCGTCGCGTGTGCCGCGATGCACACGCGCGCATCGGCCGCACAATCGGCATGTACGTGTTCCTCGTACGCCTGCACACCTACTGCCAACACGTGGCCGATGCGCGCGTGTGCGTCGACGTACATCGGGCACGCGTGAAAAACACGCTCTCATGCACGAACATCTCGCGTGCGGCCGATGCAGATCGAGCGCGCGGCGACGGCTGGCGGCGATTTTTCATGGCTGCCCTCCTTTATTTCCCACCGAATTGATTTTGTCGGCCGACCGCCACCCACGGGACACTCGCCGGTCATTAGGAGCACGGAGAGAACGCGGCCGTTGGACACGACGTCGATGATGCACGTCGCGACGCACGCTATATATTACAATGCGCCTACTCGATGCACATGGCTGGCGAAACGGCTTGCCTCGATCGTGGGCACGAATTCTTCCCAGTACGAGTATTCGGGTAGTTTGCCCAAAAAATCCAATGTTTTTGAAATAGAGTCCGTTGAAACCGTACGTTCTAAACGCAGATCGTACGCCCCGCAAGAAAACAGAACCACCCCAGCGCACTATCAGGCAAGAAACGCATCCGAGGTACGCTCGGCAACAGAGTGCGAGAAGCAGCGGCGGGCGAACTTTCGCACCGCGGACACGTAGTCATCGAGATCTACCCCACCGAACGGGGTGGGCACCGACTTCGTCATCGTCGCGTCGGCGTCGACGACAATGATGGCGCCGCGGCGTCGCTTTTTCCGGGAAAAACTCGCCGCCTCCCCCACTTATCGGCCGGTCATCGTACGTGGGGTGGGGATGACGCAGGGTGAGGGGGTGGCGGGGGCGAGCGCGGAATTCGCAAATTAAATTGCGGCCCGCGAATCGATTCGCGTGCGGGCATCGTCGCTCACGATTCGTGCCGCCGCGGAATTCCCGCCTTTTTTCGCGCTCGTGCACGCCGGGACTCCTCCAGCCCTCCTCGCGCTCCTTTTCTCGTTCGCCACACGCCGCCTCCCGCGTCCCCCACCATCGTCATCGCATGCCGTCGCCACCCTCTCGCGGCCCGGTAAAACCATCCCTCGCTATACGTGTACGCGCGCTGCACGCCGACGTCGAGACCATCCGATCGGAAGAGATGACGATTTTTCGTGCGCGACGCCGTTCGACGATTCGTTCTCTTGCCTGAGATGCTAAGAATCACTTAAGGTATTACTAGCGCTGAATCACTTTTCTTAAACTTTTTTTTAAACCAGACTTAAATTGAAGATTTTTTAAAAATAACAATTTTTTTCTTATAAATGAACTTGATCCACCGTCTAGAACTCGAGTTATTAACAATTAAAGTTTAGCGTTTTCTCCATCTAAAGCAGTGTTTCTTAACCTTTTTGGTGATCGGGACCCCCTTGAATCTGAAAATACGGTCTCGCACCTCCTTGAATCTGAAAATACGGTCTCGGACCCCCTTGAAAAATATGTTCAGATGTTTTTATTTAGCAGATGACAATTATTGTAACATTAGAAACCTCTCTCGCACCCCTGGAAATGCTTTCTCGCACCCCAAGGGGTGCGTGCACCCCAGGTTAAGAAACACTGATCTGAAGCAATGGTAATGATCACAATAAAACGGTTCTTTGATAATAACTCAAAAACGGCTCTTAAACTTTTTTTGAACAAATTCCAGGTTATAGATTAACATTCGTGGAACATTTTAAAAGAAAAAAAAAGACTTTTCACCGTCTAGTTCAGGAGAAAAAAAATGGTGAATATAAAATTGTAAATTGAGTGCTTGTGTTCAGCCTGAACTGCGGTACAAACGCTAGTATGCATTATTGCCAAGTATACTAGTGTGCACATATGTATACGGAATGTCTGCATGGATTGAATCAGGGCCGTAAGAAATTTCTGACGCAATTGAAAACAAATAATGAAGCCCCTTCTTGATACGGCACCCAGCGCTAGTAATACCTTAAACTGCGTTCCTTTCTTTCGGCCTTACGTTAATATACAGGGTGAGCCGCCCAACTTCATCACCTCGAATAACTTCTAAATTATGCGTTGTGCACAAAATTTGTTTTATGTGGTGCATGCACTTTTTTATAGGTGGAGGCGGTTTTTTTTTTCAATGGAATAAGTTAAAGATTGCAGCATATTTTGATAGCCCTCACCGAGTCCAAGCCATTTATTTGGAATGTTCTTTTCCTATTGTGTATAGTTTTAAAGATGTAACAACTCGCACGAGTCACGTTTAAATTCAAGTATGAACCAAATGAAGGATCATACTTTTTACGACATATGATCGGATAGTGAGTTACCTTAGAACTGTTCATGTTTATGATTATGTTGGAGTATACGCTTTTTGTTTTAATTTTTTTATTAGAATACGGTAGCGGGTGTATGGCAGGAGGATAGATGATACGATAATGGATGTAAGGCAATGAAAAGCTAAACATCGCGTTGGTGTAGATTGTAGAAGCTTACGTTGCGCACGATGTGTACAAGAGCATGTGCGCTGCCGTTTGTCGGAAGGCGACTGAATCGATCTTTGGTACCGAGCGTTTTTCCGACGGTACAGAGAATGAGGAAATTTATGGCGAGATTTTGCATTGTCGTTCTTGTTGCCCCTTTATCAGATCATCTGTATTAATAACTCCTCAGAAATGGTATCATAAACTGCTCGGACAGCAGCAATGGCGCTATTCCTCGCATGCGTTTGAGTTATGGATTGACATTGACCAGGATCACCTGGTTTTCTGTTATTTTATCCGCGCAAAGGTAAACTGGTACGATGCGATTTCGTCGAGGCCAGGCGACATAGATATGACGCGGCTCGGAACATTCATACAGCAAAGCACGACGCTTCGCCAGTGCAGAATCCGCAGAACGTTCTAAATCGCTTTTCAATTCGACGCTACCGAGATAATTTCAGACGTCTCTTATCCGCGAGCCGTGAAAGAGGAACGTGTTTTTGCTCTCTACCTTCATCTTTTTCTTGCCGCCCCCAATGTCGATCGAAAAGTTCGCCCGCTCTTCGCATCGCGCCGAAATCAAAACGAATTTCGAGCCGGCCAGAAAAACGAGCTACCTTTCGCGAGCGAATGATGAACGACGAAGGCTGGACAGCAAACAATTGCGAGTCCGTCGCCATAAACGGGAAAGTGACGTGGTCGGTTCGGGGAAGGGCAGAAGTGACGCTCTTTTTTTTTCTTCTGCTTCTCTTTGTGTTTTATTGGTAAAAGGCTCGCGGGGTAATTTTTTAACGACGTTCACGTGGCTCCGGGAACGCTTATTTGATCGCGAGGCAGTCCATTAATGCGCTCCCACACTTGTGTGCACATTTAGCGATCGGTCAGTCCGGGCGTCGGGCGGCTGTGGAACGTAAAACTAATGGTCTCGATAAATAATGCACTATTTCGCGTACGGCACAGTTGTCCCGGGGGGAGGGGGAGTGAGCTTAATTATATAGTCAGCCGCAGCGTGATTTCAGTAGTTAAAACAATCATAAAACGCGTGCGGCTTTGATGCAGAATGGACGACGTATGTTTTTCCTCCTTCTCCCCTCTTCTTTCTCACTGCGCGTTTGTCCGTGAATCAATACGCGTAGTTTTTCCTTTAGTCTATCCTGTTATTACCTATAGGCCACCTGCTCATTAGTCTATCTTTAGGCTTTCCGTGTCTACTGCATTTCTGAATATTGAACAGCGTGAGGATTGTCAGAGAACGCAAGCAGAGAGTGGGCGTGCGGAAATCGATGTCGACGAACGAAATTCGACGTTGAGCAATGATCTTTCGTGCGCCGACTGCCGTTCGCGCTCCGGCATTTTTCACGGATTAAGACATTAACCTCCGTGAGCGGTGTAATTTCTGCGCTTTCGCAGGTCGCCCGGTGAAGAATGTCTGATCGTAAAGAATGGTCAGACGAAATTGTTCCGAAGCCTTGGCGAGGTTATTACCGACGTCGAATAGTTTTTGCCGCGCCCGCTGCAGTTCCCGCACTGTGGCGGTAAGTGCGCAAAAATTAAGACGGGATTAATGAAAGTTACCCGCGGAATCGCGTGCAACATGCATGGCTGTGATGCACTTGACACTTTGACATTTTTCGACGCTCGGTTTCTTCCGTCCCCAGCAGACTCTGTGCACACACACGTTATGTAGGGTACTGCGAATATTCCTTGCACGGACCGCGCACGCGCGTATGCACCTCCTTCTCCTTAATTATCTCGCAAAGAAACACTCCTACGAAACTTTTTCGTACCACTTTCGTAAAACCGCGTGCCACTTAATCCGCAGCGAGGCGAGTCAAGCGATCACAAGCGCCGTGTCAAACGAATCTGTGTAACAACCTGTTCAATCCACTTTGTTCCGTGAATCACAAGCTCGGTAAAATCCGGAAATGGGGTCAAGGGGATCGGAAAGCAGGCAATTCCGTGAGAATGCGACTTTCAACAACACCCTTTTCCCGCTAGATCTGCACACATCGAACCGTCCAAGAGCGCAGTCCGAGACGAGTCCGTCGTCACTATAATAAAGAACGTGCAAGAAATCAAGACACGTTTCTCCATTCGCATTTAACTAAGCATAAGATATCGAAATGAGGCCAGGAGGACGGAAAACGGACCGCACCGACGGAATGTCGAGCTCTGGCTCGGGCTAGATCGATTGATCGAGCTGGCTGACGACGAATTGATAGACGCGCGTTCATCCGTGGACCGGGTCGATAGGAAGAAAGGGAGAAAGGACGGACGCTCGTTAAGCGCCAAATTACTTTCATCGACTTCTTGCCAGGTCGGGCGGGCAAGAAGCGATCGCCGAGCCACTTGGCACGATCGAATGAGCGAGCTGTCCGACGGCGCCCGACGTTACTTCATTCTTGCCCGATTCTTTGCGCGGAAGCGGTGCCTCGCGGAGCGAGTCCAAGTTGCCAGCGAATAATTAAGCGATCGGGTTAATTGCCTCAAAGAAGTGCGCGCTCGAGATTAGAATGTTGAGGCTGTTCTTGGCGGTGCGAGTCTCAGGGTACGCTCTTCGTACTAATGAATTCGCTTTTTAACCGACTTCGAAAATGGAGGAGGTTCTCTATTTGACATGGATATGATTTTTTTTTCTTGAGACACTTTTTGCTGTCTTAATGTATGTTCACGTATACTTGTGAACGGATGGACCGATCTTGACAATTCTTGGATTTATAACAGCAGATGCATATTGACAGATCAGGCTGTATTTAAAGAAGTTATATTGAGGATATTTTTGTCAGATATTCGAATATAGGTGTAAAAAACTTTATTGGCGTAATGTGCCGGTCAGTGAAAATACAAAAATCTAATTGCCCAACGTTTCAACACTCATGGTTGTCCTTTTTAAGGGCTTTTACAAAAATTGGTGATGTAACCTGTCGTTACATCTAAGGTTGGTGTAGAATGATGGAAAACCATAAACGCAACTTGATCGGTTACGAGGTGTTCGTGTGAGGTGTCAAATTTGAACTCTCAAATTCGAATATAGGGTCAAAATTAGCGTAGCGAGAGTCGAAGGATTTTTTGTATGCTTGATTTTGATGACTAGCTCGTCGACCATCTTGCGTGAATTTAATTATCAATAATAAGTCGTGCACAAGGGTCGTCCGACGTTCTCTGTGACGACGATTTCCACACTGTCGGGCTGGCGCGCACCGATTGCACGCGTCATCGGCGTTGGCAAGAGGCTCGAGAGGCTTCTTTGACGCGTTTTGGGCACCAATTACAAGGGAAACCCGAGGAACGGCAAGCGGATACCTTGTAGGGGTCGATTTGCAGTTGCGTTTCGTGGATCGATAGTGCGCATTCGGAATGCCTTCGCGCCGTGTCAAATCAATGTTTGCAGCCGGGAATTACGTTCACGCGCGCCAGAAGAATGCATTTTGAGATGGACGCAGTCGACGATTCAGCCATTACTTGTTCCGACGAGTGCAGAGAATTAGAAGCCTTAACGAGTATGGGAGGTAAAAAACAATCTTCATCAGCGCATAATGTAATATTAATACAGTGCCGGCAAGTACGATTTAACGTGTTAACGATGACGTGTAGCGTTAAATGTAAATTCGTTATGTAATTAATTAATAAGGGCTATAAATGGGAGGATTGTTTAAATCGTTATAGAACTGAGAGTATCGGTGTATGTGGTATTAGAGCACTCATGACCGTATAATAATCATAATCACGCGTGAACTCACAATGCCAGTTGCATAACAGTGGTAGCGATTCCAAAATAGTGTGAAATGTGTATGTCAAAATAGGATCCGTCTCGACTAGGAAAGTTTAACTATCGTACTACATGTAATAGCAGAGGAACGAATGTCGGCCATTGTGCATTTTACGTACTTTTGCACTCCACTCTTTCCCTTGCGACTCAGCATTACCGATCGATCGGCGATTCCGTTCGATATTTCGTTGACCCACTGAACGTGAATTAATCAAGACACGAGTCGTTGAGAAGGTGCAGCTGAATATCGTACCGTTTATTCGCACAGGACAACGCGGCACAAGAGAACGAAATAATGTTCGTCGATCTCCCGCGTTTATCGCCTTTTTCGCGGTATTTCCATCGTTACCGTTTCTCACGTATCGTTGTACCTCGTATCACTACTATTAATGTCATTATCGCCCTACGGAGTTACGGTTGCCATAGCATCGATTTGTATTCATTGAATTCTCAAGTTTCCTGTTGTGACGCGTTTCTCGTCTTATACTTCTCGACAACGCTTGCCAGAGTCATCATTGTCGCAATCGTTGTACTCGTCATTACAGTAAAGAGACGCGACTGCATTTAATAATCTGGTAGTATGAATTTGATTATCGAAATTTATGATTCGTAGCATACTTCTGAAGATTCCTCATTTTCCCCGTATTACAGAGGCAGATCAGATCGAACAAAAATCGTCATCTAATATTCCATCATATAATTAAAACTCCATCCTTGTCCTATCGTTCCGATAGGCGTCTGCTGATATTGTCCTCCATCGAACTTTTTCGTCCGACTCGAAAACAGTCGGCACGTGACATGTGCTTCGAAATCGATCTCCCGCCTATTCCTCCATCCTCCGCCTACAATAACGAGCCGCGCTCGTGCCTGTCGCGCCTCGGGAGGATAACGAAGAGCCACGTTCATCAACTGACGTCGCAGCAGAAACGTCGAATTAACACGCCGGCCGCTTGGGACGAGCCAGTAGAAACGGGCGCACGCTTGCACACGAACGACGTGCGAGGAGTGACAGAAACAGACTGACAGCGAGCGACGAAGGAGCGAAGGACACGCGGCAAAAGGATAGTGGACTGCGAAGAGGACGGAGCGAAAAAAAGAGATCGAGCGAGAGAGAGAGAGAGAGATGGAACGCATGCTCGCGAGCGCGGGCATGAAAAACATCTGCATAAATTATTATTGTTTGTCGAACGTTCCGAACGAATGGCGACGCCCATCGCTCTAGCCCATCGGCGGCGCGGCGGTGCGCCATTATTTAAACGCTCTACTTCCACGCAGCTTATCAAATATAGGTAGAATAATGACACTTTTACGGAAACGTCCGCATTCGTGTGCACTCGCTTTCGTGCGATTCGTTCCCTTCAATTTGCTCGTCTTCTATTCTAGCTGCGTTCTGACTCACGTGTCAGGTTCAGCGCTGCTCGGTTCTAGGTTCTAGGCAGTCGTGCTCTTCGCGACTCTAACTCTTTTCTTCCGTTTATACTCTGCTCGTCTTCTGGTCGTTCTATTTTTTTCTTTACATTTCTTTCTTCGTTCGTCGTTTTGTGTGCTGTTCGTTCTGTGCGTTGTGCTCGGCGTCGGTCGCGGTATGCGCCAGCGAGACGACGCGCAGGCAGTCTGTCAGAAAAATGTATGACAAACATTACGGTCAGGGACGCGTTTGGCCTCGCGCCACTCGCGGCGGGACACTCGAATAGCGAGCGCGAAAGACGCCTTCCGCTACGCCAGGAGGAGCCTTGCGGGGGCCTAAAACGAGTACGACGACTTTGCGGTTTGACCGCTCCTCGCTGATTAGCTTTTTCTTCCACTTTGAAGTGGCTTCTCTCGCTCTCTCATTGTTTGTCGTTCACTTCGCGCTACTTTGTCCAGACGAACGAGCTTTTTAGAAGCCGTAACGAGATTTCGCTGGGTATCGTTAGCTTCCCGGCAAATTCTTCAATACCGGGTGGACACTTCGAAGTGCTGTCGCTTCAAACGCAAGGTTTGAGAATACGTGGCAAGTCTGTTTGGGGTTAATCGTCGGGTCAGTTGGTCTTTCGAACAACAAATGTTTCAGTCACTATTTTTACACGCGACACTCGCATTATATTAGAAGAAGGAAAACTTGATTGTCCAAAAATTCTGTAATGCATTCTAGATGTATGATATTCAAATGAAACATATTGAAACATTAAAACATTTTTTGACGTTCGTTGGCATCGTCAGCAATCGCGTTTGCATTGCCGTCGCTCGAACCGAACTCGCCCTTTCTCAACGCGAACGTTCGACATACACTGTCAACGCGTCGACGACGTCGCACTTCGATATCGTGCTTACGTGCTGAAACGACTAATTATATTTTAGTCGCAGCGCGCGTTGGAATTCCGCGAACAACCGTCGGAGATAATGTGCCGCGATGTAAACGCGTTCGTTGTAAACACGATTTCGCAAAAGAAAAGCGTGCAAATTGTCGCGTCCCGACCGGTCGTCTCCCGATTAAATGAGCCTTAACTTTTATTAATTGCCGGATCATTAGCGCGATACGCGAATGACAGCTTCGGCGTGCGTCAAATTGATTCCTTGACTCGCGTGATCCTTTCATCCTTACGCTACGTCAGAATTTTCGTGGAAGACGCGTGAGTCAACGTTTCTACTCCAAGTTTTAGACCTTACCACAAGTCGGCAGTGCTGATCGTCGTATATGCGAGATAACGAAATAATCATGGATGTATCATGTGTCCCTTGACGTCATGCAAAAATATTAATAAAATACTAGTTTACGTACAACTAATTACTTAATGATTATTTGGAAGGAAAAATTGGGCGCCCTCACCTTTTACATATTTTCCGTTAGAGTCGAATGGGTTGAAACTTGAAACTTGAAAACAAATCACGTCGTTCGTCGAGGAGTGGGTAAACGACCGTGAAATATAATTGTATACACGCGGGCGTATAATATTGCCGCTGCGTATCAAATTAATTTACGCCGTCGCATCGTAAACGAGAACCGGGATGAAAAATGTGTGGCGTACGGAGCGTTGAAACATTTTTGTAATCGTTTTTAGTGCACCGCGCGACAATTTGCGCTATCGCCGGTGCCAAAGAATAGATAGAAAAGCCGGTGCACCGTTCGCGAGTGAATTATGTTCGATACTGTGTTACATGTTCTTTAACGCAATTAGGTCAGCGGTAATCGTAATTGCGTGCCGAGGGCTTAACAAAACTCGGACTAAAACGTACCAATTTAACTGTGTCGCCGAAGAAACGTGTAGAAAAAAATGTATCTCATTGATTTTTTTCGTTGCGTGCCACGTATGCTGCAGGATAAGAGTGACAGAACTTGGAGTAATCGCAATTGGTGGATACGATATTACTACGTAGGCGTGCGATATTTCGTAAATATTTACTTAATAAATGTCACATATCCCTCACGTCGAACGTGCCTCATTATTTATGAATGTTTTGCAAACAAATGATTTTAAGTACCTACATCTCTCGCCAGTAATTGCGTCTACGATTTTAGAGTTCATTAGTAAGTACATATAATGCGTCTAGAAGATACACCGAATCATACTTCACGATAACAATTCAGAATACGTTAACGAAGCACTCAACTACACGCAGCACTACTGACATCGCGTCAACGCAGTAGCGCAAACACTCCGACCGGAACAAAAATCGTGTGAAGGAAATCAAATGCCCTGATAAAAGCGATAAAGTCCAACGCAGCACCGACGCTCTAACCGGGCAAAGGAAAATAACCTAAATCGGGAAAGTCGAAAAGAATAACGCGTTTACAGATCTCGTCAATTCGTCAAACCAAAATAGACAAAAAAAAAAACAAAAAAAATGTCAGAAGACTGAATCGAAAAGTTCGCACGCAGTCACGTAACTCATCAGTCCGACAGAGCGTACGCTCTGGCCGTACAAATGAAGCTGAATCCGAAAGAGCGAAGCGCAGTACCGTGCGCGTTGACCGTGACGGTTGCCGATTGTGGCGAAAACTGCTCATCTGTTTTTCGCCGAGCCGTCCTTGGCAGTGAAATTATAGCGAGCAGAGATAAGAAGACACGTGCTCTCGCCGCTCGATTTTTCCGCGTCGCGACGCCAGCCACCTCCGCTGCGTTTCAAAGCGAATCGCGCACACGCAGATGCGATACAATGAGATAGTGCGCACGAGAGGCACGGAGTTTCGAAGAAAAGCGAGCCGGGGGTGGGCTGGAAAGGAAATCGAAGTGTGCAACGCGCAAGGCGTATCGGACTCTGTCTGGGCGCGTTCGAAATGCTAATTCGATTTTTAATGGAGATGCGAGATAAGCGCGGAAAAGGTTAAGTTTTCGAAAGTCTTCGGAGATTACGGAGTCGCATGAAGTACGTCGAGCGCTTTACGTCTGGTTCACGCTTATCGTGCCAATTCTACGTTTCGTTTGACCAATGGGATTAGGTCTCTTGGGACAGATCTTTCGAATAACGTGGAAAATTTTGGTCTCTACAGTATTGTTCTCAAGTCATGCTTCATTTGGTTAGGCTAGGATCGGATATGTTAGCTTTTGTCTCTCTCTCTCTCTCTCTCTTTCTCTGTACATTTTTCATTGTTCTAATGGACGTGAACCCGTTAATAATAACTAATAATAATAAATAATAATAAATCAATGTCCTTTTGGGTCAAATGGTCAAGATTAACCGCGTGCGGAAGCAGCAAGAAGTGATGTCGATTTTGCGAATAAACGATCCTTAAAACGTGACTCTCCTACGTCGTTAGAAACATACGTGACTCTTACTGAAACTCGCGATCTTAATCGCTGTCGAAGTCGAACGAGCATTCGCATCGGCGAGATTGGGAAATCTGATGGTAACGAAATTCTCGCAACAAACGAGATTAGATTTTCGAGGAAAACGCTCCGGCTGCGACGAGATCGCGGCGGACGCGGCGAGCGGCGGGGAGAATAACAGCGTATAGGTATCTATAATGGATCCGCAATCGTAGCGAAGATTGTACGTTTACGCTTCCTTAGCAGAGAAATTACGGCCGTCCGGCGATAAGAACTCTTCTCAATCACGCGCGCAAGGCCGGCGATGGCTCGCGAGGCATCCCTCGCTTGATATTGATAACGAAATGGACGACGCTTCGTTTTCCGTGAAAGGAAGCCCTCCCCTTTCCTCCCCTCGAGGAAACTCGAAGCGTCGTGTCGTCGGACGGTTCGATCACCTTCGACTCGTGCAATCGGCAGCGATAAATTGCGCAATCCGGACTCGCGATTTGTTATTGCCGATTGTCGAACACCGGCGATTCCTACGTTTCAACGGCGACCAGTATCGACACTTCGCTCATAGTTGTTCTTTGCCTTATCGCGCGGCGCGCGCGTGGTGGTGCGTTAAGCGTATGAATGGGTCTGGATACTGGATAGGAAAATGTGAATTGAGTTAGGCTCGGCGGATGGGGAAGAAGGTATCGTTGACCCGAAAGCGAACGAATTTTGTGATTTTTGTTATGCTTGGTGACGACGTGGGAAGAAATTCGTTGAACAGTGTTGTACGGTTAATAGATTAAGAAGTATAGATCATTTAAAGTCTTTTATCTCTTTCTCGCTCCATGCATATATTTATTTATATCTATTCTGTGCCTTCCTTTAGTCTGTTCTTATTCTATATATTATATTAGCATTTTTCTAATTACCCTTTCCTGCCATTTCACGATACTTCGAACGATAAACTGCGACGCGATAATCATTGACTCACGTGAGTATCAACACTGCATTCAACTTCCTTTCGACATTCTATTCTGAAAGTACCTAACGATCGCACCGTCAACGAACGTCACTCTCGCGTTTAGGAGCGTCCGAGCAGACTTAACGAAACACGAAACGTGAATCCGCACGAATGACGATTCGGGAAAATCGTGTACACGTCACACTGGCCGGTGAGCGGGAGATATAGTCAGCTTCCGTGAAAATCGAATCGTGCACTTACGTCGGTCGTCGCGGCCGATTTGTGACGAGCTCTCGTCAAAGGCGCGTGCAAATCTCAAGGATGCAGCATGACTCAGCGTCATTTCTGTCCCCTGATTCTGTCCGTTCGAACGCTCGCACCCGTGCGTCGCGCGTCGATTTCTCTCGTTTCGCGAAATTCGATCGACCGCGTACCGTGAGTCAGTCGGTGGCGCGCAACAAATTCATTGTGAATCGCCGCGTGAAAAATGCGTCTTCGACGCGCACGTCCCGGAAAGTGCGAGCCTCGCGCGTGCTCGTCCTCGACTTTGCAACGTGACGAAAATGACTCGCGGACAATGGCGCGAGGATGCTGCTGGTGCTGCTGCTACTGCTTGAGGCGAGTGGAATTCGCTGTTTTTCCTTTTCGCAAATCGCGACCGCGGCAGGAATTTCAAACGGACGTTAGACGACGACAGTCGAAGGCGCGTAAAAATCAGATTTTGTGCTCGTCAAAAAGGACGCCATTAGACAAAGCGCAGGACGTTTTCTCCGGCAGGAGTGACGAAGATGACGTTTGAACGCCCTCAAATTAAAAGCGCACGTCGAGTGAACGGAAAGAATCATTGGTTTCCGCGATAAACGTAATCTCTCGAACGCACTCGACCAAGCGTTCGAAGCAGAACATACCGAGAACCTCGACTGCGTTCGACACTCAATTAAAGTCGCGGCACATCGAAACTATTTCGATCTATGAAAACAGCATCCTGTTCAGCGTAAGAAGAGAAGAAAAAAAGATCCCGTCATCTCTTCGACCTCAGACAGGACATTCGTCGGCTTGCGTTCAACCGCAAGCGTTACGCAAACGCTGAAACCACGGCCCAATGTCACCGCCCAGGAAGATTTCCCGCGCTTCCCTCGCGCCCGCCGGGCATCGATTATTCGCGAATTAATCGTCGACTCCTAAGCAGACGGATCTCCCGACTACGGCTTGGAGCGGAAAGTCGGCAACCGCGACTTCTCTCTCTCTCTCTCTCTCTCTCTCTCTCTCTTCCTCTCTTTCTCTTTCTCTTCATTCGCAAAAGAGGAACTCCCATTAGCCACGTTAGGATTTATCCCGAACCCGTTGGATCGCGGCCAGGCATTGCGGCAGCGTCGACCTTGCATGCAATCAATGGGATGCCCGGAGAATAATCTCGTACGGAGGTAGCAATCGCGCTTTTTGCTCGCGCGCGCGTTCTTCTCGACAGCGGATCTCTAACGGGTGTCCGCGGAGAACGCGTACTTTCGAGCGACAGTTCGATCTCCCGGCGGTACTCGATTTTTGATTCCGAACGATGTTGTTTGTATGGGTGAGAATCGAAAATTTAAGGGTTTTAGTGATTTTTACTGTAAGTAGGCACGTGTACTTAATTGTTGGTTTAGGTTAGGTAGAGTCGTTGGAATGCATGGTTCGCGTGATTAAGAAAGGAAACAATTTGCAGCACTTCGGAGGAGTCGCGGGAAAACGTTCTCTCTTGTGTGAAAGATACATAAGTAATCAGTGGCAGGTATGGCATTATATCAGTATTGTCCGTTAATTTGCTTAATCAGCACCATTTTCCATGTTATTTCTATTTAACCTCCTTAACGCCGTACTTTCGTAATCTCCGCTTCCTTCGAAAAGCGAATACTAAAGTATAGTTTAACTTGCGTCGGACATTTCCATAACCATTTTCGAGTATCCCTGAGACACGGAAGATGAGTCAGTGGCTAATTTTCCGTAGGAATTGCACGACGTAAAACACTTCGGCTCGCGAGCCCGAGCACAAATGACAGGCCCATATCTCGCGTTGACGACAAATTAAATTTTCCAGTCGCCGCGCCGAGCGTGCCCTTTATATCTCAACCTTGACGAGGCATTGAAATCTGGCGCGAAACTTTCGATGAACGTTGTCTGCGAGGAGTTCAGCTTTCATTCAACGTCTTCATTGAGCGACACCGCCGGGCTCGCTGAAAGCGCATAATTTAACGATGGCGGCATTACACTTTGGCAGCCGAGTTCTGCGCACCGGCATTATCACAGATACCGCGTGGCGAGTCGTGCCGCCTAATTGCGTTTAGACGATCCGCGAATTTTTTTCGGTAATTATGTGGTTCCCAGCTCCGATTTGGACGGGCTTGGAATATGTTGTATATTTCGACATTCTGAACAACTTTTTCGGATACATTTATGCGCGCTCGACTTTCGTTTCGGAGTTAATAGCGAAAAACTTTTGTTATAAGTACGCTTCATTTTACTGTAACGGCTGTGGTATGGTGTTGACATCCGGCTTACTTAGCGTACAACAACAACAACACTTGTTGGGGGGGAGTGGGCAAGGCTGTCTAATGTTAATTCCAAGTTCCAAGTCATATGAAAAAGAAAATAGAGTGACTCCTGTACTTTTAACTAGAATCGTTGCCACAATGAGAGGATCTTCTGTTATATGTGTTAGCGTCCGTCTGCAACGCTTGACGCGCCTTCGGCGCGGATAAATATATAACAACGCTCTCATTGCAACAACGATTCCAGTTAAAAGTACAGGCGTCACTCTATTTTCTTTTTTCATATGACTTGGAATTAACATTAGACAGCCTTGCCCACTCCCCCACCCCCACTCACACCCAGTGTTGTTGTTGTACGCTAACTAAGCTGGACATCAACAGCATACCACAGCCGCTTACAGTAAAACGAAGCGTACTTATAACAAAAGTTTTTCGCTAATAACTCCGAAACGAAGGTCGAGCGGGCATAAATTTATAGGAAAAAGTTGTTCAGAATGTCGAAATATACAACATATTCCAAGCCCGTCCAAATCGGAGCTGGGTCCCCTGAACCGCATATTTACCTTTTTTTTTTTTGCCTCCTCACCATGCCGATCGATCATTTTCGAGAAAGAAAAAACAGCGTTCCTTATCATCCATTCCCAACAGTCGCCTGTGAATGGCTAACGGTATCTGAGCGCAACTTTTTCCACTGCCAGAAAGTAGATGTAACAGTCGAAAAGAGTGAACGGAGTTGAGCCAGTCGGCATCGATGTCGGACACGAGTGTATAAATGTTCAAGGTTGGCGTTAGCTGAATAGTCGAACCGGTAAAGGCGTATGGGACGGTAAGTGTAAGTGTAAGGAATGTGAAATGTGTCCGGGTGATAAGCGGACTGTTTTTGAATGGAACGTGTCGACTAAGAATTTGAGTTTTTTAGCTGACGCAACGACTTCACGTCTGTTTGTTCGCAATCGTTATCACTGGTCGCAGGAACTGGTCGGTCAGTTTTTCCGTCGGGCACGACTATTACTACTAGATTTTGCCGACAACGAGAAGGAAGAGACGCGATATGTCGCTTGCTACTTTTGCGCCGCCCTGTATCGGCTGAGCAGAGCAGAGAGAGTGTTCCGAGCGAGAAGGGACGGGGTGCCAGAGCTGTTCGTGGTTAGATATTCACCGCGGGTAAAGTTCGAGTCCTTGATCGATCCCAATAGTAATTTAGACCGGCGCGGCGGCGCGCCTTCGGATGAAATTCCAGGCAGGAGGTGCCGAACCAATCTTATCTCGCGTGCCATTTAAGAGGAAGAAGTAGGGCAAGATGACCACGCCCGGGATTAAGCCAATGACGCAGGCATTGCATCGGGAACCTACTTCGGCGAATATGAGCGTTTATCTTTATTTCCGCGCATTTCCAAGCGCAATTCAGCCTCGCATCGCAATATCTTCGCGTCCGGCATCTTCTCGCATCGAGAAAGATCGTGAAAAGCGCGTCACCGAACAGCTTCGCTTCGCGAACGCGCGCGCAATCGAAAAGAGCGATTCGGAAATTATGCCGACAGATCTATGACGTGATTGCGACTGATTAATACATGCGTTAATATCGAAGTTAAGTAATATTTCATATCCGTCTGTTCGGAAGTTAATTACATTAATATTGCAGCATCGGAGCCCATTCAACATTGGATACATATTAAGACAGCGGAAAATAAAGTGCCGTCGATGTTTCGATTTTTAGAGATATATCTAGGCTTAGACCATGTATACTAATAGACGCGGCTGCAGATGATTGTGCATATAAAGAGCGTATTTCACGCAGCATCCGTCATTCGGAATGATATCTTGCCCGCGTGCGACGTCACATAGATGATTTTATCTTTGCCTCACTGTGTTTCGCGGATTCGTATACGAAAGACGCGTCTACGAGTATACATGGTCTGAGACATCCAGCATTAAAGACGGTCGCTTTCGGTCGGCTGAAAATCAGATCAGACGACGACAGGCGCGCACGTCCGGACGGTAAAGAGCTAAAAATTCTGTTAAGACGTTCTGAGGCCGAGAACGCTCGCGACGAGGAGGACGGGATACTTTCCGAGTTTTCGCGAAGACGGTCGTTATTGTTACTCTCGCCATTGTGCCCATTACCCTGCTCCTGATCGTCTTCGGCTGGTCTCAGGTGGACGTAGCCGGTTTTCTTAATGCGGCAGCCTACACATTGTCTATGAGATTTCCGCGACGTGGTTGATTGTGAGCGGCCAGACGGCCGGCGTCGTCGGGCTCGTCGCGTCTGAAACGGCCTGGAAATACTCGAATTTCAGCAATGAGCCTAAATAGTTCTATAATTAGAGGAGAGGCGTTACGACGCGGCCGGTGCGTCACGTTTCAGCGCGAAAAACGGACGGCTTCTAACTTCTAATTCCTCGGGACGTCAGCGACTCGGATTTCGGCGCGCCGAAACGATGGAAGGAGCTGGCCGGCAATTGCGGTCTTGCAGTCCGACGAATTCGCGCCGTCGAGAAAGCTGCGCTCTTAACGCTCGGTAACTGCTTGCGTGATCGTGTTTATGAATTATGTGTAAGTTGAGATTGAGCACGACAAACGCGGGGCTAAGAAAGTTACGAGTTCTTTTTCTCATAACGCGCTGCGTTATATCAATTATTTATGATCGTGCACTCGCAGACCATACGCTCGCATGCATGAGAATGCGATGCGTTACGTAATCTCATTTTTCTTCTTCTGGCTTTGGAGTTAATTGTGACGGGTTCTGAAAGTGTGGCTAGCTGCTCAATTTTACTTTGATCTGTTTTAATGTTCATAGTAGGTACGATCAAATTTGAAATATGCGAGCTAGAGAAAATTTGTGAACGCTTCGCAAAGAACATCGGATACTTTAGTTCAATGACCGGGGTACTTAGTCCCATAATCGTTCCCATGAAGAGTAAAATCTGCGAAGCGTCAGCCGCGGCATAGCGTGCACCCCGAAACTGCGTGGAAAACGCAATTTACGCAACGTCCATTGCCGATACACGCGCTCCTCTAATCGCCGTAATCATCGTCGCCGGATCCTCGTCGAACGCGAGAGACATTAAAAAGCCAACATCCACCCGCACTCGGGCCGAACGACACACAATGAGCGAAACATGCCGCGGCCCGAGAGAAGGAGAGCGCACGGCACGCAACGAGGCGGCGATACAACAAATCAACGTAACGTTGGCCGGCGGAAAAAATCAGTGAGAGGCACATGCGCCGGAGGTGAAACAAAAGAGAGAGGAAAAGTATCATTTTTCCGACTCCACTCAACACACAATCAGTGCGCGCGCGCTCGATAGGTCAAAAGTCGCGGCGTCAAGGACAGGCGACGACGACGAGGACGACGAGGACGACGACGACGACGACGACGAAAAGGAAGGTAGAAAAGGAGTTGAATCGGTGTCTTTCCTACTTCGCGCGGCACGGCAATTCTTTCTAACGTCGAGCGGCGGCGCGGTCGCGAGGAGTTCGAGGATACAGCGGCACCATTCTTCGATTCTAAATCGAATGGCCTCGGGGGCCCCTCTTCGACCAATCGCCGAGGCGCAATTTTAGATGCGCGCGGGCGCGCGCTCGCTCGCTCTTCCTCCACTTTTCCCCTCTCGTCCTCTCCCCACTTCAGCCAGAGCCCGCTTCCCCTCTATCTCTCTCTCGCTCTCTCTCTCTCCTCTCCCCCCTCACTCATTTCCCATGGTCCCGTCTCTAATCGCATGGCCCGCTTCGACCAATGGCAACCCGGTTTAGACGAGAGTAGAAGGTTAGGAAATGGGTGCCCCTGGCATGGTGGGGCCGCGCGACTAGCGAGTGCCTGCCTGGCCTCTCCCTTCTTCCACCGTCTCTTTCTCTCTCGCCGGCGTGCAACGCACAAGGCTATCCTTTGTCCCGAAACTGCGAGCGCGCGATTCGCGAACGTGCAAGAGCACGCGCGAGCGAGTGTGCAGCGATAATCGTGCAATAATTGCGATAACGAGCGTGCCAACGAAGTGTCAACGCGCCGTTTGGGCGAGGTCGTTGCTCATCCGCTTCTTATTCTCTTCGTCGCCGTCGAGAGCCGTGTTTCGTGCCATCGTATGCACCTACACGCGCCCGTGCTCGCGCCGGGAACGGGCGTGGCGGTGGCGCTCTGTGCTCTCTCTCTGTGTGTTGGCTTTTCGATTTACGTCGGATTTAGATACGACCGCGCCGCAGCGACGATCGAGCGTTAAACGGCGCCAGGAAAGTTTCAGCGGCGCCGCGCCGGCCGGCGAGAACATTGAAATATTTTCCAACGGATTTCAGAGACTTCGATGCGCGCAGCGACGGATGATATTTTTCGAGCGCACGTACTCGACGACGGACGGGCGTCGGGATATTGGCGAAATGGGCGGCGTCGCTCGAGTGGCGAAGGTTCGCGAGAGGGACGTTATTGACGGACGGCGGTGCCGTATGATTGATCGCGGTCGTTTACGTGTTCCACGTTAGATCGGCGGCTGGCGGAGCGGCGATAGAAAGGAGCGGACTTTATATTTAAGCGTCAAGGACGCTAAGTCGTCATTAATACCGGCACAGTATAAAGTATGCGCTCGCCGCTATTGCAATTTACGCGTTGACGTAATGACCTTAAAAACAACGAGCGCGGGCGCGCACGCTGGGAATGATAAAAATTATATCTTGCGACGATTAAAATAGTGCTACACGTGCGCGCGTATTGCGCATTCGCGAGAAGCGATGCACCGAAAGTAAGTTAATGTGCACGATAATGCGCGGAAATGATATTGACCGTAGTGCGAGCGTTAATAATATACGTTATAATACACGGTAACGGTTGATTATTCATTCACAATAGTGATACGTCGATTATTCAGTTCGCGATACGTTGTGCAAAAATTGCACTTGTGCGTCGTTGATCGTCGTTCTCGCGAGAGAAACAGAGAAACAGAGAGAGAGAACGAGCGGCAAGCTTTTTTGCTGGCATTTTTCACATTGCACTGTTCGGACAATAAAGTTCATTAATGGAATTTCAGCGGAACCAAGATTCGATCGTCGCTCGTCGCTTATCGACTGTTAACCGATGCACTAGAAGCACAGAATGTCAAGGAACGAAGAGAAGAAAAGAAAACGCGAGTGTGCGAAAGCGAAGGAATATGAAGTGTATCATCGAAAATAGAAGAGAATGGAGCGTGGAGAAAAGATAAGCGGCGTTGATGACGACGACGACGCAGAAGAAGGATATCCGCGCTCGCTCGCGCCTAGTCGCAGAATTTATCTCAGCCGTTTTCTTGACACGATCGCGCCATTTCCATTCACCGCGGGTAGGGCCACTTAGTGGTTTCCGAGGCGAACGAAGGACAGGAGCACCGCCGAGAGAACGATGTCGAAATCGTCGCTGTGCACGGTTGCCTTGTCTCTCAAGAAGGCATGGGATCTGACCGAGACTCATTAAGGTCTCGAAAGAATGCTCTGTGAACGAAACTTCGGATTCCGCCGGAGCGAACTTGCCGGCACATATACAAACCGCTGTTGCGGAGATTTTGTAAATACAAAGATGGCCTGAGGTTTGCCTCAGAGTAGACGTTGTTTCAGTTTTGAATTAGATCCGATCTTACGCGTCGCACGTCATCATTCTTATTATTTCTGGTTACGTGGACCTTGGTTTTTCATTCGGTGTGATAAGTTCTGGATGATATCCTTTCTGTCGATTTCGTCGTTTCCGCGAAGCCTCCGAGTCTCGACGTTTAAACGCGTAACCTTCGCCGCGATACTGCGAATTTCCCTTTCCCGATTGCGCGCGCGCGAAAATAGGCGTCGAGCGTGCGCGCTCGGAACAACGATTCTGTATCCTTACGAGTGACTCTCCTCGAGAAGCTATCGGCTCCCCGGCCGCGTTGCTACCACGTTCGTTGAAACAGAGAAAACGCTAGCGTCGGTTATTGTCACCGTTTACTCGACGACGCAATTAAGTATAACGGTAATCATAGTAATTACGCGGCCGTAGTGACGTGAATCGATGAATCCAGTCATCTAGCGTGCCGGTGATCGAAAACATGGCGGCGAAAGGATTGATTGAACGGCTCCTTCTCTCCTTTCCTCTTCCTTCCTTCCTCCCCCCCCGTCTCTCTCTCTCTCTCTCTCTGTCTCTCTCTCCATCTATTCGCCTCTCTCCCTGGCGCATGGAAACTAATAATTATTGTACGTCCAGCACAATGCCGACGGGAGAGGAATAAAAAAAAAAGGGGGGGGGGGGGAAATAACGTACAAAGGCAGACGTTTCGAGAGAGGAACCAAGTAGACCCTGGCAACGAACGGTTCCAGCTGCCGAATTTCCTGAGCCTTCCGCTCTTTGTCCCCCTTCCCCAATGCATGTACCCCTTTCTCTGCCGCAAGACCTCCGTGCCCTCTTCGTCTCCCTCTTTCACTCTTTCTCTCTCTCACTCTCTCCCCTTCGCGCAATGTGCCACTCTCCCATGTGCAGTAACGACCGTGAGGCCAGCCGATGCATTATCGAGCGGCGACTCCTTTTTCTTCAACGGTGTTCGTCAAGAAGTGCGTGCGTGTTAGTACGTGCACCGATCTCTACGTGGGAGAGTGTACGAACGTGGGCTGACCTCGCGGACCATTCTTCTTCTTTTCCTTCTCCCTCTCTCTCTCTCTCTCTCGCACCGGCTCTCTGTCCTTCTCCCACCCTTTGACTCCAGCCCCACTCACACCGTCTCACTCTTTTTCTCTCCCGATCCTTCTCTTCGATCGCTTCGCCCGTTTCTTCACTCACATTTCCCATTCTTTCTCGCTGTCCCATGCCCTCATCCGTTTTCGCATTATCCTCGAGCGTAGGTACACGCGCACAGACGCGCGACCCGCGAAATACGGGCGAAGAATCGTGCGGCAAGTCTGACGTCCGACGACGGAGCGCAGTATGGGAGTGAGATTTTTCTTTTTTTTTTCAACGCCCCGCCGCCGCCGCCGCCTCAATGATTGTGTAGGTGAAACTGAGATGGGTATACTAATTAGCCGGGGAATTAGAGAGAAATTTGCGCAACTCCTTACGTATCGGGAACGACGCCTTCTCAACCTCGCCCCTGTCGCACCTAGTCGCACTTTTGAGCGGCGCGAGAGATGAATATTTCACACTGCGTCGCCACGACGTCTCGTCACCTGCGCACTTTGCGTAGGTGATCAGCGGAGACGGGAAAGAATCGTTGTCGGAATCGTGCGGAACTGGCGCGTTCGGCGTGGGCGAGGTCGGCTTGATCGCGAGCCCGAATTAACGGCTGGTCCTAGCTGAATGTCGCGCGGCGAGAAAATCGACCGACTGACCGAGACGACGAGAACTGAACGAGACCGTTTACATCGGAACTACTGATTTATGTATTCGCTAGATGGATCCAATGCAAAACGTGTGTTCTGATTTGAGACCGAGTCTGTCATGTCTCGAAACCCTGAATAATCAGGCTGTAGCGTGTTGCGGGTGATTCAAATGTAGTAATAAGTAGTATTCTCAATAGTCGTAATTTTGAAGTGAGTATTCGAGGTTTCTAAATATAGTGGCCAGAGGTTCAACTCGGCATATGTTTTGGTGTGATATGTTGCATCCAGTGTATATATGGATCAGTGATGCAAATCCATGCAAACGGTTTTGTTCGTTATTTGTCGTGTACGTCCGTTAGTCAGTTTTGTCGCTGTACGCCATCCAGTTAAGACGTAGCATTAACAGTGAGTATCGTTTAGGCGCGTGTAGCGTGTAGCCTGCCTGCCTGTATAGGCTATGATGAATGGGGGTAAAAAAGGAGAGGTATAATCGTATTCCGAGAGAGAGATAATTGACAGTCGATGCGCAATGGAAATTTGCGAAACCTTTGTTCGACGGCGGCGTAGTTGAATAGAGAGCGAGCTTGTAATATTTTTCGCAAAATGGGTGTTGATATTGTAATGGTATTCTTAACGTACGTTCATAACTTCGTGATACATATATGCGCATAGCATTAGAACGTACGGACGTATAGGGAAATAGAGCCTCGTTACCGCGATGTGCATTCTTGTGTACCGCGGACGTGCGTGTGAGTCGTTGCCGTACGACAGGTTACAAATTCAGGAGAATTTAGATATACTTGTATATTAGTGTCCGCGTGCGTCTATGCATATGGATAAACATGCGCGAATTGACAAGTATGGAAATGCACGTGTTACATAAATATGTAACCGCATGAATAGACATAACGGTAAGTGGAATAGAGACAGAAAGATACATACTAATAATGAAACGCTGATTACCGCAAGATTGATATTTTTTAATAACGCCATTCTCCCTCTTTCTTTCGCGTGATGGCAAAAGTGATTATCTCATAATTATTCTCTATCATCTCGAAATCGTTATACAGCCTCAGCGCGCGCTAGCCTCCCTGGAGACATTTTCTCGCGTCTTTCTCGCAAATCGTGTCCGCAATCGGAAGATTACCGTGAAGAAGGGACACGTCGCGCAACATTTTTGCCCGTGATTACGGGTCCGTTTCGTTTGAGTCCGTCAAAGGGATCCACCGGCCGCGCGCTACTTGGCAAATGCTACGCTACGGTATCCTGGGGCCAGTCAAGGCGGTATTATCAATCGCGGAACCCAATAATCACGGCGCTCACGTTCAAAGCTGCCATTCGACAGAGCCGAGTTGGTTAAGGTCACGGTGGCTACGGTTATACGCGCTTCTAAATAAGCCAGCGGGTTAACGATTTTCTTTCTGAGCCACGAGCCTCCCTCCGTGCGTGTGCAATGTCCTATCTATGTCGCAATGTATGCACATGCTCGCGTATGTGACACAGGTCGGTGGATGCGGAAACGTACACCAGGCGCACATGCATCTATCGGCCACTTTTCTTCCTATCTTTCTGTATGTAGAGAGAGAAAGACTCTGATTTGTGAGCGCACTCACTTTGTACAAGATCGTACGTATCGTCACAGTTTTCACCGTACGCTTCTGCGTCGCGTTATAACAATTGATTGTGAGACAATATGCATTGTTTATCGTTAAAATTTATTCCCTTGAACTGTCAGCACCGGGAACGAAAATTTGTTCGAAACATGAGGCACGTGATGTTGAATCTCGAATCCGTTAAAATCGGTACGAGTTTAAATATCGTTGAAGACGCCCGGCGCGCATATTCTATGTTACATACGTACAGCGTGTAGCGTATGGACATGTAGATTCACTGCAGATACGCGGATTTGCAGATGCACAGACGTGGAGGTATGTACGCGCACGAGCACGGCGAACGAGACGTTCCTTCGTACTCGCTTACTCGCGCTCGCCGAACGATGTAAGCTGTAACCAGACACCAGACGTACGTGCATACATACGGTACACGGTACCCGACCGTCGTCTGCCGGTGACCCATTTGTCGTACTCGGCTGATCTAGGATTACTCGCAAGAAGGGGTTACACCTCGGGTATGTAGGTACCGCAGAATGAAAGACAGAGACGGAGATACGTGGAAGAAGGCACGACCAGCGAAAAGTATAACTTTACCACCGCTGTTATAGGTCAAAAGGGCGGACCACGGCAAAGGGATTTTCAATTCAAAGCAAAACTGATATATATATAATTATACACCTTTAGCCGGCGAATGACGAGATAGTGGGAGAGATCGAAAGAAAAGAAAGGTAGATTCGAGATTATCGCAATCGATGCCGGACTCGACCTTGTTGACGAGGATGCGACACTGACGAATTCGCGTGCAACTACGTCGAACTATCGTCTCAGTGTCAGTCATGAGGACTCAGCCTGCGAGAATGCTGCCGATAAGCGGCGACGAGTCAATTACCTATCGTACAGATAAGACGATAGATCCACGGGTAACGAATCCAACGATCAACGCGAGTCTCGCCGTGGATCAGCCCGATTCGTGCATAATTGAACGGTCCGGCAACTGTTAACCCTGGACTGCTTAGCCGGCGTACGTGTTTACAGCCTACCGCCGAAGCGCGATACATTATCGACGGGACTTATCGTCCCGCGCTTTGCATTTTCGCGTTTCTAATACAACGCGGACAGAAAATATTGGCGCGGCAATTCATACGAGCGCGTAATTTATGGCTGACAGCGACGCGCGCTTTCGTTCGGCCGCAGATATACCGACTCCGCGCCGCCGCTGAAAGGTAATTAATCTGAGTGTTATCGCCGCCGAACGAAACGCGAGTGACTTGCCCTAATAACGTGTATGACGCGTCTTCGGCGACAATGGTCGGGCGAGGACGAGTCAAGTCCGCTCGACACTCTCACCAATCATTCCATCGTTTTCGTGGCGATTACTTCAAGAACGTGCTATTTTCGTATCCCTCAGAATCAAATGCGTCCGAGGAGTCTGGTATCGTCGGTCAGTTTCGAAGAACAAATGTTCGTCGATATTTCGATACGGTAAACGTACCAGTAATCGATCATCAATGTATGTGTTAACTCCTCTTTATAATAATCAAATTAATCGCAGCTCGTACGTTTCACGTAAAAAGAGTAGAACGTGGCTGGTACACGGTCAATCATTGGCATTCTTATCATACTTCAACAAGTTCAACATACCTATCCTACAATACCATTAAAAAAGACAAAAAGGACATCACACTACTCTTTACTCTAGCCAAGCAGAGCTCCGAGAAGATACGAAATGAACTCTTCGCATGGTAACCGTAACAAAAACCCGACGCACAAGCTTCCCGAACTCGTTACGAATATTCTCGTGTGCGACACGGTCCGGAGTACGTTCTTCGTCCGCGCGACTATTTTCTGGGGAGGAAAAAAACGAAGGGACGACGAACGACGACTGTGGTCGGTCGGCAGGGCGAAAAAGGGTTAACGTATTACGAACGACTGACACGGAGAGATCTCGCGTTTTATGAATTAAACGTTCGAGTCCACAGACGGGTCATCTTGACGCACGTTAGTCGCAAACACGGCGTGACACGGAACGCGCGAGGGTTTCGGTGAGAAGCGAGAACGGACGAGGCGCTTCTTTTAACCGACTTCAAAAAAAGGAGGAGGTCATCAATTCAACATGCATCTTTTTTTTTTTTAATCCTTTGAGTACTGAATATTCCCGGCAGAAGTAATTCGTGTGGACGGAATACCTTTTTTTTTTTGCTAATGTGAACTAAGTTATAGGTGTAATGTCCTGTACGCCAAATTAAATGAATAATACAAGAGAGCTACTTTCTGATTCTATTATATTCTATATACACGCATACATGCGTCCTTAGTGCACACAGCTTTCGTTCGCACTGAAAGGGCTAACGCACGTGGCGTCTCGCTGGTCGACGGGGAAGATTCGGTGGATTTCAGCTCGCCGAGCGGGAAAAGCGAGAGCTCGCAGCGAGAACGTGGAAGGCGGAAGGAGCGAGGACATCGTGGACCGACAAACCTTATCGGCGCACGTCCTTCTTTCGTAACGAACAATGGCTACAAACGCGCTTTCCGACACCGCGCCGCGGCGCGCGGACGTTATACACGGTGGGGCATCTGACTTCAGCACCTCGATTGACTCTTAAATCACTCGTTACAGGAACGAGTTTATCGGAAGGCAGTCGTATAGTTGCCAGAAGTGATGTATGGGGCATGATTTTTCTGTTCGTTATCTTGGTACCTTGAGGAAGTGTCAGGGAGACCTTTGCGTTTTACGGGATTTTTGTATTTTATTCAACAGTGGAGCTGCCGAGCGGTCGAAATGACTGGTACGACATTTTGTTGTTTAGAAGGTTGACAGAACTTTTTCTCTCTTTTGTTGAAATGTGTACAATTGTACGTCATCGATGCCACAAAAGTAAAGCAACATTTCGGAAACTAAGATGACTTACGTGAGAGCCTTCGTTACAGCAAAGTCTCAACCAGTCATTTTCACTGGTCAGTAGTTCTGTGTAAAAGCGTATTAAAATTTGTATATCGTACGTGTAGACTATAGGCAACGCTCACTACGGTATCGATAGCGAAAGGACCGTTCGCACAGTATCAAAGATCTTTTCGCACGATGGACGAGTTAAGAGTAAATTTTCGTACCGCAGAGTACGGCGTCGACATGGCGGAACTAACAAAGTCGTACCCGTATGGAACGAAGCGGTGAATGTAATTCGGACGGTCGGAAGGGGCCAAGGTGAATAAAATGATGTTCTTCGCCCTGTATTTTCGTGCACGCGCACGTCGCGCAGGGAATAAGAATCGTCGTCGACGCGCCGCCGAACTGCGCCGGTAGATATTGAAACACTAAACGTGCCGGCGCAGATGGGGCAAATATTGACACGTTTAATCCCGTGTTATCCTTACGCGCTCGCGCTGTCATTCTGGGTCACTCGATACTCGCGGCCGAGATCATTTGAATTTCCATCGCTTTAAAGCCCGAATTCTTCTCTGTCGACCGATAATGTTATCGTCCAAACTCGATAACATCGAGGGTGTCCGGTAATGACCCCCTTCTTCATTACCCGCAATCCTTATCTTTTTGTTTTCATGATATCGGTTTCTTTGAATAATAAAATGCGGCACCGCGTCTAATGGCACATTTCAGTACCGTCGAACGTGTCCGACGAGAGATATGTTTTCTTTCGCCTCCGTTTTTTCTCTAACCTCACGAATATGAAATCGTCGTTTCGCGTCGGTGATATCGACGAAATTCGGAACGGGGTGTCGAGCTGCACTATTCTCGGCCCCGCACGTGCATCTTCTCCGCCGCACACTTGCCGCGCGCCACTTTCTTCGTGAATAGTTGATCGCGCGGGAATGCATGAACGGCAACAACGACAAATTTATATTTCATCGGCCCTTTTGTAACCCGGTCACTGTCCGGAATTTGGGGTATTTAGGTACGGTCCCCGCTATAGCATATAGATTACGCGACATTCAATATTCACGATATCAATAATAGAGTCGGCACGACGGCGCTGTTTGCAGTGGCACGCTCAATTAAGCCCGGCTAAATGTTTATAAATCCAAGAGCGGCGCGGCTTGCAGGCCAGAATTTGGCGCAACGACAACGAATTAACCTTTGGAATAAATAACGATGCCAGTTGACGGGTCGCTCTTTAGAAATTATATTTTACCCCCTCCCATCGCTGCCGTACGAGAATAATGATAATAACGACCGAATCCCGCCGCTGTGCCCGCCGTATTTACGATGAAATCCCGCATTTTTGCACGGATTCCCCTCCTGCTCGCGCCCGCCCGCGTCATTCGACCATTTCGAACAATAATGTTTTAACACTTAATCGCCGTCCGTTTCGCGTGCGCGTTCTCATCCGCGAGCGCGGTCATACGTTCGATAGTCCACATTTTAATGGCCATTCCCTGATATTGAAATAATCATTCTCGGTTGTTGATTTTCAATTAGCAATTTTCCGACCGTTTTGTTATGTATATTTTTCCGCTCCGCTGTCGTCTGTATTCTTTATGATCGCGGGTGGAATTCAACGGAAGGCACTCGCAGGCTTTCAGCGCTGTAAACTGAAATGCCAAACGTCGTTTGTTAGCGATACGCGGAGTTATTCAGGTCATTATAAACCGTTAGCTTCAAAGCTCGAATTAAGTATAGCCACTTACCTAAGTCTTCGAAACTACTAGTTTTCAAAAATGTCGGGTTGCCAAAGCGTAGAAAAGATAGAAAGACAGGACGTAAAGAGAGGACGCTGTACGAAGGAGGCGGTCGGCGATCGGGAGAAAGTGGTCAACAGTGCGAGGACAGAGAAGAGTGACAGAAAGGGAAAAGGTGAGAGACGACGGAACAAAAGAGTGGAGAGACAGAGAATGCGAGCGAGTGGACGGAAGGGGGTGAAGAGAGAGAGAGAGAGCGGGAGAAGCGAACGAGACAGAATATATGCACGTGAATCGGGGTACGTGGGAGAGGGACGAACGAACAATATGGTGAACGGGAGAGAAGCGCGCGTGCACGTGAGTCGACGCGAGCGAGCGACGAGCGAAGAACGCAGAGCGAAGGGAAATCATAAAGAGAGGGTACCGAGAGTCTGAGAAGGAGAGAGAACCATAGCTGCGCTCCGAGTGCATGCAGCGTGCACCCACACACACACCCACACACATGTACGAAGCCACGTGCGCGTGCGAAAGACTCGTACACGAAGGCGGACGCATATGAAAGTCCATATGTGCAAACGAACGCGAGCACACGCGCATCCGACGAACAGACGCACGTTCGCAAACGACTAATATGATCGTTATGACGCCGCGCGGCAAAGCGGAGCTTTGTGCGCGGATGAAATTCGACGGGCTCGCGCGATCGGGAAAGGACGATTAAAGCACAACAGATCACCGCCGCCGCCGCCGCCGCCGCCGCCGCCGCGCCGCCATCCGTCATCGGATTAGCGTCGCGAGTTTTTAAACTGGCCGGCTTCGCTCCAATACAGACTCCCCAGCACGTCCGACAGGTGCGAACGATATTCTCTAACGGTTCGTTTACATATCGCCCGATTAAAACGCGGAACGGCCGAATAATAAAGCGCCGGGCCGCTGCGTGGGCGACGATTTACGCGGGACTGACGCGGAAAAAGTTTGAAGCATCGCCCGCTCGGCTCGCGCTTACTTGCTCTTTTATTTTTCACATCTCTCGTTCCGAGCGCTCGACGCGACTTGTTTGATGATCGTCTCTCGAAAAGGCGGCAGTTGTTTGATAATTGGATTTGAACGCTCGCGCTGTCTGCGGGGCTCACTTGAAACGCGATATACTGTGTTTAACGGGTTGAATCCGTTCGAAAGGTAGGCATGATTTAAAGCGTCAGGCTGTCTTCGATCGAATATCGTGTCGGAGAGCTTCGTCAGTCGACACGACGTAGTGCCTGGCGTCCCGAGAGTCGGTCCGATTCGTTGGACAATCGTCGCGTAAGAGGAGCACGAATTTATCATCGGCGCGCAAGCTCTAGGGTTACACGGAAAGTTTCTTCCGCCGCGACGGCTCGTGTTCGCCGGCTGATCGATAACGTATCGATCAACGGCGACTAACGATTGGTGGTAAACAGAAAAATTTGCGCGTCACGTCGGGACAAAAAGTGTCCGCGAGTCGTGACTCAGGCCGAGCGCGGACGAAAAGTCGCCATACGTGCCTTTCGTCGTCGCTTCTTCCGCGGAGTCGATATTAACGAAGATTCCGAGTAGCGACCGCTTATCGTCGAGCCGGCTCGCACGGTCCGGTTCGCAGAACACGCTTTCGGAACAGCCGGACGCTTTAACGAAGAGCGCGCGCGCGCGCGCACGCCTGATCAGCGTACAATGTGCGCGCGGATTGCGCGCTGATTATAAGAAATAGAGCGGCAATCCGAAACCGTCGAGCATTCGTCGATGTTGAAACTACTCTCGAAACTATGGTTCCGGCTGTCCCTTTGTCTCTGCCTCTCTCTCTCTCTCTCTCTCTCTCGCATGCTCGATAAAACGAGGAATTCGTACGTGGCGCACTATCAATTAACAGTTACCGCTCGTTGCGGGTATGATAACGGGTGCCCCCCGGTCGTTATGACACTGATAGCAGCCTAAATCATACACGGCCGCGTATTATTCCTCTCTTCGCTACTGTCACTCTGTCCGCCGTTCGTTAATGTTAATTCCTGCCGGGCTCGGTAATTATCTGACGTCCCGCGTAATTATTTGATCGCGTACGAGCGAGCGCCTGATATCGGGATGTTAATCGGATTCCAACTTTTCGACGTTGCATATGATCGGTAATGTGCGTTTATGCAATCGCCGCGTCTTAACCCCACCCGCGACGCAGGGCCTTCGTTGTTTCCGGTTGCAACTTTTCTAAATATTCCTGCCCCCAGCACAAACTTTCGTCCTCGTTCCCGCGTCGCTCGTGTATATTTTACGTTCCGAAGAACGATATCTTCCTCCGCCGAAAAGTTCGGAAAGAAGCGCCTTCCGAGTTAAAAAGACCAGCCGACGTATTTCTGACTCGATTAATGTTACGCCACGCGCTGTCGGTTGCCATTGAAACCCATAAACGCCCACGCCGTGCGCGCGTCAAGCAAAACGCGACGAGCATGAGAGACAACTCGAGCGAAAGGAACGATAATGATATTATAATTTGAGGCCAGTCGAAAGCTGCCCTCCTCTCCTCCGGAAGCGACAACCGTCGTGGCCGGCTTTTTCCGTCCTCGCGAATCAGTACGATGGATCGTTCGATACGGCCTGGGACACGTACGAGGGAGAATTAATGGGGCGCTTGATCCGCGTGTTTTCGCTGCCTCATAGTTACCCTAGGACGATTTGCAGCGAGACCTCTAACGCGCTGAATAGTTAACGAAAGGCTGTAATACGGTCCGGGTAATTATTGATACTGCTCGGCATCGAGCGCGAGAGTGCACTGAACGAGAGTCCAGCCGAAGTATGGAGGCCACCGCGTTATGGCCTGTGTGTCCCCGTGTCCACAATCACGTTCCACTCCTCGGGAGACAAACAGCGCGGGCAACAAAGAGACACGCGCATCCAACGATTGATTAACTTACAATAAAGAGCGGTCGAGGCGAGGGGTGGGCTCGCCGAAGCGCCGTGACCAGTTGAACCGGAAAGTTTCCTTTTTCCGAGTCGAGCCTTTCTGCGCCTCGTTACACCCGCGCTCGCAGTACCAATGTCGCTCTCGAGCTGTTGCTCCTTTTTTTCCCCGGAAGGCACCGGTTTCAAGGCGTCGCGTCGCCTCGCCTCGCCTCGCCTCGCGTCGCGCCCAACGGAGAAAGACAGATAGTTGCGGAGGCGAGAGAGGGGAATGAACGGAGTTCGGGACGGAGAGAAAAAGAAAGAGAGAGAGAGGTGAATAAAAAACGGGAGTAACTGACAAATAGTAGGAGGGAGAGAGCGGAGGATGGATGAGAGAAAAAGAGAAGGAGAGGCTGAGCGCGAGGGGGAGGAGGAAAGAAAGGCCGGGAGACGGAGGGAGAGAAAAATAGTGCGCGCGCGAGCGTCTCTGTGTCGGTGCGTGGGTGTGTAAGAAGTGAGAGAAGAGAGGGACAGAGAGACTCGCGTCATTTTCGTCAATTTAACTTCTCCCTTCCCCGTCGACCCTACGTGTCGGCGGTGGGCGACGAGAGGGGGAGGGTGAGATGCATTCGGTCGCCCCCCACCCGATCGCACCCTTTGGCGTCCGCCCCTGACTCGCCCCCACCCGAGCGTCGTCGAAGCGAGGTCAATCGACGGAGAGGGCTGAAGACGACCCCCACCCCTTCAAGCGACCCTCCCCACCACGGCTACTCAATATCGTTTCATTACGCACCCCGCTCTACACCGCTCTACACCGTACTACACCCCCTTGCCCTTCTTCTCCTCCTCCTACATCTCCTCCGCCGCTCCTTCGACCCCTCTATCGCCTCACCTGCCGCCGCCAACGACGCCGTTCTCTCGCCCTACCACCCCTCTTCCCTCTCTCTCTCTCTCTCTCTCTCTCTCTCTCTCTCCTTCTCTATTTCACTCCCTTCCGCCGTCTCTCACTCGCCTCGCTCCTACAACGGCGACGAAACACGAATGCCCACGAATTTTTATTGTTACTTCTCTGCTTCCTCTACCAACCTCGCCCTCATCCTCACCCTTCTTCACCGCCGCCTCCTTCTCCTCTCTCCTCTCGCCGTCACCCCCACCGTTTCTCCTTCGTCCTTTTTTTATGCGCCTTTTAACGATCAGCGGCAACTGCACCCACCCAACCGACCGACCGACCGACCCCCTTGCGCCGAGTGAGAGAAAGAGAGAGAGAGAGAGAGAAGAGCCGCTTCCTCGCTTTCGAGAGAAATCGAGGGTGTGTATACGTATATATAGATGTACGGGCGTCGATGGGTGTCGGTGAACGCGAGATACGACGGACGAAGCAAGAAGGTGCTCCGACAAGGGCCTCGATGGCACGTACCCAGCAGACTCCGCTGGGTAATTACTCGTTTTGAGAGAAACCGAGCCACCGAGAAGAGAGCCAGGGCTTTGCCGCCGCCAGTGGGTGAGGACGTGCGCGAAGCCGGATTCTCTGCGGGTGGAATGTTTCGCCTCTCGCGACTTGTTGCTGGCGCCGGCCGCTCGCGCTCCATTTTTGACGCGCGCTATACACACTTCGCAGATCTCTCGCGATTTCGAGAACGACGCCGACGTGCGCGGACCCGAGCCGCCTCGAGGCCGCACGAAGGTTGGGTAAGTGCGCGTCGATTGAGGAGGTACGAAGCTACGAGCTCACTGGACTGCAATTATTACTATTTCTGCATCGATCTTTTCTGAGTCGTTTGCATTTTTAACGAGTGAATGTTTTTTCTTTATTTTCTTTTTTCAGAGCAGGTTTCAGTTAAAGGTGTCGTTATTTGATGGTGGATCGAAAGAAATGTCACGCCACTTCGTTAATTATCGTGGCGCAGTCGTCATGGATGTATCAAGCCGTACAATCAAATTGACCGTACAGTTCTAAGAAAATGTAAAACGTAGCTACATGCCCGTTGGCTGGCGAGCGATCGAACTTGTAGGAATTCGTAGACGCGGAGAAATTCAACTCTTTCCACGGGTCTCCTTCCGAACCAACATCTCAAGGGACTAGGTCAATTCCGCACTAACGGTCCTGCGCCAAATTGACTTGAGACCAATCAAACGGCCCATGATACGGAAGGGAAAATGCGAACTCAATTACGTGCAATTCTGTAAAAAGGGCCCCACGAGGAACGAAATAAGCAGCCTCCGACGAATGAACGTGTCTTGCTATGACGAAGTATAACCCATCAATCCATTCCTGCGATCTGTCATGACGTTTCATTTACGCCGAGTGGAACTTAAGTATCGACACGAGAAAATCCGATTGAAACCAATCCTACCAGACACTGTTCGATTCTCTTAACGTGACTGCCCTCCCAATGTTACCTGCATCACAATAAATCTAGCGCGATCGTTAATTCCGACGAAGTCTGCTTCTCATTCCGCATATGAACGAGTTTTCTACGCTTCGCCGTGGCAGAGCGTTACTCAATGCAGCGAAACGCTACTTTGCACTCTGAATAATACCGAGTTTAATTAGAGTGGACACAGTTCGGTTGACCTCTCTTATAGCGTAAGCGGCCTCGACATAATTAAATTCGTACCTTGCCTCTCGAATTATAGCCAGATTAGGCTAACTCCGGTCTGATTAATTAGAATGGACGCGTTTCAAGATTCTTGTTCCCGTCTTTACGCAAAGTTAAGAAGTTCCATCGGCCGATACTTTCAACTGTATTCTTTCCTCGGCTCGACAGACAAGTCAGACGGAGTTGACACTAACTTAACCAAACCGGGCTAAATACTTTGACATCGCTTAATAGCATTCTCTCTCTCTCTCTCTCTCTCTCTCTCTCTCTCTCTCTCTTTCTACTGCGTGCGAAATGTGAACTGCGACAAAGATACCGTGCCTCAGCTGCGCTTTTAGTTCTTTATTTATTAATCATATCTAATTCATCAAGGCCATCAATATATATCGCTTCTCCATACTAATTGCTTCTCAATTTTTAATTTAATCTACATAATATTCTAAAATGCATTTCGTACATTTTTCGGTATATCTAAAGTTAATATATGATTGACCGACTGCTACGTTACAAATATACATTATCCACGATTCTTTCTCTTCACACGGTAAACCTTGTACCCCAATCTACGAACTCGTACTGTGTTCCACAGATACACTCACGCTGTCCCCTGTCAATCATACACACACACACACACACACACATACACACACACAGTCACCTTGCGCTCTAACCACAGGCATCTACAATATTCAGAGCCCGCTTGAAGAATTCTCCACAACTGGCTCCTTCGCCTTTACCTAGTCAACGTCGAGCCTCCGTCCAAGTCTTCACGCGCCTACCGCGGAATCTGCCTTGATCGCAGTGCCGTGCGACGTTCTCGACGTCTCGTGACGCAGCAATGACGTCCCATCGACATTGTTACAGCGCCGTGCTTCGGCAGATCGTCGCGTCGCTCGCGCGAACTCGCGGCTCGCCGCGACTCATCAGCCTCGATCCGTTCTCTCGTTCCTGTTCGATCGTTGCGTGTCGAGGGGATAGCTTTTTCATAACGTCCAGTTCCATGCTCACTCGCGGCCGATCCGGATTCGAAGCGGCGACGTGCTGCTTGTTACGTGACGAGCGCGCGGAATGTCGGATTAGAGGGCGCGTGCTCGCGAGACCGGCGCCGGTCGCTCGGGATGTGCGCGATTTTTCCAAAATTCACGTCGATCGGACCCACAGCGTCGCGACGCGCACGGTACGAGCTGGCACGTGCGGCTCTGCGCGAGATCGGCGCTGATTTTGCGTGCACGGGCCAGAAGTCGTTTACGACGTACGCGGTAAACACAGGAAACCGATGGTCGATGACTGGGCGGCTGAGTATGAAGTGCAGCTGTGTTTCACGTTGTCTTGCTTCATTCTAATTTAATTTTTTTAAGCTGGCTCCTTTGGATTTTTAACGGATCGAAGGTTAGAGTGATGGTTGAGTTGCTGGTCGAGGTGTGACGTTTCAGTGGTTTCATGTATGTTTCGTGTTTGTTAGTATATTGTGCACGTTAAGAGAGCACGTCACTGTACTGTGCTTTTTGTTTTACTTTATTAATTATTCATTTCGTCGTTCGAAACATTTAGTTTTAGTTCCGTTAATAATTAGATAGTTTTTAAATTTTGTTTTTCTTGACGTATTATAGTTGTTGAAACGCTTCGTCACCCTCTTCGTATCTCTTCACGTTCTAGGCTACTTCACAAACATTTTATTTTCCCTCTAATTTTTTGATTCAACGCTCTCACTATCTCTAATTTGAATCACTCATTACACGCGCGATAATCTTTTGACTTCCTGCGCCATCCCTCAAATTCGCGTCGCTTACTTTAATCCCCTGCTTCGCCTCCCATCTCTCATTCACATCCCGATTCACGCATCACACCTCGTTCACTGTCAGGCTTCCCCTGTAACACGTAAAATTTCTTGCCAATCCTTTTTCACCCCGCCTCAGCAACGACACACTCAGTCCAATCTACAGATCCATTGGCACTCGTCTTTTTCCACTGTCCCGGACTCCGTCGTCTCCCTCCACTTCGTCCGAACCCCGTTGTCTTTTTCCACTTTCCAAACTCCTGCCTCTCGACTATTCAGACTCTGTCGTCATTTTCCACTGGCCAGACGTCGTCGTCTTTTTCCACTGTTCAGCCCGCACCGTCTCCTTCCATCATTCAGCCTCTTACCACCCCTCCCACCCGGCACCGCTCTCCCTCAACATTATCACTCCGCCGTACGTCGCTCCTCACTGACACAATAATGCTGCGAGGAAGTCGAAAACGCGCCCTCCAGAAGGTACGCCGTGCGAGAGCACGCGCTCTCTCCGGCAGCTTGTTGCTTCGCGCAGAACTTCCGAGGAAGACTCGAGGCTGCTCTCTGGCTGAAAGGACCCTCTCCCTCCGGAGCGGCGAGCGCAACAGCACTCTCGCGTCACACTGGTCCGACGTCTCGTTGGCCGGCGCGAGTGCGAGCGAGTCTGCGAGTCCGCGTCGAATTCTCTACCCTCGCCTCACCGGTTCGCGCGCCGGAGGGTGGCCACTTCCGGCGGTGGTGCTGCTACTGCCACTGCCACTGCCACTGCCGCTCTGCGGGGCACTCACACCGAGGCTCACGGTTGTTTCACGCCTGCCACCCTCCATCACCCTTCCCCGAACGCGCACTGGTCGATCTCCGAAGATCGTAGAAGTCTCGAGAGGAGAGCAGCGCATACAGGCACGCACACGGATGCAGTGCGCGGGCATAGACGGAGGCGCGTGAGTACTGTCCTTCTCTCTCCCTGACGCGCGCGCCTTCGGTGGAACTTGCCTTGCCTGTTCGCGCGGACCAGCGCCACCCTCCCTTTCGGAATCTTCTCGCGGGAGGAGATCGGCCACGAAGACGGAGCAAGGAGGAAGAGGGTAGTGGACAGGGGTGCGGGCGGGAGAAGTGTGAGAGAGAGGGGGCGGTGGGGGTGGAGAGAGAAGGAAGAGGGGATTCGCGAAAATTTCTCGACCACCAGGCAGCTGCGTTCCGAAACGAGGCGAGACGCGAGAACGAGTGCTTGGTGGCGATCGTAATGGTGGTGGCGGTGGTGGTGGTAGTAACGGCGGGCACCGAGGACGGTGCTCGTGCGCCAGTGTACACCGAAGGGAAGGACACGGAAGAAAAGAGAGGGGCGAAGGGGGCGAGGTGTGTAGTACGCTCTCTATATACGTGCATACAGAGACAGAAGCGGGCGCGAGAGAAAGAGGCGCCGAAGGTGGGAGATGGGAGACAGAGAAGAGCGAAGAAAGGGGTGTGGAGAAGCGGGGAAGGGGGCGGCGGGGGGAGAGGTCACGAAAGTGGAGGAAGAAGCGTAACGGCGAGTGCACGCAACACCACCAACGCGTGCGGAAACGTGCCTTCTGCGAACGGCCGAACTCTCTTTCCCCCGTCGAGGAATCCTTCGGAAAGGTAGGAGAGAAGGGAGAATCGTCGACTGGCTGGTGGGGGTGGACGAGGAGCGGGAGGGCTCGGTGAAGGTGGCGGCGCAAGGGGTGCGGGAGGGCGCGGGGGGCACGGCTGGAGGGGAGAGGCGGAAGAGGTCGTAAGAAGAAGAAAAGAAGGTTTCGGGCGGCGGCCGGGATCGCTCCGGTTGTCTGTGGTCAAGGCCCGCAGCTTGTGCAGTATCTGCGCGCCCGATGCCGCGCGGCGTCCAAACGAACCACCGTCGGGTGGAGAGGTCCGCGAGAAGGGCTGTGTCATTCGTCACACTGATTTCGCCCAACTTACGCTTCGCGCGTACTGCTGTTGCTCGCGGATGCCGGCTGTTATGTGATGCATTCGAATCGGAAGTCGTGCTTGCATGGACGAGGTAACGACGTGCGGCGAAGTTGCGCTGAGCTTTTTAAAGATTTGCGAATGGAAGCCTTTGTAAGCGTGTCGAAGAGAAAAGGCTGCTAATGTCGAGTTTTCGAAAAAGAGTGCATTATCCGCTCGGCGAGTTAGAAGTACTGTACTGGGAGTGACGGTTTTGGCAAGCGAGAGGAATGACCGCGACCGTGGAAACTTTTTCACGAGAGACGGTCCGTTATCATTGAAACGGGCAGGGTGCTCGAAAACGAAAGAGCATTGAACGTTGGCTACCGAGCGAGTAAGCGCACCGACTGCTTAGAAGGAGTATTCGCACGGGGCAGCAACAGAAATATCAGCGGAATCGGATTTCCTGGCAACGTGGAACCACCCTGTTGAGCATGGCACGGATTCGAGTAGGAGTCACGCCTGGCTCACAGTCCGCCAGGATTCGGCGTTTCGGTTCGCAACAGGTCTCACCAACAGCAACGTGCCTTCTCTCTTTCTCTCCCTCCCTCTCTTTCGCTCTCTCGCTCCCTCTATTTCTCTCTCTCTCTCTCTCTCACTCTCACTCGCTAGTTCCATGCTCGCACACAGCCGACACCTCACGTACACTCTCGTGCACTTATATATTCTCTCACATGCACAGGCGGATGTGCCACGCGGGACTTAGGCAAATCCAGACACGGACAGAGACTAACACAGGCACGAGAGACGCACGAGCGCGCGTGTACGTGCGCGTGGATCGTCGGAAATCCTCCGATACTCGTTACGCGAAATGTTGATCGAACGAACGGCATACGTAGATGCGTGGGACGCGTCGATGCGTTCGGCGGACGAATACTAAGTGCCCGCGCGACGTGCTAGTGTACTGTACTTTAAGTTCGCGTACTATAACGACAGCCTTCGTAACGTCCAAGTCGAACGTCGTTAGGCACGTACTAGTAGTAATGAGAAAAATGACGACGATAACTGCACGCGGCGTAGACCTACCCCACACTCTGCCCCTCTCTTCGAATACAATAAAGTATGAACCGCGCAATCTTTTGGCGAAAAGTGTTAGCGAGGTAAGAAGAACGGCGGACATCTACTCACCGACTACGAAGACCATATTCTTTGTCCATCGCAGCAGCTCCCGTCGGATGTGTCTGCGTTCCTGTATGCAGCGGGCATAGGGGCAATCCGCCATTTTTGAAATCACATCTTAGGATGTGTGTGTGCGTGCCGGCCGGGTGCGCCTGCCTCGTGTTCCCGCGTGGACGTCCTCCAGCAGTCGCCCCCTCCTCTCCCTCTCCACCTCTTGGTCCGCGGGCCGTCGTCGTCCTCCGTCCTCCTCTTCCGCGTCGTCGTCGTCGCCGTCGCCGTTGTCCTCCTCCCCCTCCCACCGTTCCTTCTCTTCCGCCCCCAGTCCACCCCTCCTGCGGCGAGCGTCGCGGGGAGGGAGAAGAAGAAGGGTTGGCGTGTGTGCACGACGCCGCCGCTCTAGCGTGCGCGACGTCACGCGCTAAGCCAGGAGCGTGCGAAGTCGTCGGGTGCCAGTGGCGAATCCGACGCTGGTGCGGACGTGGGTGCTGCTGCCGTCGTCGTCGTGGTGGTGGTCGTCGTTGTCGTCGTGGTCGTCGTCGTCGTCGTCGTCGTCGTTGTTGCGCCGGCTACGATTGTGGCGACGACGTTGGCGGTGTCGCTCCTCTCCGTAAGCGGTGCGCTGGAGGGGCGAGCCGACGGCGTCGTCGTCGTCGTCGTCGAGGTTTGCCGCTCGTAGCGGTAGTAGTAGTAATAATAATAGTAGTAGTAGTAATAATAGTAGCAGTAGTAGTAGTGTAGTCGTAGTAGTTGTAGTAGTGGTGGTGACGACGTTGATGGTGGTTCTGCCGGGCGAAGAGTGGGGATGAGGGCGAATACTCCCTGCTTGCTGCTAGTGGGACAGGGTTAGGGCATAGGAACGCACAACACACGTGCACGCTTGCGCCCTGAGCGATGCGAGAGTGCAGTCTGTCGCCGGCGGCGAGACTCTCGCTCTCCCACCACCCTACTTCTTCTCTTCGCTTCGCTTGGCCGTCTCTTCCTCCTCTACCACCTTCTTCTCTGCCGTCGCCGGGCTACTCTGAATCTTCTCTTCGCGCCTAACCCCTCTCTCTCTCTCTCTCCCACTTCCCAATTCGCCTCCGTTCCCAGCACTCTCCGTATTGCCGGCGCTACACTACTACCACCTCCTTTATCCACACTCTCGCTCTTCGTCCTTCCGTTCTTCTTAAAGCGAGCTCTCCCCTCCGAGAAAATCCTCGCCCCCGCGAGCCTTCTTACGACGCGAACCGTTTCGCACGACGATCTTCTCCCTCCTTCTCCCAGTCTTGTCCTTCCGAGGGCGCACGCAGATTTCGTTGTTATCTGAAATGAAGAAAGGAATCGAGTCAGACAATGTTCTCCCAACTTCTAGGTAAATGTCCGCCCCCGCACGAGGGGGAGGCGGGGGGTGGGGGTAGAGGAAGCGGTTCGGGATTTGCGTTAATCGCTAATCGCTGCCGCCCGAGTCTCCGCGCAATCGTGAATAAAATCTCCCCCCCGCCTCGTCAAACTAATCTGGCGCAAGTATAATCGCATATATAATAAATCCGTGCACGTATACACGTGAACACAGCGACAGGTACGGTGGATGATACTGTGATTTATGTAACATGTACCCCCCACACAGCGTGTGTACAGGTGAGCATAATGTATACGGATACGCGTATACAGAATCATACATATATACGCGTGCACACATCGCGGTGGTGCAATATTGAAGCGCGTACTGCTGAACGGTGGGTCGCGTCGTGCGTGTGCACGCTAGGTGGCGCGATTTTCCTTGGCGATCGTCACACCTGCATGCAAAGCCTGAGGGTGCCAGCCCCACCCCGAAACAGGAAGGGTACTGCTACTCGAAATGAAACATTGCCGGTAAGAAGAGCGTCGGGGACCGGCCGCGGAGTAGGGGCTGTTTCTCTCGCCCTCTCCTTCCTGCCGTCCGACCGTCCGACCGTCCGACCGTCCCTCTCGCTCGCTCGCCGCGAACCGGCACGGCCAGGTGGAGAAGGAAGAGAAGGCGGAGGTAGAGGGACGAAGAGGGAAAAAGAGGGGCGGAGGGCTGGAGGGAGGCTATAGGGGCGGATTCGCGCGCGCTCTACGCTCGCGAGGGAGGGTCGCTGGGTCGTTGAAGGGGGACGGGGTTGGAAAGAGCGTACCGAGGGAGCGAAGGAGAGAGAGAGAGAGAGAGAGAGAGAGAGAGAGGGCGAGGAGGGAGACAGAGTGCAGGCGAGAAAGAGACGGGGGCAGGGAAAGACAGAAAGAGAGTGAGAGAGGAGGCAGAGTGCGCCTAATATGCAACAAGAGAAAAAGAATTGGCGATCAATAGGTAGTAGCTGGTAAGCGTCCTTTCATCCGCCCCCGCGGACACCCTCGTCCTTTCCACTTGCCCTACCCCCCCTCCTTCTACCGACTGCTTGCCATCCGCATCCTTCCTTCTCAGCCGCCTCCAACCTCGCGCTTCCACCCTCCTCGCGCCCCCTCCCTCCCCCCTGCATCCTATCTCCCTTACTCTCTCGCGCCGGCACTCTCCTTAGTTCTTCCTCTTCTTCTCTCTCCCGTTCGGTCTATCTTTCCATCTCGCCCTCTTCCTCGTCTGTTGCGTTCATCGCGAAACTCTCCGCCGCTCTATCACCTTCGCTACCGGGACACCAGGCCGAGAGTGCGTCTAAGTTTGCCCTTGTCTTCGAAAACCAAGCGTTAATTGGCTCTCTCACTCTCTCTTTCTCCGTCCCTCGCTCTCCACTTCTCCGCCTCTCACTCTTTCTCTGTTCGTCCTACTTTCTCACGCCCATGCAATCTACTCGTCTCCCTTGGCACTAGTCTTCGTCCTTCTCTCTCTCTCTCTCTCTTTCTCTCTTTCTCTCCCTTCCTTTCTGATAGCACCCCTTTCTCCGTTTCCTCTTCCTTCCTCCCTCCCTCTTCGACGACTCGCTTACGGTTAACGTCCTCATGATCTTTCGGTGGGAGTACTTTTACGGGTGTTGCGGGCAAGCTTGTCGATCGGGCTCTAACGATGCGGGGAGAAATTAAATGGCTCGAAAGGGAGGGACCCGCGCGTCGAGAGCAACGGGTGTGTCGGCTGATTCGCACTCCGGGAGGAGAGAAACTTTGGAGATACTCGCGCGAGAATGCTCGAGGAGGAAGCGCCGAAGAATGCGACTTTCTCGTCGGAATATCGCAGCGGGGGATCTATGCTCGAATGGAAATTCGAAGACGACCCAAATAAACGTTTCAGGAGTCGCGCCTCGTCAATGACGTGCTTATCGGTCCCCAATGATTAATCGCTACGCTAAAACAGACTCGCATACCTAATGACTCCTCTACCCTCTACTATATTTTTCATTATCTACGAATATACTTCGTTAGAAAAAAACATTAGAGAAAATAGATAGACAAATTTTGGCAAAAAATTAATTGCTTGACCGGCGCCTTAATGTCATTCCATGTACTCGATACATTTATACGTAAAGTTGCGGCTATGCAACGAGTTCGATCTCGGATCGGTTGACGATCGAGGATCGAGCCAAAATAATAATCGATGGCGGCCGTTGAAGCCCCGTAATTGATTCGACCGACCAGTTTGATCATCTTCGCGATTGCGATCTAAATCGACGAGCTCGACGCTAGTCCGCGATTCGTTAAAAGCACTTGATTCCCAGCGATTGATATTCCGCTCGCGCGTAGATGGCACATCGTGAATAGAGGCTAGGCTACGCAGGGCTCGTTTCGCGATACCACTCGTGGGCTCGAAAGATCGATTCGATACTCGTCTCGTAGGTGAGCCCCTACCACGAGCACGTACACTCTGTGTTACACGGAAACACGAGAGTGTACAGTCTCGTCTATACACGTGCGCCGCGTTTACACGACGTACATGTACACATAACTGCACAGCGTCGCGTGTGCACACGTGCGTTTACGTCGGCGTGTGCATACCGTATGCACATGTTCACGCGTACACACACATATGTCTCTACATCTATGTATCCATATAGTTACGCGTGTGCATACAAGTATGCATGCGCCAGCTGACATATTTGTATGCATATACGCGTGTGCATACATGCATACGTATAAGTACCCGCCCATACGTATGCATATATGCACGTGTGTGCATAGGTGTGCAGGTATAAGTGCGCGCATTTATGTATGCGTCCATACGCGGACATATGTTGATGCATATACCTGCGTGCGCGCTTGCATTCGTGCATAGGTGTACGGGCATACGTGAGCACGTGGATGTACCATGCGCTGTGCTAGCGGCTAGCGCGAGAGGCTTTCGAGCACAGAGGTTCGACGTTGTTGCATACGCGTTCCACATTCACCGCGGTGCACATGCATGCATGGATATGTGCGCTACACTGCGCTCTCCTCTCACCCTCCGTCTATTTCTCCCACCCTCTCCTACTCTTCCATCTACTAGTCCCCTTGCCCCCCACCGTCGACGTCATTGAACCTTCGCGGCTCGGCTCGTCGAGGTAAAAAGACTCGCTATAGACTCGGGGGAGTGTCTTGGGTTACTTGGGGACTGCTGAAGAGATGACCTCGGCGACGTAGCCAAGTCACACGTTTTCTCTTCAACTTCGCGATCCCAAGCCGCCTAATTCGGCAGTTCGCGGAATTATCGTCGAACTTGCGCAAGTGGACATGGCCGTGGTCGTGCGATTGCATCCCTGTTCGGAATTTACGATCGATAAGGTAGTTTGGCTTCGACTCGTTGATCTAGCCCGTTGCGAAGACTGCTTATTCAAGATTTCATTGTGATGGTGCTTGAAAGTATCATAGAATGTGTCGGACAAGCGGGCTTTAGAACGGTCGAAAGGCTGGTAATTCACAGATTCAGAGAAGAGTTAACTTCGGGACCGAAGAGTTCGCGTCTTCGCTGCTGTTTGACGATTCGAAAAAGAACGGAGTCGCGTGCAGGCAGGGCGCACTTGAACACGCGCATGAAAATTTCAGGAACAGCTTTTTCCCGTCTCGGCGCGAACCAAAAAAGACACTTAATTCCGAAGCTAGCGGTGTTATACTTGAACACGCGCGAGCAAAATTTTGTCGAGGTTTTCTCTACACTCAGGCGCTGTCCGAAGGAGACGGCGGTTGTCCGCCGCCGGCTCACGGTGTGTATTTGAGAGAGTACAAGAAAATTTTGCAGCAAGCTTTACCTCCTTCGCCGGGGAACGGCGAAAAGCGTTTAACGTTCTCACGATCCTTGAGTTTCATCTTCTGAACGGTATCGTTCAAAGGTAGGGCAAATACAGTATGTGCCAGGAATATAGAGTTCGAAGCTTTCACAATGTGGACACATCGATAATATCGAGTATACGGTACCCTTGGGCAATAAATGCATACGTAACACTACCGAAATAATACGAGCTGACCGTAACACTTATAATTTTCATCGAAAATCGATGTTTTCCGCTAAGTAGACAATCTTTGTATCGTCGACGCGAAGACACTTTGTCTATGAATTATGAAAACTCGCTAATTCGCCGTGCTTGCATTACTTTTAACCTCGCACGTACGAGATTTCGCTCGCGAGACTTATCGTGCGATTAAGTTCTTCTAGGCGAAGTTCTGAGGAGAAAATGACGCCCGTCGGCCACTTTTCCGCCGCGCTCGGATAGGAATGTTTGTGGGAGGCGAAGTTTTTAAGGCAAGTATGTGGGACGTGCCGAACTGTTCGTCGGCGACGAAGAGTCGGTGCTCTGGATTCGGTTAGCAATGCGCACGAACGGAACAGAACTTTTTCCTCGAAAATGAGCCCCTCGCAGCGTATTAATTAACACTTTCCACGGAGCATTAAAAATGCGCCGAACTTGGTCACTTTCTCGTCCTGTCATCTTTCGCGCCCCCTCCTGACGATTATACGACGCGCAATGTATATGATAATGTCATTACTGTTATTACCCACATTTTACATCCCACACTCGCACGCCGTCGCTCTTTTTCCCGTGAGAAAGCATAACGGACCGAAAGTTTTCAAGTGACATCGCGACAGGCAGCAAGGCGTGAAATTGACCGAGCGGCAATACGTACGTCGAGGAACATGAAATTGGGTGCACGTACGAAAGTCCGCGAAATTCTCGCAATCCTCGCTGACCATCGGTCTTCGGGCCGGCGGGGTCTGATTATCAACCCGACGATTCGATGACGCGTAAAAATGAGCGCGTGACATTTTTTGTCTTCTCTCCGTTGAAGGACTAAAACGGTCGCGGATCGGGAACGAAAGGCGGCGCCCGCCCACGCGATGTATCCGCACACCTTGGGCCGGTCACCTTACTTGCCGCTCCGCTCCTAATCGATTTTCCCATTACGCGAATCCAGAGTGCGCTTCGCACACACTACTCGCTTTCCGTCGTTCCGTGTCCAGCCTGCATTTCCGTCGACGAACAAACGCTCTCTGTATACCCACCCTCCCCAGCCTTATTCGCTCTCTCTCCCGTTTCTTTCTCCCTCCTGATACGACGCCGTTCTCATCGCTTTCTGTCCTCCTTTTTCTTTGTCCCTCTCTCTCTCTTTCTCTTTCGCTGTCGCGTTTTCTTTCTCTCTCTCACCATTACGTTTCATCCCCCCCCACCTCTATTCTTCCTTCTCTATGTACCTCTTTGTGGTTATACGCTCTTTCTTCGCGGCCTTGTCACGACGCTCGAAGCGTGCCGCTGCTGATTTCATGTGTTCATAATCGCGATTTCGACATATTCGCCACGCCAACCTCGTCGTCAACGAGCGGCCACCGTGAATGGAGAAACTAGTACGCGCTTTGGACGAGAACCGCGCGCAAGCCGGACGAACACTGCTACGTACTAACTACGCCCGATTCCACTCTCAGACCTTAGATTCTTTTGCGCTTCCGGCTCGCTTCGCTCTCCGGGAGAGATCGGTGTGGTCAGATGGTCGAACCGTTGATGGCGTGTTGTAAGTTTCGAATGGATCGGGGCTGGTCGTTTTAAAAGTCGATACGAACCGCGTAACAGATACTTCAGATTGCTGGAAGATTGCATACAGCGTAGTTCATTCTTTACGAAATGCGTGAAGTCATGGGCAGACATGAATTTGGAGCTGCCTTCTGCGTGTGTCCTGAGTTGTTTCGAGGCCAGTGTGATGCAACAAAAAGGCAAGTAAAGAAAAATGACAAATCGCGTCAAAGACATGATCAAACTATGCCGAAAAAGTTCAACATTTCTTGAACCATCTCTCGACGACGGGTCGTCGCCACGAAACAACTACCGAACTGCTGGCAAGCGCCAATTATGGATCCAGTATCATGCCATCCACCTGCAACGTTTTTTAACGCACCCACCCTATAAAAATCGCCACTCGAAATTGACACCTTGACAAAGCACAGCCCTAACCGCGCAATGCATCATTAATGACTCTCACGGTGTCGCGCAGGTGTTGGCAGGGGCGCGCGAGTCCTGGCAACCCTTTTCGATTCGGCTCCGAGCCACGCCATCCTCCCCCGATCGTTGGAATATTTTTCAGCGGCAGAAGAAGCCCATCGATGAGCGGGCGAGTAATCAAGAGGGACAGAGAAAGGGAGAGCGAGGAAGCAACAGCGCGCGCGAGATCGAGGGAGAAAAAGACAGGAGCGGGAGCGGGGGGAGGGGGAGAGAAAACGAAATGGAGTGAACGAACGAGCGAGCGGGCGAAAAAGAAGGAAGGACGGGAAGAGGATGGAAAGGACCAGAACGAGGCGGCGCGATGGGAAACGAGAGAGAAGGAAAGAAAAAGCGAGAGGCAGAACTGCTCCAGGAAGAGCAGCCAGGGCGGCGGACGTGGCGGTGGAGGAAGCCGGCGCAGGAGTACGAGGAGCAGGAGGAGGCGGAGGAGGAGGTGGAGGTGGAGGAGGTGGAGGAGGACGACGACGATGAGGACGAGGCGTAGCGGGGCGAGACAGGGTAGCGGGCGAGAGAGGATCGTGCACTCCGTTTTTTCCCCTGGCGAAAGGGGGTGCCGGTGGGCGCGAGGCAAGGGTGCGTTGGATTCGGTTACTTGGTCTCACCCCTCGGACCCACTTCCACCGCGCCGCCCGCTGCTGCTGCTGCTGCTGGCGGCGGCGGCGGCGGCGGCGGCGGCAGCGTCGGCGGCGGCGTCGGCGTCGGCGGCGTCGGCAACCCTGCACTCTCGCCCTCCCATCCACCCCAACCTCTTCCTACGTTTCTCTTTTTCTCCCTCTTTCTCTCCCGCGCTTTCTCCGTTTCTCGCCCGCGCACACATACCCGCTCAGAGACACAGGCGCGCATACACACGCAGACGCGTACTCTCTCTCGCGCAGTCCCTTTTTCTCACTCTTTCTCCCGCCCGTTCTTTCCTTCCTTCCCTCCGTCTCTCTTTTTCGCCCGCCGCTCCCTCTTACTCTCTCCCTCTCCCTTCCACGCGCCTCAACGCGGTGCTTCTCGTTTTTTTAACGAAGGATCCGCTCAATACCTCGGCTGTCATAACCTCCCGGCACCCTCCCAGGGTGGCCCGCCTGCCACGGCACATCTCTACCCCCGGTACCTACGCCACCCTCGCACCCTTCTCTCGCCCCTCTCCGCCCCACACCCGCTGCGCCTGCTGCCTCCTGCCTCCTGCACCTTCTCCAACCCTCCCGACGAGCCACCACCTAGTCCACCCCTTCCTACCACCCAACCCGAGCCCCTCCGTGCCGTTCCACCTCCTTCTCATCCTCCGTCTCATCCTCATCCTCATTCCTCTTCCCAGTTTTTAACGTTTCGTTCGACGTTTCCCTCCGGGCGAGCGGCGAGGGAGCGCGCGAAGGGGGAAGTGCATTTCGTCGTTACTTTGTTTTACGTGCTTCCTCCTACCCTCTTACTCGCCCGAGTCCCTTCTCCTTCCGCCGCGCCGCTTCCTACATACGCTCTCTCCTCCGCTCGCCTTCTTTTTCCGTTCGCCTATCTGTCCTTTCCCCGCGCCTTCCTTCGCGCTCGCTTCTTCTCATTCTCCCTCACGCTTTTTGTCCGTCAGCCACCCCCCTCTGCCCACCCATGGCCTGTCTCCTTTTCTCCCAACACTCATCCTCGGCGACCGTTTCCTAACGGCGCACCTACCCTCCCCCCTACCTCCTTTTTTTTTCTTCCTAGAGATGCTTCTTACGCTCTTCGTCCGTTCCGTCTTACAGATTTCTCCCGGCGTCGTGCTTTGTTCGTCTCACGTGTGTACGTGTTTATTTGGAAATTATTTTGATAATGAACAGCTTTCAGGCTATGCGAGCGATTGAGGCATATAAGAGAATTGTATCGAGTCTGGCTGGCTTAAGTTTGTAGCCGGAATAGGAAAGTATGTGAAAATAGCGTGAAATTTTACAGAGTGCTAATTGGCAAGCAGTATCCGCGAAAGGTGAGGGGGTAAAAATATGTAACTTACGCGGAAAGCTGTTGCGTAAAATCTTTCCGAACAATTCGCTGACACAAACTTTGGTTATTAAAAATACAAAAGCGTGCAGTGGCGCGACATTGCGTTTATCTGGAAGCACGGCGAGCGTAACTAAGGGCAACGTTCTCAGATGAACTTACGTAAGTTGCATATAATAGTATTATGGGTAATAGTTTTCGACGACTTCGACCTCGGAGCACTCGCCGGCTCTGCTGGTGTACATCGGAAATTCTGAGAAGGCTAAGGTCGGTGCACGAAAGTAAAAAGTGAAAGAGAGAGCTGTTAAGACGTGTTCGGTTGAGAGAGAGAGAGAGCAGGAAAAATCTGATGTACAGGAGGCAAAAGTGAGTGTTGAGCTCAGACCGACGCACACACACTCCACCTTTTCTTCTCTTTCCCACTCACACATTGTCTGAACCCAGCTCTCGCTGCTTTTCTCTCCCTACCACGGCGGAATTCTGATTTTGAGGGAATGACGTGCGGCTCAGTTCACGGCGGTCATTACTGCAAGTGTCACATTCAACGTTCACCCTTTGACGATCGTGTCTCTCTTTCTTCGTCGCACTCCATGCACAATGTCCGCTTACGCGCGTATCGACGCGAGCTTTTTTTTTTGTCGACCGCATGCCCAACGCCGAACTCTCAACTTCAATTCATTATAGGGTATCAACGTTTTATGATGCGTAGAGTTAACCGCGACGGGTTGATTTTTTCGTTTAATTTTTACCACTCGACGGAACGTACGGCAAATGCAATCGAAAATGTCAACGGTAAGCACTTGTCGTCTCTGTCTCTCTCTCTCCTTCTCTCTATTTGTTGCGTTGCACTCGCGAGGCTTTGATGTTTACGAATTAATTACAAGGCGCGATTAAAACGTGTACCGCGCGGATTTCACTCGAAAGTGTCTTCATGTAATGAGTGTTGCCTGAGTAGGGAGAAAATCAGCTTTATCAAAATTCACCGCTCGCGCTTTATTTGTCTGTCACGCCGGTAATTACCCTCTACAATTATTATTAAAACGTTAAAGACTCAAACGCTAGTTACATCCAGCATTTGATTTGCCATACAATTCGTAGAACTGACCAACTACAGAATTAACCACATAATTCATATGCATCGCACGTGGCAATAGAGTCAATAAGACACAATCCATAGATCACTTACAGACACAGTACATCACTGAAACAAACCGATGTACAGAATGACGCGTCGTAGCAATACTACCCATCATTTCTATAGAAAAAATAAACCCGTTACAGACACAGCATGCTTAAAAGAAGCGTTTACCGACCGGGACAGACGTGGATTCGAGTGCATGGCACGCACGCACGCACGAGGAACGGCGGCAGGGCAGATCGGCGGAACGAAAATTGGCGATGGTAGCACTGAAAACGATAGGTCTCATGGACGGTGGAAACGTTTAAATCCTGTTTGGGAGGCTCTCGAAAATCCTGTGTTAGAAATACCCAGCGCGGCATGGCTCTCGGGGAAGCAACAGTTCGTTCTACAACCCTCTCTCTCCCTCCCGACTTCTCCCCTCTCGCCTCATCCACCACCTACCCGTCACTACCACCCCCTTCACCCTGGCACACTTCCACCTCTGGCATCCTCCTTTTGCCACCCTAAACCACGGCTACCAAAGCACTGAGTTTCCATCCCTCCTATCTCTCCGCACCTTCAACCCTCCCCCCTCCTTCTCCTCCTCCTCCTCCTCCCACCCTCCCTCTCCCTCTACCCCTAACATTCTCGCCTACACTTTCTCGGCGCGCACTCCCACGACTATACTTTAGGTGTCTACTAAATTTAGGCATCTACTTCTCACCTCCTCACCACCGACTCTCTACCCCCGACACCTTTTTTCCCTCTCTCTCTCTCTCTCTCTCTCTCTCTCTCTCTTATTCCATACTTTTTCGCGCGTACACAAAGGAGCGCTCGAGAGTGTGAGCCGATACACGCTCGGCGTCGGCGTGACACCGTCACACATTCAGCCCTCTCCACGCGTGTACGCGCGTCAAGTGACACACACGCTCGGCCCGCAACCTCGGCTAAAGATGCAGCCACCGGCGCACACAGAGCCGCCCTTGTCGCGCGAAAGGGGACGAAGCGTACGACGTCCCCGACACTTCAGACGACGCTTTCTCCCGGCCGACTATACACGCCGGATTTCGTCCGGGCCAGTCTTCCGACGGAGGGCTGGGGGTGGGGGTACGTGGCACGTCACACGGAAACGTGATAAATTCCAGCGACGCGTGGACGGCCGAATGCCGAGTTTTTCGGTCGTTAATTGCGTCGCCGACTGACGGACGGCAGTTCTGTCCTGTCGCTCCCGCGTCCAGGCGTGTATAACGAACGAGTTCGCGGGCGATAAGTCGACGCCGCCCTGAGGCCGGCTCCGAGGCTCGTGGAAAGGGGTCGTTCAGACTCGAGGAGGGATGCACGCGAATTTTTCGACCCGTCGAGTCGAGCCGCGGAGAGGCTTCATGCGAGACCTTTCTGCGTCTTTGAAGTGGGTTTTCGTTCTTTGGCAGCGAGCGCGTGATGACCTGGCGATGAAATTGGCGAATGCAGCGCAGGAAAGTTGGATAATATATGCGCTTCCGAACGCGAGATAACAGGGTTGTGTTTGCGGCAAATAGCGTGGACGCTGGACAATTTGAATGTGATCATGAATTATGTTTTTGGCTAGTTTGTGTGGAATATTTTGGTGGGTTGCGCTCGTTCGATGACGGTGCGGAATACTCGAGCAGGTGTCAGGAGTCAAAGGCCGCGCGCGACGTTTCGGAATTATGAAAAGTGCGTAACCTTCGTCGTTATAATTTAATTGGCTATTTTTTCAGCCCGCCACTGTTTTGTTCCAGCTCCTCGTTACTCCCGAATATCGAGAGAGAAAGAGAGAGAGAGAGAGTGAGAGAGATGGCGCTGATTTAGTTAAACAGCACGAAAGGGAAGGAGGGTGCTAATTAGTGACAATAATAATGGTAATAATAATAATAATACTAATAATAGTACTAGTAATAATTTCGACACAATGACAATGATAATTTTAATTAATAATTAAGCGCACTTGACATCGCGCGTTAATGTCACGAGTGCGTTAGTCGCATGTAGAGGGTGTGAATAATTTCACGTTGCGATATTGATTGTTCCCACTCCGACGCCAAGTATCAGGATCAGACATTATCGTAGTCTCGCGTGTGACGAACGAGAAGATAGACATGTCCTCCCGTTCCTATAAAATTCCACAAGGCCGTAGACGCGTGATTATAGGCCTGCAGTTTTTCTGGCTGGGTTCAGTTGCGACTTTATCGTCGCTTTAAAATTCGAATCCCATTTCAAGGCGGCAAACGTTGGAACGCTAACCTCAAGTGCGCAGAAGATGCCATATTAAGATATTTCTAAGTTAATTGAACTTCATTTGGAACATTTCTAACGACGTATGACGTAGTTTTGCTAAAATGCATGGCGAGAATTTAGAACTGACATTTGTAGTTCGGATGGACGTTTTAAACGACAATATTTGCGTGCCACGAGACAGCGCGACCAATAGAAGAACGGATTTCTATTTTTCCATCATTTAGCGAACGATCGACGGGTATCGTTAAATTAATGGAATCTCTCGAGCGTGATCTTTGTTCTAATGCCAAACGATGCGATCTCGCGTGTCCGACATTGTGTTACAGATTGACTACGCTCTCGCCAGGGAAGTGGACGAAAATGTTCAAAGTGGTAATCCGCCAGAGGGAATCTTTAGGAAAATCGACGAAAACACTCAAACTGATAATCGCCCAAAGGGGAATCCACGTCAGCTGTAACTGGGAAGCATCATTGGATCAAAGTGGACCCGCATTTTCCTGGCGCGGACCTCCTGGTATTTTCGACTTGTCGGCAATTTTATTTCGAACTTCGTGACGTCCTGACCTTTGCGAGATGGGAACATCTGTCGATCGTTAGAAGCGAACGAGAATATACAAAGCGGGCTTCGGGGCAGCGCCGAATTAATTTCGGGAGTATTCCTGATATGTTTACCTCCCCGCGGATGAAGTCTCAATTATTCTCGATCGCATCCAAAACACTTTCCACGTAGAGTGCCATTCTAGACAACCCCGTCGCAGTACTTGATCGTATTATCTTTTATGATTCGAAGCCACTATTTTCCGTATCAAGAAATATTCAACATCGAACTACACCAATAAAAACATCGCAGACGAAAAAAGTCAAACGCCACCACGCTTTTCTGTGGAAAACTATAAATCATCTCATTACCCCAAACCCCAAACTCCATAAAGTTTCTAACTTAACGAAATCGTGCATCGAATCCTGACAACGTATCGCTCAGCCACAATTGCCCGCAGCACCGAAACAATCGAGCCAATCACTCGCGAGCGGAAAATGTTAACGCGTCGGGCACGTCGAGCGTTCACGTGAATGCTTAAAAATTGACGGGTCGTCATTACAAACACCGTCGCACAGAGAAGCCCGTGCCGCGTCGCGTCGACGATCTCCAGCGATAATCCCGCGTGCCGAAAATTGCGCGAGAACGTTCGGGGCGGGACGTGTAAGCGGGCCGCTTTTAAAAATCCCAGCCGTCGAGCTCGCACACGTCGGCCCGGCAGTCGTTTTATACATTATACATAGACGAGACGCGGGGCCAATATTGTCGACGTCGACGAGCCGGCACGTTCGGTCAAATGTGTCGGCGCGCGCGCGCGCTCGCACGGATGCACGCACAGAGAAGGAATGAAAACGGGCGGCCGAAGGGGGTGAGTTACGCGGGGATGGGCGGATGGGGGAGGGGATTAACGCAAATGATAAACAAATAACGGTTGCCGGAGTTCGGTCACCCGGAGACAGGGTTTTAATTAATTTTTACTTAAAAATTTATGAAACGCGATCCGGCTGCTAATGGATTGAAAGTTTTCACCGCTGGGAATAATAATCTCGTTTTCGGCTCGCTCGGAAACGCGATATCTGCGATGACGCGCCGCGTGAAAACGAAACGTTGGGGTGGTTGAAGAGAGAGAGAGAGAGAGAGAGAGAAGCGGGAAGGGATAGAGAAAAAATCGTGAAAGGGTAGAACATCCGACAATGTGGAATGTAGTGAGCACAAAAAAATGACAGAGAGAGAGAGAGAGAGAAGTGGAGAAACAAGGGAGAGGGTAGGGAGTGAAAAAAGTGAAAAACGTAGAGAGAGTGAGAGGGCGGTGGACGATCAGAGGAAACGACGAGCACGTTGGGAAACGAAATGTTTTGCCGAGCGCAATTTTCAGTCGGGGGTCCCACGTTGGAAAACGCAATAAAAATCGTCCCGGCCATTTCTCGTGCGCGAGCGCTCCGGGACGATACGAAAACTGGCAAATCGCATTAAGGGCACGACCGTTCTCTGTGCGTAGAATTAAATGCCCTTCGCATTTTCGCGTGCGCCCGTTCGCATACGGAGGGCGAGCGGAAACGTGTGTATGCGCGTGTGGACATATGCAGTCGTACGCTTGTCACGGGCATGTGGCTAAGCTATCAGGAGTCACAGTTGCCCCGTTGCGGCTGCTAGACCGACACAAAATAGTTTCGACAAAGATCGACATCGATAACCATGCTGCCACATGTGCTCGTTCGACTTTTCAGCCTCTCGCTAGTAACGTTTGCAATATTCTCTATCTTGTTCTACTCCGTAATTTGACTATCTGTCGAACTATTGAAGCAGCTAATTAAACAATTATATGTGCAATTTTGAATAATTACTTGCTGCCGTTATATCGTTTTGTTATTACAACTGAGTAATTATGTTTTTATAGTTCAGCCAGTACTGTTACTTGTAGACTAAAATCAGTTCATTAGGTGGGCAACGAAAATTCTCCGCGTTTTCCGTTATTATTAAACATTGTTACCTCCAGACCAATTCACTTGTGCCGTCCTGCGTTACGGCGACACTTTTTTCTCCTCCACCCCGGGCTGACTTCCCATGCGATTAAATTGTTATTCCATGCTCAGAACGAACGACACTCGTTTCGTAATCCCTGCTCGTTACATTTGCGCTCCGCTCCTGCTAATCACTCGCTTAGTCACTGGGTGCATTGCACTATCAGAGATTTTCCGAAACGGACGAGTCGAGCGGCACGAATCGCGAAGGATAAAGCGAAAGGGAAAGGAAATGAGGGTAAAAAGGAGACAGTTTCGAGAAGGAGGGAAGAAGTATGAAAGAGCGCGGTAGAAAGGGACAGAGAGAGAGAGAGAGAAAGAGACAGCACGAACCGCGAAATCTGCACTCGTCGAAATGCTAATTAACGTTCGGGTTGAAAGTCGAAGTAGGAATTAAATGCAGCCGGTGCCGGGTATAATTACCGGTTAATTCAAGGTTCGGGTTATTAATTCGCTCGGATCCTGCGGTCGAAAGTCAAAATGGATCCGCATAGTTTCGGTCTCGTAAACCGCGTTACGTTAATAGTCTCACTTTTCGATACCGGGAGAGCCGCGCACGCGTTTCACTCGACCTCCCGTACGATCCGATATCGGAAGATTATTAAAAAAAAAAAAAAAAAAAAAAAAAAAAACCCGGAAAAACAATAAAAAGGGGAGAAAACGAATAAAGGGAGGCTATATATTGTTTCGGCGAATTTCGGTCGCGCGATAATTGCGCGGATTTCGATCGTGATGTTATTACACACGAAGCGTGACCGGTTCAATGTAGCGGCTTGTTACGTTTTCACGTTTATTGTTACGGGCGGAAACAGTTAACCGCGATAAAGCTATTTTCAAAATTGCCGGCGGAGTTTATTTGTACGCTGCCGTGTATATGACGCTTCATTATTAATTCGGTATGCGCGGCAATTATTTATTTAATATTTTCGTTATGTTTCATTAATACGCCGTTTATTGTTATTGTGACGGGGGGCAAGGCGAACTCGTCGTGCTACTAATCTGCCATTCTAACCAATCTGTCCTTTGACCGTCGCACAGCATTCAATCCGCCGGGCCTACTCTCGAATACTTTACAAACGCGATTTGCACGAAACAGCGCGCGAATCCGTGCGACTCGCACACGCCTCTTGGGCCACATGTAAATTTCAGAGATGCTCATGCTAATCCCTGTCTGGATCGAATGAATTTTCGATGGACGAAGGTCGATTGATTTCCAGTCCGCGCGGGACGTCAGGGCGATCTTGACGGATTACGACTGTCCACTAGCCACTGCCCACTTTGTCTTGCTTCCAGAGGATTCCCACCCTCCGCGCGCCGCGGGTCCGTCAATAATCGCGAGGAGGTCAGGCAGGCGGGCGAGCGTGTCGCGGTGAAAAATCGTCGTGGCCAGCGTAGGAAATCCAGCGCGACGGAAATGCCTCCGGGAAACGCAATTGAAAGTAATTTAGTCGGGCGGCGTTAGTGAGGAAGAAGAATAGAGAGAAAGAGTCGACGTGCGACGGTGGGAGTGAGAGATAGAGAAGGTAGGCGAAAGGGCACAGCAAAAGGAAGGGAAGGGCAGAGAGGAGGAGAGGGCGCGAAGCGAAGGAAGAAGAGAAATAGAGTGAGAGAGGGCGGGAAGGGTGTGAGAGAGAAGGTCGAAGGAAACAAGAGGCGGAGAAAGACAGAGAAATTGACGGAGAAATGCGCGTACGTATGCCCGTAGAAAACTCGCTTCCACGCTCGTCTCTGTGCCGCGACACAGACAAAGGTGTGTGTGCGCCGGGGCAGATTGCAAGAGTAGACGAAGAGACGATGGGAGCGAGAGGAGCGGAGAGAAAAGGAGAGAGATTCGAGCCGAGCCAGAAAAAGCTCTTGTCGTCGTCACACTCTCCCCGTCCGGTCGGATGCATATGTAGCTCTCTCCTTCCTTCTCAACCCTTCGGCACGCACTCTCCTTCCCCCCCCCCTCTCTCTCTCTCCCTCCTGCCCTACGCGAAAGCACGACGAAACGCATCAAAGAATCCATCAAATTAAAAACGCAATTATAAAAAAGCGTCGTCGCCCCTTTGTCAAAAAGCGCGCCCTCTCCACGCGCCCTACGCCCCCTCCTCCCTTCCGTCCCCTACCAACCTCGTCCGTTCTCTCTCCTCCGACATTCCGTCCTTCTCTCCCCACCGTCCGACGCGTACGAGCGCAAGTCCCCTCAGACCCCTTTTTCTTCTTTTTTTTCGAGCGGCGTCGCTCGTACACCAGTCTCTCGACATGGATGTGTTGCACCCTTCAATCCCACCTTCCCCCCCCCCCCTCCCCTCCCTCACCTCCTCCTCTCGCGAAGTATGCCTGCGCTGGTGCGCCGAAAAAAAATGATATCGATCCCTCGTGTCCTCGCGTCATCGCACCCTCACACCCCCTCCCGCCACCCCTTACCTTACCTAGCACCTTGTCGTTCTACTCTTTCTACCATCCAGACACGGTCTCAATTATGAAACGCTTCAAAAACACGGCACCGCAACCTCCCCTTACCCCCTTACTCCCTCCCCTCCCTCCCCCCGAGCCCGGCGCGAAGACGATGACTCCGACGTGGGCGCATGAAAGAGCCCCGTGCACTTCGTCACGGAGTCGACGAAGTGTGTTGGATTTTTTAGGACGATGACTTTCGTCGCTCCGGGGGAGTCTGCGCCGCTCCCCCCCACCTCAACCACCCTTCCACCCCTCCGCTGCCCACTGACTGTGTTTCCTTTTTTTTTTCCCCCCGCCACTCCCTCCGTACCGCTCGCCCGGCACCCTCTCTCGCTTCGACGTTAATGTATTGCGGGGTATGGATGACATCGGGCCGATGATTTTTTCATTCGACACGCGTCACGGTGAGAGGTATTAAGGTGGGGCGGTTGAAAGCGCGTCCTTGTGTCTTTGGGGAAGCACGGACGGCGCAGTGGTGCAAGTTCGTGGGCAGGGGATGAGGCGGTGCGAGTGAGATTAGGGGTATCGTTTGAAAGATTGGAGGCGGGAGGATAGACGTCACGAGGCAAACTCGGATCTTGTCGGAGGCTGCGAATTTTTATCGCACTCTTCGTCTTTCGTGCATTTTTGCGCACCGCTGCTGCAGTGGAAAGCGCGACGGCAGTGGTGTGAACCGAATTGAATAGAATAATTCGATGGAAGAAGCATTTGGCAATATCGCGTTCTTTGTGAGTTCTCATCAATAGTCTTATCACATTTGGCGTGATTCGCCGATAAGTCGTCGAATTGGCTCGTGCTAAAAGGTTTAACGATTCCGCGAACCACGCAACGCCGCGTCAAAATAAGGATATTGTCAATATCGGTAATGACAATAACGTGACGCTGATACGCGACTCCTATCTGACCCTCAATGTCTGGCATGCATTAAATTCACAATACATAGTTTGGTCATAGATTGCTCGCTTGACCGTAGCGTCGTTAAATGCGTTTCCTTTGTCGCATTTCTCGTCACCGTTAACAAATTGCCCGACCGCCCTTGGCCGATTACCGAGTCTTTAAGCTCTTAAACAACCGGTATAACTAGAAGTGCATCGATAAACGATGTTAAAGAAAAACGAGGTGAGCGGCTGGTGGCTGGTGCAATGCTGGCTGCTAAGGCACGAGAGGAAGGACTCTTGGCGATCCATATTATATCATTGATCACGTCAGCGTGTACTGACGTACACGGTACACGGAGCAAGCAGGCGAGAAAACATGCTAACTAGATCAACACGCTCACAATACGTATATGGTACATTCAACCCTCCGCGAGAGCTCTCAGATACGTTTTCACAAATTTGATAACTCTCGAGATTGTCGCTTTCAGCTGTCCACATAGCAGTCCCGTACAGCCGCGGAACCAAGTAACCGTATCATTCCAAGATAGTATGCAGATGTAGCAATGCAACAATATATGCCGCAGCCGACATTCAGTGCACCGATCCGCGCGAACTCTCGCGAAATCCATCAAGTTAGCACGGAACGGCCAAGTGGGCTCGGCTTCTCCTTAGAATGATAATCAATTAAGAGGTAAAGACGGCAGAACTCGCTGTTTCACGCCGTTCGCAAGCTCGATGAGCACGTTATCGTGGCCCCGGGTATTTATCGGCACCGTAAGCAGGTACTTCACCGCTATGTTTAGCGATTACTAACGATCGCGAACGATTACCGGCGCCGCTCGCTCGCGGCTATCTTAACGGTCGGATAGTTACCTTTTCCAACACGACGTTAAGATAACCCGGTCAACGGCGGCCGATTTTTTCTACGCCCCCTCCCCACTCCGACCTCCCTCCCTCCGCGCCTGCCACGGCGTCAAAGAATTTCCACTGCGCTCGCTTCTTCGGCCCTTTGACCGTTCGCGTGGCGAGGCAAAGAGTAACCTAAAAGATTTTGTTCCCGGTGACGGTACTATACTGTATCTGAGCATACCCCGCACGCTCGGCATGCTTGATTCTCTGGAAAGAGACGATTTTCGAATCGATCCGTCGAAAAAATCGACATTTTTTGGAGTAAAGAATTGCTTCCTCAAATTTTTGGGAGATTCTTCGAAGAACTGAATTGAACGTCTCTATCTATTTGACACGGTGATTAGCGGAAGGCGCGCTGCTTAGCGTCTGGTCGTATTTGGCCTGCAAATTTATTTAGCGCGACGCTCGTTGATTTTCCAATGGCTTTGAGCTGTCCGCGACGCGCAAAACTATGCTCGCCGAGTGTTGGAATACATTTTCTTGCCGGCTTCCTACGACCCGCGCCCGAGACCGAATACTGCGGTTTCAAGTGAACCCTACAATTTCCGACTGGGACCCACCTGTTAATCGGATGAATTCCAGGAAATTGTGTAGGTTAGTGCCGAGCTACGAGATTCTCTATGGGTCAGTAGTAAGTTGTAAGCGAAAGAACGAGACGGAAGGAAATGTTTGTACGTGACCGCGTAAGCAGAACGCTGTTTCAGACTGGCAAAAAGCATGCTGGCGAATAAGTAGCGTACGACAATGTCGATAAATCTTACGAGAGTCGTACGACACTTATCCCCGACCCACGAACGAGGTACATCCAGGCAAAGAGACACGGTCGTATGCACGTATACGATCGGACAGGTCGTTCGTGCGAGGTGTGTGTACCGTGTGTCGCGCTAGTTGTTCAAACTTCGGCAGACTCTGTAGTATATCTTATAATTTAATTATCCGCATTGCATCGTCACCAGGAGCCAGTACGCAGGGGTCGAACGGTAATCTGATAGTCGCGCTCTCTGCCTTCTCGTCTTCCTCGCTCCTCCGATTTCTCTCTCACTCCGACACACACACACACACACACACACACACACACCCATCCACAAACACAGTCTATTTGTCTCTCTCCTTGCTTTAGATGTGTGCACGCGGCAACACGTACCTTCGCGCGCAACATCCCCAGGGACACACCGTACGGAGCTTGAATTATTTTGCGAAAATTGACGGTGCCAAAAGTTTCTATTTACGAAAGATACAGGAGGTAGAACAGGCCGTTTGAGGACGGAACGCTCTTCGAGTGGAAAGGCACTGAGATGTCAAGACAGACGGATATCTGTGGATGAGGTATATGTAAAGATGCGAGTATTGCAAGTCCGAGGTGTTTAAGTATGTCAATACTTGAAAACTGGGATACCGATTACTTATCTCTGAAGTGGAGTATGCAAATGCTCCTCAGACGTGCGCATGTCATTATTCGAGTATTCCAAAGCAGCGCGCTAAATGTTTCAGTATGTCGACGTGCCTAGCTGTGTAGATTCTTTCATACCCCGTAATGCGCATATAAAAACGTGCGAAAAAAGGAGGACTATCGCGTGCGGGCGTTCATAAGCGAACCCCCGAGCGCGACGAACGTCCGTGTACTGACAGAAAGAGTAAGCGAGCGAGAGAGAGAGAGAAAGGAACGAATCGCTTCCCCGGCGGGTCGCGGTTTTGTGGAACAAAGGTGAAAAGCATTATATATCGATTATTTACACGTACGTGCAACGGCTGCACTCGCGGAAACGGCGTGCGCCCGTCGTCTATAGCCCAACTCGACTAAGACTCCCGCCGCCACCGCCGCGGAGTGTGTCCGAGTTCCACGAAAAGCTAGAGCCGCCGACGAGGGCGACTTTTTAGTGATTTATGCGAGCGGAGGCGCACACCGCGAACGCTCGGCGAGGATGCAAGGCATGATTATATAGAAGACGGCCGCGAATCGAACAGAGGCGAGCGGGATCGGTCTCGGGCCTCCCGACCTGCCATAAGAACGACTAAAGCCCGGAGCATGGAAGCGTGACAGGTGGTTAGAGTCGCGCAGAACTGCCCGGACACGTCGAGCCGTACCGTCGAGCCGCGGTCACGTGTCGCCTCGACGCGCAAAGAAGACGTGGAGGCGAAAGTTCACGGCGAAAGTGAATTTTCCGTGCCGGCGGCCTCCTCTTCTTCGCCCGTCTTCTTCATATCGCTCGGAAGCCTGTCAGGGCTGCCCGCCGCTGTGTATTCCTGCATATTTATGCGCCGGACGAGTGGACGTCGGTACCTACTGGCGAGTGTCTGTCTGTGTGTGTGTGTGTGTGTGTGTGTGGGTGTGTGCGAGCCGTTTCTTTGCGCTCGAACAACCGATATGTTGCTGCCCGGCCGGAGAGATAGGTACGTTTACTGTACGCGGATGCGTCAAGGCAGCGAGCCGGCCGTCGTCGTTACGAGGCATCCGCGTAATTGTACAAGCTCTTAGTTACTTAGACGGACAAACAAGCGGACGCATGAGTACCTCAGCTCGCAGCTTCTGTATTTAGAAATCGGCGCGCGAGCGTGCAACAGTGCGTTTATGCAACCGGGTGGCGAGAGGCTGTTCTACACATATCGAAAACTATGTGTCCTTTCGACTGCGTCGAGTACGTTGGAATCTATATATATATATATATATGTAAAAGAAATGAAATTTATTCCCACACTATACATACATGTGTATAGGTCCCAGCATACTCGACGCAGTCGAAAGGACACACAGTTTTCGATATATATAGAACAGCCTCTGGTACAGTTGGCAAGACCATAGCTAGTCGTCAACTATGTTGCTAACGTGCACCTGAGTGCGTATTAACGCGCGCGTATCTTGAAAATGGAATACGGCGGGCTACGTTACGCGGCTGTGACAAATTTCCTGTACGCCGGCGGAATCTAAAAATTCCGTCAAGATGCTGGTCGCGAGCGATGAGCGAATTAATTAAAAAATCGAGTTAAGGCAACTCCTCTCCCCAGCTAGGACAGACAAAAAAGGAACTGCAAACGCGATCGATCGAAGGGCACTCGATAATTAATTAAAAATATTAGAGTCACGAAGCCGACGCTGGCAGGGGTGGTACGGGGGATGATGCTCCTCGATGAAAAACCGATAAATTTCGTCGCACGGGGACAGGACGGCAGAGGGTGAAGCCAGGGGGTGTCTCGCGAGGATAAGGGTAGAGAAGTTCCTACGGCACTCATTTCATGCCTCCCTTCTCCCAATTCCTTTTTCTTTCACCCCCCCCCCCCGGTTTTTTCTTCTTTTTTTTCTTTTTTATCCGAACCAGTTGGTCGGCCGTCTATTGATCGGGCATTCAAAAAATTGCAGAAACGATTGGCGCGGACGGGAGGCGACGCAGGGAGACACGTAAGAGAAAGGGTGAGCGAAATGGAAACGTGAAAATGGACGGAACGAAGAGGGAGGAGACCAGCGGCGGAATAAAACGCGGAAGAAAGTGCAGCAAATTTGAGAAACGACCGAGTGGTCGGGGAAGGAAGGTCGAGCTGTAAGCGGGACAGAGGTGACATGGGGGAAAAAGGAGAAATCCGGGGAGGGGAACATGGTGTGAGAGAGAGAGAAAGAGAGAGAGAAGCAGAGTAAAAGGTGCAAACGAAGAAAGAGACACGCTGGGAGAGTGGGTGCAGCAAATTTGAGGAACGAAGGGACGGAGAGCAGCCACGTAGCGACGACACGAAGGACAAAGACACCGATAGAGGAGGACCTATGGAGAAAGAGAGAAGAGAGTAAGAGAGAGAGAAAAAGACACCCTTTGAGAAAGGTGGGGAAGCGGCACTAGGGTGGGGAACTGTCGCGAGCACGGCACCGGTGGGGGTTAACTACCACCACCACTGCCACCACCACCATCTCCACCGCCATCACCGCCACCCCCGAACCTGAAGACGCGACTTTCTTTTTGTTTCCGTGAGTCCTTTTTTGTTTCTTTCCCCTTCGACCCCACCCACGTGCCCCCGCGACTTCTCCGTCCTCCCTTCTGCACTCCACCCCCCCGCCCCCAACCACCCCTTTCACTTCCTCATCCTCCGTCTCCACCTCGTCCTCGTCCTCATCCTCCTACCTCGTCCACCTAAAATACGAGTTCGATATTACCTTTCACCCGACCACTCGTTCGACCACCCACCCCTTCTTCTTTCACCCTCTTTCTCCGTCTCCCTGTCTACCTCCGGCCCGGGCGCCACCACTCCCTTCAGCCATCCCCGGTCCCTGTTCGACCATTACCGGTCTCCGCACAATTTAATTGCTAGCATTTTATTAAAAGTATCGACAGCGGCAGTCTTGTTTACGACTTTGCAAATTAATGCTCGGCTCCGCCGCGAACCGCCTCCTCCTGCTGCTGCTGCTGCTGCTGCTGCTTCCGCCGCTTTTGCCAATATCGACGGGGCGCACCGACGGGCGGGATAGGGCAGGGCAAAAAACCTTGAAATTAATATTTCCTCCTTTTGTTCGACGTCAGGGCCGCGGGGAGGAAGAGCGAAGCGCAGGGAGAGGAGCTGTCCCTCGAGCGGGGCTCTCGCCCGTTCCCCCGGAAAAATGCTTTGACGATTCGTTTTGGCGATGTCCGTTCGGAGCATTTCGTTCAATCAGATTGCCGGGCTAGACTATGCGGTACGTGTACTTTCCGCGCCCAGACAGACGCAGACGGGGCGAGTCGTCGTGCAGGGAACCTTCCAATATGCGATTTTCCCCGCATAAGGGGAAGCGCGCGCAGAAAAAGCTGTGTGCGTCTCGATATTTCGCGATCGCCACGAAAATCCACGGGTCTCCTTGATGGCTGTCACGCTCGATGTAATTACGGCTAGCTGGACCTTTGCTACGGTCGCTGTGGTCGTTACGCTAATGTCATTTCGAAATATCGGACTCGATGTAAGAGGGAGTGGCTCTGCGGGGACTTGTGGAAAATGAAATTTTTGCCGGAGAGAAACGAACCCGCATCGATGTTATTGTGAGCGCTGCGGAAGACTCGACGGCGGCGGGGCTGTCTGCGAGTGATTACCAAAGGAATACAACCGTAAGAGCTAACTCGAAATAACAACCGTCGCAATCGTCAAACGACCGATTCGATAAGATAGAAAGGCGGATTATGCTCAAGATTCGTTCACGGAATTGCGATATCGGTACAATTATCGCGGAAAATCCGACGTCGCTTATATATGACAATTGGAATAAAGCGCTCAATGCACGAAAAATACGCGACGGTACAAAAGTCTGCCGAAATAATGCTCACGTTATTCGCATCAACGTATATTTGCGTCTAATCTAATTAAAACATGAAATACGCGAAGAACGTATGTCGAATTTCCGGTAACTGTAAAATAGTACAAAATTTCCGTCAACATTAAAAGTCACACTAATTCTACCATAAACGCTTAAAAAGATTTTGGCTTATTGTATATATTACTATATTATACGTGTAGTGCACTACGTCACGGCCCGCGTAACGTAAAAATCCCACGTATCTAACCCGCGAAAGAAAACAGTTGAGTATGGCTACCCTAGACGGTCCGCCGAGGGGAGAGCACGAGGTAGAGAAGGGGTCCGAAAATTGCAACACGCCGGGAAAATCGAGTGTGCTTCGCGAGGAGGGCTTTCTCGTTCAGGGCTGATGCCAGCGCGCTGTGCCGACGCATCCGATCGGCTCCGGTCTAAATTGGTCGGCGACTGACGCGATACGTGACATTTAATAATTATAGGAAGTGGAATTTAGCCGTGGCACCGAGGGGGGTGGACGGAACGACGGCAGGAGCGGTGCCCGCGGTCCGGCTGAACAACTTGTTGACTCCGCCACTGTAGGTATATACGTGCATGCACGTCAACCCGCGTCTGCCTCGATGGAGACGAAATTCAGCGGCGTGCCTCGCGACAAACTGCATTTTCGGTGAGTGGAGCGAACGAGGGTGAGTGTGCTGCGCCGAGCCCCTACGACCGTACGTCTGTCGGTCACTTGTGCAGAACTATCCGCGTGCAAATATGCACGCGCAGACGTGCGTTGTATCGCGACGCGAGTGGAGCGGGAGGACGGTGATTGGCGGAGAAATAATCGAGAGTGCGGAGTAGCAAAATCGAACGAATGCGGTCAAAAGAGTGATAATAATATTGCGAATGAATTTTGTGGTAGTATGCAGGAGTACCGATGCAAAGGAAACCTTTGGTTAGAAAACGAAGAACTCGGGTAAATTTGTTTTCTTTGCGTAACGCAGAACATTGCTACTTAAGAACCGATTAAGTAATTATATCAGCACGGCTTATACGTTTCTATATGCATTTTCGGGCACTGCGCATTAATACACGACAGTTATATCATTTCTATATAATAAAATCTCTGTGACGTCACATGTGAAGTTCGTATATAATCTTATTTGAAAATGTGAACGTAGCTGCTTGCACAAATGCAGAGCGTACTTCACGCAGTATCCGTCATTACATTTTGCCCACGTGTGACGTCACGGAGATAATTTTATCTCTCATGGTTTCATATACAAATTGCGTGTCTATGAGTATTTATGCTCTAAGGATTTAACAATATACGTAATGGCAAAACAATCTAACCCTCTCCATTCAGTTAGTGAAGTTAGTCCCTCATTGTCAAAGACCCCAACAAATAGTTACTACTACGTTAGTTCAAATCAGGCATGAACAGCCAACTTCGTGTCAATGGCGTCTTAAAGGATTGCATGCTGACGATTTCGAAACTTACCAACACCATTACTCGAAGCACACCTTCGACCAGCATCACGTTTGTCGACGAATTTTGAAGCAGGTGCCACATTGCCAGTGGAACTTCAACCGAAAACAGCTTCGGCCCGACGACGAAAACCGAAATCACTCTCACACGTAGCACAACGAGTCACAAAATCGCGAAATTCAGCTAATTTTCACGGAGCGACAAGATCAGGGTACGAAACTTTCAAACGTCGCGACACCGGCGCCGCCTGCCGTGAGTCCTCTCAACTGAGGATCGGAGAATTTCGGAACTCTCGCTTGAAGGCAGACAACAAACCTGAACGTCCTTCTACGACTAGTGTTCCTTCGGACGCAGAATCTTGGTGTGATTCGCAAGAGTTTTAGAATTTGTTAATCGGGCAGATTTTCTGCATTCGCTGTTACGAAAGAATGGGATACAAGGATCGTTGCGTGCTCATTTCTTGGAGCTGAGATCAAAAGGTTAGTTCTCTGGAATTTGTCGAGCTTCCTCGCGAAGGCGCGTTTGATGTGTTGATAAGGTTAGATTGTTATTCTTTAGAATTGGCTGAAATCTTGGAGTTCAAAGAATTCACGGGCAATCCAGGACAATGAACAAGGTATATTGTTTAGCGTTATATGTTATTGTCAATGAAGAAGATTCATGACATTTAGAAACTAGAAGTGTGAATAATTTGACAAGCTGCATGTTTAACCTCTTTGACGTTACAATGCTTTTCTACGGCACACACGCGTCGCACGCGTCTACTAATTGTTACGGATCACTATAACAAAGTAATTATTGCTCACTCTACATTACAGGTAGTAATTATATTCGAAGGGTAAATGTTAAGGAAAAATAGTAAACGTTCGCACAATAATGCTTGAATCGTGGTATGCCACAGAAGCGAACAAAGTACAGTCACAGAATACATATACCATTTTTACATATAAATTGTGAAATTTCCGTTCTAAGTTTTGTTTGGAGTCATTGGCAAGGCGGTTAACGAAAATTCGCGTTTGATTCTCAGTTGGGAATTTCTCCGAAAGTTTTCCAGCTTTCTGTTTTGCTAATGTGATGGTATATTAATAAAATTCGCGATATTCTGACTCGTTGTGCTCCCTGTTACAGTGTTTTCGATTCTCATCGTCCAGTCAAAGCTGTTTTCGAATCGAGTTTGCCTGGAAATGATAAACCTGCTCCAAAATTTGCTGAGGAAAATTGCGGGGTTGTCCAACAGCGTGGCCTTGGTGAGTTTCGTAGTCGTTGCAATTTAATTATTTTGAGCGTTATCAATTGAGCGACTCAGCATTTACACGCGTAGTCAGTAAGGTGGCTCCAATTCGTCACAAAGCCAAACACAAAGTGCCGAGTATTGAGAGTATACTATCGCCAATGTCGTTCATAGTAAACAATATGTGCTGTTAAACAGTTGAGATACGTGTTATATAGGATGTTCAAAAAATATGCAGACACATTTGTATAATGTGCTGGGGTAGTTGGGTAGGTGAAAGTAGTTCATAGAAAACTTTGTTCGAAATTGTTTTATCAAGAAGTCACGCAATTTACGATTGCAGTAAAATGTGTCAGTATCGCTGTGCTTGAAAAATCGTGAATTGTTTATGACTACTTGCTAAAGCATTTTCGGGCTATATGTTGATACGAACTTTTTTACCAGCGCCACCTCGTCAACAGGTTGTATACATTTGCTCGCATACTGTTTGCTCACAGCATACGTCATAGCTTCGCGTATCTATGCTATTACAAGCATCAACTTCTATTAATCAAAATTATTCTGTCGCAATCGTCTTTCGCAGAACGCAAACAATTTGAATACTCGCCGCAACCTGCAAAACGTTTACCAAAACTTGTATAATACGCGTCTCAGACTAATGCGTTCCTATATATTTAACCGTGCGCACATTTTTCTGTGCATATTATTGTGTATGTATCGATCTACCTCAACACACCGTCGCGCACAGTGGACTGTCTACGGTGAAGTGGAAGAACGAGGGGGAAGGGAGCGGCCGACGGAAATTTAAACAACCTCTGTTTTCGATAAACAAGTCGTCGCGTCGTTTGAACAATTTTAACGTCGATCGGAGTGAAAATTAAATGTTATTCTCCGTAGACCGGCGACCGTCCGTTTCTTCGTTTGCCTCGGTATATTCGTACATATGTAACGGAACAACGGCCGGTCCTCCGTTCTCGTTTGTTCATCGGTCCGACGCGAGAGAGAGAGAGTATAAATATGGAAAGATGCACGAGGGGAGGGGGGGTGCTAGATGTAAAAATTGTCAGCGAAAATACGCACTCGTTTAAGAGGCACGATACTCGTGCGTCGGGTATAAAATGCTGTTCATTGTCTAAACTACGGACCGTCCTGGCGCGGACGTTTCGACGTGCGCGCGGGTCCAATCGAATTATATTCAGTCGAACGTTTGTGCGTATCGACTGCACGGAGATTCGGGAAATGAAACGCCGTAGCAACGCGGGTGGTCGCGAAGCGTCTTAAAAACTGCGCGTCCGAAAACATCGGCTGCCGAAAAAGGTCCCTGAAACGTCGTTCACTCGTGCACTTGACTCGTTCGGAACGATAACACCAGCCGGCTTCGTCGGAGCGATAATCGGGCTTATTGTTGCATTCTGCTCTCGGGAAAGAGACAAAGGCCGACTCTCACAGGCGAAATCTAATGACAGTCACGGTATCTACGCTCCCCGACGAGTCTCGTAAACACGGCAGAAGAACGATCCCGAGAGGGAATCGACCGGCGTGAGATAGTTCGGATTTATAGTGGGCAAAAAAAGAATGTAAAATAAAAAATGAAATGTATTCCCACACTCCCTATTCCGGATTGACTCCGTTTGCAGAGGTTAGACGTTATTGAAATGCACTTTGGTCGATAGTCAACGTAAACTATGAATAATGCGCGCTGATAGCAGACTTCAATAAAGTAATACAGCGAAAGCGGCAATTTAGTAGTCGAAAATGTGTATTGCGTACTATGCGACGACGGATCATAAAAGCGGTGATAAATGAGCTTTTCACAAGTGCCGAGAATGTAACCGGCGATATCGCGAGACTGCGTTGTGTCCCGAAACCGCGAGAGACGTAGCGAAATTATTCGAACACACACGGGTGGAGCAGTCGGAAAACAACGGCGCGTCGAAGTTGTTCCGAGAAAATTGATTCGACGATCGCGAGTGCGCCGATGGAGGCCTATCCTACTCCCTCTTCTCGCTCGCTTTCGCTACAATTTTCGGAAGCTACGATTCCGTCCCTCGATCAATATCAATTCTTCGCTCCGTTCGTAACGATAACGACCGCCTCGCTTGCCGTTCTAATTGAACATTGAAAATCGATGATGCCCGGCTACGTTTCCTTCGTTACGCTCACTCCGAAAGTCATTTCTTGGGCGTTCCTTTTCGAGAACAATCCTCGCGACTTCTTTCCACGCTGGATCGCCGGCAGCTTATCGAAGAACAAACCGACGGCTCGCCGATAGTACGACATGCAGACGGACGCGTCCGGAGAAGGCGCGCGAAAAAAAGGTGACCGAGAGAATAAAAGAGTCCGCGAAAGAGAGAAAACGCGGACACATTTGTTGACGCGGGGTGGGAGAGGGGGCTGAAGGGGGATAGGAGAGAGAGAGAGAAAGAGAGAAAGAGACAATAGCCGTCGCCATTGGTTAGCACCGAAATGTCGGCTGACAGGTTTCGTGCGGTTACGTAAACTTAGCGATGTAGATAGCCGAACTAGAATGGGGACGCTCCTGCCGTCGCAACTCGTCCAACGAAATGCACTTGCGTGCGTTTACTGCTCGACGCGAAAACATAGCTCTCCTCTGTCTCTCCTCTCCTCGCCCCAGCCCTCCTTACCACCCCCTCATGTAACCATCCTCTCGCACACCCCGCGCGGGAGTGCTCTCGTGCGTGTCACAGCACGCGTGCACATGCGCACATGCGCGCAGGAAAGTGCACGCGCGCACGCGGGACTGAGAGAGGCTTGCACGGTGCATGCATGCAGTCAGCAGTCACGTTGCACACACGATGCACTCTCGAGAGTACGCGCGCTCGTAGTCGTTGTCGTCGTCACAACAACGAGAACGAGCGCAGGCAGGCAGACTAGACTCGGCCGCATGTGTGTGCATGCGGCTGGCTGTGTGCGTGGGTGGCTTGTCGTCTGGAAGCCGACGACGAGGGGACAGAAAGACTGAGAGAGATAGAGCTTGAGTTTGGGGAGGGGGGAGGGACGCGGAGAGGTGATGTCTCGCGATGCACTTTTGGCGCTGTGTCGAGCCGTGGATTCGACGTGCGATGATTAACTGCATTCGGAACGACGCAGGCGACGGCGCGAAGCTGGATGCTGAGTGCCAACTGTTGGAATGGGTTATTAATGCGGCTGTTAGATTAGCGGAGGGACGTGTCTTATTGCGGGCGATACGCTTTCGACGGCGCCGTCGTCGTTAGATTGTTGCACAGGTATTGGAGATTCGGGCGACTTGTTGATCGTTTGACAAGCTCCCTATACTCGCATACGGTACGCGCTGCTTTTATGAATATGCGTATGGCGTATCTTAATGGGACACTGATGTGATCGATTCAAATTCTTCGAACGGCTTTTTATTGAGAGACGACTTAATTATCCAATGCGCATGTTTTATTGCGGCCGTTTTTATTATTATTAGGTTTTTGTGAAGGTGTTGAAGTTTAGTTGATATGCAGGTATAGGATATGCGGTGGGTACCTATATAAAAACAAATGTTATGTATCTTAATGGGATGTTTATGTGTTCTATTTAAATTCGTTGGAATGGATAATTAATGTTCCCGTTAAATTATGGAGCCACATGTAGATTGTTCCTGCAGGTATTCGGATTTCGTTAACTTGTTGATTGTTTGGCATGCTGCATATCTTTGTATGACTGCGATTGGCAGTAATTACGATATTCCTCAGGGTTACAGTAAAAAAAGCAGTTTGAGAAACAGAAATATTGATGCGTGCTCTACACAAATCCGCGATATGTAAATTCGATAGAATAATCAATAGTAAAAAGTATAGGAGCGCTGCAACATTATACCGTGTAATGTGCCGCAACTGTTTGAACAGCACATATCAATATGCCAAATTATGCAACCTGGCGAGTTGTGTCACAGAATTACTACCGTTTTAATGATCGTCATTCTACTCATCCGAACTGAACATCGTTCTTTTTAACTATTCATCCGCACCATCCTTCATATTTACGTACTATTCATGGAAATCAAACATTCAATGTATGTCCTGGTGACTATCAAAATGGTCTACGTCAAAAATCTGACAAAATTTAATTTACCACTGAAAAATGAAATATTTTAATAATCCCTTATACCCCGGCAAATATAAGCAGTAGGAGGCCTTATAATTCGTCGAATCTACAGATTTGTGGGAGACGCGCGCGAGGCATGCTACCTCCAAAACTTATCCATATTTCGCCCGACAAGAAAGACAGGGACGAATTAAAATGCGAGACTGCACTTTGCCCGCTCGACGCGCTAAGTATCACGCTTGAAGTGAAATGAAATGAAGGGTAATAACAGTAATAAAAGCGTCCCGATCGCTTCGCGAGAAGAGCCGTGACGGTGAGTAATATTCTTAATCTGCTTGGTTAGCGTAAGAGCGACGACGACTATCTAACGAGACAGCAATTTCGTGATTGCAAACTGTTCGTCGCTCTGTTTTTTCGTCCTCCACGCGTGTAGTCTCCCCCCCATGCTAATCCCACTTGAGGATAATAAATTGTGCAAGTTACGACGTATCTTCTACGACTCGTACGCGAAACTAGTTCGCTCCTCGCGCTTTTTCATGCCGGCCGATCGAGAAGCACGTAAGAACAATTTCATGATTACGAATTGATAGAGGTGGCTGGTTGGCAGGCTTCAATCGACTGCGTCGGTCACTATTCGGCAAGACAAGCGAAGTATTCGAATCGGTGACATAAACATTCCTATGCCTATCCTTACGTCTAAAAATAAAAGTGAAAAAGTACGATTGACGTAATTTCATGGCTGCACGTCGTTGAGCTCTTTCCATTTCTCGGTAGCACGTAAATATGTAAGCTATCGGCGCCGTTCGAGGAGCGATAGATCGGCGGCCAGTAAATCACCGGCCGTTCTCCATGATAAACGTACGGCGGCTGATAATTTTTCGACCAAGCCCGCGACACATTCACGTAACCGCGCTCCTCCACTGACGCGGCCGGCCGGCAAATCGGCGGGCGACGTCGTGTCGGACATTTTGTCGAACATTTGTAGCCGCGCGTCACTCGTTGCCCGGCCGAGGACTCGATTTCTCGTCCTTTTACGCTTCCTTCCGCGCGCGGATCCGCTGGCGCGCTTTGCATAAACGTTTATTGTCAATTCAGAGGCCACGGAGTGCCGGCAAGAACGCGCTCGACTCTCGCGGAGGCTCGCTGCGACGAGGCATTCGATGCGCAGTAAAAGTAATAGACGCCGTAACGACGGACTTTACGGCGACTACCGTCCGAAGCAGGCATCGATGGCCGAGCCTTAGCCGTGAGCGTCTCGAATAACGAAAGGATTCGCGCGCGGAAGGTCCCCTGAGCGAAGCAGACAATACGAAAAACGTCCGTCGTATACGCGACGCGCCTCCAATAAGATCACCGAACCGAACGTTCCGCGCGTTTTACGCGTCCGCCTCGCGTTACGTCTATTTTATATGCCGCTAATGCATCCGAATGTTGCGTTACGCGCGCCGCTTCTGCGGAACGCTCGCCTCTTCTCCGTTCAATCGTCCGGCTCAACCACTCATTTCTGTATTCGTCGTTCGCCGATTACGCAACGGCGCAATCTGATGCGTCGAGTAAATAGGGACGTCTCGATGCCGGAGTGAGCGTGAAAAATCTATCCTCTTGTCCATCTACCAAGAAGAATTCATTTTTCGAATTCATCCATGTAACTGTCGCCAGCGTTGCCGCGTCGGAACTTGGAGTACACTTTCTTCTCGCCTTCGCTCCGTCCCTCCGCTTTCGAAAATCGATAACTTCTCGGCCACGCAAGACGAGCAGCGTCGGTAGAATCTGCGTGGCACGTCGAGCGGAAGCGGAGTAATAATTCCGATGCGCTCGGTGTCAGGGAACGAGCGATACTCGAGGCAGTTGTATAATTTTATTCTTACATCACGGAAAGAACGAGCGAGCGGAGACGGAAAATGGGAAATTGGAGAGAAGGCGCGCGGCTCTCGCTGACGTGCACGTCCGTTGCACCCGAGCGGGGGGCGGGACGGTTTTTCACGCTTGAATAATACGGATTTCAAGGGCTATTTGCAATGCAAACCGCGAGTAAACCTCGGAGGCGTCGATCGTAACCCTCTTTATCGCTGAACGTTGTCGAGGGCAGGGGGATTTAGGAGAGTCGAGAGTTCGAGACAGGTTCGCGGTGCGAAACGCTCGCCGGTAAGGTAAGCGTCGCTGCGTAGTGCGGATCGGCAGGAGAGCGCGTTCTAAACGACGCCGACTTCGCCGTCGGATTAGCAGGGCGATACGCGATACAGCGTCGCGCACATTGTTCCGCGGGCAATTAGACGCGATGCCGAACGCGGCTTCTTTCGAGTGCAGTTAATTGGGGTCGCAATTAATGCCTCAGTTATTTTGATGAGCGCTTTTTTTCTTCCCCTTTGTTAACGAGCAATCGGACGGACAATCTGGTGCAAAGTTGATGCCACATGGCAAAAATGCGTACGTTCTTGCGAATGTGGATAATGTAGTGTGTGATGGACGAATAGAAGATCAATGTGTGATTGGTACTAGCAAAGATTGACGTTTCATTTAACCCTCGGACACCCGACTGAAAAATGAGACACGCAATCCCACGATGGGTCATTTTGACCCATCCTGCAAGGACGGCAACCCGATATTTTAAATTCATAAACATTTTCTTTGTATAGATTTATGTGAGACGAGAACCTCAAAGTAAATTCAACGCGTCCACGTAACACCAACATTATTATTATCATTATTAGATTATGTGTTATAGGCAACAATCCTGGAAATAAATGCTCCGGAATTTCTTTAAAAATAGTTAGATTACTACGTCTGATCCATTCGATTTATAAAACACTGACGACAACGTCGCAAAAAATTTTAAGTTTGTAAAAAATCTTGTAAACAATTTATAAACAAATTGTCAAGGTCTAAAATGCGTTACAACGTCGCTAAAATGTACGTAGGCGAAAATTTGTATTTTGCTTAAAAAATGGGTTGACGATCTTCATGCTTCGGGTCAAATTGACCCATCATGGGTATCCAAGGGTTAAAATGAATACTTAATTCATGCGTTTACATTTATTTAATCTTCGTTTCCCAATTCCATTTTCGAGATAATGCACTGGGTTACGGAATATTGTAGTTAGAGGCGTCGAGCGTGTAGTATGCACCAAACGTTACGTCGTCTTCTGCGTGACATCGGAATTCCGCAGACTGACCCTGGCGCGCGAATTGATAATATATAAGTGAAAGCTGAAGTAACTAACGGTCGTGTAATTTTTCTTCAATCAACGGCCGACCTCGTCATTCTCGCACCCTTCACGCCGATAATACGGAGACGTACGAAGTTTCTCGAATGGACAGCCCCGGCGTGCCCCGCAATTTCCTTCGACTCTTACAATTCTTCCTTTCTCGTAACGCGCGACCGTTAAAATAACTTCGATGACTGACAATCGAAATGTCAGATCCGCAGTCGACGGCAGGAGCGTAGTAGCCCCCGCTGGTGCCGGAGCGAGTTAAAAGGGTCAAGAAAAAGCGGAAACGTGACAAGGGAGGAGAAAGACGAACGGACGTTGATCGGAGACGAGCGAGAAGGAGGTAAAATTGGAAGAGCGTCGTGCTCCACCGCCGTATTTCAGACCAACACTTACGTCATCGACGATAAGATCTTAATAACATGTACAGAGAATAATGCAAGGCAAGCGAAAGAGAGAGAGAGAGAGAAGGCTGCAAGTAGATACTGACTTCAACAGAGAAAGACGGAGCGAAAGAAGGTATGGAAGAAGAATGTAGAAAATTATTAAACCCTGCCGCTTGAATCCGAGCTTGTGAGTTGTTGTGCGAGAAGGTTCGCGCTGAACGACAGTGATTAATGTCTACTCATGAACGGCCTCACGCAGGCTTCCCACTTTGACGCATTCAACAAGCCCGGTATTTCAAGATTTCGATAGGCTACCTAAAAGACCACGATCTCACGGTCCGTAATTACCACTGGTAGCTCCGAATTCGGCGAGCTACGAGTAACGCGCTAATCTGCTGACGATTCGGAACAAGAAAGATCACCGCACGCCAACTTCCATCCTTCCGGATTCCTTGCGCCTCCGCATTTTTCCGCGGCTCGTTACGAACTTCTTCCACACACACATACACACTCACACTTTGACTCTCTCCGAGCCCTCTTAATCTCCCGTCTTCCGGCCGACGATATTCTCCTGACGCACGATTAAACGCGCCACTAAATATACGTCTTAACGGCGTGACAACGAGGGAAATTATCATAATCCGACGAAATGTGTTAACCGAGCGGCGGCAGGGCGAACCCTTTTCTGCGCGCCGTCGGGCTGCGTTTTCCATGGATTTCTCGTTCGCCGCGGGCGATTAATATCGCTGCTCCTATCGTGGGCCGAGATTGCCGGTAAATTAGTCCCGTTATCGCAGACCCGGCGCGAAGACGTATCGCGTCGCGTGTGCGATGACCGGGCGCGAAACAATCGGCTCGAAAACGTTGTTCTCGCGAGGAAAAGACAGGCGAAGAGGTGTACGCGAGTGCCTGTGTATGGCTGCGACTCAGGAGAAGCGAAGGCAAGTGAGAGGGAGTACGCGCGTAATATTTCAGTTCAGCCCGCAGGTCCCCCTTATCCGCGCATTTTAATAACGAATTAATAACGGCGGGGCTGCGGGCCAGGCGAGAATTCAATTGTTCACCTGGCTGACTCGGTGGCCGCGTCCTCAGGTGCCTCGTCCATATGTAGCCACGTACCCGGCCGGTGTACATTTATATAGGGGTTGATAGTGACTGCGTACGGCGGCGGTGGGTAAAAAATTGAACCCTTAGTTCCTGGTTCCAGCTAACGACCGCGAGCCTCGGTTACATTTGTAAAACAAGATTTATGCCGGCGGACGGTAAATCTTCTTACACGATGGGCAGATCGTAATAAAAATTCCGGCCTCGCGCGCTTGCATGTGCGCGTACGCGCGCAGAAGCGAGCGGCCGATGAATGAAAGATCGTATTGACACGTTGAAAAATTGATCATAGAATAATCGAGCCGCGGGCCGCCACGCCGTCAATTAACCCCGTTCGCCGAATCAAAATTCATGATAACACCCCGTGCGCTGCCACTCACCTCGCGTTACACCGGGCCAGAGCGCGCGCGCGCGCACGCGCGTTCGATTGAAATCGCTCGCCGTCGATCGCGCATCACTAATTGTCCGTTTCACGGCATCACGGCGGAGGGCTCTCGCGGAACGTCTAAAAATCCGACAGCTGGCCGAGTTAATTGACCCCGACTGAAGCGAAGTCATCGATTTAGGTCGCGCGTAGATTGGGTCCGTAGATTTATACGGGGTCGTAACCGCGTAGTCGTCGTCCGGCGTAACGGAGTCTTTGAGGCGAGAGGGAGAATGAACTTCTCGGTGACGGAGTGTGAGGGGGCCAGGGGAGGAGGCGTTCGCGTGGCCGAAAACGCACTCTATCGGAAGATAATCCGCAAACGTGGCCACCCCCCGTCGGGAGCCGCCGCTGGCCAACTAGCCGCGGGCACTTATTAGCCTGATTTCCGCGTTTATCAATATTAATAGAGTCTTGGCTCCATTAGCCGCTGGCCGAGTACTCTCGATCCTTGCGAACCGATCGACGCCGCTGTTTGCTGCTCCCCGACGCTGCGCGCCGCGGCGAAATTACGCGCAATGGAACCGATTAGTTGCGTCGCGCTGTTTGTTTCGCGAGACACGCTGTTGGTTCCGAGCCGCTCGACACGTCCTGTTTCGAATGTTCGCGGGTCGCGGGTCATGCGATGGCGTGCTTCTGATCGGTCCGATTCCGAGGATGTCGAAGCCAGCATATCGTTACACATCTGCAGGTATGCAAAATCCCAAGGTCATTGTGTACGGTAGGTCTTATTTGGTGAGAAACGTGTGTAAATCATTTTTGGTGTGCCTAGTGTTTTAATATCAGCACTGAATGTTAACAAGTGGCTGACTTAGCGGTAAAAAGTATCATCTCGAGAGCGAATGTCATGCTCCACGGTTATTTTACCAACCATCTAGCTTATCGCTTCTACCACAGTTTGTTGTTATCATTCGGTGTTATGATACTGACGAAAAACATTTTTTGCATTTTTCTCAATATATGAAACCCACGGTATCGCAGGTCTTTTGGATTTTACATGCCTGAGATCCGTTCCCCAAAGTTTGATCTCTAATCGAAACGTTTTTCTTATTACTCAAGTATTTGTATCAGTGATTATGAAGATGCTCCATGATAAAAGTTTGAAACAATTACATTGTGCACTTGTTCTGCATTGTAAATCGATGCGACACGAAATAAGTGAAATATTCATTGTTTTTTGCTTACACAGCTATAATAGTAAAAGGTACTTATATTGAATTGTGTACGTCGGAACCTATCCGTGTAAACATTAAGACTCATACGTGACCAAATACACCGTGTTCGTGCATATTAAAAGATATCGGCTTACTAGCCTGCGCGGTTATACATCGAAATGGAGGACACGAAACTGTAGAAGAACGAGCGGACGTACCGACTTTAGACAGATCTCGCTCGCGACGTCCGCACTTTCGACAAGCGAATCCCACACGCCGAGCGTTTTACGGAACGAATTTTGCGCGATCACGATGGTCTTGCGCCACGACTTTTCGCGAAGGAAGAGCGAGACGCGTAGGCTAATATTGACCGTGGCTGAGCTTGTGCGCGTCTCCGTGAGAGAGGATGCACGTGAGAAGTTATAGCACGTGGGTATACCACCGGCAACGTTAAACGCGGTCGACGTTTGTCCGTTTCTGCACTTTTCGTCTATGCACGCTCACTTACGCTTACGGTCGTCAATGATCGGCAAGCTATTAGATGTTACATCTTCACTTCTATCATCATTATATTCTTTATGACGCTTCGGAATTATTGATAATCGTGGAATATCGAAGAACGATCGCTATGGATAGGTATTGTCGGTGGCGGGTGTGAGACGGAGAGGTGAACGAGAATATCGCGTTAATCTGCAATTCTAGCTGGTGGCCGCGGTTAAACGCTTCGCCCACGTGAACGCAGTGAAAGGATGATTTCGTGCACCGTGATGAGTAATTTGTAATATATTCGCGCGAAGACGGCGCTCTTGTCGACCGCAACGGTTCACAGTCGATCCGCGCGATGAAGCCGGCAAGAACTGAGCACACTCCACTGTTTAATAAGAATCACACGATACGGCGGAGTAATTTCGAAGATCTACTGGAAAATTTCGTTACAAGTGTGCCGGCGCTGAAACCTGTCTCTCCGTCTCTCTCCCTCACATCCCTCAGTCATTACTATACATGCGCTCAAGTGCGCCCAGTGAAAGGACGACTCTCTCACGATGACTAATTTGTAACACATTCGCGCCGGACATGAACTCTTCTTCGCGATCGATTTTTTGATAAACCCTGCCCGGCAAGCGTTACTTAGTTCAGCCTTTTTCGTCGTTCGCGAGAGAGGCCTGACGAGAGCGACTTCTTGCGCTCCGCCAGCGAACGCGAAACGTTTATTTTCCGCGTTTCCTTCGCGTCCAGCGTGGACAGTCATCGTCCGTGAATAAACGCGACGCTCTGAGAAAACGAAGGCGAGGGCCGATCTAAATTCCCGTCTGCACGCGCATCCTGCCGTATCTAATGGCGATCGGCCGTCTTCCGTCGGACACCACACGTCAATTCGTCGTTCCTTTTTACAGCCATCATTAGACACGATATCGTGCCCCTACTCCCTGTCGCCTCCCTTCGATAGCTGTCCGGCACATCCCTTTTCTTTGTCACTTTCTTCGCCCCGATCGCTCGCACTGTCAGTCATCTTCTTTTTCGTGGCTCTATCATTATATCCGTCCGGCAGTCGGCCAGTTTCTGTCGCTCGTCTCCTCGGATTTGAAATACGCGGTTAAAGAACGAAATCTCTGAGAGACGCGTCTTTTCGTATGAGTCCATTTTTGTATTTAAGGAGTGAAACATCGTTCGTTTGGTTTCGTCGACTTCTGTTTGGCTGTCTCCGAGATCATTGCGAATTTTGTACTCCTCTAGGCGACATGCAGAATACTGATGGACTTGCGTTGATGTATTAAAAGGACAAGCGAATCGGATAAAGGTATTTTTTTTTTGTTTTTTTTTCAATGGAAGTATCTATTAAATTATAGAAAACGAGGTGGGCTCGCAAAAAGAGTCAGTCAATTAAAAATAACCTCTAAGAGTCTAATTTACAAGCATGGAAAATATGAAATTGTGACAGAGATGCGGTGGAACAATTTTTGAATTTTTCGCTCTTTTTTGGACACATGTCCCGATGACAGTTTGTCAGTTTCCGCCGTTCTCGAACAGCTCGCGGGCCGGTCGCGAGCGCCAGTGCGGATCCGGCATTATGCATATCTTTCTCACCGCTTATTTTTGTGTTTTGTGCCCCGCATTTTCGTATGCAATGCACACGCGTACAGTGACACGTGGAGGACGAAAATAAACCGATGAAGACTTTCAGTCGAGGACACGATATCTAGGCGGTAACGGCACGTGAAGTTACGTAACTTTAAATCTGCCCGCCATTTTGTCAGTCGGGCGCGCTTGCCCGGCTTAAATTTTATGTCGCCCGGCCCGACGTCGGAGTCGACCAAGCCGATGCGAATGAATGCACTCTTTATAAAGGACAATTATTCATAAGCATTCGACGGGGGGGATTTTTTTTAATAAAGAATTAATAAGAATTCATGGAAAATCGTTTAAGTAACAAATCAAACACGACTCTCCGGAGTAACTATAAATGCACGTTCCTCGTACGCACGACGCAAGGGAGCAAACTCGATATCTATCGTTGACATAATTACGTAATCAGTCATATCATTTCTAACGACACAATGTAATTAGTTATATCATTTTTCGTTACACAATATAACAGTTTGATTATGTCACCTTTATCGAATCAGTGGAAAGCGACCGATCGCCATTAGCCAATCGATGAGCTTCTTACGAAAAAATTCGATGCACTCGGCACTGGCACGCCGATCGACACTCCTCGGATTGTAAAATTAAGCGCAACGAAAAAGAGTGACGCGTTACGTCGAATCATCCTCCGAGCGGATCGATCCACGGTCAATCGCGAACGCGGTCGGCTCGATTACGAAACTGTCCGACGGCGAACTTTCTTTAATAAAGAGCGACAATGAGTTCAACGCGAATGGAGTCCAACAGCCGATGCATTATGGTTGGCGTAGGCCGACTCTCGACTTCGGGCCACTTTATCAAGTACCGCGGTCCGTCGCGGAAGAAAAGTTGCACGCGGGCCGGTCGGCGGAGAGACAAAGACTGGCTCGTCTTAAATTTTGTATCACACCGACGTGCATCCCCCAGACCGCCGACGATCCTATAGCCCCTATTGTCCTATGCTCGCGAGAATTACGTTTCGACGTTGTCACGCTGTGTAAATGGACTTGAAAGTACGGAATCGATATTCGCGCGCGACGCGGAAGAGGAGTCGAGAAACTTTGCGATCGATGAATTTCCCGGCGAACGAACAGATATTCGGACGTTCTGCAGGCGGATTTCGCGTTTCGCGACTTACAGTCAGTCGCGCTTATCGATGGTGGCGGGGCAAGATTTGCTGCTTCCCTTCCGACAACTGACGAGGCGCGCGGTACAGAACTCGTCGATCGTAACGTGTGCAAAACTCGCGCAACGATCAAATCGAGTACCGAGGAGTCCTGGGAATCAGATCTATGCTCCGCTTCCATCGGCGGGCAGGCCGCCTCTACAGCTGTCGTTCGCAGCGACGCGAAACTTAAAGAACCGCTTCAACAAAGAGTCACATTTACAAAACGTCCAGTCGAACACCTGATCGACTCCGGAAGCGGCGTGCCATCGGACGCGAATGGACGGATCGGCCGAACGGCGCAGGTCATACAGACTGTGCACGCGCCATAACGAGAACAACGCGAACGTCCTTCTATACTTTCGGCCCATCCTTCACGTAAGACGTCCCTAAAGGAATCGCCCTCACCTGCCGCCTGCCGTCCGTCCCACACGCACACGTCCCGAATAATTCGCCAGCGCTGGCACATATCGCGGCACTCTCCTCCGCTCACAGGCCGACACGCACGCAGACTCGCGAGCGCACGATCCCCACCGCAACGACTTTTGCGGCAGGAAAAGAAAAAAGAGCCGAGCCCGGGCCCGATGCGTTCGGCACATGGAGTCCACGGTTACGTAAGTCTAAATCTGCCGGCCATTTTGCTAACTCAGCGTTCGCGCGCGCGCGCGCGTCCGTGAACCGTGGTGTGAGTGACGTCATATGTGTATGAGTGGTGTCACGTGTGTACGCGCGCGCTCGTCTGACTGGCACCCTTCCCCTCTTGTCGAATCCCTCGTGCACTACGGGACTGCGAGCTCATTGCTGCCCCCAGGCTAAGTATTTTGAATGTCACCGCAGTTAAATGCCGCGTCGCGTATACCAGTCTATTATGCGTATGTGAGAGGCTCTGGGCTTGTGTGTGGGTAGACTGGAGTATCGGTTGGGCGTGTATGATATATGAATGCGCGTGTGGCGTACTGACGCACCGATGTATGAATGGACGTGCGCAAGAGTGTGTGTGTGTGTGCAGTGTCACTGACGTATGTAACTGTGTGTGAGGCGTATGTGTATCTGTGTGCAGAGAGAAGCGTGCGCGTCTTTCATTTTCATGACGCTCTTGACGAGGCGCGTTTCTTTCGAGATTTCCTGGCTTTTCACTCGGCCACCCTTTTTCTACGCGAAGATCTTCGCGCGAAATTTTGTCTGGACGAAAAACGTCTAAGTGACGTTTCGTGGAGTTTTTTGGTTTTTTCTAGGTGATTGTCAATTGTGTCGCGGTTTCGCTGATAGAATTATTTACTAGGCAGAGTATGAAGGCGGCTTAATGAGATCGAGGATCGCTGATTGGGAGGGACGAGTGGCGTTAAAAGAAGTTGATCGGGAAACTAAGTATGATTAGATTGCCAGAGATGATAATCTGTTCACTTTCGTTCACTCGCTCCAACTTATTCACAGCGCTTCAAGATTGGAATTGTCGACGGCATCGGTTCGCCATTGAAAGCCGATCGAAGGGAGAAAGAATACGCATAAAGACCCATTCTCGCGCCAGCTCGATAAATAATAATACTCCCGACAGGCGCGAAGCGATCGTTCGCTTAATTCGAATAAATGCGACTCGTCACTTTTCCATACCGACGCTCATAACGTGTAACGGAGAATATCGCGCATAGGCACCTATCGCCTCGACGCCGAGGCGCACAGCGCGACACGTTACTTTATCTAACTTGTGCAACGTTTGAAAAGTACGAGCCACGCGAATCAGCCATAAAACATTATCTCTCACTATCGACTTCGAATCCCGCGAAACGATCTATCTAACCACGAAAATGTCACAGCGGACGCGCCTACGAAAACATGTCCGAATCGCACTACCCGCGAATCTGCTGAGCGTCGCTCCTTTTAAATCCAGTTCGACCGCAATCGACGATCCCTGCCGAACGCGAAAGATCACGACTGACAATTTCGAGCGCGAGTCAATCTCGCGTCTCGATCGTTGGAACTTGGAGCGGCGGACGGAGTTACACGAGGCAGCCGGCGCGCCATTGGCTGGAGAGCATTCGATACGAGACGATAGAGACAGCGTAAGAGAGACGGAGCTAAATAAATAATCATAGGCCCGACGCGGACGTTGTTCTTGGCCGGTTTCTGCGAACGGGCTCCGTTCTGTGCGAAGGAATTCGTCTTCTGGATGCCGGCCGTTATGGTCGTCGGGCGCGCGATGGTGGTCGAGCGGAGAGACCTTGGGCTGACGCGCGCCAGGGGAAAGGTGCGCGGGTTATTCCAATCGTTCTCTTTCCGACTGAAAAGGTTTTGCGCAACGGCTGATCCTTTCGTCGTTCGCGCACTCGTCGGCCGCGCTGTTGTGTGGTCGTTCTCAAGTACAGCGGGAAGTATAAGGTCGACGAGATCGGGGGAACAATAAAGAATAATGGTACGATGCCTCGACGGTGCGCGAGAGAAATGAAGAGAGAGAGAGAGAGGGAGTGATGTATGTGTATATGCACGTACACGCAATGTTTCGCAATTTGTTGTACGAACGGGAAAGTGAATGATGCTCCGTGAAGGAATGCCTCAAAATTTAATAACATCTTTTTATAGGAGGTTTGACAGCGACGTTAATCGTATTATATATGATTTAATGGAAATAAAAGTAGCGTTATTTTAAAAGATAATCACGTATGCACGCGCTCGAAGAAAAATTCGCGTTTCACGCGCAGCTTTTCGAAATCCTTCTAATGTATTACCGGGAATTACGGGGTACCCCGTATGAGTGCCGAGTACGCAGACGTCGAGGCACAGCGAGCGAACAAAGTGTCGGGTAAGGGGAGGGCGGGCGACGGGGGCGAGGGAGAAACGACGGAAGGATTTTCAAAATATTCGCGCGGAAGCGGCGAGTTTTCAAGTTGTTACAATGGCGCAACCTGTTGCTCGCCCGTGCTTAGAAACTAAACGTTTGCGTTTAAAACCGTGAAAGACATACATCCTCCGCCGTGTCTGTGTGTGTGTGTTTTTTTTTATCCGCGCTTTAAACTCCCGCCGCCGCGCCGCGCCTCGCCTCTTTCCATTTCCCTTTTGTCGCCCAGCGGTTTTCTTCCTTTTCCGCGTGTCTTCGGTGTGTCCCGCGGAGCGATTTTCACATAGGTGTATATCTGAAGCGACCACTTCGGCTTTTATTTCGCCGAGAGAAAGCGCTGGACGTTAGAGGAAGAGAGAGAGAGAGAGAGAACGCTGGATGTTAGAGAAGAAGAGAGAGAGAGAGAGAGAGAGAGAGAAGATCTGGCACGCGGCGAACGATTACGCGATCCCATTTTTTCCCCTCTTTTTTAAATCGCCCTCGTGTAACGCGGGTGAAACACGGGAAATTGGCTTTTTGAAATTAAAGCCGGATCATATGATACTTGAACGTTTTGCTCTCGGGGGGCCCGGGACGCGCGGGGGGTATCATGATTTCAGTGGCGTAGTTAAATGCTGGCGGGTATCGCGGTTTTCGGGCGAATTTGTGTAACAAAGCGTACCAGAATTTACTGGCGCGCGCAGTAAATTGATCGTGTTAATTTTTCACGTGCATTTTCGCGCCGCACATTGTTCCGCGGAATTTTGCGGGAGGCAAATATTGCGAAGAGCACTTCTGGCCGGGCGACCGACGCCGGCCGTGTGGGCGTCCGTGTGCGTGTGTTTTCACAAAACATTAAAATGAAAAACGTTCATTACCACCTGCATCTTCATTGTTTGGCTTAAATTTAATTATTTCCATTTTCGGACACGAGCGATATTTGTCGCTGCCCGGGAAAATGTTTTCCAGCTCAACCCTCCGCCGCCCCCCCTTTTCACCCCTCTCCACCCCCGTCGCACCGCTTCTCACCCCCTCCCGGCCACTCGTCGCACCGACTCGCCCCTCGTCCACCGCGAGCAAGCGTAATGAAATTATATCGGCCTGGTTACAAATTGCTATTCTTATTATTGCTGCCGCGGCCTTAACGACGCTTTAACAGTCTGTCATTGTATCGCGCGATACTGTTTACTGCGTCGGCGGCAATAACTGGCTGCTGCGGTTAACGGACAATAATTGTCATTACCGACGCTTGCGTTACTATTCCTCTCCTTTTTTCTTGCCCCCCCGACTCTATTCGCCCGCCGTTCGTTCGTCTCTTTGTCTCTCGTTTTTCCGACCGGCACGCTATAATCGCTCGATAATTTACGAACGGCGCTCGTTTCCTCTCGTTACTATCAATGATGATCATTGTTGCTCATGCGCCGGCAGATGCGGCAATGCGAATCCTTTAACAGTACTCTATCCCGCTCTCAATACGCTTCCGTTACATCGCTTCCACTATTCTTGCATTTCTTCCTCTCTCTCTCTCTCTCTGCCTGGTTCCCTCGACGATTAAAGTACTTTTTTCAAACAAAAAAAAACCGTTCCTTCTATCATTTCCCTCATTTGCCTTATCTCGTCTGCTTTCACAGCTACTCACGATACCATCGAATCCCTTCTCATTTCCAAGCTCCCCTCGCTCCACCTTCCGTCCGCGCCTCTCCGATACTCGTAACAGCCGCGACCGGATTATAAACAAAATCCCCCGTGAAAATTGACGTTCCCCGCAGTCGATGAAAAATCATTGTTTCCGCGGTAACGCGCCTTTATAGCCCGCGGAGAGAATTTCGCCGGCCGTCCTCTCGTTACCCGCTGCGGTTTCATTCCTCAACGCCGCGGCCAATACGTCGACCTCTCGCGCCGATAAAAAACGCGCAAAAATCCGTGCCGTTTGCGCGCGGCGTTCTCCCCGGACTCTCCCCTCCCCCCCTCTCTCCCCACTCGCCCGACTGCGTTTATTTTGACACGTCGCCGTCGCTTTCGACGGATTTTTGCCGACCCGCCGACCGGGCGAGCAGAGTCATTTTCCGCTCGAGCTTGCTAAAAAACGTCCCTTTTTTGCCGCGGCGCCCTCGTTTCCTGGACGATCATTGTTTTCGGGCCTCGGAAAAATTTAAGCTGGTCTATTAACGACCCCGTCCGCCAACGTGAGTTCCGCGTCGGAAGATCGATAATTCGCACGATTTTCGACGCGCGCGCGGTGCGGGAGAGAGAATTCGCCGCGACTGTTTTTAGTCTCACGACAGATAGAATGGTTGAGGTTTTCGTTTGTGTATAGACGACGCTGCCGCTTGCGAGCGTGAATTTGATTAGAGGTGTCGTGAATGGAACTCTGATCGAAGGAGTTAAATTTGGAACACTGTATCACGCGAGCGAGCTCACGAAAGAAGCAACACGTTTCTCAACTATCCGCGTATTTGGCATTTATGTCCGAATTACATAAGACACCGCGTTCCTTTTTACACCGTCCCAGAGCACTAATCATAGTCGCCGATTTCCCGATAATTACGCTCGCGATCAGTCGGACGGTCAAAGGCGCGCGCACGTGCGCGCGACATGCATCTACTCCCGACAATTTTCGTCCGATCATCGACAGGAAAAAAAATGAAATACACATGTCTAACAGAGAACCTCCTCCTGTCTTTTGAAGTCCGTAAAAAAAGGCACCCTTCGACTCTCGTCACCTCTCGCGCCTCGGAATCTCTCGCACGCGCGTCGATTGGCAATTTCGCGAGGACTTCTCGACCGTGCTCGTGCACGCGCGCCAAATCGAGGTCGAACCGAATTTTCTACTTTAACCTACTGAATACCGGGCGAATTTCAGCTTTCTAAAGCGAGGAGCCGAGTCCGTCTTCGCGCGTGCGAGAGACTGCGAGGACTGAAAATTAGCCGCGACCGCACGGGGGACGTCTGGAACGAGGCTGGGCCGGCGGGAACGTGCCGGGAAAATGGGCGATAAGTGGAAACGCACCCTCGCGCACCACGCCAAACGACCGTACGTATCGATCTCGCGCGCAACAGAATCTAATCCGGTGGCTGGCAAAGTTTTCGGCGTCCCGTGTCTCCCTTCGCTACTTCGGAGCCGATCATCCGAACTCGCGTCTACCCTTACTTTGACGAAAATTCGACGGCGCAACGCCATGGTGCGCTCGATAATTCGCCGTTTGACCGACGATATGCCGGGAATGAGATGGAGGTGTAGGCGAGGACGATGACGAGGTCTTGTTTCTGTTCTCGATACACGCTCGTTTCTCTGGCCAAAGGGTAACTGCTTCGTGACTTGTTAGTCAGTTTTAATAATCAAATATTGGATCGAAGTTTTTTTTTTTTTTTTTTTTTAGCCTTCGGTGTAGGGTATTGTGTGACATGAAATGGAGGTAATTTAGTTTACTTTGATGCGTGGAGACGGCATCGAAGAATGCAGAAAGGAATAGCTGTTTGTTGTACAGGATCGATCGTTTTATCTGTGCGACTGGCTGGCGATTAATGATGCCAACATATATTCTACATTCCCAACGTGTTGTAATGAATGATTATAAATTAAGTATTTACTGTAACCCCTGACTAATTACCGTCTCGGTATCTTATCTCAAAATATCGTGGGACCGATTGAGAATCTTGAATCTGGCGCGGTTCCACGATCAATTTTTATAAAATGTATCAGGAATAACCTGCAACTAATTACACCTACGATATCTTATCTGCGGTTACCGTGGAATTAATTACAACTGTGCACCGGCGATTAATGATTGTAAACTATTTCACACTGCTTACGGTAATTATTGTAAACTAAGTGTCCGCCGGAGTCCGTAATTAATTGCAAACGCGGTATCCAAAGCTGTCCGCGATTAACGATTATGAAGTATGTAACGCGACTCACAATTGATTCATTTAATGGGACCCGCAATTAATGATTACAGTATACTCAGCCCGACGCATAATTAATGACGAAAAAAATCTGACGGTTATGAAGCACCTACATTTGCCCCCGACAATGGCATGGTTTTTCCTGCAGAAAATTGAATCGGTTCTATGGATCTGCTCGGGCTAAGTGGCGGGATAAATGTCATTGGACAGGGTTTTAAGCCTATTTTCAAAAGCCATTGTTCCGTGCGTTAGCGTAAACTCTGAATTTGACACGTCTGTCTGCGGACAATTATGTGTCGACCGAGCAGATAGTCAATACAAGAAAAACAGATTCACTAGCAGAGACAATTGGTGTAAGCCGCAAGCGTTTACTGTGAAGTGTGAAGAAAAGGGCACGTTTTAATGTTCTTCGTCATCGGTGGACAGTCATCGGCAAACGGAAGGTGGTGAGGGATAGTTTGGAGTTGAGAAACTTACGAGTCAATTTCAGCTTCTTTCTGTGCTTTCACTTTTTCGCATTTTCGAACGTTTACTGTATATGTAGACAATTCTCATGCTGTGATGGATAATTTTGCATTGCACTTTTCGAATCGAACAACGTCACAGTTGGAAATGGCGAGGCAATTTCAAAAGGGTAGTTCTGAGCACATCAATATGCAACTACAGCTTCCAGTATTGTAATTTCCAATTTGCATATTGTCGGCTTCCGAAACTTCCTATTTTTCAGCTCGCAACCTTCGCTTTTGCGACTCCGCGATTTTCAACAACGGTGTCAACGAAATTTACGGCTTTTTTACAAGATGACTACCAGATGTGGTATAAAAATGCCTTAATTTAGAATATTCTCTACATCTCACACATCGCACACGACAATGTCACGCTCGAGAATAAAGCTCTCACTCGCTGCCTACAAACAATACCTGAGTAAAGAACGAAGTAGATCGAAAATAAAATAGAAAAAAATAAGAAGCAGAAAAATGATGCACAAATCACGTGCTTCAGTGCTGAAACAGTGGAGTTCTCAAGAAGATCAAGTTAATCAGTTTGCCTTCTGAGAGGCTCATTTAAGGACTTGCGAGCGCGCGCAAAACCGTTCCGCACTCGCGAGCGGGCGCGCGGAGAGAATTTTATATCAGACATTATCATACGAATATGGCAGGCCTAGGATGACAACGGATTACATGAATAATTGTCACGCGCGCGGCAAGCGCGATATGTAAATCGCGCTGTTATTTGCTACAGTTGTGACAATCGCGCCCGTAATCCGAGGTCATCAGCTGTCCTTTGTGAATCGCGCCTTTGGAACAACGCGTTTGGCGATCGAAAGGGCGAATCGCCGTTTGCCTCTCCCTCTCCCCCCCTCTCTCTCTCTCTCTCTCTCTCTCTCTCTCTCTCTCTCTCTCTCTCTCTCTCTCTCGTGCAACTCTTCTCTTTCTCCTCTCTCCCGTTCCTTTGCCGAACGCGAAGGTTTTCCACGAAAAAACACACCTACGAAATATTCCACCTTCGCGTCGCGCACTTTTACGCAATTTTTCGTTGATTCGCCGTTGTTCCGCTCGTTAGAATACGTTTTTCCCGACGTCGTTTATCACCGTGCGGCAAACGTGTTTATTATCGAGGGACGTACCTATATTGATAAACACGTACGGCGGCCTCGCGTCGACGAAACGTAGACTCGGTTTTGTGTTACGCGAACGTAATTGGGAATTTCATTTGTTTTTCATTATCGCGTATAACTTTATCCTAATGAAAGGAATGCGGTTTCAAATTGACCGCAAATTGATTTGCGCGAAGCGTCGATTTTTTTATTTTGGGGTTTTTTTTTTGGCGTATGAACGACGATCACGGGACGTTCCACTGTCTATAATTATCAACGTATTTCTTTGCAACGAAGATCGGGTGCACGTTGAACGAGAGTTTCGAATCACGCCGTACCGTCCGTAATGATCGAATTACGAATATAGCTGAATTCCTTTCGCATCGAAGCTGTTACCCACGTCGAGCGTGCTCTTTCGGGTTGCGCCTCGCTCGAGCGTCGAAAAGTTGTCGTTCGCAGTTCGACGAATCGCAACGCAAGCCGCGCGCATCTGCCAACGCTTACATAAATTAAGCGCCCAAAGCGCGATGCACGGCGCGCGGGCATTAGATAACGTATATTTCGCGTCTGACGCACGAGCGCGGCGCAGATACGCGTGACTGAAAGTGCAAAACTCGGCGCGGCCACGATAAATACCGGAGAGATAATCTCGCGAACAAAGGCGTCCTTTTCGAGCGTCAAGACGCTCTTAAATCGGATCAAGTATCTGAAACAGTTCGCTGCGCTAAATTGCACCCACTGTACGCACGCGGACTTCGATGCTCGCCTAACCAATTGACAGACAGTCTCGTTGCGCACTCCGTGATTAGAATGCGCCCACTTGTCGTTCGCCGCGAGAATTCGCTCGGCAAATTTTGCATCATTTTGTCAGGACCTTTCGTGACTCCGTGCGCCGGGACGGATTAATCGAGAAAAGGCTGACGAGGTTAATACCGTGCCGCCGGCGAACGGACCTCCGAGAAAGGCCAATGCCGAGTTTCGTGCGTCGCCGGAACGTCGAAAAGGCTGACCTTCGCTTTATAATTGCAAATCCGGTCGGCGCGCGGACGAAAACAAAATCGACTAACAAATCCTAGACGTGGTTTTCGCGCCGTACGAATGACGGGGAGATTTTTCAAGTGCGCCGATCGTGGGGATTTGAACTGGCCCCGTGCGTCCGCATGACGATACGTGCGGAACTTTCTCGATCGCTGACGGACGCGGACGGCTGGTTCGCGGCTTATGGACAGACTCGGGAACGTGGACGGGAAAGATGTTGGAGAGACGAATGGAAACTAGCGAAGCACGGCCGGGGGAGTAGGGGAGGATGAAGGCGCAGAAACGGATAACGAGAAAGAATAATGGTCCGGGGTAAATTGCGAGATAATACTTTCGCAGTTACTTTGCTGTGCGGCGATAGTGGATATAGCGCGACGAGCCGCGAAGGAGTATGAAGAGAGACGAGGAACAGGTGGCGGTAAGATAATCGCGGGGTGTAGTGTTGGTTGCCAATGGATTTTCCAGAATTTTCGTGCCCCTTAATCTTAATGTATCGAGTCCCGGACGATATTCGCACTTTCTTCCGCTTCCGACTCGCCGCGACGGAGGAAAACCGGACGACGGCGATAAACGATCTGTGAAAATGCGAAAGTGCAAATGACAATTGGCGCGCGTCATTGCCAGGCCGCGTGTGCTCGCATTTTCAGCGATCGCGGCGCAAGATAATTGCATAACCGTCGCACGAACCCACCCGGCTGATTACATTTTAATAATGCCTTTTCGATCCGTATCTGTCTCGGTGCGCGAAACACTGTCGATCGTCGATTATCAAGAAGCTCGATCGTGTCCCTGCCGTTTCGCGCCCGACCAATTCTAGCGAGCGGCTTCGCTCCTTTAAGCGTGTCGATAAAATGGCTGATTACAAAGGAACGGGCGACGCGGACGAAATCCCGTCCGATTCGAGGACTCGAGCGAATACTAGTCACGCGAAGTGAATCACGTCGATGACACCATCCGTCCGGAAAAACACTAGACAATTCTGTCCCCGATCATCTCGGACAAAGAAACGAGGCGGGGCCGTCGCTAAATATTCGTAGCGTGAAAGACGTTTCACGGACGAGAAACTCGTGGATTCGACGCTCGATTCGGCGCAGAATGCCACGCAGAGTTCGTTCGCCGGACGATAGCGAAGAAGATGACGCGCGTGCAGGGTGTAATTAAGGACAGGCTGTCACTCCGTTTGGCTCGCGGAAGAGCTTTTTCGAATTTTTCGAATTTATTCACTTTTTTCCCTCGGCAGCGAGCGACGTCGTCGAAAGAAAGGGAATATAATGCACGTCGTCTCGCCAGGTGTTCTCTTTCCGGCGGCAAACGCTATTTCCCTTTTGCCGCGAGAACTAGGCGACTCCGGTAGACTCTATAGGCCGCTGCAGCGCGTAACTTCTAAGCAATCGTCTTTTTATCAAGCCTCGTCTAAGATTATTGCATCGTCCGAAACACGTTCCCCGTACCTTTCTTTCGCCGCGAATACTTACAGACCACGATTTCGATCTGACACTTCTTATCGCCGGCACTTTCCACGATCAGACCTGCGTCAATGTCATTTGTTGCACCGAACAATATCATTCTCCTTCGATTCCGACCACAATTTTGCCACGGGGCATCGACAAAGACAATGGAAAAGGAAAAAAATGGACAGCTTCTTCCTTCGGAAGAGCGCAACGGCTCGTATTACCGCGCCAACGCGCGACGTTCTCATCGAATTATCTCAGTTCGGGAAAAAACAGGCTTGCACAGTCGAGCGAGTCTCGTCGCTCGTCGGCGACGCTGAAAGATTTTCCGCGATTTTCGCGGCGGTCTCACGAACGGCCACGACAAAAAGGAAGCGTCCGACGCCTCGCACGCATTTCCATCGAATTAGCCGCTACGACACGTCGCCGTACGCTTAGCCTCCTGTCAGCGCTTCTTTTTGCGGCCGCGAACGTTCTAATTGCCCCGCGAACCAAGCGCGCGCCGCTCGATTGGGCATAACGTAACGACGGGGCTCGTTATACGTCGGAGGCACGCTGTTCTACATACGCGAGCCTCCACTTCGCCGTGCACGGAACGCGGATGGACGTTTTTCGAGGATAAGTGCAGCGTGGGATCTTGAAAGAAGTTCGATAATGCTCTCTCGAGGTGGATGAGTACACACACGGTTCGATGCTAATTTAACGAATTTCAACGCACGGCCTGTGCTTTGGAGTTTTCTTCAAGCGGATTCGGTTATTTGAATCTTCTCGCACAGATTTGAGGGTTTCGAATTTAATTGAAAAATTCGCACATGACCGCGATTTACACCACCGTTTACAGTTGTACCAGCTTAGAAATCTCAATTCATTTTCGATTCATTATACCCCCCCGCAACGCTTCCAACATGAAACGCGCACCAGTACTTCACTTTCAACTTTTCGAAAATCATCGCGTCGACTAACATCGCCGGCGATTACACGCTCAATTATGGGAATATGTAGAACGTTTAGATACATCAATGTTTACCTACTTTTAAGCTCGCCTTCTAGTTTCTTCGTTCAATGAAACATCATACTCAACGACACAAAACATCGATATTAAACACATTAAACACACGAACCGCCTTAACCGCAGGTACTTATTAATCGAATATTCGAGTGGTTGAAAAACATTTAAAAAAATCGCTCGTATCGGTAGCCCTCATTTTTCACATCGCTTTTCCGAACGCAATTCGACCGAGACTCATAAAATCTGACTTCGAACTCGCGGGAGGTCTCGGCGCGGCGCTTCAGCTTTCGGTTATCCTTGCATGTTCGCGAGCGAACGAGAACGCTTCCGGTCCCGGCAACTTCACGGGCGAAACAAACGACGCGCGTCGCGACGCCCGATAAAAGCTGACGGGCGAATCTCGACAGCCGTCCCCCGAAACAATGCCCGGGCCCTCGCGATTCTTTCCTCATAGGCGTTCAAGCCGAGCGCGATTTCGAGCGACAACGACGGGTGTCTCTGCTTCGAAAAGTTCGCGAGGCTGAAATTTGAACAGCGCGACGCGACGCCAGTCGACGTGGCGTGCGAATTTTTCCAGAATTTCCGGCCCCCGCACCAAACACTTCTCGCGTATTTTCTGCCCGTGTCACCGCGATCTCACTTGACTCCGACTCGATACTTTAGTAGACGTCGGAGAGGAAGAAAAAAAGTTCGCCGACGAGCGACGTATGATTTGACGCGGCCGCGGGCGAATTTCAGTGGCTCTCGGCTCGACGCATTTTCAGGCGACGCGATTCTGATAATAATTACGAAACACATTTTACTGAGCGCGTGATAACCGGCTATTTATGAAAGGCACTGTACGCGGTTGTTATCGGCCGACGCGGTTTAATCTCGGACGCGCACTGTAACGTTTTCTTTTTCTACCACAATCAAATCTTATTCTAGGCAGTCCTTATCAACGTGACAAGTCGACAGTCACTGGTTCAACACAATGTTAGAAAAATCGTAACTCTTTCCGGCGAGCGCGGAAAAATGACGCCGTATCGACAGTGGTATGATTTATGAAAAAAGTAACTGTACATAGATTACAGTGGGGATATTCACTACTTCACACTCGTAACACGACTCAGAACCAGCACTCGCACTTTTCCCACGTTCCTTCGCGACTGCCAGGCTCATATTTCGCTTATCCCAACAATCACAGCTGACACACCGCTCTTCCCAATTCCATAATCGGAAAATCCATGAAACGCGTCGAAAAAGGGCGCAGAAATCACGAAATCATATGTGACGTCCGATGTTTCCTGAAAAGACCTGTACCGCGATCTGCTAAGCCGGGCACGACAGATAAGCGACGAACGAAGGAAAGTACGAGAAGCGAGAGTGAAAAGGAAGAAGGGAGAGAAGGAGTGAGAGAGAGAAAGAAGGACTGATGGAAAGAGAGAAAAAGAGAGCGGGATACGTAACGCGGCGAATATATCACCTTGGGCGGACCTAATGAGGTCAGTCCGCCGTGGCGGTGGAAGGAATCGACGAAAGGTAGGCGATGTAGACGAAACAACGATAAGGAGATGCCGGGCAAAAGGAGGCGTGTGCACTGGCACTCGCACTCGGCAAACTGCGCTCGCCGCTCCGACTTTTGACCTTCCGCTGCCGAAGTCGCGTTTGCTTTTTCGCACTGGCGCACGAATCGGATCCGACGGGCGTAGAAAAGGCGGCAGTGGATCGACGAGGTGAGAGATAGCGACGAGTGCGAGACAGAAATCAAGAGACAGAGCGAGAGAGAGAGAGAGAGAGAGAGAAACGAGCGTCGAGAGTATGATGTGGGAAGGAAGGTCGAGAGCGGAGAAGAAACGCCGCCTCGCTCAGAGGAGAGAGACCGCACGGGTCTTTTCGGCCATTTTGGTGTCTAAGAGTCACTCTAGTCCGCCTTGCGGCTCGTCGATCTCCCTCCATACAACCTCTACTCTCCTCGATCCCGTCTTCGTCGTCTCTCTGTCTCTCTCGCTCTCTTTATTTCTCTTCCTCTCCTTCCCTCGCCTCGCCTCTCTCTCTCTCTCTCTCTCTCTCTCTCTGTATCTAGCTCTTTCACGTATATTAACCGCACACACACGCACCTGGAGGCGCACGCGGGGGCACGTGCACACGCTCAATCAACGCATACGACGATGCGCTCCCACGTACATAAGTAGATACACACACTCAGGCACTTCTCTCTCTCTCTCTCTCTCTCTCTCTCTCTCTCTCTTTCTTTCTCTCGGCATTCATATACATGCACACACGCTCGGCACATTTCATAAACGATAGAGACACTGTCCTTCCATAACATTACTCCGTTTGCCCCCCGTGCATTCTCTCTCTTCCTTTCTCTCGCTCTTTCTCTCTGCTCCAAAAAGATCACTATTGTAGAGAACACAACTACTCACTGTCGCGGCAGGAAGAAGAAATAACCGCGTTGCACTTCCTTCCTCTTCTCTCCTCCCGCTGGCCCCAGGTCCTTTTTTGCCGTGCCGGGAGCCTCGATGACACACGTCGCGAATCGAGCAGGGAGGATCTTTCTTCAAAATCCCTCGAGGCCTCGAACGGTCGCGGACGATCGCGCGACGGCCCGGTCACCGCGATCTGCGTTCTCGCTCTTCTTCATTCTCCGATCCCTTGCCTTCCCCCCTTACTTCTTTATTCCGATCCGGCCACACTCTCGTTCTCCGCCGCGTTCACCTTCACCTTCGAGCACGAGAGACGTTGGACAATTATCGTCGAACGATCGCGGAACGATCTCTGCTAGGAATGATCGTGAAATACAAACGCAGTGACGTCTACGTATGCGGCAGCAGAGGACACACGCGCCTATCTGTATATCTGTGTGTGTGTGTGTGTGCGTGCGTGTGTGTGTATGCGTGGACGTGTGCTGGTTCTTAACGCGATGCGTTTATCACCGTCGAGCACCGGAGCACCCTGACAAACCGAGCGCGTTTCGCAAACGAGCGACGAGGCGCGCGAGCGCGAACTAACGAAATGGAATCGACGATCGCGCCGAACTCTCGGGACGCCCGTGTCCCCTCCACGCTCTTCTTCCTTCCACGCAAGGAGCCTGTTGCTCTCCTCCGGTCGATCCTCCTGATCCTCCGCGGTGATGCCCGCCGCCACCGGCTGTCCTCCCGTTTTCACCTTCTCCTCTCTTTCTCGTTTTTCCTAATCTCGCTGCACTTCTTCACGAATCACAGCAGAGACTCATGACGACGATGACGATCCGCTGGATGCCGACGACGCGCGTACGCACCCGGTGTCACTCTGCACTCCCTACCTTTCGTTCTGCCGGCTTCTTTTTTTCTTCCTGTTGTTGATGGTTGTTTATTTCGTTTTTTCAACACACAAGCCCCCGCAGTAGTCACAGTTCGTACAGCGCGCGCGACACTTCTCACTTCACCGTATCCTCGGCACCACCCTCGGTCTTTCTCTCTCTCTCTCTCTCTCTCTTTACTGTCGATCGAGCCTGCCGACCACCGTAGATCGCGGGCACGATTGTTACTCTGTACTACGGTAATCGCACTACTGTACGCCCGTGCGCCCGGTACGTTTGTCGCACGGCGATAGATCGACGCATATGTGTGTGTGTATGAGAACGCGGGCGCGTTCGCGTGCAAACTTCTCCGCACAGCACACTGAGGACGACGACAACAACGACAACAACGGCAACAACGACGGCGCCGATCGAGAGTAAAGCATCGATCGACCGAACGTCCTCCGGGTATAGTTCCTCTTGCTAGCACGAATCTTCCTGTTCTTCGCGTTCCACTTCTGCCTCCCTCGCCCTTGCGCACAGTCTCTCTCTCTCTGTCTCTCTCTCTCTCTCTCTCTCTCTCTCCACCTCCCGTTCCCTCGGCTTCACGTGCTCTCAACCTTGCACTGGCACGTCGGAATGCACCACGACGACAACTTGGACGACGACGACAGTCTCCGGGTTAGAAGGGCGCGCGCGTTATCCGGCATGGAGCCACGCAGCGACGACGCACGACACAACAACGAAGAAAACGCCGGAAAACGGCGAAAAGCGGCGAAAACAACAAACGCGCGAGCGGCGCTTTTGCGGCGACGCTGAACGACGGCGGGCAACAACGACCAAGGCCGGCAGTGGCGACAACAACATCAACAACGGAGAACGACAACGACGCCCGCGTTCCTCGTTCTCGGGACCGCGCGCGTTTTCGAGCGGTCCTGCTACTCTTACGACCCCTCGCCTTCGTTCACGTCACAAACGAGCCTTCCCCGAGGTCTATTTCTCTCTCTCTCTCTCTCTCTCCCTCCTTATTTCTTTCTTCGTGCGCGCCGTTGACGCAAAGCACCGCCGTTCCTTGTGTCCTTCCTTTCTCTTATGCACGCGCGCACACACTCGCTCCGATTAATTCTTCCCTCGATCCCTATTCCGTTCTACGTTAAATCTTCGTTTCCTTATCTCGCCTCCTTGACTACACTTTTTCTTTTTCTATATTCACTCTCTCTCTCTCTCTGTCTCTCGGTCTCTCTCTCACTCACTCTCTCTCTCTCTCTCTGCCCTTCGCTCTCTTTCGCTTTCTCCCTCCGTCTTCTCCCTTTATATCGTCCCTTTCTCCGTCGCGCGTTTCACGGGCGCACTGGTCGCGAGAGGGAGAGAAGAGGCGACGCACGCACACGCACCACTTGCCCAGGCCTCGACGTTTGATCCGGCTCCGGATATGCGACGTTTGTCGAGTTGCGTTGGGTCGCGCTGCGCTCCCGTAACTGCATCCGCGTCCCGACGGCGCGGCTTGCGCGCTAGGAGCGCCGCCATCCAACCACCCCACCATTCTCTCTCTCTCCTCGTATCCACCACCACCATCGCTGCCGCCACCACCAGCACCACCACCACCACCACGACCACCCGGCACTACCACCACTAGCCTCTTCCTTCCCTCCTCCTGTTCCCCTCGTCCATCGCCCACCATCACCACCAGCCACGTCGATCGTTCACCACTACCACTGCCACTACCACCACCACCGCCGTCGTCGCCGTCGTCGTCGTCGTCGTCGTCGTCTCACTATCACTACTAGACGACTAGCCAGTAAGCGACGTCACCGCTACTACCGTCCGACGCGCCGCTGTCATTGTGTCGAGAGCCGTCTACCAACGCACGGCACTGTACTACTGCCGGCGAGCGACGTCACCTACACACGCCGAACCCGCTCCGTTCAACCACCACCAGCACTGCGCGGCGTCTCTAAGGCATCACACGACGCACACGCATCGCACGACCACCAGTGCGACCGCCACCGTCCTCCAGTGATGCACGCGCGACAGTGTGCGAGCGTCGAGTCACTCTGTTTCTACTTCGAGAGTGCATGGATATGGTTCATGTATGCACCGAGCTCGTACGGCCGTACGTGCTACGTACACGACGCATCGAGCGTGCGACACACGTTAGGAGGAGCATACGTTTACGGAGCCTGCCACCAGCCACCGAGGGCCCGCGGAACACCACGCGACGCGCGCGAGTGTGCCGTCCTCATCGATGTCGCGTCTTCTTCTTCTTCTTCTTCTTCTTCCTCTTCTTCTTTTACTCTTCTATTCGTCTTCGTCGTTCGTTGCTCCAATTGCACATTTTCCGTGTCCCTTCCTCTTATCCTACCCCCTTAGCCCGTGCTCTGAGGCCTCGTCTGCTTATTCGCTTATTCTCGCCACTGTCCTTGCTCCTTCGCTCACTGGTCACCTTCTCTTTACCTGCACCCGCTTCTCTCCTTTTGTTGTACTCTACTCCTGTGCGTCTCTTCGCTCGGCGTACAGGACGACGCAAAAGTTTCGGCCCCGCTCGTTCGTTCGCACTCTGCTCGTCTAGCTCATTGTGAGAGTCGTAAGAAGAGTCCGTTTTCAGGTGGCCTTGCATGGACGGACCTGAACGTGGTTCGGTTACACTGAAAAGACGTTGCTCGAGTCGCGCCGGCGCTTTTATGCTTCTCGAATGAAGACGAATTCGGATTCGGGAGAATGGTGCGTGTTCTCGAGTGAGAAGTTAAATGAATGCTACACTCCGTTTGGCAGATACGCAACGTGGTTTATATCAGTGAGCTTACTTATGCACGGCGTCGTAAAGAAATGAAGTTTCGACGTAATTCTATGTACGCTTGTTTGGAACGGCGCAGGTACACATTGGGGTAATATTTCAAGTAATATGTTCTCCCGGCGACTCGGCAACGCGTACATATTAAGCATTCTAGAGCATTAAAATGTTTACTGTACACGATGTGGCGAAGAATCGCGCCAGAAAGAACAGCGACAGTCTTCTCAATAACCCACGTTTCACCTAACGTTACTCTTCCTCGAAACGAAACGAAAAAACTGTTAACTAATAATCCACTCCATCGTTCTCTCGCGTCGAGCGAGTGTTCGCCCGCACCGAAACGATCGCAGCGTGCTCGAAAACGCATCGAACCGCCTTCCGGCGAGACGGAAGTGGCCGTTTAGCGTCACTTCATTTCGCCGCAAAGCGCCCGACCATTCTGCTCGATAATCTCCAACAAAACGACAAACTGCGAAACGATAACGGAACAAAGCACTGGCCGACTAACGCAGGCGTGGCTTTTTGCGAGCGTTTAACCCCGAGACGCTGGCTCGCTCCGTTTCGCGCTGGCCAACGGCAAGAAGAAGGTGGACGAGGTGGTGGTTAATATAAAAAAAGAACAGAGAGAAAGAAGAAAAAACGACAGCGAGAACGATGATCGGCGGCCAGGCCACTTCGAGATTGGGCCGGCCCATTCAATTAGCGCGCTTTTCGGACCAACGGAACTACTCCAGACGAAGTAACTTCGAGATTCGAGATTTCTGCCATTTCCGGGACAGAGGGTTGGGGGGGGAGGCTGGTCAGAGGGTGTATGGCCGGGACGGTAATAAAGAACGACGCAGTTTTCTTTCCCAGGGCGCGCGTCGTTTATCGATCCGGTAAACTCTCCGTCGATTATGACGACACAGTCTCTGTCCTTCTCTCTCTGTCTCTCCCTCTCGCTCCGCTTTCTGTCGGCTTCTCGGAGCTCCTTCTGACCACACACACTCTCTATGTACCTATCTACCTATCTATCTACCTATCCGTCTGTCTATCTGCCGCTCATTGTCCTTTTGTTCCTCCCATTTCTCGTTCACCCCGGGCTCTCGCCACTTGTGGAAATCTTCGCTGAGAAATCGTCGCCGCTTCCCTTTTGCGGCTTGCTGCCGTGTTTTCGTTTCACGATAAACAGTGAATTTGTCTTGATCGATTAACGTTCGACGACAAGAGAGCGAGAAAGAGAGCAAGACGTACGTGTTTTGCAAATTAATACGCGCGTCATAGGGATCGGGACCGTCGAAATTCGAGTGTGACAAATTTCTACGTGGCCGTGTCGTTGAACCAAAGGAACAACACAGCGGGTCTTGAGTGTCAGATCAAAGTGCAGTCTCTCCTACCCCCCTCCTTCCATTCCTTTCTCAGTCTCGCTCGCTCGACTTGCCCACCTTTCTTTCTCGCTCGCTTTTGTCTTTGCAATCTGATTTAAAGGCAACGTGTTGCGTTACCTGTAGGCATCAACTTCTATCTTTAGAGCTAACGCATTGCCCATTTCGTAAAGCGAATCGACAACTGGTACGATGTCCGGCTTGAATGGTGTCAGCCCTACTGTGCCGCGACGTGCCTCGGACAATTGTCTTCGCCCATTCGCTCAGTCATCTGTTCCGCGAGCGCCTTTTTTCGACTGAATTTCCCTACGGCAGACAGTGACGTTCGCGGTGCGTATTCTAAATCAATCCGAGGTCGATTTACGTGTCGTTCGTAGAGGGCTTACCGGTGGGCGTGAAACGTATTTTATATGCTCTTTTTAGTCATGTTTAACATTCCAGTCTTATGTCTGATTATAATCTGTGTTATCCGCTCTAAAAGAGGAGACAAAGTAAAATTGCTCCAAATCTCGCCTAACTGCGTATATCCTCTCATTAATATGCATATCAACTTAAATCCACAACGAAACAAACCTGCTCGGAACAAAACTCACGCTGCCTAATATCTCCGCTCCATAATTACGAAAATCACACAAAAGTCTAGAGTACGGCACACGTTAGCATTGCACGACACGTCCATAATCTTCCCTCAAATGAAATCCGCATCGAAAGTGGCCGGTTCTAATAAAACTGACACCATCTAAGGTGGACATCGTACATCGGAGCTTCGCTCGCAGCGCCATTCGGCTCCCGGGAACCTGTTTCGCAGTCACGTAGCTTTGTCTTACGGTCATAGATCGCCTTAATGCAGTCTCACATGCGAGTTTCATCGATCTCCTCTCTCGGCCGTTCGTCGTAGTCGTCCTCCTCGTCGTCGTCGTAGTCGTTCTACTAGTTGTGGCTCACGTTGCGCCCGTCCACGTCGGTTCGTCTCCCACGAACGTGCATCGCGCGAAACTCGAACGCTTCTGGAATTCAATTTAAGACGAAGAACTCCCCCCTATCCCCGTCTGATCCCTCTTGGACGTCATCGCCATAATGCCGGGCACTTCGTAAACCGAATTGACCGGACGAAATTAAAACGCTGAACCGGAGCGCACGTCAAAGTGGAATAGTGGGTAGGTGCGACGGAATTGAAGGTCGTTTCGTTCGGCAAGCAGGGCTACGATTTAAGTTAGACTGGCAGAACACAGTTAAAGTTTTGTGGCATGATAAATGTTGTGTTCATCGAGCAAGAATAATTACGAACCCTTTCTTTCTTAACCGACTCCGAAAAAGAAGGAGGCGGTCTATTCGACATGTATGTTTCTTTTATACCGAACTTCTTCTTTTCTTTGGATCGCTGCTTCGAATTCCAGGCGAGTGCAAACGTACGCAGGGGCGGAAGCGACGATCTCGATGGACACTCGATGAAACCAGTCGACCTACGCCTCTGTCGACGCATTAGACCGGGGCAGAAAATTGTCAGCGCCGTCCTAATCACTGCTCTCCGCCATTAGCATACAGATTGCCAGCGTCGAGTTTAAGCCGTCTATATTAACCTGATAACGGCGACACGGTCGCGGACGAAATAAACGCGTACAATGTCGCGAGATTTGCGACAGGTTGTTTTTTTTTTCTTTGCTTTCCTTATTTTTGTAGCGAGTGCGCGACGACATAATCGGCTCGCTGATATATCTCTCGGCAACATTACAAAGCGCGCGCGCGCGCTTGCTCGCAGCAGTGACTTTTTCGATCGGCAGCGTCGGCGTGACCGATTTTATTCTTCACAACGAAACGATCGCGGGGTCGGTCGATAGATCGACGTTTTCTCCGCGGCGACGACGACGATCGAACAATGTTGCAAGGCCAAGACCTTTTTAAAAGGCAAGCGCTCAGCGCTAATCGTTAATCGTTAATCGTTAATCGCCGTTCCGAGGCAACGCTGATCTTTGCACGCTGATAGGCGAGCCTAGTAATGACTATGGGGTTGAGTGGAATCACCCTGTTTACGGTTGCGCCACAATTTCCGCCACACCCTGTATATGCGCGAGCGACAGATGTTTTTTTTTCTTTTTTTGCTCCACTCGCACACGAGGCGTCGTGAGCGTGGAAAAAGCGCTCTGCGCGATCGTGGACTAGTTAATACGTCCATCGTACGGTCGGGCGTAATATTTTTGGGAATAGAATCGACGGTATCGACGGGTCGTTTGCGAATCACAAACGAAAGGTTGTCGTTGATCGTGATAGAATATTCGGTAGAATCTGTAAGAGGTAACATGATGCGAGGAGCAGTAAGATTTAATTTCATCAAGCGCCTGAAACGGACAAATAACGCTGGAACGTGGAATTCTCTGAATGAATTTATTTAAGCGAGGTAGAAAACGAACGTCAGGGCAGGAGAAGGAGGAGCAGGGTAGACGAGATCAATGAAATCTGCGAAAATCTGCGAGCTTCACGCTCGACCCGCGCCACTATCGCCGTCACTATCGGCAATATCGGCGATATTAAACGAGCGTCTGGCAGATGCGACCTCGTTATCGTCTGCAGTCACGCGTTTTCACGGATCACGGGAACAGAGGGATGGGGCACGTTTGCGGAATGGAGCGTCGTCGTCTTATTCTCAAATTTTTCAACGCCGGCTCGAAGAAGCGACGCGTAAAAAATTCGTCCCCCTCGCGACGCTTATTAGCCCGCCATTATTGCTTTCGAGAATAATGACGACTCGCTCGGATCGGGATCGCTAGCGAGAGAAGACGTTCGTTACTATGTTTTTTCGTGTCCCCTTTTTACTTTTTTTCGTCCCCTACTGCTCCTTTGTAATGCCCGACGCCGCGACTTGAGCAAACAGATATAAGATTCAGTGGACGTAGGAGCGATATCGGATTTAATGAAAACGTTTAAATCTTCATGCCGTCATCAAAGATAAATTCGGGCAGGGTACATCGCGAGAATATCGTTTGTATTGCACATGAAATAACATCGCAGCAGTAGCAGCGCCAGTAGTACGATTTCTGCCGAACCCGCACAATGCCAAGCGTTTCGCGATTCGTGGAACGACAGGGGAGTGTTTGTTCCTAAAAAAAATGAAATCGAAAGCACTCGAAAAATACTAGAACGGAATCAACGCTTAATACGCTCCCACGTCCCGCGCGCACGGTTTCCAAAACGAAAACTTTCTCACGACCCACCGCTCGCGTCGCTCGCAACATCCCATCCCGTCAAATCATCCGTCCGTCACGCCATCGACGTCCATCCCGCAACTGTTCCGCGTCCGAAATCCGTCCGGATTCTCAAGTGGCAACGTGCAGCATCGTTTTATCAACCGTTGCGTTTATACGTGCACGCACACGTGGAGAAGTCGCAGACGTTTCGTAGTCATTCCGATCTATTCCCCCCCTCTCTCTCTCTCTCTCTCAACTATCGTATATACTCTCCCTCTCATAACTCTTCTCCCCATCCTTCCGTCGGTCCGCTCCTCCTTGGCACGGCACCGTGGCCATGACACTTTTAATAGGAGACAATTTAATGCAGTTGCCGCTGCGATTTGAAATTTAAAGACTAATCGCTGCGACGCGAAGCGGCGAGAGCAACGTCAGCCGATTCCTCGCACTTTTCGGCCCAGTAAGAAAGAGAGGCATCGGGAGAGAAGCAGAGAGAGAGAGAGAAGACGGACGAAGGAGAGAGATTACGATAAAGCCTCGAAGTGGGCCACGCTCGCGCGAACAATGAAATTCGCCCGCTCTTCTCAATTCCTCCTCTCCCCACCCTTCGCCCGTCTCGCGGCCGGCATTCCGCTTATGCCGCGGAATTCTGCGCGATTTTGGAAACGACTTTCCGTGCGAGCGCGGCGAAACTCCACGCGCATACATCCGACTGCTTCCGTTGAGCACGCTGCCTTTTTCGACTTTCTCCCGGGGGCCGTCTCGGAGGAATCGCGAGTCCTCGCCGAGATCTGCCGCAATTTCGGATCCCGGCTTTATCCGCGGCAGGAACTAAAGTGCGCAAGGGCGACGTCAAACATCGCCCCCGCAATCTCTTTCGGGTATCTTCTTCTCTACCGCCGTTCCCGGTACCTTATCCGCATGTTATCTATATTACGCCCGTTTTATTCTTATTTGTCGAGTTTCACGTTATTTTCATGACTGACACAGTAAGCCGCCATTCTTCCCCCCCGCTTTATCTGCTCGTCTCGCCGCTAAATCGAGCGCGCGGTTCGCGGAAAGATCTGGAGTCGCTGAAAAATTGTGGAACGCAACTGAATTAACACGCTCGCGGGCTCGACGAGTTTCGACAACGATGAATGTTGTGATTCGCTCGGTCGGTATTAGGGATACGTATTCGTCTGAAAATGAGTAACGGTTGGAGGAATTTCGCTTTCGATTTCACGACGAAAACGACGTCGCCGAGGCACATCTTTGCTCGTCCCAGTAAGATCTTGCTCTCACCGAACGGAGTGGGGAAAAAAAATAAAGGCGGACAAGACTGGCGCGCGCGTAAATTGCATTAGCCGTCGGACTTCAATTATCGTCTGCGAGCCACATGGTCCGCACCGCAAGTGACACATACCCAATAGTGGTCGCGAGTATGGAGGCATATATACCTACCTACCACTAATGATTATGTACCGAGAGCGGTCGTCGGTGGGGAGAAGCGTGTGGAATTTCAGGCGGTCGAACCTGCGACTCGACTCGCATGGCGGCCCGCTCGGTTTGATATCAGGCGGCTCGTAAAAACGAGCCGCATCCTCGATTTTGCGAACGACGGCAGCGAGAGTCGATGTTCGTTCGTTTTGCGTCAGCGCAAAATACGGAAACGCGACTGCAGACGAGTTGCGTCAAGAATTTTTGTTTACGGTATTATTGTATATATATATATATATATATATATATATATATATCGAAATAAATATTATATATCTATCGAAATTGTATCTAAAATTGGAGTGTCAGCAGGTATGCCTATACTTTGTTCGTAAGTTTCTGTTCCCATCCAAAAGAAATGCATCACCGACCGCTCCAATCGGTGCCACGATACACCTCTTCGAGCCTCCACACGTGCATGATATACAAACGCAAAGGCTACCGCTCGACACATTTTTATTGTCCATCCCATGCGTACGGGCGACGAAATTACCATTACAAAGGAATATCGCTTACATAATGCGACGGTGTAATCAGAATGCAGGCGGTAAGTCAACGTACGCAGCCGAAGTCTAGTGACATAGAACGTAACGAGATATTTGAAAACGCGAGGGGAGTGAAGAAAGACAGACAAAGAAATGGCGAGGCAATTGAGAGGGAACGAGTTTCGAGGCGAAGCGTTTCACGCCGATGTGTTGGAGGCTCGAGGCGCACGATCCAAAAGCGTCGGACGTTCCGCGGCACGTTCCACTCTTTGCCAGTCATACTTTCTGGCTAAATCGCAGTCACGACGGCGGCGTTATTGTCACGTGAGAGTCATGCCCCGATGGCGAAACGAAATGGGCCGTGTGTATGTGTGTGTCTCTTGAGCGAAGTCGATTCGATCGTGGCGAATGCTCACCGACGACACGTGGCGCGAACGTTTAAATTTTCCTCGCGCCCAACGCGTATGCATCCACTGACTTCCATGCAGGTGCACGCGCCCGGCTGCAACATGTCGAAAGTAGAAAGTCGAACGACCCGATCTTCTAAGGGGAACCATTGACCGCGAGACGCGACCCGAGATTTTCGAGAAGCTTCACGAAAATCTGGAAACGATTGCCGCACGATTCGGAGCAAACTTACTGGCGCAGAGTTTCGAGAAATTTGCGAGATGTCCAAGACACAAAGCGAATACTAACTTATTGTTAGTCATCGTTGGATGATTTCTAGAAATTTCGGGAAAGTCCGTGGACGAAGTAATGCTTCGATTTGTCGTTACCTAACTGCCTATTTTCAGATAACGTAGGTACTTCTTGCGCGGCTATGACCTTTGATTCGATTATCGTACTAGGCCTATTCCGTTGCATAATTTATTATCTAAGTGATTACTATGTTTCAACGACGATATCATTACATAAGGATCTGCCAATCGTGTCTTACTGTCCGGATAATTGAATACAAAGAAGCACATTGCATTAACATTAATACCTAATTATTTATAAGGCGACTTATTAAAGGTCCAGCCGATCCACACTTACCGCTTATAAATACCCACAAAAAGGACGTTTTATTGCTGCTAACGATTATTTATAGGACAGTAAATTACAGTTTAAAGCTGCCTCACTTCTACGATCATACGTAATTATGAAATTATTTAACGGAGGACCCCGCATACACACCTCCGAAGCAATTTCGCTTCTGTACACTTTCAAATTATACTCCAGCCCCGTCTTCGCGAGCCTACAATTATAGCACATAAAATCGACAACGACAACACCGTCCTGTACTAATACAACAGCAACAACAAAAACATCGTTTTCATACAGGCAAAATTGCTGCGCTTAAATTCTTTTACCCGAGTCTTTGACGATACGTCATACATGCACATCGCCATTAATACTTCTCACTCATTTCAATCTCGTTAACATTGTTGCACTTGACATCACAGGGTCAAGGGCACTGTAATGAGGATAGTGCGACCAAACCGGACGATTCATCCGCATTCGTCGACTTTCGCTCGCATGCGTCCACCTATCACGAATCGCGAGAGTTGCGAGGCAAGGAAAAATAAGCCGATAGCCAACGGGAGCAGAAGAGAGCCAGGCACATTGCGCTCTCGTCGAAGCAGTATAAATAATAAATCGCGTTGCCAGCCGATATCGAACTGTATATCGAGCTATCTTATCGTCTCTGCCAGGGCCTATCCTTCTCGTTTCATACTCTTTGCGCAAGAAAGCACTCTTCGACGCGTTCGAAAGACAAACCGCCCCACTGTATACACATACGCGTGCATTTGTTCGGTCCGTGCACAATGCAGGCAGTTCTCGATATTCGTATTTCGATGAAATTGATTTTTATTGCGTAATTAAGAACATCTTATTTATGCCTTTGCAATGGCTGTCCTTCTTAAACCGTATAAATCTGTTGTTCCACTTTCGTACACGTTTTCGGTTGTATGATTCATAAGAAGCCAAACTGATCAACTCGAGTTTCGGTCGAATTCTTAGTTTTATTATGAAAACACATTATTGGCACTAATATACGATACACATCGATCAGTTCGGCATCTAAGCTCGCGAGCGATCGAAAGAAAGCGATGCAACGACGCGAGGATGCGAGTGGTGGACCGGACCTTGAAGCTCGACGTAGTTTAGAAATTCGTTAGATAATCCACGCGGGACACGTCGTGCGTCGGGTTTCAAGATGGCAGCCGAAAGTGGGAGATTAGATAGGGCAACTGTCGGTGACGACGCCTCCTCCGCGGCACTCTCGACGAGCCAACCGTGCGTTATGCAACTCTCGCGAAATTGATGTATTTCCCAGAAAGTGTGTACCGCTCGCGTGCGTGAATATGCGTACGTCGGAACTGCGATCGAGAGACAGAGAGCGAGAGACACGCACACACACACGAAATGGGGCGCCCATTGGCCGAGCCGACACGTCGCCGTTTCGCCGCAAATCCGATTCCATGTATACTTGACATTAAATTTTCCGTCGGCCTTCTAAGCAGTCCGCCGTGTCAGCCGTTATATGTAGGCAGGCAGCCCGCTCTAAAGCCTTTCTCTTTGGTGAGCCAATGCCTGAGCCACGTACCGAAAAATGTACGCCTACCACACAGGCTGCCCTGACGATTCTAGGCTATCGCACGACGGACGGTGGATCCCGTCCCGTCCCATTGGTGCCTCGTCAGGTCAATGGGCACGAAATTTAGATGGATCTCTTTCTAAGTCCCGGGATCGAGAGAGCAAGCGGCTACGGCGGCCGCATGGACATGGACGACTGCGCGTTCCGCGTATCTTTACTTTCTTACAAGGGAAACATATTGTAGATAGTTTTTTTTTTATATGTGTACATATTAATTATCGGCGGTTTCTGACAATGTGTTAGGTTTCAAGGTTAACGAGATTTTGTAAATTGGTGAGATTTCGAAGGTCTTGATCGTTTGCTTTTGTTCAGATGACGTATGGTTCGTAACGTGAGTTTGCTTAATGTTTTAAACTTGCAAAGGATTATTCTAAAAAAAAATCTATATCTAGTCTAGAATCTAGACCGAGGCGTGCAGTTTCTTCCACGATTCGACGCTACGCGACAGTTTGAACTGGACCGAGCGAGATGTCCTTCTCGTTTCCTAAATACATTTAACAATAGAAAAAGGGGTCCGCGTGAAACGAGAATGACGACACTATTGACCCCGCGATCGCCGCGCGGACAGCGCGGTACGAATTAAAGTCGAACGAAGGATTGAGAATGCCTACGCCGAACCGGGACATTCTTCGGGGCAATTAAAACGGCGGACTCGGCCGGCAGATTTAGCGGGACAGGCATTTTGTGCACGACGAGCGCCAGGCTGGAGCCCACTCGCTCGCGTATGTGTCTGTGTACGCGCAGCCACACACGACATACTCGCATACGCATACGCACGTATGCACTTGCATGTGCACACGCGACACATGCCCACTTTCATGTGTGCCACATATGCGTGTGCGCGCGCGCGTAATCGGGCCCGTCCGTGTGCGTGCGTCGACTCGGGCACGTGACGTCTAAATTCAAGCGGCCATTTTGGAGCATGATTCATTTGTTTAGAATGGGTCGGATGGAGAAGTAGGAGGCGGAGCCATGCGCACGAAATCTTCGTCGCTGTTGTGTGTTTGAGATTCGAGCCGGCGATCGGCGAGTCGCGAAAGCGCGACCCCAAGCTCGTTCTCGGATTTCGAGCTCGATGTTCTGTCGGCGCCGCTCCCATCGGATCGTGTGACGATCGAGTTTGCGCGGGAAGAGTTTGAAAACGACGGCTCCTTTGTTCGCCCCGGTATAAACAGATTGGCCCGCTGCCGCCGTAGGAGCCGGGAGATCTATTGTAAGTAGGTGTCGGGACGAAGTTTGCGAGGAAAATGCGCTGGTGCTTCTTTCCTTTCTTTTTTTTTTGTCGCGAGCATCGAGCCAGCTTGCATTTGCATTCTGTTTCGAAAATGACGGAGTCGCCGCTTGCTGCGTACAAAAACCTTTGCTCCCGCCACGCGTCGCGTTCGGGGTTTGTCATAGTATGCTTTTTACAAAGTCGATCGTTAACAGCGCTTGCAGTACATAGGGCGAACTATGAAAGGCAAATTTCGATGATTTTAATCACTTTGTCACATCATTCATTTGCAACATGGTAATTCCGTCGACGCTTTGTTGCGAACTCTCGAATATTCAACATTACCCACGTCACTAATTTTTCCTCGTGCACCGCCAATAACAAAGGATCAAGGTGATCCTACAATGAAGAAATTATTTTTGTGACTGCAGCCAAACTGTTTAGTAGACACGTTCTAGTTAACGGTAACAAATGTTTTACCGGCGACAATTAAATGTATTATAGACAGGACAATATCCAATAATTCGTTTGCATTAGCTGAACTAAACGTGCCAAGATACAATATATATAAGTCTAGTGTTACTACTTTAGTAAAAGCGATTGATGCCGATTATTTTTTATTAGACTAATTTTCTCTACCAAAATATGATTGTCATTAATATATTTTTATGTTAGACAAGAAAAACATTTCGGTTGTAGGGACTAAATAGGAGTAACCAGTGTTTTGCTGTTGGAGCAACCAAACGTTTGATGAACGATATATCAGCCAAATTGCTGTTCTGTGTGCCAAATTTTGGTTATCTGAACGAAACTGTTTTTTCTATAGATTCGTTGGTCCCATTTTCGACTCGGTCGATTAAGAATGATACGGTGAACTTCGCGCCTACTCGTCGAACGCGAAAGTAGCACGTTTATACGGTGGCCGTGCATAATCTCTTTCCAAGTGCATTTTAGGCAGCTGATTACCGGCTTTCGGTTTGACGAAAATTAGTTTTCCGCCAGAGCACGCGCTTATGCTCGCCTGCAAAACCGACATCCGGGCGCAAGAAACGGAAACGAGCAAAACGTACCCACGGAGTAAGCACCTACTCCTACTTACACGCGTTGCATTACGTCAAGCCATATTGCCGGCCGGCGAATCTCGCCGAGTGCCAAAAGGTGCGTTAAGTCGGCGAAATAAAAAGGAACACGAGCCGACAAGGTCTCGCTTATGCAGCGAATTTAAATCGTCTCACTGCTCTCGACTTCGTCTCTCCTTCTCACATCCTGATCGTTCTCCGCTCTTTATCACCTCTCCCTTTATACAACCATTACCATTACACACTGCTCCTCTTTCCATTTCTCTCTCTCTGTCTCTCTATCTCGCTTGCTTCCTATTTATGCCCTGTTCTATCTCTGTTCCTCCGTCACGATCATTCTCACCTCGCCCAGTCATTCTTCTCCGTCTCTACTTTCGTCTGGTCTTCCCTGCCGTCCTTCTTCGCACACTGCACTTTCGTTCTCCTTACTGCTTTTGTCCGCACTCCCATTGCATTACATTTTGCAACATCGCTCCTCCTTCAATTTCCTTTTTCATCCCGTTCACTCTTTTAGCCTTCTTCTTTTTCGGCACTCCCCCTCTCTCTCTCTCTCTCTCTCTCTTGTCGAACCTTCGAGGCAGAATTCCGTGCCCTCGAATAATCGCGCCGCACGTCGGAAACGGCTGTGCAGAGCGTCTCGCATCGCGGGATCAAGGAGTGCGGCAAGGTTACGAGGTAAACGTTATTCCGTCGAAAAGGGGCATGAATTATTTATCGGGGACGAGCGCAAAAAGGAACGAGAGAAGCGACGACGACGGCGACGACAACGACGACGACGACGAGAAGACGAGCCCGGCGGTCGACTGCAATATCAATCTTGTCGCATTGCGCGCGAGATTCGTCGAACCGTGCGAGAGGAATTTTTGTCGGCCGCTCGACGATTAGCGGGCGAGACGGAGAACGCAGGCGAGCGTTTCGTCTCGGACCTGTGTGGCCGAAACGCTCGATCACGCCGTGTCAGTCGCGACCTACATATATGGCGAAGAAATGCTTCCACCCGACCGTGCGGCGTTACTATGTCAACTTACACGATGACAAACATTTTCGTGGAGCGCAAACTGCGCTTTGGTATTGGGCATGAGTGCACATCTCGAGTAGATCGAAATTTTCGAAAGGGTATAGGTAAGCTGCAATGCCGAGATTTATAAGACGCAATTAAAAAAACGTAATTTATGAAGCAGGAAGGCGGAAGAATCGAAATTACCGAGATGTAACGCCGGCTGAAAACACGCAAGCGCTCTTTTCGAGACGAGGCGCTCTGGTGCGAGAGCGAAAGAAAATCCTCGTGCGCGTCTGCCGTAGAACGCGACGCTTTTCTCTCTTGGCACGGCCGCCAATTTGCGTAAACTTCGTGAGAAAGTTTCGCGCAGTTCGACAAAGAGGCGATAATATTTCGGCCCCGAGGCGAGACGGCAGATACGTTTACCGCTGCGCTTGCAGCTCCAATCTTCTCTCCCTCTCTCTCCTTCTCCCTCTTCTTCGCGACTCTCTTTCTCGTCAGTCTCCGTCTGTGTCTTTCCTACCACAGTCACTCTCACTCTCATTCTTACTCTCACTCTCGCCGTCGTCCTCCTCTTACTTCTGCCCCGTCGAGGCTTGCGCCGGGCCCAACCATTGCCGAATCCGCAGGAGTCACGTGACCCTGCCCCTGCGGCCTGCCGGGCACCAAGGTCACTGCCAGTGGGTCAGTCGGACCAATCGCGCTGCACCGCTGCAACCGCCGTCGCTTTATCGAGGTTACTGCGCCGAATACGGTCACCGAATACGCTCGTCGAATAGGCCGACCGGGCCGGCCTAAACGAGCCACGGCAACAAGCTGACGCAGCCAAATTCGTTCGCCATGCCACCGCGCCGCCATTGCTCTCTAATCCGGCGCTTAGATATATATGTATATATAGTTGCGTCGCTCCCGCGTATCGTTGCGCGTAGAGCTGGAATTTTTGGAGTAATTCTGTGTTCGGATATGTTGTTGATGGGTGAACGTTAATAGTGAACGTAGAATGTTTATTTATTTACTGAAGAATGTGTTTTTTGCTCTTTAGTGTACTTGAGAAGTTGAGTCAAAACTGTTTTGGCGTCATGAGCGATGTATATAAGAATTGTTAAATAATGTTAATGAAGATAGTACAAGACCCGAGAAAAAAACAAAACGATATAATAATATAGTTACAGTTTGAAAAGTTAAAAGCAACAAAATCTCGTTAGTATATTATTAGAATGCCGATGGTCTACTCAAGTCCGACGTATTATTCTAAAAATCAAGTTTTGGATCATCAAAGCGCGCTCAATAAATATTATTCATAAAGCCCGGTTCGCGGACTCATTTGACCGCGGTGATAATTGCTTGATAAAAAAACAAGTAAAAGTAATGAAATATAGATATCGAATAGAGAACCTCCTCTTTTCGAAGTCGGTTAAAAAGTCTCGCGTCACGCCATATGATCCTGGAGCCCTCTAATTAAAATTACACCCACAACCCTCCCCGTAACCCACCTCTCATCCCGTACTTTTCCAAACACACTCCTCGAAACTCGCTCGTCGTTTGCTTACTGACGTCCTTGCGACGAGCGAGCCGCTGGTCATCTTTGATCGCAAGGCGACTCCGATACCGGCGCGCATCGGCTCATTTCGAATCTCTCGCCCTCCGGATTCACTTTCCCTCTTTCCTCGCCGAGTCTTTGTCCCGCTGAACGGCCGGGGCGCGCACGCGTGAGCGAGCCAGCACGTTTATTCCGGCATTCAACCGGTGTCGGAAAGGGAACGGATAGGCCGGCATCCGAGGAGGCCTTGACCGTATCTCCGCTTATCGCATCGGCTGCACGCTGCACGCTCGGCGTCACACGTCACGTCGCCTGAGTTATCCGACTTCGTCGACGACGTCGACGACGACGAAACGCAGGCAGGCACAGACCGGTCACGAGACGAATCTCGTCCTCGTCGCTGCTCTGATTCAGCGCTTAATCTTCGCGGCACTTAATCGTCCGGCGTTTCGCGCGCGTCTTCGTTTGCGAATGGCTACGTTTAAGTGAGAACGTTGGGAGAGTGATTAGGATTTAGAATCTGTCGCTGCTTCGTTGCTGGGAAGTTATGGCTGGATCTGATGGAGCGTTTTTTATAGCGATAGTTTTCGGTTCGCGGTGCGATCATTTTTGTTTCGAAGCGGGCAGTATGATTTTTTCGAGTCGACTTAATATTAGCGTTGATGGGAAGTTTTTGGTCGATAGCAAGAATTGGCGCGCAAACGTTAGTTTATCGAGACTTTGATCTCCCAGGCAGTGGAAATAATTGAAACGGTGACAGAACGCATCGTCTGAATATAAATTACGTACACGTGCATACTTTCCTGGTGACGATGTTCAGTTGAACTTCGTATGCGGCAGCAATCCGACGGAACAAGATATCGGTCCACTGCGTGCAATTCTACCAGACGAACAACTGCGATTTTCACGAGACACCGCGTGAAACGAATTGACCTCTCTAAATGCCTACACCCGTGTAAAGTTCAGACCAATAGAGAGACGATTTTAACAGGCTGCGTCGCGCAGCCGGCATCGACTGAGCGGCGTCTCGTGCATTCAAATCGTTCGGAAGGAGGACCGTGAGACAACGAGCGACGTTAGGCGGAGAACAGCGCGGATCCCGACCGGCAGCGATTCGACGTGGAATGCGCGACACGGAGCGCACTGTAGAAATGCAAATGAGCGCCAAAGCGCTCCCGATGCGGCCGCGACACCGACGCAAATTACGCGATCACGACCGACGCAAACGAGTTTCATCGTTAAGTGTCCACGGCGAGCTGAAAAAAGTTATCGGCGAAAACAAGCCGCGACGACGCTGGTGCGCGATGCGTAGCACTTTTAGTCGCGAAAAACTCGCTCGATGCGCTTACGTGGAAGATACAAAAAGTGGGTTATTGGAGAGCGAGACAGTGTTTTCAAGCGGCGTTCTGTGAATATTCTTTGCATGAGATCCTATAATCTTTCAACTAAACGCATACTGCTGACCCCAGTTGCGAATCACATTGTTATTGCATGAAGTAAAGACACATAGACAGTGGTCGCATGCAAACGTGCTATATCTAGTACTTTTGTTAAAAAATGGCCAGCACCAATCAAAATCGACACATTTACTCTGTGATTCCAATTACAGGGTCTCTCATTCTTTTAAGCGAGCCAAGCGTGAATATGAACATGACATGTGCATATACTCACAGCTACAACAAACATTACTACGCATCCGAAGTTTAGCCCAATGCTCTACGTACACAGAAGATTATTTGCCGGCGTCACGAGCCGCGAGTATTTCTACCGACTTCTCCGTCCTCTCCGTCCCTCCACCCAGCAATCCGAGAGATTCTGGTTTAAAGGCTCGAGTTTCCGGCGCCTGGGTGTGATCGAGAATTCGGAATTCTCCCTCGGGAGAGGACAGCCACGGTTTTCGACGGTGTGCGAGCCGTGCGGAGCCGGTTGCTGCGAGCGGCCCGCGTTTCGGCGGATACCTACTTGTTGCGCGAGGAATGAACTATGTGCACATAGGCACGAGCCGCGCATCTGCATGTAACGCGGACTGCTATGTGCCCCGCCGTACCACGGCACGATCGTCATTCGTCGGTCAAAGATTTATTCGTGCACGATGCAGGATCACACCGAATTACGCTTGTCGCGATATCGAGGTCGTGGTCGAGCGACATATTCCCGCCGGAGGTGGACGAAAAACGCTGGCCGGCGATAGGCGAGTGCGACGCGGCGTGGTGTGCGCGCCGGGATTGTCGGAAAATCGAATTGACGTAACGCAGAATTCGAGTGGGCATATGGGTTTCTTGTTAATTGGCGATAGTTTTTGTTAGGTAGGCTGGAGCTTGCGCGGTTTATTGATGCAATCGGTTGGGTGCTCAGTGAATAGGGTCGGTTTGCATAGATGTGCTGTAATTCTGAATGTACCGCTCTCGTGTAGAACTCGACCGTTGACCCACAGAATTCCTGTTGCATGCTAAACCAAATGAACAGAAGCAACATAAATGAACGCCCTGAATGAATGTCATACCTGAAATTGATAACTTGTCTAATTGCAGACCACTCTCTCTACGTACTCTCTACCCGAAAAATGCCGAGCCAAAAGTGCAACAGTAAAAGAAATAAAGTAATAAATAAGTACGATTAGATAAGATAATACGAAATAAGTACCGTAACCGTAGAATATATCTTTCAAACTATTTCATTCATACCGTTCAAAATCCGCACTCTCCCAACAAATTAACCAACAACCAAATTGTCCCATCAATTATTAAAACTTCCGAACAAAACACGTACCTCACACCCCATTCCAAAATGAAGCGAACACGCTTCGTCGACAGCGTCGACAAAAACCGTGCGCGCCACGTAGATTTGGCGAATGACACAATAAATATTTCCAGCACCCGTACACGGAACGAAACCGAGGGAGCGCGCTCGGCCGAGGGGTTATCCTCGAAGAGCCGTAGATTTTTCAGCTTGCCGAGCATTTCCGGGAATTCGGAATTTTCCCTCGGGGAGAAGGGATGTGCAGGGAGGGCGTCGGATGACGCGCGTGATTCTCGTCTCCTCGAGCTCTCTCGGCTACCGGTCTTCCGTAGCAGCGTATTTCGGCGATACCTACTTGTTGCGCGGGCGAGAGAGGAACGCGCGCTCGCCTCTTCTATGTGGCCATGGCACACGTACATAGACGAGTATGTACTGCGCGCGCGTTCCGGCATCTACATACACGCGGCGAGCACGGGACGAGCCGGGGGTTAGGTACAGTCGGCAGCAGCATCGGTCGCTCGCCACGGGTACAAATAGAGTCGACGACCGCGGGCCACGAAATTATTTTCCTCGCTTCGCTCGCACGGCTAAATTCGTATCGCTCGTTTCGACGCGATGAAATGGCATCTATTGCGTGCGCTCCCGCGTTCACGGGCTTTTTCCTGCCGAACGGGCCACGGTCAAGGTTTCGCGTGGTGGAGGGTAGTGCGGCTGGCCGAATGCTTCGTTCTGGCGCGAGGAGTCGTGTGGGATTGAACCAAGCGGAATGTGGCGGATGCGAATTTTGGTGGGTCGGGATTAACACGTTTGCATGTGGAAAATATTCCGAAAGAACGATCGTGGCTCCAGTGACGATGTTAAAAATGATCCTTTTCGCCGAGTGGCTTTGTGCAATGTCAAAGTAACTTCGCGCGACAATTTCACGATTCCGCGCCCTCGCTTTGTCGGCGGCTGAATTATTACAATGCGAGTAAAATGGCACGCAGAAATGTCCGCACGCGCGGATATAATCAATGACCAATGTGATTTTGCGCGAAAGTCGCCGAGGCGTGTGTGCTCGATTTCGTCGATTCGCGACGGCACCGCCGATTTAATCGCCGAAATTGATTTCGCCAGTTTTCGCCCCATTAATCCGTCCGTCCGCGCGCGCGCCGGCAATCTCTATAAAATCAGCGCGTCCCCAAAAACAATTCGCCACGCCGGAAAACGCGCGCCTCCGTCGAGCGGACGGAGTGGGATTTTAATCCAATTCGATGCGCAACTCAATTTTACAACACTTTGATCATTTCCGCGTATCGCAATGATTAATATCATTATATCCGTCGTTGCGCACGGTTTCGCGTTCTCGGTCGGAAAAATGGGGCCGACAAAAAGTAAGCGTTTATGAATTATATCGGGACGCACAGCGACACGAGGCCTTGCAAAATGTCCGTTCATTACTCCGTTCATTACTCCCAAGTTATGCCGCTCAAATTTGAGTTACATTAAAATCACGCATATGAAAAAAAAAAAATACGTTCGACGTAATATACTTAGTACTCTATCAACGACCGAATGACACGACGTAGTAATGACAAACTAGCACTAACCGCACCTTAAAGGTGCGTCTACATCTGAGCACGAACGCGCACGAGGCAGCCTGAGCATGACGTCATCAGAGGCGCGTGAATAAGCCGAGGCAAACCGATTCGATGGTTTCACATGGCACTCATCGATCGATCGGCTCACCGCCGTACGAGAAAAAATGGAGTGTGTTGGAGATTTATTCTAATGTTGAAGAATCGGGGTAGCTTGCTCGGACCGATCCGCAACTGTCTGAGCGCGTGAACGAGAAATCATTGGTGTGTTGGAGATTCATTCTAGTATTGGAGAATCAGTGTAGCTTGTGCGGCCCGATCTGAGACTGTCGGATCGGGCAGTGAGCAAATGTGGCCGATCGGCGACTGTGAATGAATCTCCAACACACCAATGATTTCTCGTTCACGCGCTCAGACAGTTGCGGATCGGTCCGAGCAAGCTACACCGATTCTCCAACATTAGAATAAATCTCCAACACACTCCATTTTTTCTCGTACGGCGGTGAGCCGATCGATCGATGAGTGCAATGTAAAACCATTGAATCGGTTTGCCTCGGTTTGACGTCATGCTCAGGCTGCCTCGTGCGCGTTCGTGCTCAGATGTAGACGCACTTTAATGCACTCCCAATCATAACAATCATCGACGCCCGGCGAGAAGGACAGAAAACATCGAAGCACAGAGCGCCTCGAGCGATAGACACGATAAATACAAAAATATCGAGAAACACGAGGTATAGAAAAGACACGGCGAAATTTCGTGTCAAAGGTTTAGCGGAGTGAGCAAAAAGTTGGCCGCGCCAGGTTTCTCGCCGTTCGCGGGGCGCCGGGTAGCACGGCATCGGATAGTCGAGTGCACATAGCCCGACGCGGACACATAAAAGTGCCCGGCACTATGTGCCAGGAGGAGGACGCGATGCGCCGAGAGCAATGTGCCGCGATAGAGGGCAAAAGAGAGCAACGAGGAAGAGCGAGAAAGCCGACCATGTGTCCGTGTGCCCACACACACCCACGCGTGCCCGAGCACACGCTCCGGCCGTATATTTCGGCGGTCGACGTGCTGTTAGTCAACGAGCTGCCCCACTTCATCTCACTCGGAAAATTTCGGACATAACTGACGTCCGCTTTTAGAGCGGACTACTACTCGGGCATCAGCTGCTACCTGTCATTGCTCTTGCGGGGGTGCGCGTCGTTGGCGTTGCTTGTCTGCTCGCTCGTTTCCTTCCTCGCTCGCGAGTGCTCTGGACCCCGACACGTACGTGTACCCACACACGGACCGCGTCACGTTTGCCCACACTGATACACACGCGCGCGCGTGTGTGCACTAATACCGGCGCACTCATTCAGCGCGTAGCCAACGGCGCGCGATATAAACGCCGTTGACTACTTGTTGCTCTGCCACTTTCTCTGTCTCTCTCTCTCGCTCTCTTTCGCTCTCTTTCTCTCTTTCTCTCGTTCTGCCGGTCTGCCTTTCTCGTACTCCGTCCGTGAAACTGCAACTACCTGCGGGATGCTCGTTCGCGCTCGTTCTTCCGATTTTCATGGATCGCGCGAGGAGCTCTGTGCGAAAGTGTTTTCAAGATACTGGGGAGATTTAGAAGGAATTCGGATCCGACGGGGTGCTGTTTTGTTTCGTGCGACTACCGCGGTGCCGTGTGATAGTTGGATTTAGACTTATTGTTGGAGCATATGTACCCATTGACACGGCTGGTTGTACCACAATTTCGAAAGCACCCTGTATAGAACGTATTTCATGCAGTATTCGTCATTCTTAATTAATCTTTTGCCCACGTGGGCAATAGTAGCCGTGTGACGAGTGACGTCACATGATTTTATCTTTCTCCCACTTCGTTTCGTGGATTTATATACGAAAGGCGTGTCTATGAATATACATGGTCTAAGGCTCTAAGGGCTTAGATAAAGTACGATTTGAGACATGTGAAGCAGTATAGTTTTTCTTGTATCAAAGTTCACAATACGTTATAGACGAAGACCACTTGATCGTTCCTTTAATATTGCCGCGGGTTGCGCAAGAGAACGATCGCAATTGCGCGAGAAATTGGATGTTAACCCGTGGCGTAAACATTGAGCCGAACGCTCGCAACTGAGTGCGTCTTTCGACCATCTATAACGGCCTTCCTCGAAATATATTCGGTATGAAGTTTTGGAGACATGCTGGCCTCGAGCGTTGCCATTTTATATATGGCTTCAATAACGAGTGACCTTATCTTTCGGCAGCAGAATTCGGCCGTGAGCGATCGACCGTGAACCCGACGGATTCGCTAATAAAATGATAATGGAGTCGACGATTGACGCAGCATTGACGGTGCGCTTTCATCAATTGATTGGCTTTAGCGACGAAGCGTCCCCAGGAATCCAACGTCCGTGAACAAAAGTCGACGCAAGGAATGAAGAAGATGGTATGTACCAATGTTACTTCTACTTCTGCTTCGGCGTTTTGTAGTTCTACGCCCACGTGTGTAAGAACATATATAGATATTTAGGTGTACGTGATAGATATAAGTAAACACAAAATTTACGTTCTGTAGTAACAACTGGTCCTTGAAACACTCATCGTATCTTAACTTCCCATTATTCAAATCCTAACATATGTATAATTTTTCATATGTATGAACACATAGATATCTCGGCATCTTTGATAAATACCGTTGATCATCGGGATCTGAACGTACAAGTGCAACACTTAAACATATGTAAACGCCCTACCTGAAATCGTCAACCTTAACACATATACTCGCGCAAGAATGGCTCGTTTAGAAATTGATCACAGTCGACCAAAGGAAACGAAGGCCAATCCAACCAAGTCCAACCGAAAATATTCATTCTCGCTCTCCGCGAACAATCGATCTGTCAGTCAACAATTGCTTACAATGCAACTAATTACATACTCGTCGCCGTTTTCGCGATTGGACACACTCTTGTCCTCGCGCAGACGATTCTACACACCGGTAAGCGGTCGGTAAGCTGTGAGCACTGTGCGATTTCGATAGAAAGTTCATGGAATCGAGAGTCGTCGAGTGCTAGCAGCGGGGTGCCCGCGGCTACCGTGTTCTCCCGTCTGGACGCACGATGCACCCGCTGGATCTGATATGTATGCAGACACGAGGACGCCTGCGAACAGTACGTGCGTATTCGGAATACATCTGCCGTCGGTGACACGCATACCTGCGCCGACACTTTAGTGTAAACGATGTGTTTTCTTCCTGTCGCAGTGTAGCAGGTATTTGCGCTTGCACGATCCGCGATCGTGCTCGAGCGAATCGGGATGTGCAGATCTGCCCGCAACACATTTTTCGCGGAAACTTCTCCGCGAGACTTTAAGGGTCTAGGTCTAGTTAATGCAGGTAAAGACCACTGGCGCAGGTGGTTGAATGTCCAAATATTCACGTTCTTCAGTTTTCAGACTCTACTATTTTAGTAAAGAGGTAATCTGCTTCTTTGGTAATCGATTCTAGGATTGATGGTTGGCAACTTTTAGTTAGATACTACTTCAAAACGTACATCTTGCTTCGCACACTTCGATACGTCTGCCCCTAAACATTGAAACTCTCTATTCATCTAATCGTTCGCGCTCTTAGCTTACCGTCTCTCCGTAAGCATCCATGCGCCCAGACATTTTCATATCTCTGCACTTTTGTACACGTAGACGCACTAGCAACCGCGATCCGTAAATTTATTATCTGGACATCAAACTCACACACACGCGTCACGCACGCCCTTATACGAACACCCCCTTCCAGCCGTACCCACGTTCGTCCACATATCGCGCCCATATCCCATATTCTACCGGAGCATACGTAAAGAGAAATATTTGACCGTTCACACGCTCGAGACTCGCCACGTGCTTTCCCGTGTGTGTGTGTATGCGCACACGGAGCCCATAGTGCGAGAGAATCGGAGTATGTACCAGGGACGAGGGACCAGAACGAGAGAGAAAGAGAAACAGAGACAGAGAGAGAGAGAGAAATTCACATTTGCGCGCGCGAGCGAGCAAACGAGAGAGATGAGCGTGCATGCCGTACTCCGGAATGATGGCAATGGTAGTGGCACGTCGGTGTGGCGTGTCTGGAAGCCTCTGCACAGAAGTGTGCGTGGTACGTAGGAGCGCGCGCATGGATGCGCGCAAATGGGGCTCGGCTGTCTCTGTGCATCGGTTCCGCGCTCGTCGTGTGCGTCCGCACACACACGCGCGCACGTGCGCTTATACACGAGTGCTCGCACACGGGGCCAGCCGACGCGAGCGAAGCCGGTGTATGTCGGTGCGAAACGCTATGTGGAACACACTCGCTCTCGATGGGTCACTCTCACTCTCTCGGCCGAGAGGGAAATTTGGCAGCTGTTTTAAACCCGGCTAACTGGCGAAACTACCGACCCACCTCTGCCACCGCGATCCTTGCCCTCTCTCTCTGTCTCTCCTTCTCTCTCTCTCTCTTTCTTTCTCTCTCGTCGCCACTCGTTTATTCTGTTGCTCTTTTTATTTTTGTTCTCTCTCTCTCTCTCTCATCTGCTCTTTCAACCACTCTTTCTTCGTCTCTATGTAGTCCCTCTATCTCTCTTTTACTTCTCTCTCCTTTACGTCCCTCCTATGTTCCTAGTTTCTACCCTCGATTCAGAACCTCCCATGCCACTCCCTCACTCTCTTTATTTTCTCTCTCTCTTCCTCTTTCGATCGGTCTCTATCCAGAAACACCCACTCGCTTTCGGGACTTTACCCTCTTCTGGCTCGTACACTTTCGTCCGCCGCTTGGGGCGAGTTTCGGGACTCGTGCGGGTATTGAACAGATCTAAATTTAGCAGCGTGGCGTGCTATTGAGGAGAATCTGCACGTATTATTAGTAATGACGAGCTCGTTCGCGGTCTATCGCTGCAGGTCACGTTTATCGTCTCACGTACTTACGTGAATCTGCATTTTTATGGAAAACCTTTGTCAACGGAAAAGATCAATAGGAAAACTTGTTCTTTATTTTCAAGGTACCAATCGAGTGTACCGAAAGGCATTTGAGACAATTGAGAACACGATAATTTGAATAGTTTAACAACGCTTAATCCATCGCTTTCGTAACTTTCTCTGGCGCCGAATTTAAGCTGGGACCAAACTAAAAATCAACTCACAATCAGTTCATGTTTCAACGTCTGTCATAACAGTCTCCCTTGCAGCCGACGAGGATTGGAATAAAAATTGTCCATCCACGTTCATGACTAAAATATCTCTTTCCATACCATGTGTATACGTATTTATTTTTCTCTGTCGTGTTTTGCGACGAATAGAATTACGAAACGACGCGGAGCTCCGATTTATCGTCGCGCCCCTACCGTACCGTCTAGCCTAGCGGGACGCTCCTATTGACATCGCGCCGCCTCCAGTTAGGCTATCCGGAATTCACTTCAAAAATTGCATCTCACATCTCGCGCGTTCATTTACGCGTAAACGAGTGCGTCACGATAAAGGTCACATTTTCCGTCTCCACCTTGCAGCGCACGTTTGCCAGCCTGGGCCGGCGGTGCATGTCGAAAGAGAGTGTAGTCGAGAACGCGAATACATGTGCACACATATCTACCCGCGTACACGTCGCGAACGTCGGCGTTTCCAACGAAAATGTAACGCAGCATACAGACGCATTACGCACGACGAGGATGTTTCGTTCGTTTATTAACGCTGGCGTCCAAGTTCGCGCACGCGTGACTGACTTTTCCGCGCAAGTGCGGATTTGCAGTCTGTGCCGAAAGAGAGAGAGAGAGAGAGAGATGCAATTTCGAATGTCGAGACGAAACGTCGAGCCCTCCTGTTCCTCGCCGCTTCTATTCGCATTAGCTCCCATATCGTTGTTTGCCCCCTCCCACCATTATTCTCTCGCGCGCCGTCGTTGCGTCTGTGACAAAATAGTAACATTTCATCCACTCTCCCCCTGTTCACTCCTTATTTCCTCTCGAATTCGCTGTCTCCTTCGCACCGTTTACCTCGTCCCATCCTTTTTCCTCCCACCGCTGTTCCATCATTTCGCGTCTCTCTTCCTTCCCTCATCCGCTTTTACTCGTTACATTCAACCTTTCTGGCTCGCGCGCGGCCGCCTAACGCGTTTCACCTTCATCCTTTCCGTTCGACAGCCTGAATAGGAGCAGAATTTTCAAACCTCGCAATGGTACGCTGCACCTCGCCCTTTGCCCGGCGCACATGTGCAATATGTGCATACGCGCGGTGCATGCATTGCGCGTGCATATGTTCGCGCGCGCACGGACTCTCATTGCGAGCGCGCAGCCTGGTTCGGCAGCGGATGCGGCGCATACAATTGTCCGAATACCACCGTGCGCCTGTGAACGTCACACGCATACGCCCACTTTCACGCATAATACGTGTCCGCATATATATATATATATATGTAGTATGTCGCGCATCTCTTTCACTCCACACGCCATTTCTCCCCTTCTTTCTCTGTCACTCTGTCTCATGAACCACGTCGCTGTTCGTCTCTCTCACTGTCTCTTTCTCTCTTTCTCTTTCCTCCACTCTTACTCTCTGCCCCTATAGCAAGCCCGCCGACGAGAGCGTGTTGCTTTTTTGCCATACTGACCTGGGTTAACTCGTCGTGCAGTGCCGAATAATAAAACGGCCGGAACCACTGACCCCCTCTCTTCGACACGCTGCCTCGCAAAACATGAACGAGGCAACATAAACGTGCCCGTACACGTGAACGCGGCGTGCACGTGTGTGTGGACCTATATATGCGCGCCCGCGCACATGGACGAACACATGCTCCGAGACGGCCAAACCTGCGCTCCGCCCTCTGGCCAAATATAAATGCACCGTTGCGCGGATGCGACACGGTCGTCCGATCACGTGTATGTGCACGCAGCTAGTGTGTGTGTGTGTGTGGGTCCACGTGAGGAAGAGTGTGTGCTCTGTGCAATGTGGGCAGAATGCACCGAGTGGCACACAAACGATCGAGTGCCGAGGGCAGGGCCACGGTCACCCGAAAATACGGCCTCGCCTCGTACCACACACTGTCTTTCTCTCTCTCTCTCTCTCTCTCTCTCTCTCTCTGTTCGTTGGTTTGTCTTCTCTCCCCCTCAACTGCCGTCGAGTAACTCTCCTCTCCCTCTTTCTTCCCTTTCGCACGAAGCCACTCACTCCCTCGCGCACATGCTCCGACTCCTCGCTTTCTCTCCGTCTGCTTCCCTTCTGCTATAAACATATACTTTCTCTGTCTTTCGCCCGCCCCGATGGCTTTCAATGGCCCCGCAGTCTATATGCAGCTACAGGCTGATTCATCCGACATCGGCGTCGAGCGCGTCACGTTCGCCCGAAGTATGTTCCTTCTCTGGAGCGCGAATTCTACGCTGGAATTTAGGTATTCCCGCTGATGAGTCAAGTGTCCCGCTGGTTTTATCGATGAAGCGCGCGTGAGGCAGCACGAGACAGGTGTAGGAGACTTTCAATGTTGTTAGTCGATATGGAATGTGAAATGGCGTTTCCTGCGTTTCGAGTAACTTGACGGTGTGAGAAGTTTTAAGATTTTATCGCACGGTGTTTTGCGCATGCGGCTACTGCTTGTTACGGATAATGTTCATTAACTTCGAATTCAGTTCAATGAATGTACTTCCTTAATCCGGGAGAATTCGCTCTTATGGTACATCGTGCCGCCGACAAGAATCCATGATGTCTTAAATCTTAAATGGTATAAAAGATTGAAAAACATATTATAAATCAATTATTGTACTAATTAATGTTTAATAAGAGTATATGATGCATAAATGAAGCAAATATGTCAATATATACAATCAAAGACGCAACTTCTCCCGGATCAACTTCGTCACTTGAAATCACAAAAATTGGGGCAAAACCCACGAAAAACGATTTTCATTTAAAATACGAAATTCCATTTAATCAAGACAATTTGTCAAAAACACTAATTTCGCACACTTCAATCAGAGCGTTAAGTACATCGATCTCCCATCTCTCCCTGCAATCACCGATTCTTATCTAACACCGTAAGATCAACCTTACCGATCCAAGACTTACCACCCTCTAGTTTTAAATATTCATTGACATCGAAATATTCATGAAAATGGCGAGAGTCGATCGGAGCAGCATCTCCCGCTGCCGTCGACTAGGGAAGAGGGAGAGGAGGAAGGGAGGATGGTGTGCGGAGAACAGAGGCTCGATTCGTTGATAGTAGGTGTTGCGAGCGCGGGCCGATCGACGAACGAATTAGCACAGAGGGACGAATATACACATATGCGGAGCGCGGAACGGCATGGAAGAGCGCCTCGACGCTATGATTACGTGCTCGAGGCACTCGTGAAACAAAGCACCCTCTGTCCTACCCCAGAACGCCATCGCGACCTATCCCAATGCTCGTGCGTGGGTGCGTGGGCGAGACGCGAGGCGGAGAGAGAGGCGAAGTCGAAAACGCGAAAAATCGATCGCGTTCGAATCATTGCTTCCGTAACAGACTCTCTTCTGTCGGGGCTCGAGCTCTTCTGTCGGCGAGGAGGAATTTCGAAGGGACGCGCGAACGGGAGTTCCGAGCAGATGCGACGGAACAACGCGAAAATTGATCGCATTGAAGCTCGTCGCTCGCGGCGCCAGACTTTTTGTTGCTCACGGGATTTTTCGTTTGTCGGAGCAGTTTTCGGAGACGCAAGCGAGGGTATCGCGGAAAATTGATAGTGGTCGAATCGTCGTTGCCACGTAACAGACTCTCTTCTGTGTGATGGTTTTAAGAAGAGGAATTTTGCAAAGTGAAACGTTCTTTGAAGATGTCGGGTTGCGTTAAATCTCATTTTGCGTGTATCGTATGAAATGTAAGTGCATTGACTTATGCGATTCATATGCAATCTGACGTTCAAAGAATATCCTTTTGACCGTTTGCGTACCGTTTAATTTCAGTTTGCAGGGCACGGAGCGTACAATGAATTTAATGCGGAGTACGCGCTGTGTCTAATACATTTAGTGTGCGGTGAAGTTAATGTGCGATGTACAATATATAAGGCAGGTTGCATATGACATACTGCGAACACAGATGTGTGCTTATGCGCACCGTCATACGATAGCGTATAGGGTGTTCTGTAATTCATAGCCATTATCGGTAACAGGTTAATAGAAGATATACACAAAATGTTGTTGGGTAGAGTTTTGTTCGCGAAACAGAATTATCGAAAGTTGGCCCGTTCGGCATTCTACGTGCAACTGCTTGTCGATTAAAATTGGCAAAATTGAAGATCATAAATGTGATATCCGTATAACTGAAAATCGTGACAATTGAAAGGTGAACGCTTAAAACTTGCGAAATTGGAAACTTTAAGATTGCACGACAAATTTCGTGTCGACATAAACGACAATCGTCGAGTAACAAATTTCTGTGAAAACAAATCGAGAATGGACGAAAGAATACTGCCCTCAAAATATATTTCATTTCTCCGCAAAGAATCGACCTCTCGCCTGTCGTTCCACACGTCATATCACGTTACACCCAGTACGCGGAAATGCAGAAATTAATTCCTTTGCGCGTTGCATCATTACGGCAGACCCGCGGTTTGATCGAGGTCCAGGCACGCGATATTTCGCGAAATTTCGCGAAAGGCAGCCGAAAGGGTCGAAGGGATAAATAAATGCGGGCACATATCACTCGCAACAATTACCATCAAGTCCCGAGCGTTAGAACCGTGCAATTTCGTACAACATCCACCTCTCTCGCCTATGGCCCAAACAATCCTGGACTGTCCAAACGATCTGACTCATCCGCGAACGACGGTCAGGTGAGTCAATACAATACACCTACGCGCGCCTGCCTATGCACGTAGCAGCGTGCACACGCTGGACGATAATAAACGCGAGCGGAGGGCATCTCTCGAGGCCTGGACGCGCAAAATCGATCGACAACTATCGATCCCCGAAGCGGACGAAAAGAATCTTTATCCGACTACTATCAGTTTCCACCCGGCGAAATCAAATTATTCGACGCAATCTCATGTATCTTATCCGCTCGCTGCAATTTTAAGAGTCGCTTGTGCCTGCGATCCGTCGAAATGCGCCGATTGGTGCGTAGCTTTGATATGTTTTCGGGACTCCGAACGGGAGAGTGCGATATGATTTTAGTGTATTTCTGTTAATTAATCGGCCACTGCGGCAGCGGCTTGTTTGTACCTTGCCGTTTTGTTACAGTTTTGTTGAATGACGAGGGAGTGGAGCAAGGCGATGTTTACGATGTTCGACGGGAAGTGTGACGTAAATAAGATTAATGGAGAAACATATTTAATTTCGCGTCTCGTAAACATAAACGTATTTCTTCGCCTTATCGTTCTGTCAAATTGTAACCGCGTAATTATGCAACGAGCAACGGTCAAGCGGGAAAAGAATCGCGAGAGAAACAATCTTTAGTAGCGAAACGTATAAAGGCGTAAAAATGAAATTGTCAAATTACCTATGCTTGTTCAAATGCGCCTCTACTAATTAACGGCTAAATAAATCTTTGTCGAATGCCACGAGATGTATGCAAGGCCGAACTTCTTACGCGGATTTCGATTTTCACCTGACACCCCGACGGGAGAATAATAAAAACAACTATGAAAATAAGAAGCCATCGTCGTCTGGGAGTTCTATCCACTTCGTTGGACACGAAGCCATTATCGCGCGCTGTTGTTTTCATCGCGTTACCTCTGCGTTTCGGTAAAATTTACCACATACATTTTTTAATATACATATGTATTATACATAAATATCGCTGTATAATTGATGTTGAAATAAATATTCTTATAAAAGTGATATTTATCTATGTGCGTGAATACTATAAATATATTTATAGGAATGCAGTCAGACGCATATATGTAATGTACGCACTCACGTACGTACGTAGATACGAAAGCGCGCGCGTATGCGGAGAGATAGACTCGTATGCACTTCTTTACGCCCGTTATCGAATTTCTGGAAATACGCTTTCTCTCTCTCTCTCTCTCTCTCTCTCTCTCTCTCTCTCTACCTCTTGTTTTCGTAACGCTCGGGAGTGCACAGAATGATCGGCGGCGGCGACGGGAGGAAGTAGAGAATTGCATGCGACAAGCCTTGCCCGCTGCAGTTTTTATACTAACCGTGCTGTATCTCGCCGTTTCTCAATTGTTCGTCGCCAGCGAGAAGACACCGATGTCGCTTCGCGAATATTCGGAACGAGGTCGATCAAGCCGCGTCAAGTCAATTCGCTTGATTCCGTTCCGTCGAGCGACAGTGGCGAAATAAGAGTACGAGTGAAAAAAAGTAAAATAAAAAATAAAAACGCGTCGCTGAGTGTGACGATGTTTCTGGAGCAGAAGCTGGTGGCCGCGTGGTATGTTGAACGTTCGATTATTATTAGGTGCACGTGTGGTGCAAAGAAAAATATACTGTCCCACATTTACCGTATACTCCATGTACCGTCAGATTTTTATCAGATTGACGAAATTGGACGAGATCACTGTACATGTCGCATTCATAAAACATTCTTCACACCTCGATGAAATATCTCTCGACGCAAACCCATATGATCTGCCCTTTCGTTTCAAAGCTGTTCCCCCGTTAAAGAGCATCATTCGACCGCGTCGACACAGTTCGTTAGACCGACAGCGACAGTGGACTTGGATCGTACACTCGAAACGTTGGTTGGCGGAAACGAAGGGAGGCGGAATGAGAGACATTGAGCGAACGATACTTGCTCTCGACGACGACGTCCGCTCGACCCGACAATGTTGACGAACGATCGTCTCTGATTGATCGGGTCCGAAATTTGACCGAGCGGAACTCGGAAGTTTCGGCCGTCGCTTCCGTTGTCGAACGAGAGCAACAGACGAGTGGATCCCCTTTAAAGGACCCAGTGCCTTCCCGCTCTTCCTTGCGCTTAATTCCCCGCTTTCCGCCTAACAAGGAGCACGTCTTACTTCCAGTTTGAACTTTGGGAAACGGACTCCGGCCTATTGCTGCACTCGTTCGAGCATGTAAAATTTCAAAGGCATTCCGGAAGGTGGGCCTTATTTTTGGATCACATTGCATAAATCATTTTTTTATCCGGGTAGGGTTCCTGTATCGTAACATCGAATGTTAAGAGGTGACTGTGGTAGAGGCTGGTAATACAACCGTGGAAAATAAACTGTCGAAAAAGTGATGAAAGAGTTAATAAATTTGTTTTGTCGAGGTCCTATACTGTTTGAATATACCATGTATAAGATACTTTAGGCAAATAAGGTGCATGATGAGGTTGACGCTAAAATTCTTTCTTCTCGACTTCGCTTTCGTGTCGGACCTGATTTGTCGAGATAGCCCGTCGGGACGGTGTGGGTCTGCGGAATATTTACCGAAAACGTAATGCGTGGACACGATGGAATGGGAAATGTGAAAGCGATAGGAGTTTAACGTGTAATTAGAGACACGCCCAAGTCACGTAGAGTGCACGAGCGAGACAAATAGAATTTTAGAATAAAGTAGTCCAGGAGTTTGTTCCAGTAATTTTAGGAAAAAGAGTACGTCTAAATTATCCGACTAACATCCTAGGGAGCAAAAACGATGAAAATCATATCGTCGTCGGTGAAATCAACGCTTTCATCCGATCAATGCCATTGCATCAAGTGTAAAGATAAAAAACTTTTCAACTTATCGACATACCCATTTAATACCTAATTCATCCAAATCACAGCTACCTATATTCTAACAAAATAACGAAATTTCTTTATTCCAATTCTAACAAAATTTTCCGAATATCACGCCTTATCTGCTTCGCCCACATATCATCTCGGCAGACGTGAAAAGCAACGCGCATCTAATCGATGTCCACAAAATCGCGGGAAATAAGAATGACATACCAGAGGCCGCGGTGCGTTTGCTGCGCGGACAGCGTACACTGCAAACGCCGGTCTTCGCGCTCCGTGATTCGTGGGTTGAAACGTTGAAAGCAGCGCGCGTCGTCCCTAGGAGGAGAAGGGGGGGCACTCGGCACTACTTTCCACAAATTTCCACTTTCTACGCCTTTAATCGGCGAACCACCGGCGAGCGAGCATTTAAATTCGACCCCTCTCTCGGGCGTCGACGGACGCGCGGAGCGCAATTCGAATCCACGGAACGTACTCGGCCGCGATCGGACGATCATTCAACTAACGCCACACGTCCTCTCCCGCGTTCGGAGCAAAATTTCGTCGTGTCCCCTCACCCCCTTCGCACTTTCGTCCGTCGCCAATCGACGCGGCCAATCTGCGGCTGGCACGACGCGAAAACTCATGGAAATCGGTCGTACGAGGGCGACGATCACGGCAAACCGTAATTCGCGGCTGATTGTCGGCCGCGTGTGGCAATCATTTAATGAGCCGGAATCAAGACAGACGCGCAGACGAATGCGCGCCGAGCGGGGGCCGTGCTGTTTTCGTTGCCGCGGTCCGCGGCAATTGTTTTCGATGCAGATGTTGATTTATGCGCCGCTGGCGGATGCCTTTTTATCGACGCGCTCGCCCGCGCTTTTTTTAACGGTGCCGCGAGTGTGCGCGCGTCATTCGATCGTTCACTTCCTCTGCGAACGGCGCGCGGTTCGTTTATCGACGATTCGGTAATTTCGGCACTTGCTGGCGAATCACGTTTTATGCTTCGTGTAACGACAGTCCAGCGAAATAACGGTCACGTGGCACTGAGTGTACTGTATAGCGTCGGTACGAAGTGGGTGAGGGTTGTTATCAATTCTTTCGCATCCTTCGCACTTCTGCCGCCGCCGGTGCACTTTGCGCTCGAGGTGACTCTCGATACCTTCCGACGATTGAACTTTCGAAGGGACGGATTGGAGTAAGCTCCATGTCAACGACGCCGGCGTATCGTTTGTCGCCTCAGTGCAATGTAATAAGTTGTACCACTGCTAATGCCGCAGTAATCGTCTCGCGCGACAATCTCAATGCCGATTGATAAGGGAGTGTCAGGTTGATCGTGTTTAAATTGAATGACGATAAAATCCTACTCTAACCGGTTGTCGCGAGCTTCGGATTCACGATCGTCTCTGTCGACGACGACGTTCGAGAGGAGTTAAGTGCCGGAAGTCACACACGCGAATAATCGGCGCGCGTCTCATTAACTTCGACGTCGGATTATCGAGCGGAGATTAGCATCTCTCCCGGCCGTGCTTATCGGCGATCGCTGAATGAACGTGCGTATCGCGTGCGTATCGGGTACGAACTGAGCAAATATTCTCGGCTGCGCGAGTACGCGCGCGCGCGCGCGCACAAGCGTATTTATCGCCCGACGACTCGCGAAAGTCGCTGTCCAAGCGTCTATGTACATATGCACTCGCTCACTGGCTTATTTGGCTATTCGGTTATTTATTTCGGCTGTATATTTTTTTCATTTTATTCGGTTGTGTTATGTTAAGCATTAGCAATAACCTTGTCGGATTTAAAATAATGCCTAAATTTAGCCCGCGATCGTGTACAGTCTCCTGTTGGCCTTTCAATCACATTCGGACGGTTCAGTGTATTTTTGCTAATCAAAGGTACTCAAGACTGGACGCTTTAAGACACTCGGTTGTTGGTCGAGACGCACGACAGATCAGCAGATAGATAATCTCTACGCTTGAAATATCAATTAGCATAGCATATCGTAGGTGTAGTTTTCGTTGATTAATATAGTTTAGCTGAAAACTTGGCCGCACAGAACCCGTTGCTTCATGCATTGCAACGGGTCTGATGCACTGATTCATATCGCTCCGACTGTCTAACAACAAGCGTTAATCCCCAAACTGCACGCTTGGCTTAAAAGATTTAATGGACCAATGTAGCTGTCACTTTATAAATAGACCACTGTCGCCGAGGAACCCGATTAAATGTCTCAAAGATACAAACAATTAATTCCGAACGGCCTCAAAGAACCTTTCTCGAAAGTACTTTAAACGATCAACAAACAATTCTTTAAGACGCTCATAACTCACAACTTCCCCCGTTTCACAAAAACACACACTCTACCATGCACACCGTACTCTCCACACCAATTCCAAACGTCCCTCCGAGACACACAACCTAAACCTTCGGCCGACAATCCGTCGAAGCCACCCTCGATCCCCGAAACTCTCGAGACGCAAGCATAAAATTCTCTCTTACCCTCGAATCCCTGAAAAATCCTCGCTGCACCGGCGTCAGACAGCCAGCAAGTTGGCGAGTACGTACTCCGTCGCACAGTTCGCGTATTATCGTTCCGACGACGATGAAACGCGTCGCACGTACACCCACCTCTCTCACTCTCTCTCTCTCTTCACTTCACAAACTAAACGCACCGTGCACACCCGCGCACATCATCTAGCCAACGACAACGTCGACGTACGCGCAACTTCGCTCGGCACTTAATCCGCGCCAGCCACCGAGAGGCAGCGTCAGACAGCCAGCCAGATAGTGTATCTAGGCGTCTATGGAAATGGCCGCGTTAAGTTTTAGCGACGAGACGCTTCGGCGATGAGCACGACGATACACAGTCCGCACCAGTTGAACTTCCGCGTCCCGTGCTTAGTTCCAGTCGAGCGTCGAGGGACGCAGGAAACTGCCCCGTATGGCCGGACTCACGACGACGCCGGTCTCGCTCGCGCGGAAAATGCGCTTCAAGTGTCGGCGCGACACGTTACGCGGGGACGATTCGCGCGGAGGCTTTGCTTAAAGTGTCTCTGTTTCGCTGACTCGGACAACATGTTGCTCCGTACTGGCCGCCTGCACGTACCGTGCATCCAGATAACACCCACCGATTCACTAACCTACCTCACGCCGACTGGCTCTATACAGGCTGGTCCAAATTTTCTGCTCCGTTCGACGCCTTGTGTGACGAGTGCCGATGGGCGCGGGGTAGGGATGGTTTTATGGAGGGGGGGGGGGGATGTTGAGATACTGGGAAATTGTGGCGTCGGGTCACCACGAATCGTCGACGAGACCACTGGCAACGATTTCTTTTTTCATGTTTCCGTAGACGTGCACTCTGTGCGCTGGTATGATTATTATCTATCGTTGTTACGTGCTGTATCCTGCTTAGCCTAGTGCGTATGCGTGCCCGGTCATTATGAAAGTGGTCGAATTGTTGAAAGTTGAGAATTTTAGAACTACCACTTTTTTACTTAAGTCACTTTCATAATAGCGGCATGCATTGTGTAATATGTTAATATTGTAACTCGTATGACGTGCATTGTACGTAGTACATACGATTGATACGAGTTTGAAAGACCGAAGAAGAATTGCAAGACTTTCAATCCTTTCACCTGCTCCTTCCCTTTTCACCTAAAGTTTCGTGCACCGTTCAAAGTGATGCGTACGTCGACGAGTTTAAAGTTATAGAATTACGCGGCGCGGCATTACGAATGCAGATGAGGAAATGCGTAATGTATGCGACAATTACGCTGGAAATCATTTTCGCATAATGGCCATGATAAATGTGTGCAGCTGTAGAAAGTTGCAAAGACGCAAAGCTCGTCGAGGTAGCTGTTGAGAAGGCGTGAGACTGATTGGCGGACAGGGCGAGTCGTTTAATTGGAAAGCCGTTCGAAAATGTGACGCGTGACGCCGTAAATTCTTAACTCGTAACAATCTTGGAGTTTCCGAAATGACCGTCGTCGCTCGCCACGATTGTCCTAACGCAATTTCCACCGGAAGCCTCGAAATGCGATTTAACGGTGACCGAGAAAAAAATTGTCGCTCTGACAATGAGAAAAGTTTCGCGAAGCTCACAAGTCGAGTGGCGTTTTATATTCATTGTCAGGCTGCCGCTTCGCGAGAAGGGAAAGAAAGGCGAGCGTTTCGCAAATTGTTAAACGGCACGATTTAAGTTCGCCCGCTTAATTACGATAACGCCAAAGTCGTTGAAGCAATTAGCCGGCGAACCGTGTTGCAGCGGGTCTCGAAATAATGAAATAACATAAACAGCATCCTTTATGTCTCGTTAGCCGTTTGACGCCCCGACAACTTTTTCCCGTTACCTACGTCACATACATAACGCATCGAATTCTCGAAGCAGATCGTTCGAGAAGTGACCCCCCGCTTCGCACATTTAATTTACTTTTTCTTCATAAAGAACGACGTCCGCATTCGGCTCATAATCATCGCCATCCCTTATCCACATACCATTTGCATAATTTCTATTGTCCGCGCTTACGTTAATTACGTATAGTGCCGAGTCCACTGACTGACGCACGCTCCGCAATTTGCAGCGTCGACGAGGGTTCCCGCGACGAAATACAAAGGCTTTATTACTGTCGCTCCGTTCGGTGTCGAAACGGCGCGTTTCGACGTAACCGGTAAACAGACGCATTCGCGAAAGTCGCGTTCCGAGCGCTGCGGTCTTAACGGCACGAAGGGTTGCGCGGCTTCGCGGAAAAAGAGGGCACGAATCGTTGGCGGCGAGCATTCCGCGAAATTCGTAAACCGGCGCGCTGGTCTCTCGAAAAGTCGCGATAACGGAGCTAACGTCGTTGGGAAAACATTCCGTCATCTCTCTCTCTTTCTCTCTCTGTCCCCGTGGTTTCCCCATTTGCGTTTCGGCGCCCCAATGCAAATGGCGTCGCCGATGCGACTTATCCGCGACGATAAATTCATTCATATTTACGCGCTGGCGAACATTCGTCACCGGTTTACTCCTCTTTCGCAAACGCGCAATACAGGCTAACGCGGCGATACGAAGGAGTCTGTCATACTCGCGACGATAGGTCGAATACATTTTCATCAAGGGTTCATTAACTTCGTGCGCTCGCTTTTAATTGTAATGTACGCAACTCCGTCTGTACGCGTGTTCAAGGCAGGACGTTCGACGTGTGGCGGTCGGTATGAAAAATGTCTCGGGACGAGTTAGGACGATGTTTCGGCGGAATGTAATCGTTACGTTTTATTCTTTTTTAATTTGACGCACGGTTATGTCTCGGAGAGTTTATTCGAGTTATTTGTTTTCGCTGGGAGCATTAAAACGGTGGCACGTTTCGCCTCAACATCAGTCTACAATAGACTGCTACAAACGCTGCGATTCGTACCGAAATATTTGACTCCGCAGTCACAGCAATCGCGACACAGTACTTTGTCTCTCTTTTCCTTCTCTCCCCACCTCTCGCGGCTTTCTCGTTCCTTGAGACCCCGACTTTTCTCTTATTTTCCGTCGTTTATCTTCCGTCGTCGTCGGGAGTGTGCCGAGCACGCGAAACACACTGCATTATTCTCGGGCACGCCTAATTATCGACGCACACTCGACTCGCTCGATTTGCCTTCGGCGCAGCAACAATCAGGCCGGCCGATTCCACGATAGCACGTGGACACACGAGCGTCGTTGTTTTTTTTTTTTTTTCATCACTCCACCCTCATCCCCCGCTTTGCCACTCGCCCTCTCATCCACTCCTCCTCTCCCCCTCCGCCATTCCTCCGTTCCTCTCTCCGACCCCCTCGACGACGACTTTTTCTACCGAATTACTCGTTTTTTCGCGCGGATCAACGAGTCGTGAAGGCTTTATCGGAGCGCGCGTCGCCCCGCCAAAAAACTCAGCTGCTATCACACAGTTGCAGCGAGCCGAAGAGGTCCACACGTGGTCGTGCATACGCGATAAGATTACATTATTATTTCGTCGGGCGAAAAAGGGAAGGAGCGATGCGGAGGGAGAGAGAGAAAGGGAATGAGACGGCGAAGCGAGAAAGAGAGAGAGAGAGAGTTTGAGCGAGAGGGAGGTAAGAGGCAAGAGGTGAGTAGTGCTGCTCTCCTCTAACAATAAGTAATGTATCGCGAAAAACAAATGCAACGTGCGATGAGACGGAACGAAATAGTATATGCGGCCATAAGCGACGCGGGCACAGAGTACAAACAGATAATGTGCTGAGCAAGATCAACAGTATAATTATACGGAACGTATGCGCGCGCGCACTCGGCTATGAAGAGCCCGCCTGCCTCTTTCTCCGTCGCTCTCGCTCTCCCCCTTTCGATTTTCCAAAAATATCGGCGTGCTCGCCAAAACAATCGTGTCGAGGAGTCATTTTCTACGCACGACGCCCAGTGTTTTTCACGCTGCGCAATAGGGTACCGGCGGTCGGCGGATTGCGGTTTCAGTATGCGCGTACGAAGATTTCCGGATGTCTTGCGCTTTCCTGCCACCGCGCCGATTCGTTACTGTGCGTTCTCGGTGTCGGGTGTTTTTTTGTAGGATTTCGTTATTGGTCAGGTTTTAACGATGATTTATGTATTGATTGTCTGTTGGTGACGTATAGGTCGCATTGAGTGTTATTGGCATTTTACCGGTATTGTTATAAGTTAGTTTTAATTTACGAAGTGATTGGCTAGAAAAACGGAATATCGAGAATTTTACATAGTTCGTTAATTGAACAGTGGGAATGAGAAAACAATGTTGCTTGCCAATAGCAAGTATCCAGCAGCGTTCCCCCATCTCACAATCAGTCACACGCGATATACTCGCTTCCTCTCCGAAACTTCTCATTCACCCTATCACGCGTACGCCGAATTCGTAATTACTCAATCTCCCCGTATCGTGACACCATTTCAATAATCCTTAACAGCTCCGACGAAAAACGCGGAAAATTTCGTAACATGCCGATAAGCATCGCAGCAACCGTCAAAGACCGAATGTTCTCGCACGCGAGCGATAAGATGCATTTAACACTGGAATAACCGAGAGACGAAAACGACTTCTTCAGATATTCAACTACATAGTCATACTACAATAATTGCTTGCTCGCGAATTATCGAATTTCTAATTCACCAAAATACAGGGTGAATACTCGCATCTAATCGCGATGCATCTAATGCGACCAAAGCAGATTTCGTCAAAATGAACGCGCTCTTACCGAGTTTTCACTGAGTTTTTCACAGAAATGAAGGCCCATACGAAAAAGCATTATTCTACATATTTGACTCAATTTGATCGGAAAAATCGATATGCCGAAAAATACTGAAACAAAATAAAACGGTCATAAAAGCAAGCAATCTCTCGAACAGACCGTCGAACGAGTCATTCCCACTGCTCACCAGTTCTAACGTTAATTAATCGCGAATCAGGGATGCGCGACGAAAGATAGTGAACGATAGCGAAGGACGCAGCGTGTAGGGTGGTTGGCCGTGTGAAAGGTATCAAAGGTTAGGGTGGGTAGGCCTGATAGAGGCAGGGGGCGATAGAAGAGAGGTAGAGACGGACAGGCGAATTAACGGGACGCGCTGAGGTGGTGGAGTTCCCGGTGCCATCGTTGACGCCGACGCCGACGTCGAGCGTCGGTCAGCGTGGCGTATCGCGCGACCGACGGCGCATACCGATCGTCGTAAGGCCGATTAATGGAATTCTATTGAGAGCAGACGCCCGAGTCCGCGTCATTGGCCGCGCGTCCGAGAGACGACCTTATCAATGCGCTATTTCGGCGGTGATAACGTCACTCGAAATGCATCGACGCGTCGATCCCGGCAAACCTGACTGTCTCCTGCCTGGCCTGACTGGCCCGACGACTGCCAGGTGCAGCCTGCTGAATTACGTCGCGTCACGATAAAGCCGTCGAAATTGCGCTTTGCCACCTTCTTCGCGCGACCCACGTCCGATAAGGGCGTCACGCGTTTCGAATGTGTACGGGGTGGAAGAATATTGGCGCGCGATATTTGGGGAATGGATCACTTGGAACGGTGCCTAACATCTTTTCAGACTCGTTCTTTTCTTTTTTGCTCCTTGGGAGGATAGACGTGGCGAAGAATTTTGAGAGAGGTTGGATTTGGTGCATTGGTAGATTAGGTATTTTGTAGACGGAGGTTTTTCGGGAACTCGATGTGAGTCGTTAGCAGACGCATGCCAGTGTTTGCGAACCGTGATATGGGAGAATTGATCGGTCGCATTACTTGCGCACTCCTTGTATCCGTCGCAGACGTCATTTGCAGCGCGCTCCCCACAGAGCAATGAACGCATTGGGGAACACTTGTTTTGAATCAAGAATGGAAATTGAATATTAATGCTGATTGAGATAAAGGAACTGTTGCGCGCGAGTCGATGCGAGCGGTTAATACAGCTGCCGCGGGGCTTGTGACACTTTTCAGAGGTTTGCCCACGCTTCGCAAATATTTCTCGTCGTTATTATTAATTCCCGTTAAAAGTCCATTAGTACGCGCGATAACCGTTGTTCATTCATTACCGATACCCGCGTAAATATTAATCGAGCACATAAGACGACACGATACATTCTGAAGTCCGCATTCTGTCTGCACTCTTCTACGAGTCGTCATCGCTGCCATTGCCGAAACGACGTCTTGCATCATTCCGCCGCGAATTTTTCCATTTCCGTTCAGCACGAATTCTGCTGGCCCCTTCGCGAAGTCTCCCAATCGGACGGACGCATTCGGCAATTATCAAAAGGCACGTGCTCAGACGTGCCTAATTATCAGACTGTGCACGATGCATGTACGCGATTACATTCGTCGGCCAGACACGAGACGGGGAAAAAAAAAGGTGTCGCGCACGCTCACGAATCCGCCGAAACGTCGCGATTGCAAAATGTGTTACGAAATTTGTCGCGGGACCAATCGTCGATGAAACCTTCCCGGTCGCGTCGCTGTCGAGATAATATTTTCGGCGTGAATCATATCGCCTTCCCCGAATTACGGCCAGGGCCGTAATGTTCGCGATTCCGTTCGCAGACGGTGCGCCAGACTGATATGCAGGCCGCGAGGAGAGGAGGCAAGCTGCGTACATCGATATGAATCACATCGAGCCGCTTGCTTATCGCGCGCTAAGGTCGAAATCGCATTTCGTCACACGACGATTGTCGCGAAATAAGTGTCACGCTCGAAAGAGCATACGTCGCAGAACGTAGCCCGTCGCATTATTTATTTCTGCAAAATAACGTGCTATGGATTCGATATTGTAGCGGCGTTCGATGCGTATGTTGCAACACTTCCTTTCGTCCGATCTATTTCGATACTACAACTTTGAACATTTTTAACAATACATGGACAATTTTAACGTTTGATGAGTTCATTGTAATCAGACGTAACGCACGGAATCAAAAGTATCAATCGCGGGAATAATTGAACGGCAGGATCATCCGCGTTGAACGACCGATGCATTCTTTCCTCACGCAACGCACGACGGATTGACAATGTGCCTCTTTCTCGAAACTTTTCCCCGCGTCGACCGTCTAGACGCCACGATCATATTTATCCGCGGGGGTCTCTCCGTTCGATAGCGTCTTAAATTCAGCATTATCTCTCTCTGTCTCACTCAGCACACACCACACACACATCTTCATTCTTCCTCTTCTCGGCGTGTCGCGCGTGAATCGACCGCGATAGCGAGCGTGCGCCTGCAAGCGTGGCCTCGACACACGTATGATCGAGGTAAACGAACTCTCTTTTCAGCCTCGCGCGACCGCGGGGCACCGAATTGCAGGCCCAAAGTGCATCCGACGATAACGCGGCCCGATACCCGCCCGCCGAGGCCTCTTTTTTCCCGAACGAGACGATTCGCGAGCAACGTGAGCCGCACACGCTCACGTGTTGACGCGTTTATCGTGGCTGCAACGATATGCGTACAATTGACAACGCTGTCGGCGGCGGCGGGTCACGGAATATTCCGTGTTTCCCAAGTTCAGAGCGCATCATGGACGACATCGGTGTCTTCCGAGTTTCGGGCCCGGGTACGAGTGAAGTAAGCTATGAGGATTCGCGAATACTGCCCATTTTTAGCCGACCTGAAGGAAGAAGGAGGTTTTCTGTTCGACTTGAATATTTTCTTCATTTTTGAAGAAGCAGTTTTTTCCCTGAAACGAGTCTTCGGGTGGGCGATCGTTGAAAGATGTAAACGATGGCATGAACAGTGTCAGAATCGTGTCGGCGTATTCGATTTAGCGACCGCATGCGTTCTTCTGGCGGCAGCCAGTGATAAGCGTGCATACGCGAAGCCTTCGGCGATACGTAATGTCGCAAGGAAAAACAGCTGGCCAAAATTAACCGTCGAACGCTTCGCTCGGTACACAACGAAACTGGGCTTAATTACATTAGCGTATCGGCCGAAAAGAACGTCGGGCTTGTTTTGAATGCCGCGCGGTATGACGTCTGTCCGTGAGACGGGCGGAGAATTTTACGCGCGATTACCTACTTCGATGGTTCGAACGAGATTTCGGTCGCTGTTTGTTCTGCACTTGCGTAATTCGGGAGGACGGAAGACGATAAATGATGTGAGATATGAGGAGTGTGTTGTTCCATGTCATCGTGTCATTCGGCATCATCCATTATTGTTACTCCCAGTGCCGGTCCAGTCTCCATAGTCACTGTTACAGTATTCTGTCGTCAAGTAATCATCATTTACTAACGCGCTTGCTTCCCGTTTTTATAAATCACTCTCTGCAAGTGCCGTAGTATTCGCGAACAAGCACAGACAATGCTATCTTTCAGCAGCGGTCCGCAAATTTCGCAAGCGAACCGAGCACAAGTCGCACACTGCGCCAAGATTGAACGCGCATCATAAACTGGACCTGTGTCCCTTGAATGCCATAAGCCGCGACGAGTCGCGAATCAATCTTTCATTTCATAACTGTAAATAGATCGACAGACAGGTAGATAAATAGGCAGCGCGCGAGCGAGCGAGATGGCGAGGGAGGGGAGCGAAGATAGGCAGAGAGCGATTAATTACGTTGACAAGAAGAGGGAAATGTGAAAGACCGACGGTTCGGTATAAAAGACAAATCGCTTATTAATTACACGCCGGCACAACCTCTGCTCGTTCACACGTACCGAGACACCGATGCACCGGCGTATCGACGTATGCATGCAGGTGCGCACGTGTTGAGCTCGGATCGACGTGAGCGCAACCAGTTTACCCTTTCGCGGCCACGACACAATTATTCCCGCCTGTGCAACCAATGCCGGACAGGTTACGGCAACACGACTACTTGTTGAGTGAACTTTGAAAATCTCCGACAGGCTTCGACGAAGATTCCGTTGTTTTTCTTTTCTTTTTTTCTCCTTTTTTTGGATGAGAAGGGGAGGCGTTCTTGTTTTTTAATTAATCGGACAGACCGCCGTGTCGGGAACCTCTTTCACGGGAGTCTCATTCTCGAGAGTCGACTTGCGAAAAATTTAATTACGTAAGCGAGGAGAGCAGAGGAGGCGAAAGAATGCGGTATCGCGTGCGCGAGAGAAAATGCCAGGAGGGAGAGGATAATGAAACTATCGAATGCTATTATCGAACGGTGTTACGACAGCACGGTCAACGTTGAAGTAAGATTTTGTTTGGGATCAGTTCGAAATTCTAGCCTTTCATTGTCTTTGCGTACCGAATGTCTACGATAGCGTAAATACCGGTATTTGTATATTGTAACCTACGTTCCTCGTTTACAACGAGTTGATGGCCAACCCTTAACGTAAAATCAAGATTTATATACACTAGTAGCGTACCTAGAACGCTAATAATTATTGATCTCAAAACCACTGTCCACCGTATCCTCACTTCGCAACCTAAAACACAAACTTCATTTGACGTATGTTGCACGTTTCATGAATCCTGTTTTTGCATTTCAAATTATATATACGCCATACCCTATAATCCCTACGTCATCCTAAAACACTCTTCAAAAACGTTCAATACAAAAACATACCTCACATAAATCATACAATTTTCCATACAAATCGATTTCGCTCCACTGCTCCGAAAGCTCTTTCGCGTCGACTAAAAAGAAATATTAAAAAATAAATAAACCCGAGAACGTTGAAGACTTCGTCAGCGCAAAAAGCTACGATATCGTTCGGTGACGGCGTGATCAGCGACGAAGAACAGAAAAACGTGTGTCTCCCACTCAGTCCGACCGCCTGCCGCTGTTTCGCCGAGGGTGAAACGCGCGCTAGAATCTCACCAATTCGCGACCAGCAGCTAATCCACGCTCGCGCCTCTTCGATATGAGGCCGGCTCTTAAGTTGGCGCGTGAGACAGGCAGGCGGGAGAGTATTCGCGCCGGTATATACCGGTCATCCAGGTTAACGTGTCACCGGATGCCCCATTACTTATCGGACTCTCGAGGAATCCCGACTCTGAGAGCGGATTCGATTCCGGAGTCGACCTGGAAATTCGCGAGCGAAATCTTCGCCGTCCACCTTCCACGCTGACTGTGCGCGCCTGATGGCACGCCAATGGATCCGAGTGTCTTGGCCAGCCGTACGATGCAGAACGACAGCCGAACGTGACCGTGATTATGAAAGTGGTGTAACTGTAAGTAGATATTCGAAGGAAGCGTCATTGTTCACTTGCTTCGTTGCGGAAATGTTTTATTGCGACAATTAAACGAACGAATGAGGAAAGAAGTATGAAGTTTGTGGTGGTAGGTCGTGTGCTTATATTTAGTGTTTTCGCGTGCATCATAAAATATAATGCTTATCACGGGTGTCTGGTTCGTAAACAGCGGGAATGATTTAGGTAACCGAGCGATCCAGTTGGCGCTCGTGTCGAAACGATCTGTCTACGTGTTCGGAGCATTTCGGAGGAGAACGGACTGGAAGCAAGTGTCGCTCCGCTTAAACTTAAACCGTGTCGCTGGCCTATGTAACCCAAGAGTCGAGGTCTGACCGATCGTCGACCGAGATTCAAGCGGTGTCTTACGAAATATCCGTTAACATTGTCGGCACGGTTCTTCGAGTAATTACCATCCGCCAGCTGCGCGGAAGGATACGGCCGCTGCAAAACGTATCAATCGTGACGTGAACGTTTCGAAGGCATTTCCCGTCCTCGTCGCCCCAGTCGTCGCTGATACTGCGAGAGTGAAGGTGGCTGCGCTTGGGGGGAGAGAGAGAGAAAAAAAGAGAAAAAGATCGCTTTGATCGGCCGGCGTGGGCGTTCTGACGTCGACTCGAGCCAATAGCTCTACGAACGTTCGCGAACAAAGGAACCGCCCTTATTGCCGCATGCAATTCGCCTAGATATCGGCGCGTCTAGACGCCCGCTCGTTTAGATGTCTAGGCATTCGAACGTTCCGACGGCCGGCACGTCGAAAAACGTGACGATTTTAACATTTCCATTCTAACGCGGCTGTCCCGCAGGTACGACACGTCAGACGTAAGGAGGGAAACAAATTATGGTGGCGCATTTAACAAGTTTAGATTGTCACGGGTGAGAACTTTGCGTTGCCCGTGCACCGTGCGTTGGGACGTGTGTGAACGACACGACTGACAACGCGCTTCCGGATGCAAACGAATCAGAAGAGAGAACGCAAACAACGGAACCTCTCCTACTCCAATCGCCATTGCCAAAGTATTTCGACTCCGCCGGCAGGAGTAGAAGGTCCTCTGCCTCCGCTTGATCACGGCAGTCTTTCTCTCTCTCGCTCTCTCTCTCTCTCTCGATCTGAGTCTCAGTCGCTCGCAGAAGCGAGATAAACCGGAATACAGGTTTCTGCGGATAGAGTTGTGCCGTGACGCCCGCCACCGACGACGACGACGACGACGACGACGACGACGACGACGACGACGACGGCGGGAACGACAACGGCAACGACGCCGTCGACGACGAAACATAAATGGTAGGGGGTATACCGGTAGAGATGCTAATGTCGGCCTTGTGCCACATACCCGCGCTCCTGGTGCCCGCGCAGACACATTCGCGATCACACGCTGCACAACACACGTACGGACGCGTGCAGTAGTAAGAGACATAGGCATACGAGTAGAGACGGGTAACGACGTTCGTAATGATGGACACAAACAAATAGACGTGCGCGTGCATAATGATAGATGTGTGCAGAAAGTTATGCACATGCATGCGATAGAAACGTACGGACAGAGAGAGTCATATGTATAGTTCCACACGTGCATCTGGTTATGCACATTTATACACGCACCAGCGTCAGGACAGACGGACCAACGTGTGTAGTCCTACACATACATAGTGCGAAGACGAACACTCGCGTTGCAGAAAGACGCCAGTGCTCGCGCACGGATTCGCTAACCGACAATGAGAGTCCGGGGCAACATGCTGTGGCATACTGGCGCGCAAGTAACGCACCGAAACGCGCGCACTTATTGACGATCGACGACGGACGTTCGCGCGAGACTCGCCGTGACTTCTGTTCTTTCTCCTCTTGCTCCGCGTACGGGAAGAACGAGGAACGAGAGGGAGAGAGACAGCGGTAAAAACGGAGGCGGGAAAGAATGTAATGGCAGAGAATTAGACGCGGATACCGCCGCCATGACGTGCGTGTACCTAAATAGGGTGTGTGCGTTCGTGTGCATCTGTGAGCCAGAGTGTGAGTGACTGTGGTATGAATTAACGCTGAGATACGGGCACGTGTGGTACTTAGGTGGATGATTGCTTTAATATGACGAAAGATACGATTTACATTGTGCTAGACGAGGGGTCAGGGAGTCAAGTGCTTCAGTTCGCTCCCGGCTGACTTTCCGTTCTCGAACTTCCGAATTCTATCGAACGTCCTCGAGGATCGTCCGTCGGACCTCGCAAGTGTGTGTTCGTTCGCGAGAACGGCGAATGACGGACACGGTGTCGTAAATGTCTACTAACGCCGCACTTCGCCTACTCCAATTTCCTGCCACACCGACGCGCACACTTTTCCGCTTTCGCCCCCAAACTCTCGGACGGACAATTCGAGAAGCGCTTCTGGGAAGGAATTAAGGTGTACCGTCACTGACAGACCGGCTCGCGGCGCCGAACTCCGTCGGCGGTGCATTTAACGAAACGGCGCACGGTGAGTTTTGTTGCAACGTTTTAATGGTCGCGATGTTCGCGGATTTTGTAATGCCTACCGAGAATTAGAATGCGCTCTATGGTCTATGCTCGGTGCCGTGGAAGAGAGACCGCGGTATACGCCGTTCAGGTTGCGTCCCGTCCCGGCCACTGCAATCGTTCTCTTTTTTTCCCCCCCTCGACCGCCTCCTCCGTGTACTCTTGAACTCGCACCTCGACCCATTCTCTCAGCCTGTTAGGCGGGTTGATCGTTGCGAGCCGCTAAACGAACGAATCGCCCGACAGGCCAGAAATTGAATTCCAGCTTGCGTGCGCGCGCACTCGCGGCTATTACGTCTGCATAAATAGGAGAGCGCGCGCGCGGCCGCGATGGAGGATGGAAGAAGAATCGCTCGATGTGAATCGAGATCTGTCGAGGAGCGGCAGAAGTCGATGTTGTATCGCGTGCCACGTATAATCGTGAGAAAGTGATGAGATATGCTGTTTGTAGGTACGTAGAGTTTGACATGAAGAAGGCGCGCGAGGATGGTGACGTTTGGATGTAGGAAGAATCGCTCGATTCAGATCGCGATCTGTTGGCGATCGGCACAGTCGATGTCTTATGCAACGAAAGCTCGCGTGAAAGTGATTGAAAACGGGTCGTGATTATGTATGCATGTACGCGAGCATGCGAACGGTAAGTGTGTGTGCGGCTTCGATTGGAAAATGTACAATTTAATTAAGATCGAGATCTAGAAGGGATCGGCCGAGCTGATCTGCGCGTAATGAGTTGCCGAGGTGCATCGGCGGCAAATATGTCACTGTTCGGTATCAAGTGCATGACACGGTTCGGGAGTATTTTTAGCATTACTCTTTCAGGTATTAATAAAATTACGCGAAAACAATCGAAATAAGATTGCGATCTGACGTACACAGGTACGCTGTATCTATGTAGGAATCGCGACCGTGGAAGGTCTGCTTGGTTCGCTGCATAGTCCCAAAGCCTGTTCCAGAATGCAAACGTTTATATAATGCAAAACTGACTTTTGAATCCTATCGTGAACAATGAAATAAACGAACGACGTACCGGAACGAGGAACCAGATCATATCACTTACCAATAACATAATTATACTTTACGAACCCATCGAGAAGCTCCCAAAACAAACTTATTAAATTAAGCTCACATACTTGTACATCCCTACACATTTTAAATATAGCAGACAATAAAAGAACGACGAATAACTCGGCGGAACGAGCTACCGCATTAATATTGATCTAAGCCACTAATAACCGTATCGCTGTTCGTGCGAGGTTGAGCATTACATTAGAAGCAGAAAAAAGTGATCAGAAATTCTTTCCCAGGTATCGCAAGTAGATCCCGTCTCAAGCGTCGCTGAGCGCGCACAGCTGCCATCGATGCACGTACCCAAGCGAATGCGTCGTGCGAATTCCAGAAACGGCCGAACCGGATGCACCTCGCGCGGCATTAATTCGCGATTCGTCACTCCTTTAAAAAAAGACGCCGCGCCGAGGAGCCTTCGAATTACGTAAAAGCGCCAGCATGCCACCGAGTTTGGCGAAGGTACGAGGCGCGCGCGAGATTCTTCCGGGTGGACGAATGGGACGTCTTGAAAATGTTCGAAATATTTATCACCGAAGCGTCACTTGTGTGTACGACGGTCTCAATGTTTGACGGATCAACGTGGCGTACGTGTGACAGCGATAACAAGACTTGTCTATAATTAGAATACTTAGACTAGGTACAGACTATTAAGGTAGAAAAAGCAGTAGGTATGGAGTTACGAAATGGTTCCAAATGTATTACCTACCTTGCATCTGCGAAACAGTACCCAGAACATTTCGATCCGTCGCAATGCATTTATCGTGTAAAGACGTGCACCGTATTTTTCAACGGCATATCATTTTTGTTTTCGTACACTGTCCCGCTGAAGAGAATGTTATTTGAGGGCTTGCTTCATGAGCGGGTGGGAGTCGACGAAACGGACGTCGGAACAAAGTATGTCGCCATGGTTACGAATCGATCGGTAAATATTGCGATTTCAAAACGCTAAAATAATGTCGGCGAGTTATTGAAAGGGGTTGGGGGGAGGGCAGGGGAGGGGGGAAAGGTTAGATTACGCGGAGTGCGAAAATCGCGAGGAAAGCCTTGAATTACGTAAAACGGGATTCGAAAGGAAGCGAGCCTGTCGGCTGCAGAGAACGTTCGATGGACGATCATTTTTCTCGTTCAACGTCGTCGACGACCAACTTTTCAATCCTTCTTCAACGCTCTAGCGTTGAGAACAGTCGAAACTTCAGTCCTCGGTATATGCTATACTAACTAGTTAATAACAGTTAGGTTAGCTGCGTAGCAGTAATAGCTAATCGTCGAGGAGAAAGATTGATCGGGCCGAAATTGATCAGACAGTTATCGGCAGGCAATAATTCTGTAGGGTTAAGGTAATAATAGATAATGAGTAGTACGTTCCATATGGGAAATAGGTAGGTGTGGGACAGTGTACCGGAGGCAGCGGTGTATAGTTTCGATAGTAGGTGAGAACGTCATAAATACAATATTACGCGCAAGTATCAGACAGTGTGAGCATAATATTTTAAAATTCATTATCCACGTATGCATAGCAGCGTATCTACTCATTCCTTTATAAGATTATAATTTCTGAAGATTGACACCTTGTCACAATACGCAATCAATTACTCAAATTCCCGTTAAGCGAAAAACCTGACAAAATTTGACTTTTCACTCATATCCCTATGCAGATCGATGGAGCATAAAATAAGTAAAAAATTCAATTTTCGCAGATTTTTTACTTGCATCACTGTCATGTGGATATATACATATACATATACACTCGAACTTCTACGCTCATTTAAGCATCAGCCGAAAATCCCACATCGAATCCAATCCGCGGCGAGCGTAGGAAATAGCGGATGGAGCGCGCGACACGATAGATGACAAAACTGTGACAATGATATAAAGTACTGAAAGCCGGGTAGAAAGAAGGTTAGACCGGGCCGGGATTGGTTACGCACGGAACGCGTGTATCGCGCGAAAATCGCCTGAAAAACTGGCTGTCCTAGAAACGAACTAGCCAGTCAGTGGCACAACCCGGCCCCCTCGTGAACGTGCACCAACACACGGGCAATCATTGACACGCATTGATCGGACTGCACGCACGTACACGGGAGACGCGCGCGTGTTGGGCTGGATGCGAGACGTGGCCTCTGAAAAGAGATTTCGATTGGATTTTCTAGCGAACGTCGATGCTGAAACGCCGCGCTCAATGGACAGCGTTATGCGCCGCGCGACGGAATTGCACGGCAAATTTAGTAAACCGAGACCGCACGCTCTACGCTCGACACGCGCAGACAAATTAATCTTGTCGATTGCGAATTTAACTGTGATCACGTTCGCATGGCTTTGCGCTGCTCAACGTCGCGGCAGAGTGTTACTTTGAACGCTCGCGGCTGCTTTTTTTTCTTCTTTCTGTCAGCTCGACAGGTTGGGAGTGATACGTTATCGTGTATGGCTTGTGGGCGAATTTTTTGAATTGTGTAGATAGCTAACGGGTTACTACTCGTTAGACGTCTCAACAGGTTTCCTTGAAATTCTTCTTTTTCGGGGGCAGTTAATAACGGACGATGAGAATGGGAATGTGAGTTGAACGAACGAAGAACAGCGATCTCGGTACCCTGGCGCTGACTTTGAACGTCGCTCGAGATTTGAGCCTGGCACCGCGAAAATCCTGCAGCCGCGGAGAGCGCGCGAGGTCGCGCGAATAATAACGCGCAAGTGGTACGTGGAAATATATTTTTTTTTTTTTTCTGATCGGCGCAGGTCCCGCTGACGGGCAACAAAGAGCGTGTTATTTCGGCGAGAAGTTCGGTAAAATCGTCGGTCGTCGGGCGCGCTAGGGGAACGAGATTAAGCGACGGGTTTGGCGACCCGAATCAATGCGAACCAGACGGAATGTATCATCGTTCCGTGCAACAGGTGTCGACGTGTCAAAAAGTTTCGCCTCGTCGAACGTGGGAATCGTCGCTGGCGCGGCGCGTCGGCATCACGGAAAAATTGTACTGACAATTCCGGAGGTTTCCGTGAATTATTCTACCGGCGTGTCAACGATAAATCCGGCTAAAAACATGCTGCAACTAGACGGGGCTAGATCATCGGCCGAATGAAAGAAATAACCGGCGAGATTCGATCGAATGTGCGTCACTGTTAATTCGCTTGGCACACGCCGTTCGGATGCGCCCGTATGCAGTGTCGGTTGTGTACAAAAACGACGGTCCTGCGAAAGTATGAATATTGATCGGTGCGTTGCGCACGCGGACGCATGAATTGCGGATCGTGCGTCCGTCGGAATATAAACTGATGCTGAACCGTTCGTCGGATTATGAAAGACGCGGGATGAGGATGAGAGTGAAGTAACGTCCGAAACGTCGAAGATCGATGGTTGAAGAAAAGAAGTCGCTGCTACTAAGAACTTTGCCTCATTACGGCACAAAAATACATAATAAACCAGCTCACTCAATAACCATCCAATAGCGTTCCATTCTCGGCTTCGAGCAAAAAGAGTTTTTCAAAGTCACTCTTTTTCGCGACGTATAGATGATAACTAGGTACATCTACCGAACGCGCGCGCGCATCTGACCGACGCTCGTGACGAAACGATTCAGCTCGCGTCCATGATTCACCCGCATCGTTCTCGAATAATGTTTTTCGCGACTTTGGCCTCGTCGGAAGAGGGAAATTCCGTGGCATCGTCTAATCGTCACAATGTCGATTCGACCTCAGTGCGCTTTTCTCTGCCGCTGCTGCCGTGCGATCTGCACTTGAAAGAGAGACACAGAGAGAAAAACGTAGCTGGCGGTAGGAATGAACGCGAAGTAGAGACGTCCCGTAGTGGCCGTACCGGGAGCGGGAATCTTAACGAGCCCCAGAAGCCTCGGCCGACTGGCTTTTCCACAACGAATCCTCGGAATTCGTCTTTGATCGCGACGGCCGCGAATGTCGATCGCGCTCGTCGAATTAGAAATCGCGCGGGTCTCGATTTATGGACTAATCGCTGGACTTGACGGATTCTCCTCGGATTTGTCTACTAGAAAAACGGGGGAAGAATTTCGTATGCAGGACATGTTTGGGAACTGTTGAAAGTCGAGGTTGTTTCGATGCTCAATTTGAAAAAGTTTAAATATGACACGAACAAACGTTATACGCGCATTACGGCTAGATACGTACATATCGAAATTTCTCGAGCGTGTGAAACTGTTAAGCGATAAAACGTTCGAAGTCGTTATTTATATAAATAGAGCGAATGCAAATGTGGATGTAATCAAATGTTAAGTGCACGACTTACGTAAAAGCTAATACAAATATCGCAGCAGCGTAAGGTGTCGATATCAGGGTCATCGTACGATTCCACGATAATTCGTATTCATATCATTCCGTACAAAGAGACCGCGAAGCAACTTCCGCTGTTCAATCATAATCTCTCCCGGCGGAATAATTGAATCGTACCCGATCGCTCGTCCTCGCCAGTCACAGCCGACTAGCTGCCGCGTCCGGCAACTTTTCCCCAGCGAATCCAGGGAATTCAAGTGCCCGAAGCCAAATGACCAAGACAGCGCAAGACTTCGGGAGCGGCTTGGCACGATCGCGAGAGGCGCATTAGAAATCGTCCCCCGCGCTCGTCCCCCAATCCCTCTCTATCTCTCTCCCTCTCTCCCTCTCTCTTTCTCTCAGCATCGGCGCAGGGATTTATTTATGCGGATGCCTGAGGATCACGCGGCCGGCGCGAGTAATAATCTTCGAGCGTTCTCTAATGCGACTTGGAACCGGGCGGCCTCCAGCTTGAAATCGCTCCCCTCTCTCTGTCCCGAGAGACTCTCGCCCCCGGTCCCGCCAGCTCGCTCTACTGCTTCAGCGGTCCCCGACGGTCCCAGGCATCCTGCCCCACCATCGGCACCTTTAGGCGGTGGACCGCCATCTTACGTTAGGTTAGACGGAGCGGCCCGTGTGGACCGCCAAATGCCGCCATGCTAACGACGACAAAGATGCGTCGGCTTGTTTTGCATTCTGAACAACTTCGTCTCTGGTGCCGTGGAGTCTGTTTATTGTTCCGGAGTAAGTGCGTTGCTGGTCGCGAAGTAGGTTTCACGTCCAAGAGCGTGTGTCTTGTTATGGAAGTTGCTCCTTGCTCCGAATTTTGCTCCTCGCGCTGCGAGTTCGTTTGAAGTTTTCTATTTTATTCGGATTGTCGTTCTTGAGTCAGTTTCTTCACCTTCGACATCGTTTTTCGCGCCGGTGCCCGCTTCTCATGCTGATGTTTACGTTTCATTCTGGCATGTGTTTCTCGTCCTGATCTTGATGAGACGACCCGGCGAATTCGCGAGTTCCGAGTCCTTCGGCGTTAGATTACCTCTACTCGCTCGGCGCACGTCGTTTATTATGCAAACTGCTCGTCCTGCCTCGTTTCGTTCTCGGCATCTTGCTCTTTCTGCTTCAGTTTACTCTCGTTACGCTCTTCTCACTTCTCGTGTCTCGCGCTTCTCATCATCGCCGTTCGTGCTTGCGCGAGTGGAGGAGCGTCGTGCGATTGTGTGGCGGGGTTTTTAGCATGCTGTACGATGCAAAGCGATGGGCTTGTTTCGTTGGCGAATTCGTTCGCTACGTTACGTGTCACTACTCAAATTAATAGTAGACGTTACTGATAATGAGTTGTAATTTGTAATCCCGATTTAAAATACAGAGACACAAGAAAACCTAGAAAGACTATACAAGTATCGACTCATTAGACTCATCTTGCGCATTAGTGTACTACCATCTTCTTTTTTTCCGTATTTCATTTAATTTCTTCTATTTGTTCTTATTTCTTTGTATCCTAAAGACCGTCACGCCATAGATCTTAAGGAGGAATGGGCCAGACAATCTGGTCAGAAGTTAATGTCACATGGCGAAAATGCATACATATTTACAAATGTGGATAATGTAGTGCATGTTTAACATGGACAAATGGATGATTAATATATAGTTGGTGCTACGAAAGATTGACTTTCCGTTTAAAATCATTTTTACGGTAAAAATTATCATTATTCGGTAACACAGCTCAGAATTTTTTATATTGACTGCGCAACTGCTGAGTCTGATGACAAAAGAGCTTTCAATTGCGATTTCTCCATAAGAGACCGTGTTAAATTAATAAATTATTTTCTTCTGAACTATGTAGTAGAAAATTCTAAAATTTGGTATGTTCTTTCATTACATTAAAATACGTAATCTCTCAAAATTGCAAGAAATTCTACGATTTTCTTATGTGTGTCCAATTCCTCCTTAATTAAATAATATACACAAACACACCTGTATATATATATATATACTACAAAAACAGGCGTACAAATAGAAGAAAATACAAAGGCAAAACAAAAATAAAAGAACATATACGTACACATGTATGTTGTCTATATTTATGCACGTCCCTACATCGCGACACGAAAACGAGCGAGACGATCCGTCCGGACGAAGTGCGACAGTGGCCGTTGGCCAGATTGGCGCGACGTTGGTCGAGTGTTCGTGACTCTGGCACGACGACCGAACCGAACTGGCAACTACCACTTATCCCGTCCGCGGGACTGTGCATTTACGTTTTCACGTGAGCTGCGATGCGTCGAGTCTAGCGGAGGCTTAATCCTCGAGTACCGCGGCGCTGTGTCGCGCTCCGTCGAATGCGCCGATATGCAAGGCCCATTTGTTCGGCCCGATTCGGGTTAAACGGTCTCGTTCGCCGATCTCGTGCCAGTTCGTTCGGCCGTGTCCATTAGTACGGCGGGCCGGCATGCATTTCTGCGGAACTCTTCCGGGCGCATCGCTGCACGCGTCCGCGTGCGTACGGTACGGCATGCCGATTTAAAGACTGTACTAGAGCCACAGCTTCGTCGATTAACCGCGCTGGGCCATTCGTAATGTCACGGAAATACGCGCCAGTTCGGGTCTGCCGGTGAAGTATGACCGTGCGCACGTAAGACAACAGTGTCCTAGTACCATTAAAAAGAAACGAAAAAGCGGCGCAGTACCAAAATGATGAGTGTCGGAATCTGTGACGGAGAGTCGATTGTGGCCGCTTCTGCTGACTTTTCCCGATGTCAACGTTACACCGACTCTACTCCCGACGTCCACGTGAGATCAACTTCGAGGCGCATCGCCGCTTATCGAAGAAAACTCCTCAAATCCACGAAAAAGGAAAGAGAAACGTGAAAAGCCGGCAGAGAGTCCGTCGCGGCGAGCGAGCGAACGACCTTGTCTCGATTTCGCGAGCAAAGTGGAAAACGCGTAGCCTATGCGCGCGCGTGCGCGCACGATGTGTCATAAACTCGAGAGACGAGCAGCGCGCCGATGCGCCTCGCTGCCTGTTGCCGGCAACAAAACGAATCGACAACGACGATTGTTCGAGCCGTCCGCGGCCCAGGCATCGGAAAATGCAGGCCGGCTACTTTTCCGAACTGCACGAGGAGGGCAACAATGACGGGCGGCATAGGCCAGAGGGGATCGGAGGCAGAAGTCCGTCGCGTGTCCCCTTTATTTTTAATCTTTGCTTTAAATCACGCTGCCTACCGCCGCCCGCACGCCGCGACCCTCCCTCTGTCTTCCTCTCTCCCATGCGCACGCTCACCCCTCTCCGCGCCCCTCGCTCCCTCTAAACTCGCTCGCGACACGCGTCGATGTTGTATTCGCAAATATCGATTCTGAAAAGCGCCGAACAATGCCGCTTATTTTCTGTTTTCAATGCCCATTGTGCCAGCGCCGGGCAGAGTCACGCGCGCTCTCTCCTTCGCCCTCCGTTCCTCGTCGTGTCCCGTCACCGAGTTCTCCAACTCCTCCTGCCCGCCCCGCAGTCCTCTAACAGCCACCCACGAAACAGCCGTCTCTCGCGACGTTTGACGCTCCTGCGATGGTATCGCCCGCTTTCGTTATCTGGCAGGCTCGATGGTTCCGCTGAAGGTTCGCGGTGCGACCTCTTCAATTTCGCGTGCGCGATTCATGGGGCATGACGTTTTCAATTATATTGCTTCATTGTTCTGTTCTTAGGTGTCTGTTTCGTGGCATCCGTTTGTCTCAGGTAAGCGATGCGATGCTCGTTAATGGGACGCGTGTTGTGTTGTATATATGTCATGTGGTGCGGTAAGAGAAGGTGGAATGTCATTAGGAGAGAAATGAAACAAATGAATTAATATTTTTAGTTACCTGTGCAAGAATGTTGTCTTTTTTATTATTGAATCTTAAGTTTTTACAATGGGTCGCTTTTGGGCTGCGTTATAGCGTCGAACGTCGAACCAGAATCTTAAGTAAAGCCGAGACAATGTGCACGTACTTGCTAATGATTTAAAGTAGTTACTTATACCGACGTATCGTAGGTAACGCAGCATAGAAATCAATAATACTTAAATCGCAAATTATGCTCATAACGCAATGTCGCTTATCACAGGAATTACGCGCACATAATATATATCCACTACGCGCAGGCACAACACAATTTACAAAATGTTGCACGTTAATACCTAACATCGAGAAGAGCGCAGCGATACACGACTCTAACATTAGACCCCCGTCTACATGCTCGTCATTCGGATTTGCAGAAACGCTCGACGACCGCTGCGCTGAACATTTCCCACGGACGATATTTTTCAGCTTAGGAATCGCAAGCGGGCAGGAGGGCGATAGAGAAAAAGAGAGAGAGAGAGAGGGAGAGAGATTTGCGTGTGCTCGCGCAACGACCAGCGTAATATGTAACGTTCGCCCCTGTCAATGATCGTGCTCGAAGCGAGACGACTTCCGCGAATTCTGCAGCGAGAAACGAGGAGAATCCGAACGAAAAACGTGTACGCGGCAACGCCCTCTTACGCGGTAAACGATCACGTACTACACGCTGTAACGGCGTTACGAAAGCGATGGAGTAATTCAACGAGCGTTATCGTGCGTAAGAACGCATTGTATCTTTCTCCCGTCCCCACCTCATGCACCTCCGACGACTTTCAATCCATCTCTCTCTCTTCTTCTCTCATCTACGCTTCCGTCTCTCTCCGTCTCTCTCTGGCCAGTCGTCTTGCTGTGTATAAATATGCCTCGCGAGGGTTATGGTTGTCCGCGCGCGGACACGTTTTAATTATGGGACTGGCAATTACCGCGTCTCAATTAAGTTGCGCGCGCACATAGCGCCGACGACCCTGCGCGAACCTGAATTCTCGCATACGCCGGCATACGTATGTTTCGTTGCGTACGTGGCCGTGCGGTGCACGTGCATGCATGTACGCGGGCGCGCGCGCACGGAATTATACTAATCGCTGTTGCGGATCCGTATGCCATTGCCTGCGCTAAATCGGACCTGGCCGCGCGACTCGGCCGACGTCCGCGCTTTTCGACTCGAGGATGATAAAAGATGAGGACGGCGCGCCGCGGGAAAGTAACCCAGAATGCGAGGGACTCGAAAATTTCCGCGCGAGTGCCTCTCGGCGTGTGTGCGCTTTGGAAAGTCGACGTTCGGTGTCTTGGTCGCTTAGAACGTCGTGATATTTAGATTGTTAGTAGGTAAGCGCACTTGTGGCGCTGGGTTGGCCCTCGCAATCACCGTTCTCAATGCTTCATCCTGAAAACTCGCATTTTTATACATCGCGTCCGCTTTCTCGGAATGCTCGCTTGAAAAGCGTGTCTTCAAACGAGCATTTATCGTAAGATGAACTAATGAATGCAGGAAGAGGTTCATTGTAAAAAGATGACGAGCGACGAATACCCGATGAATCCAACGAACGCCCTGCAAAAATTCGCCATTATCTCACTATGGAAAACATGGTTATCGAAATGAAGAATATTAATCATCGGCGCGTATACAATGAAAATGACAAAAATTGCCTGAAGACGATGAAGATTTAAGCCGGATGAAAGCACGGCAAGGGGATCAACGAGGATCAAAGGAATCGATCGCAGAGCGCCGTGCAGTCCTGTCCCCGTGCACCCCGGACGAGGCAAAGAAGCGTTCTGGCGCGTTGCAATTTGCGAGCGCGCTCGGTGCGCGGTCGAAGTGAAAGTGCAGCGTGCGGCTCTCAGTGTCTTGGTGCCGGGGAGCGCAGAACCTTCTGACCTTGTCCCAAATACTGCGACTGACTGGCTCGTTCGTACCTGGCCGACGTCGGCGATCACGTTATGTACCTACCCGCTGACTGCTGTGGTCGTTGAGCCACGATGATTCGCGGTTGCTCCTCTCTCGATTCCTCCGCTTCTATGTAACGCGACGCCATAGGCCCGCTGCTCTTTGTCTCGCGTTCAACGATGGACCTCGGACGACCTCACGACTTCCTATCGCGATCGAGCACCTTTGCGACATTGCTGGACTCGCTCTGGGTTTTATGCTCGCTGATGAATTCGTAACGCGGCGTCTGTCATGCTGGCATGCCAGGTTTACGCGGTGTATATATGTGGACAGAGTTTATACATATAATATCAAGTGTGGGGAACCTACAAACATCAGACGTTCACTGAACTAACAGGATTTCTATCAAAGAATTGTACCCATCCGCATGAACCATGGTAAAACAACTTGTAGTACCTATAGTTACGGTCACCCTACGTCCTTTATTTAAGAGGACAGTCCTTTATTTCACTTATACTATTTTCGTAATAGATGTTATAAACGTATGAATTTTATAAGGTATTTTTTTATTTTCTTCGATGTGTCCTTTATTTTCCCCCCAAAAATATGGTCACCGTACCTATAGTATATATGGGTCAGGATTGACCTAGGCCATTCGTCAGAAATATTTTCGTGCGATTGGTAATTCTGAGCTTTCCGTGATCAAGATTCGAAATGTTGCATCGTTTTCGCATTACTTCGGTTAGACCTGTTAGCCTATTATTGCGAGAGCCGTCGATGCTTATCACGCGTATTAAGATTTCGATTACTACCGCATGCGTAATTTCCGTCTATGCAGGAAGGAGAAGCCGCTTCTCACGAACATCGGCATAATTTTTTGATTTACACGTACCCTCCCTATCTCTTCCCACATCTAACCGTATGCACATATTTCGCTGCACATATTATTACGAATTTCGAAACGCACCGAAACACCAAGGTGTACCTAAGATATGTCTAACGTATCACTGCGAAACGTTTCCTTTTGTTGCGCGCCAACGTCAGACAGAGGCCGCGCGCGAATGAATTAACGAACGGCAAGTATTTGCGCGCCGTTAACGGCAGCCTCGGAAGGGCGTGCCACAAAATCGAAACGTCAGAACGACCCCGGGCGTAATCGGAACGAAAACGAAGTGCCGTAAGTTACGCGCGAAACGGACGACGGCGTCGACGTGGCGCACGTAGAAGGGAGCCGAAGGGCGAGGAGCGCGGGATCGATGGATTCAATTTTTTTTTATGACCCTCCGGCGCGAGCTAGTCGTGAAATTTTAACGGGCTCGCTGCAACGACGTCCTCCTCGGATTCATCCCCGAGGATCGGTTGCGCTGCCGGATCACGTTCGTTTATTATAGATCCTCCGGGCGATGCGTACCCAGCGCGCCTATCGTCGAGATAACGCAACGCGACCGGATTCTTTTCGCTCATACTTTCTCAGCCCCCGAGTCGCCGCCTCGATTTCCGTCACGCGGCAATCCTGCAACTCGCGCGATTATACGAATTGACTGTCTCGTTCCGCGAGTACCTGTGGTCGTCGTCGAGAAGTGCATTTGCTTATGTATATGTGTGCCGTTGAGTAGAAATGTTTAAGAGAGTATTACTGAAGATTTTTTGACGCTCTTTTGCAAGAAACCGAGACCGATAAGGTGTATTGAAAAAAAAAGCTTTATTTGTCTGGCAAAATCATCATATGACCAAATCTATTGAGAGTTCAGTGTACAGCCAGTTTTCACGATTTTTTCGATAATACCTCGATCACAGTATCTGGAAGAAAAACAATCTCCTCGTAAGTTAAGACTCAAAATAAATGTAATAAGTCAATCAGTTCGTAAAACGATCATAAACCAAGTAACACTCCAATCCCACTCCTAATTTCAAAACATTCTCTCCCTCTCCTCTAACTCCCCATTTGGACGAAAAATAGAATTCCGTGCGCTAACTTACGCGGTGCATATTCGTATAGCCGAGAAATGAGCGGCCATTCAATAAACGATCGTTCCAGATCGCGACACACGCGCTTCATCCCTCACACATCCATTCCTCGCCTCTCGCCCTCATCGACGTTTGTCGAATTCCTGGACTCGGCCGGGCGACGCGCGAAACGAGAACGTCTGCGGCTAGCGCTCGCCTCCAGAATGTAAATACGCGCGATGCTCGCGGCGGGCATTGAATTCCGGCACAAAAGAAGCGCGCGCGAGGTATAGTATTCATGGCTCGCGAGCGGGCACGTTTCGACGGCGAGCCAATACCGCGGGACTCAGAACGACGGTGGTCGTCGTCGTCGTCGTGGTCGTCGTCGTCGCTCGTCAATGGTCGCGTTTCCATGGCCTACCAGCGAACCGACCACAGAGGACACATAACAGAGGGACCGGAGTCTTTCGCGTGGTCGTCGCCGTCGTCGTTCGCGAGAAGGACAAAGTTAAAGGCGCGCGCGATAAGACGTACGTACGGAGCGGGCGGCTGAGAAAGAATCGTGAGGCAGGAGACGGACAGGGGTGGGAGGAGGAAGAAGGGAGCACCGGCAAGAGGCAGTGGTGGCGCGCAATTAAGTGCGAGCGAAGTTGCGCGATCTTTGTCTCCTTTACAATCTCGACGCAATTAAATCAGATATTTCAGGCGGCGGCGTCGTTTATCGCGATTCCGCGAAAAGCCCGGCGACCGGTCGAAGATAAAAACCGGGCCCTAAGGTGCCCAGCTTCTCCCTCTCTCTCTCTCTCTCTCTCTCTCTCCGTGCCTTCGTTCCCGCTGTATTCTCGTTTCGTCCTACCTCAACGCGGACGAGATCCTTTTTCCTCGGTCCTCGATCCTTTTACTCTTTCTTCCTCTTTCTCTCTTTCGCTCATCTCCGACGTTTCTCGTTCCGTCCTCTCGTACTTCCTTTTCTCTTCCGGCGGACGCGATGCGCGTACCTGACGCGATTCCATGACCAATACCACTTTGACTGCCGGCGTTCCGGCGGCGTCCGATGTGCAAATGAAATGGGAACCGGTTTTGCGGTGTGCGTTACCGGGCGCGTAGATGGACACGTTCCCAGTGACGAAATCCTCGGCCGACGATTTATCGGCGAACAGTGAGAGCGGGCCGAGGGGGCGAGAGTCTCAAAAATTGGACGATCGTGTCGGGTCTCGAGGAGATACGCAGGGAGCGTGAGAATGGCGTGGCGGGATAGTAACGGAATGGGCACTGACGAAATAGTCATCTTTGCGCCGACGTGCGAGCGCTATTTCGTACGCGTGGGTAGAATCTGCGGTACTTTTGCTTTTATTCGGGTTCCGTTTTTTGCGACGGTGAGTGGTAGCTATATGTAAGCGAGCGAATTTGTACAAGAGGCGAAACACTTTCTGCGACGAGGAATTGGTTTTTTTATGAATTAGGCTCGTTGCGCACGGTATTCCTAGAGCGAGCCACCGCTATGCAGGCGCAGGCTATAATGATCACCGGCGTATGTACCTATCCCACGCAACAAGTTTGGACTGGCGAAACAAGATACGCCGAACCTTTCCTTTCCTTTGTCTGATTCACGTGCGCGCTTGTATATCCGTGAGATTCGCGTGATATCCAGCGAATTATTTCCGACAAACTTTAACAATTACACAAAAGACGCGTAAGAAAACACTTTCGATCGTACGTCTTATGTCTCATTCTCGACTTATATTTCCATGGGCGATTGTTCTTTTTATTCATGTCGAAATTGAAAAATCGGCGACCTAGAAAACGGTGACCGAGCAAATTTATCTACAGTTCGTTACCCAATAGTTCCCACTGTAAGCGAAAAAATTCAACTAACTTAAACAAGTCACCCCTAAACCACTGTCGCTCAAATTCGCACAGAACGTTACTGTTAAACAGACACGCCGTCGCATAACACATGCCTCATTACACGCGCGCACATACACACACACAATTAAAAATAGCCGCTATTCATAGATCGCTTAATAATCTGCTTCGAAGCTGTGTCAGTCATTGATTCAGCAACTCAGCCTCATACATCGCGCCACTTATCTCGGCTCGAATTTGCACTGTGAGACGCTTAAACTCCCGCTCGTCCTTCGTGGTCCGCGACCGCCCGTTTCCGGCACAGTTCCCAGTCCCTCTCTTCCGTCGTTCCCGTCGATCCAGGCAGTTCCACAAATCTGCACCACACGATCGATAACGACGCGAGACCCTCGCCGCGTCCCTCCCGTCGCGCGGGAGATGCAAATGAAAACAAAAACCGGTTCTCGCGTGCGTTACTACTCGCGCCGATTCGCGGTGACGAAACGCGATCTGCGGAGGTCGCCCGTTAGGAATTGAGACGGCGAGGAACTTACGACGGCTGTGCATCGATAATTATCATCTATCGTCGCGGCCGTTCCATTTCTTCGCGCCCGCCCACTCGATTCATAAGCGTACAACGAGCTTGTCGTAAAACGTACACGGTGAGTCGAAGGGACACAGGACTGAATGAGAGAGACGAAGAAGTAGAGCGTGCGACTTGCGAGGGGTAAAAATAGAAAGCGCAAAGTGCGAACTTGCCGGCTCAGAAAGTACACGCTTTACGATAACTTTGGTATACGGCTTCTTCGGTGATGCGTCGGCACTTTCTCGAAAACGCGCTTGCAGAGAGGGTTTCCGGTAAATGTAATAAATGTCTCACTTAATTGCGACGTGGAAGAGCAAATGAGGGAGGGTGATGGATTACAATCCTGTCACCGATGACCGATTGTCGCTGAAACATAAACGTGCGACTGGCAGAGTACAAGTTTTTGAATGAATACTTCTATTACATACCTCGTCTAACGTCGTCCAGCGTAACAAATTAACCGAACGTGCATTTCGTGCTTAAACATAGACCCAACGTCTCGTAAACAACGTCATCATCAGCAAGCCCTCCGTGAAAGGAATATTCGACTGCGCGCACGCGTGTCGCACAGTACCATAAATATGCTGACTATTATCGCGAGATAAACAACGTCAGATTCGATTCCGCGATACGGCGACCCTTAGACACCTAGATTCTCGCTCGCGCATGTCGCGCTGCTCTCTCGTCTACACGCTTCCTATCATATCCGAGTCGACGTAATCCCCCGCGTCCAAATATAGGTACCCACGCGTGTAAAACGTCACTGTGGAAATGCATGTAGGCGCCCACGCGTCGACGGAGCTAGCATTTCCGTTCCTTTCGATCCTCGTGGGCGGGGCCATTCCTCGAAGTCATTAAGCCCGAAGTAAGTACACCTGAATAGGAGCCCGGCACCGAATATACTCGCGGACACCGTCCATTCTTCCCGAGACGCCCGGAGGTGAAACGGATCGTGCGACCCGGAAGAGGCGAGTTTTGTTCCTCTCTTCGTCTATCGGTGTCTTCTTCTCTCACTCGGCACAGAGAGAAAGAGAGAGAGAGAGACATGCTCCCTCGAACGTCCACACGTGGTCCGACCTATCCCTCTGTACAGGGTGTCCCGCCCAGGTTCACCACCTCAGGGATCTGCATTGTCTATGCTGGTGTAGGTACTGTCAATATGTAGAAGCGTGATATTGGAGCTTGCGGCGCCCGGTTATTGTAGCGTGTTGCTGTGAGTTTATATTAGGTGTTCGTATGGTTGTTTAAGATTATTTCGTATTGTGATAATAGGTTTTTGGAGCGTGCGAAGTTGATGTAGGTCGAGGTTAGGTGTTTAGACGGTATGCGTTTACGATATTGTCATGTGAGTTATTTATGAATTTACACTACAATTATGGACGAGTCAAAATTACTTATTATAGCTTGACGTTTTGCTTTACTTTAAAATGTATGATGTATACATTACAATTACAGGCAGAACACATTGTAGTGTTAAGGTGTCAAGGTATTGTCATATGGCATCGTGTGATGATTTGGTTTCGATAAGAGTTTATTATAGCTTGCAGATACATTTACCGATGATAAGTAAGGATGTTAACATATGATGAGCAATGTTATTCCGTGATATGATAATGCACGAACACAGTTCGCCAGACGCATCGATATCAATTTCACGTCGCCGTCAAAGAGATCCATAAACGTAGAAATCCGTACCGCGGACGTACAAAGGCATGATTAATGGTTTCATTGGGCAGCGCGCACGGAAGTGTATACATAAGTAGCAACTGCCTTGAGAGTGCATCTTACAATGTCTCTCGCTCTCTTTCCCTCCCCCCTTCGCGGTGCGCTTAGAAAATCGTCAAGCCGCATACACGGCCGCGCTCCGACCACCTATCCACAACAACGAAACCATGCAGCGCCGCTCGAAACAACGGCCTACAAAGACAAGCCGCGTGCCTTTAAACGGTGTACACACGCACGTCCTGCCGCCAACTCCCACCCATGTCGGCAGCGTTCGCCAGGAGGTGACCAGGGGGCCAAGAGCTGCCACGAAGGAGGCAAGAAACAGCAAAAGACGTAGGGCGGAGTGGAAGAAGCTGGCGGAGGAGGACCGAAATCGTGCTCGTACCTTCTCCGCGCCCGTTCCACGAATCGATTCGCGTGCCTCAATCTCGCGTCGTATTTAACACGAAGGAACACGCGCGCGCGCTGCCAGATTTGCATGTCGCTCGGGGTATCTCTCCTCCGTACGTAATGAATAATAGATTAACGGCCGCTTATTAGGCGGGACCGTCGAGGCCTTCGCGACCGTCAAATGTTCGAACGTTCTAAAATGGCCGCCCCGAAGGCCAGGCCGAGTTTTTACGACGACCGGTTTAGAAACCGACGACCACTACTACTACTACTACTACTACTGCTACTACTGCCGCCGTCGCTGGTGTGGTACTACTGATAGGCGAGCTGCCCGCGTCTCCCTCGCCCCGGGTTCGTACGTGCGTCGCTCTAACCGTCTAAGATCGGCCCAATCACAACCGGCGATCGCTTCTACGGCGGCCGACCAATCGAAGCGGCCGAAATACGCGAGAGACGAGCCGTCGTTCTCGTCCTAAGCGAGTCGGGAGCGGGACGCTTCCACGAAGCCAATCGAAACCGGATCACCGACGCTCGCTTCCAACGATGAAGGATTTCAGCGACCCGATGTACTCATGTATGTACCCGCGCGCCCGTGCCGTTCATCGACTTTCCGCGATTTTCGAGCCGGAGTAGTGCTGTCGTCGGTATCAATGACAGCGGCATTCTTTCGGTGTCAGTTAGTACGTGTATAGAGCGTATTTCGTGCATTCGATGTCATTGGCAATTATCTTTCGCCCACATGAGACGTCACATGGATCACTTTACTGTATCAATGCTGTGTCGCGGGATGTTTCTGAAGTGAAGCTTTCATCGCAAGAGCTCAGCAAATCGTAATCATGATGCGCAAACGTCTGACAACCGCTTCATGGAAGCGAGTGTACCGACATCCGACTTGGAGGAGGTCTATCTACCTGGGAACATCGATATTTTTAAATGTCGATTATTTCCCGCGCTCCCTCGTGCAGTCGGCTAACAACAGGCCTGCGCCAGTGTGCCAAGGCCCAATCGCGATCCACGACCGCCGGATCCAGCGAGCAAACGCGAATTCAAAATCAAATGACTCTTCTGACTTTTCCTTTGATCGTGCGCGTACGGCGAAGGACGTAAATTTCCCGATAAAATCGTTTAGCAAACGTGACACTCTATTTTATCGCGTAATCTCATGCGCAATCATTAGCTCGTTGCCGACTAAGTTGCGTGAGACTTTGTTAAGATGCAGATTTTATTTCGAGATTTTGTTTGCCACGAAAGAATGGGTCAGGTTAATGTCAAATTATTCCGAATGTCCGGAAATGATTTCGCGGTTCTAGACTATTTGCGGCCTTATTGTTCATTGATTGAATAACATTTTCAGTCGTTTGACTTTCCGGCGTGTCGTCGTGGAAGTGTAAGACATTGTACGCCGAATATAAACACCGCGGACAAAGGACGTGGCGCTATAGGCCCGATGGTCACGTGTTTACGCGGCGACACGAGGTCGATGTTTTTCGGCAGTTGAGCAGTTCCGCGCCGGCAGTCAGACAAGCATGTCGAGCGCAGTCAGAGATATAAAACGACTATTCTTTGTATTAATCTTTAATTTCAATAAATACTTATTAGTTCATACATAATTGACCCTGACAACTATTCCGTCGGCTATCCAAACAGGAGCTATATGGGAATCGATAAGCATACACCACAGAAGTTCAGAGGACAGAGATTGAAGTCACTTTGCGTAAATACAATATTATAAGAACTTTACGTGTCACAAATTATAGTAACATTACCTGTTTTCTTTGGATGTTTCGTTGGGTATGTGAGGAATCTAAGAAAAAAAGACTCATTCCTTACTTCCCCTCGTAATCGTCAAAGCGTCGAGTTACGTATAAGTGAATAATTTCGTTCTTCAAATTTTGGACCATTCCATCGATTTTAGCCGGCTCATTCATCCCGAAGGAAACGGCCTCGCGAAGGACAGGCGTGCCCGACGGGCACCGCGAAAACCGGAGCCGGCCAGATCTGACGAGCATTTTCGTGAGCGTCCATTCGAATCGCGCCGATGACCCCGGCGAAATCCGCGAATTGCAGGAAATTGCGTAACGCGAACACACGATCGCCGCGCGGAATTATAAGCGGCGAATAACACGAGCGTTGGCCGGCGTTCGTCGTCACTCGAGCCGGCGGCGAGCGCGGATGGCCTTTGTACCTGACGATTCGAGCACCCGATTTAGCAACAACATTTCTACACAAACAGCGCGCGCGACTCGCTAATAGAGTGAAGGACCCGCGGTTGTGCCCGACGACTCGTTTGACGATTATCGCGCGTTTTCCTCTCTCTTTCTCCCTCCACCCTTCGCTCTCTAGTGCTGTCTCTCCCCCTCCCGAAACACCCGTGGTGCCCGGCTGCATCTCGAAAAGGAGCGAGCGCGATATATCCGAAGCGATAAAATGCCGGAACAATAGAAGCAGTCTTTTGCGAAAGGAAACGGAGGACTCTCTCGTGGTGCGCTCTGTCGCTCGTGTGGACGCGTAAAGGAATGATTTGGGCGAGTAGACAAATGTCGCCGACGACGCGGAAGCTCGTTCGATTCGCGAAAAGTTGCGCGATCCTTCTATCCTCGCCTACACCTCGAAATTCCAAATACCGCGACTATAAATATTAACCCGATTTAATTACCCGAGTGAATGTTGCCGAGGTCACAGCGTCACCGCTAACACAGTTATTCAATAAACGGTTATCCGGTAAGTAACGTTGCGCAAAAAATGCCCCCCCTCCCCTACCTCTTTCCTTCGCCTCCACCTCCTCACCCCTCACCCCCGCGATACGCCGTTTTCAATTGTCAATCCGGCTCGATAAATTGAATTCCGCGCCAAGCGAGAAGTAACAATGACCAACATCATTATTATACACCGATCATTAGAGACAATATCGTCGTCGTCACCGGCAGCACAGTTATTCCACACATTACGTACTCGATCGGCGCGTCACGCAACCGAGAATATTATTCCGTCATAAGAAAACATCCAGCCGTTTCGTGGCGGTAAAATTCTCAGCCACCACCGCGCCACCCCCCGCGATCCTAATTACCCTCATCCTCGTCAATTATCCCGTAATCGTCGCAGCTCTTTCTCCGCTTCTCTCTCCTCTTATTCTTGTCAGCCGAACCCCCCTCCACTCCGGCATGTATCGCACGTCCGGTCGTAAAAATGCCATTATACCTAGTAGCGCCGTAAATCGTTCATATATTTTTCCAACGGATTCGCCGTGGTGTGCGCCGTAAAGGAGGCGAGCGCCGGTTTCGCGAAGGAATTTCTCCATCGCGGTGCGTCGTGTCTCGGCGTCCGAGATCGCGGCGGAATCGAGAGAGCGGGAAACGAGACGGAGACAGACTCTGTTACGCCGGCACGGCGCTTGTCCTTGTAGATTCTAATGCTAAATCCGTCTCTCTGCACCTCTCTCTATCTTTCGTAGCAAACGATTGGAATGTATTACCAATGGTTTTGAGAACCTTGAAGGCGCGCACCGGCCAACGTTTGAAAGTGAGCTGCACAATTTCTTACCCGCCGGCGACTCACCACTTAGGATAATTGCCGGCGAATACGCCGCGCGCCGCGGCACAGTAACAATAATTCCCCGGACGCAAGGGGCCGTGCCCCGAAACGACCACGGCGACGTCTTGCGAGATCGAGATATCGAGATCGATTCGTCTGCGGACAGAGTTACGGGGACGGTGGCCATGTTGCGCGAGGGGTTGAGATTTTTTGGTTCGAGAGTTAGATGGGTGCAGGTACGGTCGCTGATGTTGGCGGCGTTCATAATATTCCGTTTTTGAAGCTTTAATTGATCCGATTCTAATATAATGGATTACGATATTTTCGGCAGGATGAAAGTATTAAATTAGGTTGCATAGTGAAGTGTTGAAGGTTAACCAAGATAGTCTTTCTTAGAGTATATTTGCTAAGACGCATTATATCGAGACGTGCTCGTCTCTATTCTTGCAAGCTTACTCCGCGAGGATCCGAAGTTACGAGACGAGCAATCAGGAATTCATGAGGTGGACAGAAATACAAAATGAATCGTTAGTCAGAAGATCCTCCTCTATTTGTCTTCGGCGTCTAAATACGTCATCCTTCGCAAGAAGAGCGTAAGCGATCGATATCAAACACTGTTCCACGGTCGCGCAAACCGTTTCGTCGTCCTCGTCATAAAGTGTCCGCCATCCTCCCGAGTTTCGCATGCGGAACGCAGCGTCGATTTACTACGTCTTCCCGCGTCGATGGACGAGTTTTTCCGGCCGGCCTTGCTACGCGCTCGCTTCTTTTTGCCCGTCCGAGCGAACCGTTCGGCTCGATCAAGCCGGCGGAGCACGTCTTTCGCAGTTATTGCCGAATGTAATTGCACATTGCGCTTTGTCAGAATAAAACACGCTGTCCACCTCGACTTCGTATCGTTTCTTTCATCTTGCGCGCGCACTCCTTGCACGCGAACTCGCGTCGTAGATCTGTCTTAGGTCGGGGTTAGGTCTTTCTTTCATCCGCGCTTCAATCTTCACACATGAAATCTCGGCGCAGGCCTGGCTCAGGTCTTTCTTTCAGCCACGCTCCAATCTTTATACGCGAAATCGCGTCGTCCGTCTGACTTAGGTCTCTCCTTCATCCAGCCACTGCTCCTCGGTCTGGATTAGGCGTGCGTTACATTTTCCAGGTGCTTCCTTCGGCCTCGTCCCGCACCGTGTACGGAAAATCGCGTGGTCGGTCGATTTTTCAAATTCCATCGCGACCGCCTCGTTCCCTCGTCCGTGAAAATGACTGCTGGCTATCAGAGGTCAAATCGCAGATAGAGCCGCGAGATATCGTCGCACGATTAGATGCGCGATTAAAGGTTTCCGCGACGATGCGGCGAGCGGCGCGGGAAGAAAAGTTCAGAGGCGGACTCGTCGATAGTCGAATCGACGATAATCCGTCCACGCGAAATTGCTGTACAAACAACCGTTCGCTATTTGTACGGTCTTCCGCGATGCAGAAGGTCGCGTAAGACTGTTCACGGTGTAGGCGGTGCGACGGTGGTAGTGGCAGATAAGCAGGTTTGTGGGTACGGACTATTCTCAGATGTCTAACGTCGCATTTGAAACTTAAATATCAGTCGATGGAAATAAGTGATGCGATTCGGCAAAAATAATGTCATCCAAACGCGTGCCAGTAAATTAAGACGTTGCTTACGAGGCAATTATAAATGATGCCACGATGAAGAGGCAGAATTATTTTTCGAATTATACCTTATTGTGTCGTATTATTATTGATTCACAATTATAAACTTGCTTAATAGCATCTTAACGTTAATTGCCTGTACATACCTAATCATTAGGTGGTCAAAAATGAGTTACTTGTCCGTACGTTGTAATTCGGAGTAAATAGGCAGTGTTTGTTTAGTAGACCCTTTGTTAAAGGGAACGCATGCCCCGCATTCGCCGATGTTGGTAGGAACAAAATGATTTTTCGAAACAAAACCTCGAAAGAGCTCGTTGCACGGCATTTCGACTGAAATGAGGGTTGCCTCGACAGAGGATCGTGTTAAACGAGTTCCAGCCGCGTAACTGTTCGAAATTGTAAACGCGCGAGTGGATCAAGTGTCACCGTACATAATCGTCAAAGGCACAATCGCGTTTCAATATACATCGTTAGCGAGAGAAAACCTCTCTTGCGCGGTGAGGAATGTTTTGTCATTTCGGCACGACATTTTTTGACATGTTTCTTGTTGAACGTCTCGCGACATACGTATAACCGATCCTTTGTCGCTGTTCTCCGTTTCAAGATGCCTTCTCCAACTCAACATAGTTGTGCAACGCAAGTGGCACTCTTTATATATTTCATATGTTACCGCGTTACATCACAATTATTGGATTCATATGACTTTATAGAGCACGTCTCTTTAATACCGTCCTTATGCTCAATTTTGCACTCCACTTATTATTTATTCTTCTACATGGCACAGCCTATACTAAGAACGTTTGATTCCGATTCGATTCCTCAAAAAATCGATTCTTCAGTTTCGATTTTCTCAGAGAATCGATTCTAATGATTCGATATCGAATCGATTCAATAATAATCATCCCTAGTCTATAGAAGAATGTTACCCTGCCGTGAACGCGGATCAATGACTCATTTTAAGTAGCCCACGTCGATAATTTTTCCGAATTCCGAAGATCCGCACGGTTACCACGGAAGTCCGTTTCACCCCGCCAGTGGACTCCGATCGGATCCGCGTCTCTGTAAACGCATTAAGGCGAGCTGGAAGCTTCACAAAGACGGGGCGGCCTGAAACACAGTTCACAGTACGTATTTCGCGACGTGCGACAAGGCTAACGCGAGAGTTGCGCGTACGTGAGATCGGAATTCGAGTTCGAGCAACGCACGACATGACCTTAAGGCGCGCTTGCCATGCTGCCACTCCCGGCCGAGGCGGACGATGAGGAAAAAAAGGAGCAGGCACCGTTCGCGAGGCAAAATTCAATCGCGCGCGAACGCGAACGCGCGCCTCGCCAGCGAGCGCGGCAAATTTTTGTTGCGCGCTAAATAATGCCGCCTGGCTTGCGCGGCGAGATCGCAATGTTCCCTTTCTATCGGCAAGTCAGCGTTTCCGATGTTGAACGTTAGCGCGCTTAAAGCTCGCGACTCTTGCTCCGAAATTTCTGTAAATCTCTCGCGCACGCGGATCGATTCGCTGCGAACGTCTACAGATGCACTGGGACTGTACAGAGTCCACGGAAACACTGGAGAATTTGTACGGAATAATAAGATGCGTTTGGTAGAAATACTTTAGGTATTGAAATTGAAGTGCATGGTTCAGGAATATTGGCATACTTGTTCGTAGGATTACGAAATGCATCGAAGTGGCCCACGTGCGATGTAAAATTGATAGACGGCTAGCGCCAACAAGCACGCATCGCGCAAAAATACGATATCGCCGAGCCGCCGGAACGGAGAGCGCCATTTTTTCTCAAATTGCGCAGCCAATAAAATCGAGGTTCGCCGAAAAAAAGCGCCATTATCTTTCGAGTGCCGCTATCGTCCGACGTTCAAATCTCTCCTCTTCGATATCCGCACTCCACCCCCCACGCTGCCTAAATTCCCGCGACACGTCGCGCTATCCGTGCGACGCGGAGATTAGATAAAGCCACGATCGACGGGACGAAGCGGCGCAAACGAAAAATTCGGAAAAGGCAGGAAGAATGTGAGAAAAAAGGAACGAGAAAAATTGGAGCACGACGCGTCAGAACAGCGCTTCCTGCCGATTAATACGTCTCACGCCACGTCATCAATGAACTCATAACTGATTATTATCCTACACAGAGTTGCTCGCATCAAAAACAGTTACGCACTTACTATTGGGCGAGAATAAAAAATTGCAAAAGTTTGAATGAACTTATGAACGAACCGAGCGCAAGTAAATTGACTACGAGAGTGTAACGGTTATTTGAACGGCGCACGAGGGTTGAGAAGCGTCGTTTCGTCGTTGTGGAGCGTCGTGACACGTGGCCTTCGGTTCAGCTGGTCATGACGTCAGGCCCTTCTAAACAGGAGGGGCCCGGGCGACTAAACATGGCTGTGGATTTAGGCGGCCAATCACGGCACGCCAGCGGGAGAGTTCCCCTTTCTAAGCGGTGCCGAGCGGTCGGCGGAGCCGATTAATTAGAATATTTCGGGAGGCAGGATGGGCGATGAAAAATGGCGCCGACTCAGGCGTCGTCTCACCATTCGTTCTCCGGGTCGCAGAGTCTTTTTTTTCCTGACGCGCCGACAAAATCGTCGCGAGCGCTTGTTTGCTGGCGGGACGGAGAGTAATAGTGCGTTTGATTGTGAGCGACGTAATTGCTGGTAAGTTGTTCTTCTTGAGGTGTGTGTAAGAAGCGGTAAGAAGTCGGAGCGCAACAGCGATTAATATGGAAAGCATCGTCACTATTGGTTATTCGAAGGATTGAATGAAAAGACTTTCCACGCGACGTTATTTGTGACGTTTAAAGTGCATCGAGGGTCTCTATATATTTAATCGGCGGACCGGTTCATTCGATTTCGTCGAATCGCTTCGACCTTTTCGTTAAACGATGATGTCGCACACGCCGACTCTTTGGCCCGAACAATTCCCGAAAAGCGCAATGTCGCCGGCGATCAGTGCACCCATTAGACCAATTAACGTCGTTCTAACAGCGCTCGTCGATCGCAAATATTTGCGCGGCCAAGCGGCGCGCATTAATATTTATTATATGCAAAGCGTTCCGACGACGACGACCTCGATGTACCGACAACGCACCGGCGAACAATTCAATTTCGAGCATTCCCTCATTTTTCGCACTACTTCCGCACCCGCCCACTGAAAACATTCCTCTCTCCGTCCATCACCAGCTCCAACCCCATAACAATAGACCACCGGAAAACTTCATCTATCCCTTCCGAATCCAACTGCATGCAACGCGAACGCTTCTATGAACACAGCAACACACACACACACATACACACCCATTGCGCCACGGACAAACAAACACACATTGTAATTCATTCTCTCCCGTCCGCCTCATAATTGCATCAAATCACCCTTCGCCGTCGCAGGAGAAAAAATGGCGAAAACTCATTTTTCCTTGGTCGAATCGAGGCCGCGCGAAGGAAAATCGCCAGGCTCGCTCGCGCGCGCACGTGTGCGTGCTTAGAGTGTGATGCACGCGTGTTGGACGCCGGCGATCCAGGTGCAGATGTACGCGCACCGAGACACGAGGCCGCGTAGCTACTCACGTGCGCATTAGTGTGTGCGTGTAGGCTGTGCACCGTCACAACGACACGACAGTCTCTTTCAGACGCTTCGCGAGCAGAGAGGTGAACGCCGAGCGAGTCCCAGTGTGTGGTAATCGTCGTTTGCAGGATGTTTACGTAATTTCACCTTTTTTCGCATGCATCTCCGTCGATCGGGCGCACTCCCTCCCCCCTTCTCCCCCTTCTTGCTCCTCTCTAGCCGGTGTGTTTGCCGCCAACCTGCCGCCCCTTTACCATCCCCCTCCACCTCGGGCGCATCTATGCACCGATGCACGCGAGGAGGAACGGTTTATAATACCGTGGTTCAACATCGACTCGTTACGTCTACCTCTCTCTCTCTCTCTCTCTCTCTTTCTCTCTGTGCCTGTTCTTCTGTACGTGGCTCCGTGCGAGGTGGGGGGTGGGGGGTTCATTCTTTTTGTTGTCCGTTTTCCGTTTCCCGTTCACGATTCGTTCCGTTTCAGTATTTTACGCTCCCTTTCTGGTGCCCGTGTCAATGTTCGTTTTCTCGCACGTTACAGTTCATCTTTGGCTCGTCGCTAGCTCGGCTTCTTGTCTGTTCTGTAACATTTGGTCTCTGCGCTATCTTGATTCTTCTCGCTGGTCCCCTCTGTCTCTCAGCGTCATCATTGCTTCCCTTCCTATTTCTCTTTCGTCTCCTCCGGGTAATAATGTCGTTATTAGTTCTTTCCCAGTGTCGATCGGCCGTGTTTTCGTCTGTCCTCGCTTCTGTTTTTACGCTGTCATACTTCGTTCTTCGAGTTACATTATCCGTCGCACCTCACTCCCTGCTCTTCCATTTTCCGCTCAGTTTTGTTCCCCCTTTCTTTCCCTTCTCCTATTCTTTCACTCCGCTTTCCCACCCTCCTTCGCGTCCTTTTCCCTCGCCTCTCCCCCCCCCTCCCTTTTCCACTTCTCTCCCTGCTCCCCCTTCAAACAGCATGCGAACGAGTGTATCCGCTCTTTGTGGACGATGCGTAAGTGTCGAATTCGCGAGCGCATCGCGAGGTCTGATCTAACGGCATCTTGATCGAGACAAAAAGCGCGGCTGGCGACGGGGTCGGAGGGACACGGGTCGTTGGATTTCGTTTGATCCTCCTGCCGACGGTTTTACGACGATGGAGGTCCGCCATTCGAGAACGTGGAAAGTGTCGGAAAACGTTCGGGTATCCGTCTGTCTGTGCGGGCGGGTGGGACGAAGTGCGCACTCCAGTAAAAGGCGCGCGTCTTCTGGCGAGCTTTTTTTTTCTCTCTCTCTCTCTCTCTCTCGTTTCACCAGACTCGACTGCGCTAATTCTTATTTCGCGCTTGGCAGCTCTTGCGGCGCACCTCTGCTCGCCGTGCGGTCGGAGTTTCTCGAAATTTTCGATGCGTTTGCTTGTCTATGAGAATTTGTGCAGCGACGTTGCACTGCGGGTATTCCATCATTGATATTACTGGTTTGATGAATATTTCAAGATATGACGTCGTTGAATCGCAGAGTTTACTTCTGTATGATAGAGTACAAGCGAGTTGTACAGGGTCGGCCATAAATACAGAGCATCCAGTTCAGTTCCGAGACAGAATATTTACTAACAATTTCACCTTCAATACAGTTATGCTTCGCAACAATACGATTTCAATCACTTGGATGCATTTTCAACCGCTCACCAAACGTTACGTTAATAAAAACTACATTTTCGAGAAGAAACATGGCTTCGACGGTTAGTTTCGAATTCAGCGATCGTCGATCGCGAGAACATGAATGAACGACCTCGCCGTGTCTCGCTCCCATCCCGTCTAATCCCTAATCGACCGATACGTGGCCACGAGCCGCGAAGTCTTCCCAGAAGCCCGTCGGCGCGCTCTCGCTCGATTCGCGAACGCCCACATTGGCGGAAAATCTAAGCGTGTCGGGCGCTGAAAAGCACAGTATGTACCTCCGACCGCGAGACACCTAACCTAAGCCAGCGCGATCCGGAACGGGCCGACTTCGATGGGACTTTCCACGAGCCGTATACGCCGAGGGAACGAACCTCGCGCGTTCCTCTCCATGTACCCTCTTTCGCCCCGTCCCCCTCCTGCCGCGGTCTCCTTTCAACCATCTTTTCTTCCGTCCGGCTCTCCTCCTTCTCTCATCACGCTCGACGAACAGCCGTGCGTGAGCTCCTACTTTTTGTCGGCCGGCGACCGGCCCAGGCCAGAGAGCCGTTCTCAATGATTTCAAACCCGTTCCGTCGACGGCATGCGCACGTAGCATACGCGCGCATCCGTCCTGCCCCGGGAGGATGCTGAAACAAAGTCCGCCGTGAATTCTGCTTAACGGAATTTCGCCTAGGCCTGCTGCGGGGCCGGGGCCGTGGCCGCGGCCGCGGCCGCGGCCAGGCAGAAGGAGAGGAAGAGGAAGAGGTGGTGGAGAGCGTCGGGGACGACGAACGGGAGCGTGAGAATGAACGTCGTTTGGGGACGATCCAGGCTGCGAGGCGTTCGATCGCCGACGGGATGCATCTACGCTGCCACTATGTTGCAGGAAGGAGCGGATCGGTCAGGCTAAAAAGTTGACGAATGATTTCCTTCGCACGGGAGAGCGGACGCTGGCTGGATCGGGAGAGAAGATCGCGTTCGAAGGCCGGAAGGTCTGCGGAAGGGAGGCCGAGGATGATGTTTCTTCCATATGCAGGAATGCACCGGGACGCGACGTGGGACCTGCTCCGTTCAGAGAGAGAGAGCGTGCGTCGATGGAGAGGGTGGTGATTATTATGTCATGAGTCGGTCGGGTTATTGAAACCGAAGGCCAAGGAGCGAGCGCGGCGTGCGCCGTACGTTTTCGTTGCGGAATCTGCTCGAGCGTGGAACCTTCGCGCGTCGTGAGTGTCGGGGCTCTTTAAATTGCACTCGGTGTTTGAGGCTCGATTTTAAAGGTGCGACGTAATGCAGAGTAAACGAACGACGTTAATGGCGTGCAACGGTTAATTATAGAATACGTGTGTACTCGGAGGTACTTTCGTTGCATGTAATGTGCGCAACTAAATGTACGCCGGCTTGCGAAAGAAGTGTTCGTGCGGCGAGCTTATCCGCGCGATTAATCTTTGCTTTCGTTTTGCGACACGTTGCGGCTAGTCGAAGCTCGTCCGTTTTTTGGTGATTAAATAAATATCGCCGCGGGTGGTTGATTGGTAATGGCTTGTGATAATACCGGATACATAATTGGCAGATAATTGCAACATTGAATGTTTACGAGGCGACTAAAAACGATGACGTACGGAATCAAGCATATAAATATCGGCGTTAATCAAGCATGGTGTAATGACGAAAATAAATGTAGTTCCGAGGTGATCGTTCTTGAAAGGAATAAATTCCGCGTAACGTTCAGTATTTGACACTTGATGCTTCGACAGCTTCTAACTTCGGCTCGACTAGACGGCAACAATCAATACGAGATATCGAAAATGAAACAAATTTAAGATCACATGTACAAAACCACTATGTTATAACATCATTCGTATCTTCGTCTGCACCAAAATAATATTTCACCCGACGAACTGACCTGCGCACCAAAAAACGCAATGGATCGCCAACCTCCTCGCATTCTCCACATTACAAAAGTTAAATTCAGTCCCTTTCGAAAATAAGCTCCCCAGTCCGGAGCAGCGTAATAAGTTCGGCGATCGGAACGAATAAGTTCGGCGATACTCGTCCGCCGATTGAACAGCATCAAGACGAATTACGTATAAAGCCTGCAGATACTCGCGCGCATCACTCGTGACGATAGGTCAGTATCTGCTCTCCGTAACCCTCATTCTCCTTCCATACGTATGTACGCGTTCCTCCTTTTCTCTCTTTTCGTCTTCGCCTCATTTTCTCTCTTTTTCTGCCCGCTCCCCCCGACTCTCGTCTTCTGCATCTTCCCTCTCATCCCTCTCGCTCCCTCTTTCTCACACAGACACTCCTTTTCTTTTTCTCTCCCCGGCGGTCTCCTTCCTGGGAGCAGTCTTACCGGTGGTTCAGGTCGGCTCAAACCAACCCGGTCATTCGAACCGACCAAACTGGTTTGGCGTCGTTTTCCGATGCCGCGCGCCGAGAATTTGATAGATTTCTACCTTATCCCGATCGCCGCCGCCGATCTCTCGAGGTACAACGGTGAAGGTAGACGTACACGGACACGCGAACGTGCGCTCTCCCCCCCTTCCATTCCCACCGCCTTCGCCATCACCCTCGTTTCCTCCTGAGGTCTATATTATATGGACGATCGGCGGCGCGGAAACGATCTTGCGCGTTTTAACCTTCGCCGTGATATCGTCTGCACCTAAGTGACCCTAGTCTTTTTTTGTACATTATAGTGATTTTTATATTTAAGGGCTAAAGGAACCCTTCGAACCTTCAAACATGTGGCACGGAAGATGGTGACTCTGTTTACGGTGTGCTGAACTGATCGCGTGATTGTTGCGTATTTCAGTGGTAATGTAGTTTGATACGTAAGAAGCGAGGAAAGAAGTTTCTTTCAGCTTCGAAAATTCGTCATAATTGCTTGCCCTTCTAATACGCCGAACGGGCTCCAAAATAATTCCAAAATTCGTCGAGAGAAGGACAGGAGTTCGCGATAGTTCGCGGAATAAGTATCGGAAAAATGACGAAAGTTCGGGACGAGCGATTCTCGTGTCGTTGCGTCGTTAATTAAAAACGTTCACCCTTGCGATACTCGACGACGATAATTATTTCTCTCGTCCGCGGCCAGTGACAGCGCCGTAGACGACAGGTGCTAAAAACGGTTGCCTCTGTCGTCGCGTCGTCGTCGAGACGAAGGATTTCGAACGCAAGGCTCGTTCTCGCTCGTAAGGTCAGATCTGACCCAGGACTGACCGTTCAACGGCGCTCCCTCATTACGAATCGGCCGAGAATAATTTCCCGCGAAGAAACGAAAGGACAACCTGTTCACCGTTATTATCGCGAGCACTCGCTCGTTCTCGCTCGCCCAGATAAATATAGATAAATGTGCCACCTTGAAAAGCGCCGGCAATAGCTCGGCATGGCGCACGGGTTGCGACTTAATTGCACGCCTTGGTCCTGTTGAACGTTCCATTAGCTTGTCTCCGTTTCGCGGATTTTTCATCGGTTGACCAGCACTGGACGGAACTCTGACGCGAAGTGCGCCAATTGGAGCGAACCTTGAAACGTGGGAGTCACTGGACGTGTCATTCGTGACATAAATGGACGCGTCTGAAGAAATATTAAGATTACGTTTGTTTTGTCAAAAGGCGGGTCCATTGCGAGCGAAGGTGTTAATAGGTATCATTTGATCGTGCGTCTTATAATGTTTAAGGAGGAATGGGACAGACAATCTGGTCAAAAGTTAATACCACATGGCGAAAATGCATACATATTTATAAATGTGGATAATGTAGTGCATGTTTAACATGGACAAATGGATGATTAATATGTGGTTAGTGGTACGAAAGATTGACTTCCCGTTTAAAATCATTTTTACGGTAAAAATGACCATTATTCGGTAACACAGCGCAGAATTTTTTATATTGACTGTACAACTGCTGAATCTGATGATAAAAGAGCTTCAATTGCGATTTCTCCATAACAGACCGTGTTAAAGTAATAAATTATTTTCTTCTGAACTATGTAGTAGGGAATTCTGAAATTTGGTATGCTTTTTTATTACATTAAAATACATGATCCCTGAAAATTGCAAGAAATTCTGTGATTTTCTTATGTGTGTCCAACTCTTCTTTAATCCTTGGACTATATATATATTCATAGACACGTATTTGGCATAGAAATCCACGAAACAAAGTGGACAAAAGATAATTCCAAATAACGGATTCTGCGTGAAATGCGCTCTGTACATATGCAAGCAGGTGTCTTCAAATTTTCGAATGAGATCACACACAAACTTCCATCATTACTTTGCCCACGTGCAACGTTACGTAGACAAAGAGTACGTAACCCCACTATAAAATTTGGGGCTACACCAGTGCTAACAATTGTCTCACACGTATGATCCACAGATGTAATAAAAACAGGATAAACGGTTTACTCGACTTCTCCGAATTTCCGACGCAGGCCAATTTCATAATTAGCGGCGCACGCAACGTCAAGGTATGTCAAGATGGCAGACGACGTCCGATCTTCCGAACGCCGGCACGGCCTTTTTCGTGCGCGTCGCGCGCAGAATTTTCAACTTCGCCCGGCAGAGACGGGCCGCGTGACGGGCACATTCCTGGAAATCCGCGTGCTCAATGCACCGGCTCGGCGATTCGTACGTCAGCGCGGATTTCCTTTCGCAAAAAGAACGCGCGCGATTATTTTTACGGTCGTACGACGGCCGACGGAGAGAAAGATATCCTTCGAGGAATGACATTCGCGGAAAAATCCGCACTCGCCGCTGATTAATTTTTTCGCTCCGCTCGGCGAATAAAATTGCTTCGGCCGCTCCTCGCGGACTGTTAGCCCTTCGCGTTCTGCCCTCCGCGACTTCTCGGAACGTTTTCCCTCTTAACCGCGGCCAGAGTTGTAATACTATTCATTCCAGTCCTTTCTTTTTTCAGCCTTAAACGAATACAATGCGTCAAGCTCAAAATTGCCGTGCGAACGAGCAGCGAGAGACGTAGCGAACGTGCAGTACTGTCGTTCGATAAGTCTTTTTTCCTTACTTTTTTTTTCGAATAATGCATTCAGTAAATTATACGTTAGGAAGTCGATGACTCATGGTATGTGCATTTAGTAGCTCACTTCCTTCAGCGATAAGTGAACAACATCTATATGCGAGTAGGTAAAAGCTATCGATTAAACTGGTTTACGCAATTCTTCCGATAATTTTAACCGCGACTGCAACTATCTACGTAGCCCGGCTACAAGTCGTTCGAACTTAGGTAGGACTGTTACTTAAAAGATTATAATACTTTCATTACGTGCACCCCGAAATTTTTACTGAGATCGCGGAGATAAAGGAGTAATTCTTGGAAATAATTAAATTTCGAGGAGCAGAGATTTACGAAAAATATTAAAAACGTATGAAACCTTATTACGGAAAAGCGGAACCCCGGAAGGAAGGTCTTCATGAAAAATCTCGTACCTTTGTCCGGACGCCTACGGTTATATAACATAATTCGGTGAGTTATAACATTTATCCTCGTAAAATAATGAGCGAATCCACTCTCACGCGTGTCCTTCATGTTTCCTTCACTCCTCCGTGTAGGTCTGATTTTTTTTTGTGAAACGAAATATTCTTCCCCGATCGTTCGCAAAGGTTTACGCATGGATGACGTTGCCGACATATTCGAATCTGTGCAAGCGCGGCAGTAACTGGGTAATTAAAACAAAGGCGCTCGAGATGCTTCGAAATGCAATCGATAAGATACAATTTATTTAAGCATCATCTACGTCTATTGTCATAAGGAATAAATTGGTTTCCAGTTGAAGTATCGCAGATCATCTCACGTATTCTTTCCAACATTTAATTAAGACTTCAAAGATCGTCGTAATGTCTTAATCGTGCAAGTTGTCAATCATTGTTATTCGTCCAGCAGCTTACAGACGCAACGTTAACTTTCAACACTCCTTACATCTGCGACCAAGCGGCTCAAGCTTTGATAACGAATGGAGCAGAAGTCGTGGACAGCTGGACGAGTGACTTATCGGAGTAACTACTATTGAATACTTTATGGGAGCCAATTTATTGTAAACGACGGCTGTTCCTACAGAATGCGTTGCGACTGTAATTATGACTAAGTGTACATAGCCCTTCGGGCTAATTCCTTCGGTCCTCTGGGTACGCTCTTTCTGTTGCGCAATTGCTTCCTGGTATGCGCCCCATATATCAGCCACGTCGAAATCTATCCATCTTTTCGTCCGTCATTTTCCTCCTCCTAATTACAATTACAACTTACGATTTAAAAGCGATACTTATGACGAAATCGACAGCAATGAAACAGGATCCGAGAGCACACAAAGTTCTCTGCTGCTTCGAGAAAATTCAATTAAGCAGTAAACACATGAACGCGCTCGCAACCGCCAGACAGTAGCGACACATAAACGGAAAGTAACTTGACCGTGCTTATCAGAGGCCAGTAACCGAATCCGCTTATTACAACCGCTCGCCTACAAGGAGCGCGCGAGGAGCCCAAAAAAAAAAGAGACACCACACTGATCGTAGAAATGATTCACAAAAGAAGCTTCAGATAAGCCGGTTCTGATAAGCAAGACGCGCGCGACACGCCGAAGCGGCCCGGCCACTTCGCCCGCTGCCTCTCCTGTTTACAACACATTCGTTGCAGCACTCTGCGGAACGACTATCGTTACCGGCATCTAATAACTCGAGCGCACTCGGCGCTTCGTTTTTCATTTCCCATAGTTGTAACATATTGTACCGAGGGGGCAGTATGCCCCGGGACATAATAAATTCCTCTCTCCGTCTATTCCTCCCTGCTCCGTTCCACTCCTGCTGACAGTCTCTCTTTTCCTACCCCTCTCTCCCGCCAGCCCACACACTGCGTCTTTCTCTCGTCCTCGTACTCTGGGTGTGTCATCGGCCAGTGCCTTACTGTCTCATTCGCTCCGACGGAGTCGAGGAAACGTGAGGAACGATGGGAGCGAGAGAGGAGAGGGCTAGCTCGGAGAGAACCCTGTGTGAGAGAGAGAGAGAGAGAGAGAGAGAGAGAGAGAGAGAGAGAGGAATATAGAGAAAGGGAACGAAGACAGAGGAGACAGAGACGGACGGGTATCGCATACTCGCCGCGTAATTGAAACGTCCTGTACACGCCTATAAGGCAGAAGGAAGGCCGTTGCAGTTCATCAGTCATTCTGGGGGTATACGGCAGTCATCGTGGATGCATTTGCAACCCCACAGAGCACGAAATGACGTCCGCGCGGATGGAGCGAGGGAGCGGGGGGAGGGTGGAGGGAAAAGGAAAGAACAGGCTAGATTGAGAGACGAAGACAGAGATAGAGAGTGAGAGAGCAAGGGACGAGGCCGAAGATGAGAGAGGGCACGCGACAAATGGTGATGGCAAAGGTAGCGGGTGCGGAACGGGGGCCAGCGGGAAGGAATGAGAAAGGGAAGCGAAAACGAGAAAGAAAGACGAGGCGAAAGGACGAAGGATGGTTAGGAAGAGGAAGGTAGGGCGGAGGGGAGCGGCGGAGTGTATATTCACATACGGCTCGCATTCGTGGGGTAGGTCGTGATTGCTCGACGATACAAAGGATGGACAGAACCCCCCTGGGCACCCTTCTCCATTACGGCCTCTGAATCTCCTCCAGAGGGACGGAGAGGCAGGCGGCCGCGTATGGAGATACGCGCGCGAAGGGAAGAGGAGAGAGTCGCAAAGAGAGAAAGAGAGAGAGGGAGAGAAAAGAACAAAGAGGAAGTGTAGCTGAGTGAGTGAAAGAGAAAGAGAGAGGGACGTGGAGGGAGGGCGGTAAATTGAACTAGCCGCTGAAGACATTCTGCTCTGGGCACGCTTCCGTCGTCATGACAGTCACGAGGCCCTTTCTTCTCTCTTTTTCTAGCCTTTCCCTCGCTCCCTCCAGAGACCGGCCTTTGTTTCCCGCGACCGAGATCATCTTCGACGATTTAATAACGCCGCAAAAAGCCACCCCCTACCCGATTCTTTCTCTCTCTCCTCCTCTCGTTCCTCTCTTTCTCTCTCGCTCACTCTCACTCTCGGCCTCTTTTTGTCGTTTCTCCTGCTTAATCTCTCGGCTTGACGCTGTTTGCCAAAGTGGACGAAATTATTGGTGATTGCGCGATCCCTTGGCGCACTTCGACGAGGTACAAGGGGCGTTTGAGTGGGTACGGCGTACTCCGGATCGTATGGAGGACTACTACACGTTTTCAATACAATTTTCCGCTTTCATGGGATTTAAGGTTTTTTTTTGAAGGATGAAGTATTTGTTGTAATTATTATATATATGAATTTTTCCCTCGGCCGCGTAGTCATCTGTTATCGCTCCCCGACGAGCGGAAAGCAAGATTGACATAGGCAAGTAAACGCATAAAGATGGTCCACAAATTAATATTTCCTGAAGGGACCGAATGAAATCAAATGAAATATTCGGCGAAAAATGTGCAAATTGGAAAGGACACCGCGACAAAACGCGCGGCTGCCGAAGTAAATTAAAGTGCCACGAATATTGACTGTAGTCTAAATTGACGTCGACCCGCGCCGTCGCATAATGAAATAATTTCGATCGTGTCGAAATTACGAAGCAGCCAGCGCCGTACTCCCAAGATTCTTCCAACTTTTTACTAATTACACCACCCGTGCTATACAATATACAAATAACGTCGCACCGCTAGGCACCGCTCGATCAGCAAGAACTAATCCGTAATTACAAGAAATATTTTCATTATCCACACTTTACTAACCGTAAAGCCCGGCGTACATCAGCGTCGGCCATAAATCAAAACATCCTTACCAAGTACGCGCGCGTTAGCATAGGCCAAGCTATGCATACGGTAAATGTCCTGAAATCAAAAGCGATAACGGTGGTTCATCCTCTTGCCAGGAACTCACGAATTCGAGCGCGTATCCACGCGACGAGGTTCTTCCCAACGGACCAGTAAAGCGGTGCACACAACCGGGCCTCCCTCTTTTATCCGATTCCGAACCGAGAAGAGAGAAAGAAAGAGAGAGAGAGAGAGGGAGAGATCTTCTAACGACGTTATTGTGAGTCGGGCCGGCACGCCGCTCTTCCGCTACGCTTGCAAGTACCGTACAAAGTTTCATTAAAATTGACATTCCTCCTCCCGGAGCGAGCGTTCCACCCGGATAATTAAGGTGCTCGCCGAGAAGGTGATCGTGCGATTCGAGGAGGTGCTCGGAGAAAACGCGGTTAGCTCCCGGCGTTAAATAATACGAGAGAGGCCGGGCGGGGAAACAAAGAGGGTGTGAATGTGGGGGACGGAAGAAAATCAAAAGGGAAAGAATTAAAGACGAACGTGAAAGCGGAAGAGTGGAGTTCAAGAGAAATCTGACAAAGGCGTTGGGAGAGGGCGTGGGGGGAGGGCAAGAACGGTTCCGTATGCTATTGTCTATTTAACGGGTGTTGAGGGGCCTCGTGATTAAGAGTTAAGCGATAGAAAATGACGGTAGGGAGGAAAATTAGAATCAGTACGACGTTCAATTAATTTTTCATTTTCATCGAAATCAGTGTCTAGTTGAGCTGTTGTAAGATCGATGAAACGAGGGTGAATCTTTTCATTTTTCGATATGTAATTGACGGTGACGCGGAGCTTAATGAATACGAATTACAATACCTGATAGAGAAACGGCAGGATTGACATTATTCCTTCCAGCAATTAGGTGTCATATTTCTACTTTCGCCAACAAAACGATATTTAACGGTAGAAACTTTGTTACCCGTCTCAGACATACATAAAAGTCGGACGAGCGCAGGCTCACAGTACACGGGGTGTAAAGCGCACACATTCGCTTCCGTCCGATCGCTCGTAATTGCAAAGAAATCGCGAATCGAGTGTTGAATGGCGTGAGATGATCCTGCCGGCGAACAAAGCGGAGCTCTCGGGCGACAGGAACGAAAAAGCGATGGTCGCGCGCGCGAGAGCGTCACTTCGCCAAAGGCCGAACCGAGGCAGCGAATAGAAGAAAATGGGGGAAAAAGGATGGTAGCCGAGGCGAGTCGACTCCTCCTCGGCCCTCGAACCGTTCGGTCAATTCAGATGGCAGATAAGGCGCGCATCCGTGGATACTTGGAAGCGCGCGTGTGTATACCCTGGCAAGACGAGGGAATTAAAATGGAGGGATTCTCGGGTATAGACGAGGAATAGAAAAGAGAGGGAGAGAGATAAGGAGAGTGAGGAGGAATACGAATTACGCAGAAAAGGAAGGAATATGCGAGGGGAGTGAGGGGCGAGTAATAAAAGCGTTCCACAATGAGAAAGTCTTGAACTGAGCAGCAAATGAGACGTTACCCCGGCTACCCGCTTTACGCAGGTATGCTTCGGTGCGTGCAGGGCCTCTCCCCTCTGCCCCTCGCGCGCGCACAATCACTCGCTTAGCGCTACCAGACCTAATGCCTATGCGCGCCTCTATCTCGCCGTCTATCTACGCACCTCTCCCTCCGCACGAGAACCTCGGATTCTCGCGCCCCGCGTGATTTCTCACTTCTCACTTCTCACTTCTCACTTCTCTGCCGACTGCGCGATTCCGTTAACGTTAAAGCCTCCCCTTGCCCTCCCCTCGCAGTACGCATCTCGCCCCCCACCCGACCCCCTTCGGCGGCTAGATTATATTGTAATCGATGTAATTTGTGAAAACAACCTGCCGGAAGATTGCCGCCGACGCCAGAAGGGAACGCCGAGGAATCGCGATGGCGTATCCGCGGTGCGTCGGACGCCTAGCGAGGGGAACGAATGAAATCATGAAGCCGAAGAGTCCCACACTGCGCTGGGACAGGGGGCGAGGCGAAGGTGCGTGCGCGGAATTGCGAGCCGCGCCGTTTGTGTTCTAGGATGTATCGTGTCTCTCTTTTTTTTCCCCTCCCCTCCCCCCGTCCCATTCTTCCTTCTTACTCTTCCTACTCTTTTTTGCTGTCCCTCGTCCCTTTTTTTTTCGCGCTTCCTCCTCTAGCCGCGTCGATGTTTTCAGCGGTTCGAGGGAGCGAAGGTGTTCGTTGGACTCGGCCGATGAGCGCAGTAAGATTCTGCGGCGTGCACGGGGAAGCAGAGAATTTCTGTGAAAAGGGACTGTGCTCGGTGGAGCGACGATAAAAGGCTCGCGGCGGCGAGAACGGGGATCCGCTTGAAATTTATGTCGGACGCATGCTCGCGCAGCGGTCTTCTGCCATGGGTAATGTGAGGAGCCGTAAATTCTGCCTTTTTACTTTTCATTACTTTAGGTACGCGGAGAGAGGGGAGGGTAATTAGTTGTTGCGAGTAAATTGGGATCGCTGAGTGTGATGCGGCGATTCAGCGATAGGGATCTGATGATAATTCGTTGGCGCAACGAAATTCTGTGAGTATAATGATCGTGCGTTTTTTGTTGGAGTTGTAGCTGGTACGAGTTAAGCGTAATTATTCTTGTCACGTGATGTACCGTAACGAAAAGTCGGATACGAGCCTTCGACGTATCGTTATCGTGTCTGTAATTGGCGATTCTGTTAAACGATGCGACGAACACGTTAATACTGGACCTACCGAGCAGTTGAAATTACTGCTCTGACATATTGCTCTAATGAAGGGTGATCTTTAAGTCGCCTCTTTTCCGGAAATTTCTTCTCATTTTCATTGATATCATCGATATATCAAGGCGTCATATCAAAATGCTGAACAAGTCATTTCGACTGTTCGATACTTGTAGCGTTAAAATAATTGTGTACAGATCCCCATGCAGACAAAAAGCATGCATACAGCTCTACACACAATTGAACAAGCTTGCGTGTAACGTATACGATATCGTGTATAATACGTCGAAGACGTAGGAAGAGAGAAGAATAACACATTTCAGCGTCGGCGACTGCGAGCACAGCCGCAGAAGCGCAGAACGAACGACGAGGCGGGCGAATAAAAGAACATTCGTCGAATGGAATCTGTGCGCTCTCGTTAGCTCGTCGCTCCTTAAAGTACCGGACTTCGAGACACCGGTCGGCGTTGAATTTATCGCGGGGGAGGTTCATTAAAAGCCGCGAGCCCCTAAACTATCGCGCGTCGGGGCAAAGAAAGGACGCGCCAATCTGGGCCAACCGCCTCTGACGACAGAACCCTGGCAAACAATGAAGCAACTTCTTTTCGCAGGCCATCCCACTCCCCTTGTGCGCGCTCGCGCGACACGTTTCTTATTAAGCGAACAAAAATTCAGCCGCATTAATCGTCGCACGTACATTCGCGCCGCGCTCGTCCACGGTCCTTCCCCCGGCAAACACGGAGTGCAAGCGCGTGAATGTCGACGTAGAGCTGTGTCTTCATCAACGAACTGCAACGCGAGACCCAACGAAGTTTTGACTGTATTACGGTCAGGGTCGTATATGGTATTCGATTCTCTTGAAAGAATCGATTTTTCAATCAATTCTCTGAAAAAAAATCGAAATAAAAAAATCTATCCTGCAAGAATCGAGTTTTTGGGGTAGAGAATAGATTTCAACGTTAACTGCCGCGGATGCCGTTAAAGAAACCAAATAAAAAAATCGATCTTCGAGAATCGATCTGTCGACCAAAAGATTCAATGTTTTTACGAATCTAATCTGAACCCAACCTCCACAGTACTCGATAGTATATCTGTAGGCATGATACCTGTAGTAAAAAAAATTAGTTGCGTTGCAGCTCGCTGATGGGCACGCTGCTTGTGACCGTATTTTTCGACGGTCACATCCGCGCGCGTATAACATCTATGACGCGCGCGTACCACCAGTAATGGGCCGAGCGCATAACAGAGGGAGAGCCCTTCGCGCGCCACGGCACTTCTCACCACAGAGGGACACCCCCTCTCGCGTGCGTAATAGTTTCACCGCGGGTATACAAACCCTGAATTTTCAACGTTAAATTGTCTTATCTTGAGTTAGAGGACCAGTCACCCTCAATACACAAGAACGAGACCCTTCCTAAATTCTCTAGCCTACGAGTATTATATAGTCGAGGTACGCATAGTACACTCACGGTAACGAGGATTCGAATATTGCATCACGGTCTTGGAAACGCGTTGTAACGTCTCAAGCGAGCCTGTGTGGATGATAGGGGATTCACGAGTAAAATCTGATTTCTTGTATTAAATTCACTCAGAGCTATAAAAGAGTTAAACACACGTTCCGTAACTTTCAATTCACGCATGCAACATCCTACGAGCTGACTCCCTTACTCGAGGAATCACTAGATCGAATAGACGCGTTCGTTCTTCGAGATAAGTCCAAAGAGTAGAAAGTAAGAACATAGAAATTAGATCCACGGAGGACGAAGGTGCCTGACAAAGACAATCGACCGGTACTTGACTGTACCCCTTGCTGTCCGTCTTCGGCCTACCCGACTCCTCGCAGTGCGTTAACCTTTCGGTGGATGGTAACTGACAGTGTCGACTTTGCGTAATTGCGAGTTTCCATTGAAGGCGACTTTTTCCCGTGGAAGGCAGTTTGCTTAAATACGAAGCACTACGAGATAGCTATCGGCAGGTAGACTGGATGCACGGCTGGCACTTGACTGTTGTCCCCCGCCGTCTGGTTAGATTCCTTCGCCGAAGTGTTCTCGTAGTAAGAATTACAAAGAACAATTTGCAGTAGAATCATAGCTTGTAATGACCTAAGTCCGAGTCACCTTTAAATTCAAGTAACCTGTGATAACAAGGCGAAACTGTTTGGTTGCACGGCCGGTACTTGGTTGTATCTCCCGCCGACTGGACATTGTCATAGCCGAAGTATTCACAGGTACATTATACATGTACATTTGCATCGACTCGTATTGATACTAGGTCACCTCAGAGGAGTTATCTTGATCGACGCCGCGTTTTAGCGACTCATCAGAGAAAGCCCTCTGCAACTCTGATATTGCACCTCACGCCAGGCTTTCCTGACTCGAGACACGCGCGTAGACACCGACGCGTTTTTGCGTGTAAAGGAACAGCTGTGTACGGCTCTTCTAGTCACTGTCTGCAGTTCCCAGACTCATACACAAGCGCCTGTGTGTGCATATCTATTTTGTCAACATACCGGACATACCTATAAATAGCACGCGTACACAACCTCACGCGTATCTCTATGTAAGAGATCTCATACACATCGCCGATCAGCAATACGTACGGTGTGTCGTACGCATTGCAGCACACAAACGATCGCGCTGACATATTCATATCCTGTAACATCACCATCATAAGCAGAATATATTGATTTTTTTACCAGAAACTGACCATACCCTCTTATTGCATTTGCCTCTTGTCGCCTAGTGGTTCGAGTCCACGGGCATTTCACACGTGCCCATTATATAGTCAGTGACAACTATCTATTAATTATTTTTGGTTTTCCTCGGTCATTGCCATGGGGATCTGCTACTCCTTCTGAGTGCCTATCCGCAATTGCCGAGGGACTATGTGACGTGTCACGGTCACATGCTTAAACGGAATGTACATCCGACGAACGCGCCGGGGCAGATCTAGACTCGCAGCTCGGAAAAAGCAGCGAGCGCACAGAAGGAATGAGTCGAACTCGAATTATCCTCGTATCGGGACGCTAAATCAGCGTTGGAAATTCATTTCCATTCATTAGCATCGCAGCCGGACTGTGCCGAGTCCCGGCATCTGTTCGGGGAGACAAGTTAACAACGTTGCATCAAAGTTGTCCGAGCGAATTCCGATTATTAATCATTCGGGGGAGCCGAGCGTCGAACGTTCGCTGCCGTTCGATGCTCCTGTAATTGACAGGAGACCGGATAAATTTGAGAAAAGAGGAGCGCCACTGCGCAGTGCGCGACCGTACGTGTGGAAGCTCGACGGCCGGCTTCGAAAAGTTCGGAAAGCGCGGCGTGCGGAGCGGCGCGCACCGTGGAGATAGGATTTTTTCCTCGCTCGCACGCGCGCGCGCAAGCTAAACGGAGGAAAAAGATTAATTTGTTGAAAACAAGCTTTATCGGGCCGCGCTATTGGGTGGCGTTCCCTCGCACTCGCTCACTCGCTCGGGCGATAAGGCTTATCGAAATAATTACGCTATCTGAAAATGTCTAATGCGCGCTCGCGAAAATCCATGTATAGGTGAACTCGGGTCCGCGGTGCAATATCTTCGAGCAAACAAGTCGTACGGCGAGGAATAGCGCGGACGTCGCTTTTTCTGATTTTCCAACGACCGCGGGAGAGGAAGAGTGGAAAGGAGTGAAAGCGGAGAGGGGGGACCTGCGATTCGGCGCAAATTATATTGTCTGGCGGCTGACCACGTCAGCGGGAGATGAAAAATATCGCCTTGACGGCGCAATGTATTCGCATGTTCGATCAGGAACGTAATTTCGGCGCAAGCACGTTTTGGGTAACGGATAGCTTGATTATATATACGACAGATAGCGAACTCGTTTGTATCGACGACGGTGCATGATTGACGCAATGTCATCGTATCCGATGCAACACGCATTAACGGCGGACTCGCGGGCAATTAGTATTATATTTCGAAGTACAAGATGAATCTTTTGGACGAAGATCGAGCGTTTCGATAATACGTTGATAGGACGATAAATTAGTGTTGCGAACGTTGAAGGCGTGACGAAATATGTAGTAACGATCATATGTTAATAGTAATAAAGAAGGTGTTAACTGTAAGTTTTCAATGGTATTTTTTTCAATGACATGCTGAATAAGCGAAATTTTACATTGCAGGCATTACGTTCACGCACATGTGACTGCGGATCTTTTGTTATTATTAACAAACGGCATGCCGTGAGATAGGCATTAATACCGTACAACAGTGACTAATTACTAGAAAGAAAGATTATGTGCTTTGTACATTAGCCGCGGATGCGTGTAACTTAGCACGTGTAATACGGTATGGTAATGTGATTGGTGCAACGACATTATATCCGGCGCAACATGCATTAGCAAGCGTGGGGTAACGATTACCGCAGTATTCTGAATTGACGAAGGGAATTATAAGACCGATATTTCGCTAACTCCTGCGAGCAACTGATAATAATTATAAGAAATAATTGTCCTCTAAATGCGTTACGCGCGAATCTCGTCAAGAAGCAATTTAAATACTCCTCAGCCACCTGCACTTTGATGTTTCCATCAGCGCATACTTTACCGCGACCGTCTCTTCGTCGCACTTCGATTCCATAAAAATGACACACACGATCGGCCAGCACGCAGCACTCTTCGAAAAGAAAGAAATCTGAGCACGATGTGCGAATCGATCAAGGCCTTTATCGATCTCGGCGACAGGTACGAAATCCGAAAAAAATCATTGATATAAAAGGACGCGCGTGACATTCACACACACACCGAACGGCGTGCACACATTGCACATCGCGATTGCGCGCTCGAGCCTGCCATCGCACACAATTCAGCCGTGCACTCGGTCATCAAACGTGCGCGATTCAGCGTCAGGGTTACGCGAGTCGCGAAAAATATTTGAAGCACACTCGAACCCTGGCCTTGAACGAGTTTGTTTGCGAGGGCCGTCTTATCGTTCCGCGCGGTCGACACGTCGATTATATTTTTGCGGAAGGCAACGTCTGAGCAACCGACGCTCTCCCCCCACCTCCCCTCCCTTCCTCGTCGGCAGTCACCGACGCTCGGGTGCACAGTCCTCCCCTCCAGCCGTTCTCTAAAACTGCGGCGCGACGCGTCGCGCAATTATATTTTGCGGCGATTTCCCGAGAAGCCGGCGCGAAATCAGCGTGTAGCGCTTAAAACGCAGACAAACTTTTGCGAAATGGCGAAAGTGAGCGTGTGTGTGTGTGTGTGTGTGTGTGTCGATGTGTGGCTCGCCCAGGCGAGGAGACGAGGCCGGATGGAGGGAGGGGTGGAATGATTTTCTTGAACACGAGGTATAAGCGTATCGACGACGCCCGGGTCGAGGTCGTGACGATTTCAGACAACTGAGTTTCCGCGATCACAGACGAATTTGCCTCGGCAATAGCTGAATTATCGTGAATTCTCGATGAACCGCACGATGTGTTTCGCGTGCACTGCCGCTAGAATGCTCGCCCGCCGGTGGGATACTGTCTATCGCCGGTTGCGTCGCAGTTTATTCGGTAGTTCGTTGTTTAATTTCGGTCGATTATTGATGGCTCGGCCGGATTCAAAGGATTCGCGCGTGCCGGGCGGCGCGGCATTACGGGCGTCTATGTATGTCTATTATTGTATCAGTCTCGCATATACGGATGAGTTGCCTAGACTCGAAATTCGCTAGCACGTCGCTCCGTGCGACGGCACGCGACACACCTCTTCGGACGGCCGGGCGACGCGTCCGAAACAGCTAAATTCGCTGAAAACTATTTACAACCCTTCTCATTCCCTCGACAGACTTCCGTTGTCTCCCCGGCAAGCACCGGGAGGATACGCTTCCGAAAAAGGAGGAAGCGATACACTCGGAGTGGTTAAATTTTCAGAAACACCATTTACAACCCCTCTTCGCTCCCTTCAAAGACTTCCATCGATTCGCGAGAGCGCGCAGAATATGTCTCCGCAAAGCGAAGAATGCGTCGGATGCGTTCACGGTTTATTTCCAGAAAACTATTTACAACCCCTTCGGCTTCCCTCGACGTCTCCTATCAATGCTCAATGCATAAAGTACGTACCAACAGTATCGCTATACCCCCGCACGAGAAGTCGCTGCGGAAAAGAGTCGCGAGATATGTACAAGAAAGGGAGAGAGAGCGGTCGGAAGAGGGAGGGGGAGAGAACGAGACACGGTCCTGGAGTATCAGGCTGCGGGAGCGAGGTCGAGAAAAACTCGATTCCCTCGCACCCGAAACACGATAGCGCGCCGTTCGTACGCTAATTAACGTCCGCGATAAGAGAAAACTGCGAAGGAATCGGCGCGCAGCACGCACACGCACAGGCGCTCGCCAATCCACGAAATGTTTTTCTCGTCCGAGCGCCTCGCGAGACTTATTGCCGCGGAGCGCGCCGCCGCCGTGTCAAATTAATTCGCGGCTTTACCTTCCCACATTCGCACCCGGCATGACTGACGAAATAAAGCTCCTAAGCGTGCGACGCATCAGAGTCGGAATTCGAGCGATAAAACGCTGCCGTGTGAGTTTGTGCGACTCCGTTCGCGGAGCGTGTATGTTGTGTGTGTGTGTGTATCAAGTTGAATCAACGTCGCGTATCAGGGCTTTCACTGTAACTTATCGGCGCAGACGGTTTTTATCGTAATTGCATTGAAAAATGTCCCGCATTACGTTTCCCTACAGACGGAGGAATTTTATTGTTACGCGCGACGTCGCCCGATAACTCTCTGTAGTGTTCGGCAGTACGCGCGTATCGGTCGAATTATGAATAATTAAGGTTCCGAGTTGTATGTTCAATTGCGAGATGGTACTGTGTTTCGGTGCACCGACGAGCGCGGCTTTTCGGGAAGCCAGTCATCCTGCACATATCTTATTCACTTATTCGATGGATAATCTTCGAGGCTGTGAAAATAAAATTCTAACGAGGAAACCAAGAAACGGCTGATTGTAAGCTAGTCGAACACCGAAATCTACGTATTCTCCCTGCTAGTTTACGATTGTGCCTGAATGTCAAGTCGAGCGCGATCGTTACGCAATGGCATAGAAGTTGTATACAATGCAACAGCCACTCCGCTGACCGATATTCACAGCCGTCCGATCCACATTACTGCGAATCAGTCGCGGCCGCGTTCATTTTTTTGTTTTTCTCAGCGCTGATTTAGTTTACCCAAGGAGGAATATAAATGGAGGAAGAAAAAAGAGGGAAGAAATATCGTCGGGCAATGCGTTTGAGTCGCGCTCAGCGCAATGACTCCCTCCTCCTTCCTTCCTCCGGCAGTTTCCTCTTATCTCGCGTATGAATTGGTACACGAACGTACTATCGTGTTTCGGTTGCGAGGGAATTGAGTTTTTCTCGACCTCGTTCCGAACCGACATACAGGGTGTCTCAGAAAGGTTGGCGGCAAGTTTGGACATGGAAAAATGCTCCCGCGGACGAGCGTTTGGAAGCCGCTACTTTTTTCGCTTATAACAGAAGGAAGAACGCGTACCCGAAGTGATGCGGCAAATTTTAAAAAACTCTGCAGATACGAAGCAGAGCTGTGCTCCGTTTTAAACTATCACACTTGCCGCATGCGCGCTCTCTTCTCTTTCTCAACATCGAGGCGCATCGTAGTTTGCGGAATTTCTACTGTCACAGGCTGCGAATGACCCAAAATAAACCGCGAACGCAGATGACCCGATGATCGAGCCACGGTCAAAGTTACGTCAATAGAGGAGTCGGAAAAAATGCTGCTGAAATGTATCTCGAATTTCTGCATATATATGCAGTTTCGTTCGAATGCGCACGGATTAACTAGATTGCGGCTGTTATTCCCACTGTTACAGAAGCAGATGTTTTAATACTATTTATACGCTATTAAATATCCTCATTTCGTTGTCTTCGTAATCTAGTTCACGATGAATTGTTTAAGGGAATTTAGATAATGTTTGTCTTTTCAGTATAAACTGTTCCTAATTGCCTCTAATTAACTGATTTCGAATCCTATATCCTATATCCTTTGTTTTCCGATAATTTTGTAATAAAGCCTATTTGGATATCGATTTGTATAAACGTTTACGACTAACCTGACCTGTTGAACAAAGTACATGCGTATATTAATTTTGTCTAGTATTTCTCTTGGTAAATATGCGGTTCAGGGGACCCACCTCCGATTTGGTCGGGCTTGGAGTATGTTATATATTTCGACATTCTGAACAACTTTTTCCTTTACATTTATGCGCGCTTGACCTTCGTTTCGGAGTTATTAGCGAAAACATGTTCATTATTGGAGACTCATCTATGTAAGATTGTAGGTAGTTTCAGAGTATGTTTTGGCTGTTGGTGTGGTTGGGCAGTTAGGCGGGGGAGGGGCAGGAGTGGGCAATGCTGTATAGTTGTAATTGAAAGTCAGAATTGCTCCACGGTAAGATCATGTTTATGTTTTCCGTGCCGAACGTCAGCGTTCATCTGCAACGCTTGACGCGCCTTCGGCGCGGATAAATATATAACAACCCTCTCATTGCAACAACGAATCCAGTTAAAAGTACAGGCGTCACTCTATTTTCTTTTTTCATATGACTTGGAATTAACATTAGACAGCCTTGCCCAGTCCCCCACCCCCACTCCCACCCAGTGTTGTTGTTGTACGCTAGGTAAGCCGGACATTAACAGCATACCACAGCCGGTTACAGTAAAACCAAGCATACTTATAACAAAAGTTTTTCGCTAATAACTCCGAAACGAAGGTCAAGCGCGCATAAATGTAGAGGAAAAAGTTGTTCAGAATGTCGAAATATATAACATACTCCAAGCCCGTCCAAATCGGAGGTGGGTCCCCTGAACCGCATAATTACCTTTCTCTTAATAATGTATACATGTAACAGCAAGTCGATTGGGCAATTTTCCAGCAATACAGATCTGACAATGCGTAACAATATTCGCAGTAGCGAAATAGTTTTCAACAGCAGCATGCACAACAATTGAATTCTGATAATTAACAGACTCACAAGTAGTAGACACAGCATCGGCATCACCGTTACTTTTCTCACCGCATTTCCAAGCAAGAATACCTTGGCCAGCAACGCTCCAATCAAAAACAGCAGCAGTAGACTGTTCTTTTCCGCTCTCTGTATCCAATGATTCTGATTAATCAATCTTTTCATGACATTATTCAAACGAATATTCATGCTGCCATAACCCTAACCAATATGCAGGTTAATACTTTACCTTTTGCATATTATACTTTGCACGTGTGTATGTTGCCACGAACAACACCGGCACACTCGAACTTGCACTTTCCATTTCTTCGCAATTGTCAACTCAAGAAAATACATGGGATTCACTGATTCAAAAACTCTTCCTGTGACACGAGCTTCACTGTTCACAAACAATAAATAAAGACAGGTATTCCGCGTTCAACCTGAAGTTGCCAAAGTTTGTAGAGCTGCAATTAAACGCGCGCGCAGGTGGCGTTGGTGTGCTCGGATCGTTTGCAAAATCTCGTGTCGTGTGTATCGCTCCGTCGAAATCGATCGAATTTCGCATATGTAGTGTGTGAAGAATGACTGGGTGTGAATGTGGGTGATTGCGGGTGAATGCGTGTAAAAGGAATGAAGGCGGATGAGCGGTAGATCGCGGGAGGCCGCGGAATCGATCATCGGGGTCACCTCGCTGTTGCTGGGCGAGTTTTTGGGAGAAAAAAGGAAGGCAGTCGAGATTGAGATAGCTTCATTAGCGGACGTGCTGAGTGCGCTCGAAAAGACAATCGGAGACGCGTTAGAGGGGCAATGGCCTAGCGTCGCTGTGTGCAACCGATTGAAAACCGAGAAACGTCGCGAAGCTATGAACGTGGACTGATAGTTAATAATGTGGATTGTAAGCAAGCGTGAATGTAGTTTAAGTGTTTCAATAAATATTTTACCTAATTAAATCTGACTCTACACATATTTCTCGTTTCTCGTGCACCGTGTGTCGGTAGTTTCGGCTTATATCATCCCGCTGAAGCTGCTTTCAGATTGAGTTCGAGTGGGAACGGTGAGGCTGCTTCAAAATCTGAGGACGAAAATCACGCTGGTCGATTAATCTGCGGAATGGCTTGGTAAGTGTCGAAGTTGTCAGAATTCAAATGAAGTTGCGCGCGCAGATGGCGTCCGCGTCGTCGCGTGTCACTTGCGAAATTTCGTGTTGTGCGTGTGCCGCTCCGTCGAAATCGCTCGAATGTCGCGTATTTTTGACTTTCAGTGCACCGTGTGTTGGTCATATCGGTTCGTGTCGTCCCACGAAAGCTGTTTTTGCTTCGAGTTCGAGTAACAATGCTGAGGCTGCTTCAAAATCTGCTGCGGAAAATCATGATGACCACCGAAACTGTACAATCGCTTGGTAAGATTTGATGTTGTCAGAATTCTATTGTTTAGAACGCTGCCTAGCGGTAATACTTTGCACTTGGTGACCGACTCGAATTAAGGTGTGCATGCAGTGCATGTGCTATTCACGTGGTCGTGATCTGAAAGAGGTTAACCAAGTGCGGAGTGTTATGTATTAATATGCTATGGTGAATATTGTTGGTTAGAATAGCATTCTTGAAAGATTAACTAAGTTACATGTATCGTTACACAGGGAAGCCAGAATATTGTAATTACTTGAGCTGAGTTCGTCTGACGTTGGGCTGCGAATTTTCGTGAACAATGCCAGGCGCAACGACGATGGAAATGCTGATTCTTCTGCCGTCGGTAAGTTCGATATTATCATCACTGTTTTATCGTATCTTAATTGCTTTATCGTATGAGACCATAAACGTCGGTCACGAGCATTGGCGGTCTTTTAATTTGAGAAAGTTTAACCAAATGCAAAAAGTTACGTAATAGCCTGCTACTGCAAATATACATAGATTAGAAAATGAACTAGTAAATCGTGCGCGCTTACATAATTCTCAAGAAATACAGACATATAATCAGTACCCCAGATAACGCGAGGTTACGTTCCGCATTATACAAAGCGCCTCACACAAACTGATGAAATAAACAAAAAATAATTATTTTGTACAAGTTTGCATTTTTACAAGGACTGTACAACTTGGATTTTCTTGTCCTTTAAAATCGTGTCCCTCAAAGAGTTAAACGAAAACTGACTCCGTCCGTCGCGAGACTTGTCATAACACAGAAAAACCAAACAAAAGAACAAAAAATTAAGTATACATGTCGAATAGAGAGCCCGCTCTTTCGAAGTCAGTTGAAAAAGGCACGAGAAAGTTCGCGGAAAGTCGGTAGAATGGGCGCGTTGACGTGGTGGGTTCGAAGTAGCGCCAGGGGAGGCGGACTTTCATTAAGGAATCGTCTTCGCACGTCAAAACACAGGGGCGGCGCGAGGCGCGCGACGTGCAGGGTCGGGAAGGAAGCCGGCGAATAACCGATAGTCGTACGAGCGTGTAGGAGGTTTATCTGCGAGCGAAATGGAATCGCCCTCGAGCATTTTGCGCGCCCTACAAGCAGCGCGGAGTACAAGGGGTCCCCTTGTGTTGTCGTTCGCGCGTTGCGCGGAAAGGAGACGGAGAGTTGACGCGAGGAACTTCTCGTTCTCGGCGTTTCCTGATCGTGCTGCTGGTGCTGCTGCCTTGTTCTATGCTTCGTTTGTCTTTCCTATGTGCCGTGGCATCGTAACCAGCCCTCATCCGCCGGCGCGGCACTGGTAGGCGTCGATGTACAGGGCGTTTCGCGGTTAATTTCTTAGGTAAATGCGAATAGTATGGTACTGATATGTGTTTCAGTTTTGACGGTACGCCGAGAGCTTTTAATAAGGAAAATAGCGTTGCCGATTTGGCGCCCGTTTAGGATTCTCGGAATGAAATTGACGCGTTTGAAGGATTTTAGTAGTTTGTGTAACGAAGTGTTTTCGGATCGAAAGTGTACTCTTCGGACCGAGGATTATGCATTCAACTTCCTAACGTGACAAATGATAAAAGCGATCCGGCAAAGGAGCGGATGAAGGGGTGAGAGTGAAAACGTTAAAAGCGGAAGAAAGACGAAAGACGAGGATGTAGAGTAAAACAAACGGGTAGTTTAGGTCTTTGGCGAACGTCCGCCGCCGCTGTGGCGGAATAGAATCGTGGTACACTGAAAACGCGGCTGAATCAACGGGCACATGGAGCGCCAGATGGCACGCATGCCTCGGCGTGCCGTGCACGAAAAGCACGCACGCACACATACACACACGGCCGTGCATTATAGACAAGCCCCCCCCCCCAAGTGTACGCGCATGCAAATTTGCCTTTGCATGAACGGCCGCGACAGCGAGAGATTAAGTTACTGACGAACCCATGCGACGTTGGGCAGATCGACTACTTTCGATGAAAATTAAACATCTTTAATTAGGGCCGCTGACACTAGGATTACCCAGGGGTAAAAATCACTTGTTTGATATTTTGCTTCAGTGATAGATCATTTTTTGATCATCCTATTTACTGAAACGTTGTCTCAGATTCATTCATTCCAAATTATATACAACGTTAAAATGAAATTCGCTGCTCATGATTTTTATATTTAATTCAAATAACGTCCTGTTCAATGCAAAATTATTTAAGATTTTTACGCCCACTCACGGCACCGATCGCGCTGAATAGCGAGGGCTTTAAATCACTCCTCTTATCCCTTAAATTCGTTCCGTATCCATCTGTCTCCGACTTCAATGGACGCACGAGTAATCGCCCCATTGTTCCCGGCGTCACGGAGTTTGATGGATAACCAATTCGCATTCGGCAATCGTACATCGCTCCGACGTCGTATCCTTGACCGCTTTCGACGCATAAAATGAGTCAATATGTTAACCCACGCGAGTGGCGTTTCATACGATCCAATATGTCGATCGGAAACCAATTAACGATTGCCAGTTTTTATCCGTACGCTATTAGCTCTCTCATATTAAAGAACAAGGAAGACACGATTGAAAGAATAGATTTTACATAATAATACATATTTCCGACGGAGATCACTAATCAATTTCATATATGCATCCAGTGAGATAACGATATAATCGAAATCCAAGTAAAATGTCATGTACATTCGTATCAATCGCAAAGCATACATCGCGTTGAAAGTGACGAAACGTGACGGAACACACTCTTAACGACTATCGCTGAATACGAAAGCATCCGCCTCAGACTCTGACGCATACACCTCATCTTCTGAAGCAAAAGAAAAACAAACACACACACATTCTGAAAAGCAGCAAATATATCTATTGAAGTAGTACATAATCCGTAGAATCTATCCACGTCGAAGATGCCGTCGCCGCGAGCCGCGGCGAAGTAGGGAATTTCGAATAAATTGCAATCGGACGACGATTTCGATGTGGGCACCTGGGCACGTATTGCATCGAGGCGACGCCGTATGAGCGCGCAGGCGCAAGCGTGCGAAATATTTACTTTCGCGCGTAAATCGCCTCCGCGGTATGGTGCGCTCGCGGACGTAACGGTACTCGAGTACCTACTCACGATACACTCGAGTATAACGGTTCCGACGTTGCGTCATCTTCGGCAACGACGACGACGAAGACGACGACGACGACTTCTTGCACGATGCTCGTCGCTGATTACGAGGATATCCACTCTTACCTTCGGTTAGCACTTTACGCCGACGCGCTCGCGTTTCCGCGAAGCGAGGAAATTTTCGCGAGTCGACGTCGATCGGAAACTGATAACGGATTCTTGGGAAACTGTTGCGCGCTCGGGTCTGATTGCCGGCTAGATGGTTAAATCACTCTTTTTGTTTGTCTGTTTTCGCGTCTTTTTGTTCGGCAAACGTGTCAGGTATCGTGCGATCGTTCGAGCGTCGGTGCTTCGCGGTTTTATTTCGTGGCTGTGTCGTGTACGTCTAAGAATTAAGGTTGGTGCGAGAATTCATTATCGATGCGCTAGGTGATACGTTTATATATCCCACCACGATATAAGACGTAGGTTTTTCAGGGGACAGCTGCAATTTAGTGTCGCGCAATCATTTACTTAGCCGGAATAATTAAACGCACCGTTTCAACAGTGCGCATTCCTATCGAAAACTGTCTGTCATACTTCTGCGAGTAAATAATCGGGCGACACAAAACAAGACGACCCCAGTCGTCTTAAACAGAAATCAGCGCCGCAGCGATATGTCCCGACTATGTATCTGTATAAATAAGAGTACCGGTATCGTTAAGGCCGGTCGTGAGCGTTAACCTGATTGCCGTTCAATTTTCCGCGATAATCGCGCGCGTTGCCCGCTAACAGGGAAACGCGACGTTATTATACATAAACGCCGATACGGTTAACGCGAGCGAATGGCTCGTTCAGACGAGGCGAACGGGCGAACGCCTATTTTTCGCGACCGACCGTTTCTTCGCAGTCTGCTCGCGCTCGCTTCCACTCGCTCCCACTCGCTCCCACTCGCTCCCACTAGCCGTCTCCATCCAACACCCGGCACGAAATTCCCTCGATAATCCCCGGAATGCAAACGCGATCGGCAATGGTCGTGAACGCCTGAAATGCCGATCCGAAAATCGATAGGCCGCCCTCATGGGGGAGAGTTGCGATACGCGCGCAATGCGATCGCGCTTAATTCGTCATCCGAAGTTCACGTAGAAAGCCCCCCAGTCAAATGACTAAGTACGGTTCTTTACGCGAAATGACCTCGGCACTGTGGGCAACGTAAACGGGACTAATCGTTTGATCCGATCGACGGTAGACGCGTGAGGCTTAATCAATCTCAAAATTAACATGAACGCAACTGGCAACGCGATCGCAATCGAGGCTCGTCGCGAGTCTTCTGCCGAAACTATCATTACCGCCCTTGAAATCCGTCTATTGGGGAGCGCGAAATGCGAGCAGAGCTGATAGTACGTTTGGTGCGTGACCGATGGTGGATGGATAGTCTCTGCTTAAATGCCAATGCGAAAATCGTCGGGCTAATGCTCTCTGCGGAAACTAGCTTCGGCTGGTAGTAATAAGATGGGTTTGGAATAATTCAAAGTGCCTTTGGGTCTGCATTGTAAAGTATAGACTCGAAATTAACGGAATGTGTTTTCATTATCTTGTAAAGTGATCGACAAAAATAATTGTAGAATAACTTGATCGATGCGGTTGATGAAGAGTGTCGGGACGGAACCAGTCAAACAATAAAAAACATCATATCATATAGTATGAAACCTTAGCAGCTTGTTATTATCTTAGCTCGTTTCCCGAAAGAGGTTTAATTAAAATCGATTACAAGTTCATTTTATATCAAAACACGTTCGCCTACAAATTCAGCGATTCATCTAACGACGTTGAAACACGTGTGACCGGTGACTACGATTCGGTTCGTTGAAAATTTACATCCCAAGTCTGGGCGACTTATTGCGGGAATTAAATTATCCCCCGTTACAGTGACATTCGTGTGGTATCGACGATTCATGATATCATCGAGTTACCCTCTGAATGACTCGGCATTATTAATTAGGCGGGAAATCCATTTTTAGCTGCGCTCTTTTGCAACAGCTTTGCACAACGTAGCCTCAACGCTGAAGAACGCTAAGGGGCGATAACTGAATATTGCGGGCTGTTAATCTGATATAATAAATAATGATGAAATATTGATACCGCGGGCGAATGTGCAAATTCGCATGTGAAAACATCGTGTAACGGTGTGCACAACATTTCGAACGTTATTCATACCTATGTTTTCCTAACGATAACAGAAACGCTTAAGCACACTTGATTCCCCAGTAATTGACATGAACTCGTCAACATCCACAATTGTCCCTTACTAAAAATTCATCGTTCGATGAATCAAAGCTGCAGAAAACATTCAAAAACTACATATTAAACAAGATTGTACACAGCAATATACCTGATAACTCAATCTTATGCTAAACAAAAACTTTCAACAAAATCGTACGGTCGAACCTTTATAATAAGTCAAATTGAGACAAGATCTCGATTATTGGGTTAGAGTTGACCAATAATCAAACGTAACATCCTATTCACCCTATACATCCTAATTATAAAACTCCGGTACTCGCCTCGCACACATAAATACGAAATGAAAAATCCGCAAAATCGAGCGTTTCTCACATACGTAAGCGCAGCGGGCAGCGTTTCCCATAACGTCCCACGACCTCCGTCTCGGCAACATCCTCCAGCCAAGCTACCCGAGTTTCCTCGAGGCTGTAAACTAAGTCGCCTCGTTGCGAGTACACCGTACGCGACACACACGAATAACGGTATCGTTATTGCACCAGCTTACCGGCTACTTTATTCAATGAACCGGTGCGTCGGTTGCACGCTCTCGCGCGCGCGCATGTACGTACGAGCGAACCCACTTTTGCTTTCAATCCTTCTTTTTCGCGACGCCTTCTGTCAATGCGTGCTAGCCATTTCCGCGGTAATATTCGACCGCGTTAAAAGTGGCCACGACGACGACTGTAAAGCGTAAGTACGTGTGGGTCCAAGCGGTGTGTGTCTTGATCGTTTTCAATCGGCTCGCGGCTACGATCTTGCGCTACATGTCGGCATTCCTTGTGATCGATCGTAAAAATCCAACTTGAAGGCTATGGTACTCTCGACTGGCGCGGCTCGTCATGCTCACGCGAGACCGACTGAGATATTGCACGTCGCCGGCGCTGGGAGAGAAGGAGACGGACAGAGAAAGGCCTTTGCCAGGATAATCCTAAACACGTTCGAAGGACTATCGGGAACGTGTAATTTACCGCAGGAAACGCTACGAACGAGCCGCTCGCGCCTTAAACAAACCCGGCGCGCGGCGGTAGGGTATCTGGAGTAAAGACGTCGTACCGTGATTTATGTCAGCTCGACGCCGATCATTGTGAGCGTCTTTAACGTCTGGCCGCGATGCGGGAGGGACGAGGGCCGCGGGGATGAGTAACGCCTCGACGAAAATACCTGCCTGGTATGTAACGCGTAACCGGGAAGTGACGGGGAAGGAGCAAAAAGCGCACAGACCTATCATTACTACGATACGCCGATCGTGCACGCGGCTACGGAATACGAAGGTCGGAATGATACCGATAGGCGAGGCGTTTAATTGCGAAGTTTAGATTTTCAACGTACGAGGTTGCGCGGCGCGAGGAAAACGAACGGGAGACGGGAGATCGGAGCGTGCGAAAAGCGTGTATGTACTCGCAATTTTTCGTCATTTCATCCGCGAGCGAGTGTGCGAACGAATGGCGGAACCCGCGAGACCTCGCAGACGACACGTCGCGCGGAGTGCGACTTCTTGCCTGTATTCCTTCGCGGCAAAAACGTCGGCGCGACAGAGTCCTGCGAGGAAGCGGCAGGGGACGGCTGTCGGCGGAAGAACGACCGGCCGGAGCGTTCGAAGAAATATCGCTCGCCGTGACTCGATCGATTGGTCTAATGAAATGTTAATCCGCTGAGACCGTGACCGCGCGCGCCCGCGCGCTCCTGGAAAACCCACTGAAGCTCGTGGGGAAAAAAGTCTGTCGGACAAAATCGTCCCTGACCATTAGCTGGCCTTCAAAATGTTATGCGAGCGGGTTTTTGCGTAATTTGCGTCGCGGTCGCGCCAGAGTTCAGCGCATAATTGACCCGCGGATGACGGTACAGCGTTGTGCGGGTCCAAATCGTTAGACGAGTTTCTTACTTTCAGCGCGCTCGTTCTTTTTTCGGCTTTCAATTAGGTACGCCTAGTGCAGTACTTTTCCGACATAATTATACTCGCTCGCGTTGTCACGTTATTCTGCGTCGAGTTGGTACAAGGAATTAAGGAGGAATCGGACACACGTCGAAAAATGGCAGAAATTCGTGAATTTTGAGGGATGATGTATCTCAATGTTATAGAGGAGCATACGATATTTATTCACTTAACACTGCCTCTTATGGAGAAAACGCAATTGAAGCTCTTTTGTCATCACGTCTATCAGTTGTACACTCAAGATAAAAAATTCTGTGCCGCGTTACCGAATAATGGTCGTTTTTACCGTAAATATGATTTGAAATGGGAAGTCAATCTTTTGCAGTACCAATTGCATATTGATCTTCCATTAATTTTTGACCAGATTGTCTATCCCGTTCCTCCTTAAGCTGTTACTCATTAACAGAACCACTTACCATATGCCATTTTGACACGGTCCTCCCGCTAATAACCATTACATTCTTCATACAACATTAAGCGTCACATTAAAATGATTTCGCGCTTTACAAATGTAACGCCCAAATACCGTAGCTTCATGTTTGCCGCGTTATGCAGCCATGCGAATTTGATGCGACGACACACGATGAATCGAGCGCAACCTAAGTTCTCGCGCGTTATAACCCCAATTCTTCGAACGGCACGCGACACACGAAAAGAGCACGTATTTCGCACCACTGTAAATTCGCATAACATAAGTTAGGGGCGGCGCGAACGCGAGCAGCGGCTTACGCTTGGCGAAGTAACAGCGCGCTTTTGAATGTTAATAATGTAATCGGCCGCTGAAAGAGTTAACGTCGTAACTCCTGACGGCCGGAGTGAATGGAAACGTGAATGGGCGCCGCGTCGTGCATCGGTATATACGAAAGTAAGAGGCGTCTGTCCGTCCATGCCGTTCGTGCGCTGGCTCGTTCGTTCGTTCGTTTGTTCGTTTTCTTCGCCTCCTCAAACGGACGCGAGGGAATCCGCGAGCGAACGAACGAACGAAATATACGAGCTATACGTGCACTCGCTGGAACATATAGGTATACGGAGTGCACGGAGGTTACGGGACAGGCTCGAGCGGGCGCGAGTGTGAGCTCGGAAATTTGCATGTAGCTATTATAGGGACGCCCACTCGTGTGTGTCCATCTTGGGTAATGTCGAATTGGCGGTTAACCCTAGGCGAGCCGCTATCGTTAAAGGGTAATGCAGCGTTTGCTAATCCAATTTTAATTAGTCCAGGGAAAAATTGCCGTCGTGATTGTTTTGAGAATGCTGCATTGGCATCGCAATCTCGGACGAACTCATTGAGGAATAAAGTGCAACGTTTCGTTGTGTGAAAAAGGCTGTGGGCAGACAAATTGTTGAACTTTTTTACCATTTTTCCACCACATCTCGATCACAGTTCGTCATTCTCCACGCTTTTAAATCACTCGCGAGGCGATACTTTCGACCGGTAACCACCACTCTTCCGAGTTACTCCGTACTTTTATTGTACTTTCAACTTCTCACCGTTCTCAGCCATTGACTGCCCTCGAATTCACCTGATTTTTCGCGCAATCGATATTTTTTTACGCTGCCTGTTCGATAACGTGATGAGTCTATCCTATACTTCGTCCCCGCCACATACATGTATATCGACATAAGAGTAAACGGCTCCGAACAGAGCATCGATCTGAAAACACGACTATACCCACGCGGAGCTGAATCTTGAAAGAAATAAAATGCACATTCTCCCTGCACAGTCGAGGACAAAAATGCCCATTAACTATTACGTATCTGTTGCTTCCTATGCAACACACGGCAGCGCGAGGTGGGGTGGCGGTGTGAGCGTCCCGCATCGCGTTGCTAAAAAGTCCGCAGGCCGCGTCAGACAGGCCGAACGAGGAGAAAAATATCGTCGACGCGGGGAAAAAATGAATGGCCCTCGCCGACTTAGCGTCGTGATCGTGCAAGAGACGCGAAGAGCGGGAGAAAGAGAAGAGAAGGACGAAATGCGGCGCCCTCGGATATTTCTTAGCTTACTCTACGCGTACCCACACTCGCCGCGGCACTCTCCCACACTCTCGCGCGAAAGCGTGTACATAGAGAGCGTTCAGCTGCTGGCTCCCACGATCGGTTCATGGTCTTGGCTCGCGGAGCCAACGGAGATCGGCGGTGCAGCTACCTACGTGCAACGTTTTGCATTGCACACAACATGCACACACACGCTGACGACAGCGATTCCGACTAGAAACGTGGTTTTGCCGTGTGCCGTGTGCGAACGCGTATACGGCGGAACAGACAGGCGTTAGAGCGCGTAGACATAGTAACGGCCAATGTTGTCTGGTGACGGAGAGGGACTTGGGAGAGGGGGCTGTGAGAGGTGTGAGGGGAGGTGGACGCGGAATCGCGGGCGCGCGCTTGTAACGCGCCCTTACGATCCCACGGCGGCTTGGACTACTCCCGGCCGTGCTTCTGGTGGCCTTGCCGCGTGAAAGGCACACGGAAACTGGCGCGTCCATCTTGTTACGTAAAGCCTAAGTTTTCATGAGACCGCTCTCGGTGTCCGCGGGGACGTGCCGATTTATGGACGGCTCTGTTTAGCGCGGAGATTAGATAGAGAGAGAGAGAGACAGAGAGGCTGCGACGAAGGCAGGGGCGGGGAGGAAGGGAGAACAATAATCTGGGGTAAAGTACGAGGAAATAATTGCGAGGAATTGCATAAGCCCGTAACGCCGGTGTCGGACAATAAATATGAAGGTAACGTTAAGGAAGTTTGATGCTTGAATGAGAGGGGGACTTATGGCGGGGCGAGATTCGTGATAAGGAACCGAGGAGACAATGGAAAGTAAGTCAAATGTGAAGTAATTCACTTTGTGAAAAATCCCGCCGATCTGATATCACGCATTTGGCAAACTCGGTCGTTTATTCAAATTATTCAGCGTTTGTAAGCTTGTATTCTTATATACTAGACGCAGCATCTGGAAGGCTTGTTGGTTTATTCAAATTTAAGCATTCTTGTGAGTAACGGAACGTGCTGATTTTCATACGTAGAATGTACATCTTCGTGTATTGGGTGATTGCCCGAGTCCGTGCCCGATTTTAAACCAGGTATCTATATATTATTTTCATAGAATTTTATTTTCAAATCGCGCCCCGCCTTATGCAATCATCCAGTACCATACACAGATACCTATACGATTCGATAGTTATTCAATCTATTGGACCAACAATCGATTCTTGAACGGCAACTTGACGCAATACTAAAAGTCGATCCGCTGAAAGCACCTTAAAACACCGCAGGAGCAACGCCCGAACTCAGCCCGTAATTCATAATTCCCCGTCAGAGCCCAAAAGAAGCAGCGAAGAAATTTCGTGAAATTCCGCCGTACACACGCGACACCTAATCAGGCTAATGGAAGGTTCGCACTGTAACAATCCCGGCGTAAATCACGCCGACGGTTCCCGACGTCTAACAAGTGCTGGCCAAGTAATAACGAGTAATCAATATAAGATATTAGTTTTCAGCGAGCGTAACCGGCAGGCCGCGTGCGCGAACGAACGAACCAACGAACGATCGAGTGCGAAAAGTGCGTCGTAAAAGCCGCTAAACGCGCATCGTAAAAGCGTTAGTCGTTAAGTAACCATTCTTTCACACTGCCGACGGAACAATTAGACTCGCTCACATCATGCGCGTTCTCTCGTATCAACGACGAAGCATTGCGCGATAATCGCGCGCGCGCGCGCGCTCGCGTGTCTTACTATACGTATTCGGAGAGTACTACGCGTACGGATTGTTGCATTGATAGTCAACTGTGCTCTCCTGCCGTACCTCGTCTCCTTCCATCGCCGGCCTCCTCAACGTCCGTCCTTCTTCCGCTCGCGCGTACGGCGTTCATTCTCCCCCCGTTCGCGCACTCGGCTCGCTCGTTCTGAATGAAAAGCTCGCGGAACGGTGCTGCTCGCTGGGCTCGCGCCACTTCACCGGCCGCCAGTGTAATTGCAGGCGAGCCGTCTAATCCTTTCGTAATTGGAGCGAGGAAGAAACCGCGGCAGAAAATCGGCCGAGGGGGGGGGGGGGGAGATGTAGAAAAACGAACGGACGCGGTGCTCGTTGGACTGTGCGAACTTTTCCGTTTTTGCGATTAGCTGCGGCCAGGATCAGGTGGTGTCGGCTCGCGCCGCGGCCGGTGTCAATGGGATCGTAAGAACGGGCCGGGCGGCGTGCTCTGGATTATGTCATCGTCCATTTATTCATGGCAATGTAATCAGCGCGAAACGATCCGTTATTGCGTTGCCGTCGACGCTCGAATATGAGCGTGGATGGAAAGAAAGTATGTGCCGCGGCTGCGGGGTACGCTTTGGGACGGTTTCGAGTTCGGGCTCGCGCGAATAGTGACTGTTAGCGCGCGCAGGTTAGAAATAACGAGAGATAAGGTAGTGGAGCGGTCGATCGTAAGTCTACGACATTTCGAGTGCTGTTTCGCGATTAAGAGTAGAACTACCGACGGGTCGAAAGATGAATTGTTTAACATTTTGATATCCTTAACACGAAAGTTTGTCGATATTCCTTCGGTTATGATAACGAGTACCGGATCGCTGACAATTCATTCCTTTTCAGTCGCCCGTTATCCTATTATAAACCCGTAACTAAACACGCACGGCAAATAAATGATTCAATATACGTTTTTCAGTCTTTTCTACCATTTGAAGAAATCGTCGATTCTTTTGGACGGCGCAAAGTTCCGTCCGCGCGAGTTCTCCCGGGTCATCAAAGTTCTATGTACTCCGCGTTAACGAATCGACTTATACGTCAATTTTCTTCGCTCGCAGTTTTCGCGCCTGTGACGCACGTTCGGCTGCTCCGCTGATTTTCCCTTTTTAGAAATCCGCATCCTATGCCGTAACCGTAACGTTCGGCTCGCCCGCGCGCCATTTTAGAGTACGCGCGGCGAGGTAGGCGACGTGAGTCGTGTGTAATTTTCGGCCCGCGCGTAGGAGCATCGGCGCGGTGAAAACGTGCCGCGGCGGTGCTCACTGGCCGGGAAAGAAAAGAGAATATCCCCAGTCCGCTGGCCGTCGAAAGGGAAGTCCCAACGGGTCATTATGAAGCGGTAGTTTCCACTGGACGTCTAACCACAATGTAACTTCCTCCGCCGGAAAATTGCCTGCGATATTGCGCCTCCTTTCTTACTTTCTGCCGGCGCCGTGTGCGCGGGCGCGCATATTTAATGTTCGCCGTTTAACAAGAAGCGTAAGCGTTGCTAAAGAGACTGTGCCGAGTGCTTGGCATCCTTCGAGCGATGCGGCTCGAACGGGCAGTGGCAGTTAAGACGTGTGCACAGTAAGACGTAGAGGGTCAAATCATTGCTGCTGCTTATTTTCGGTGATGAATTATGTGACGGCGTGCATTTCGCATGCCTTGCATCTGTAGCTCATTCGACCCAGAAGAAGACACTATTATATTTTACCGTTGAAATCGCCGGTTGAAACACCGATATACCAGTATATGTACCTCTGTTTTTGGTTGCACAACAAATAATGTTTTTTAATTCAATTTTCACGTTTTACGTTTCGGAAACCGCGTAACACGAGAAGTCCCGTGCAAAGCTAACAAGTACGATCGCGCCTCCGGAGTTTAGCGCCGGTCCGAAGAGTGAGTAGACACAGCGCAGTAAGGGCAGCAAGTGTCGCGGGCGCGCGCATTGCGACACGCGTGCACCACGTATTTTTTTCCTTCCGCGCGAGACTTCGGCGAGATGACGGGCAACGGAGGTGCAACAGACTCTTGCGAAAATCGCGCCGAGTGGCCTGAAAAAATAAGAGCGCGCCGATAAGCGGGCGCGGGGCCCCTGATAAAGTCGCCTTTATCGTGTTTGCCCGGCGCGATAGCGATGCGCAAAAATGAGGTTGAAATTGCAAAACTGCGAACACGAGCCGTCCGGGATAGAATAAGTGAGACGGCGTGGAAGAAAGAGAGACGTGCATTTGAAGGATGAAGTTGGAGAAGGGGAGAGAGAATGTGAGAGAAGGAAAGAGAGAGAGAGAGAGAGAGAGAGAGAGAAAAGCAGGGTGAGGGGAAGATTGATAAATCGTGAGTAAGGGACCAAAGTGAACGATTGAGAGGAAAAGAGACGGAAAGATCGAAGGGGAAAGAGGAGTGCAGGGCCGGTGCATTCGATGCACTGGCGAGGGGGACCACGTAATCTGAAAGGCTTATAAACCTGCATCCGGTGCAGCAATCGATAACGCGGGCTATCGGCGTTTCGTACGAATCGCAAACTCTTTTCCTCTCCCTTGCCTGTTTTCGACTCGCCGTTTCTACTTATCGCTTAGAATGGCAAGAAAGACGGGGCTCTTTCGTGCGGGAAGATCGGGTCCTGCTATCGCGCCGAACGATCGACGGTCCCGTTCGTATTGAGCTTAGTTCGGTCGAGTCAATTTAATTGAGCAAAATGTGGTTGCAGGTTCCATCGTTAGGCGAGCGTATAAATGAGACTGATGCTTCCTCATTGAATGGATCTGCGCTAAAGTATCGATGAAATAATAATTAAAACAACAATCGGTATCTGGCAATGAGCACACTTAAAAAAAAAGTCATCAATCAGTCACTCATACACAACGACATATACATCTCTCCCCTACTTAAAACACACCATCCCTTATTACTAACCCTATACCAAAAAATCGTCTCAACACCTACGTTACCCCGAACACGCCGTGTCCATAAGACACAAAAGCGCCGTGTAAACACTCATATATCACATCATGCCCTTTCCAACGCGAGACACCGAACTCGGCCCAAAAGCGACGACACTAATTCGGATCGCAGGGTGAGTTAAACTCGCCTCTACCATTCGAATCCGCAAACGGCGGCTTCACGCACACACACGTACGACACGTACGACACGCTCGACAATTCGAGACATTGAAGTTCGCACCGGGGCAGAGTCCGCGCGCTCCGATCTCGCGGTTCGACGATTCCGAAACGGGCGCCGGCCGCCGGCCTCGGCCTTTTATTAATTGATCGAAATTAGAGCGTGCCCTCGGCAAGCATCATTAACAGAGACAGCGGAGCAAGCGGGCAACGGCAACGGTGCAATGACCGCTCTCTCGTTGATTCGACTACGGGGCCGCGCAACGATGACGCATCGCTTGCCCCGGTGGTACGACAACGAAATTTCGCCCCGCAAATTGCCGCCAATTACGCGTTAAAGCCGCGTCCGACGCCGGACTCCTGGCCGTGCAAAAATCGAACCGCGTGCCTCGTCACCTGGAGACACGCCGCGCCGGCTGCCTCATTCTTTCGCCGGCACTCGGATCTCGGATGCGAGCGCGGCGCTTCTGGCCTCGGTGAAAGTGCGAAAGAACGCTCCAATTATGCTGGTTTAATGTGGTATCGCGGATAGGAGCGTTTCTCGCCTCGCACCGCGGCGACGTGTGGAAATGTATTAACATAATAATGCCGCGGCGGCACCTCGGCCAGAGATAATTGACATTTTTACTTAATGCCGAGCGCTATCGAAAGCGGGTTAGACGTAATTGTGGAGAAACCGCTCGAACAATTATTTCTCGCCGGCTCGCGTACAATGTTCTTCGTATGTTCTAGCGTGTCGTGGCGTTCGGTACGTATTTCGTACGGTCTGTAAATATGCGGCTGGTGAGTGATGTTTTGTGTGGACTCGCCGAGAAACTCTCTTGTCTCGGTGCCAGACTTCTCGATTGTTGCGTAATATAAGGTGGAGCTGATTAAGCGGACCAATCAAAACTATCTGTATAATCGCTCACACTCTAATTGGACATTCCATTCCCTTTCTGTCGCGGTCACTTCCACGGTCAAGTGTTTCCCACTCTCTCGTTGCGCGGCGAATTAAACTAAACGAACGAAATCCCAAATGCCCCGAACAGGGTAACTCTCGCGTACTCGTTCACTTTCACACCTCGCCGTGTGTTTTCACTCAGCGGTATGTTCGTTCGCCTGTGTCGCGTAAACGTGCAAGTGACAAGTATAGGCGCTAAATGATGTGCGAATGCACGCTTATTTTCGCGACAGAAGAAAAGAGACCGGCCAGTATAGTGTTGTGTGTGGGACCAGGCGACTACAGTGAAGTTGTAATATTCCTTCAGAACATGCTCCTCTACGTACCAGAGAATGGGGAAACTGTGGGATGAATAGGCGTATTTTTCCGAAGGAATTTTACAACTTCGATAACAAAGCAATGGCAAAGTAACGTCACTTTTGTCGGACGCTGTAGGCTACGATAATGTTTGGTCAGGCGCGGAGATATTTATTTTCACGCTGAAAGAATTTATATAGACTGACGTACTATTTGGCCGTTCGAAAGTTCAAGTTAAGAGTTGTTGATTTGATGAGAGTTCAAAACACTGCGACCGCTCCGGTATCATTGGATTCGTAGTCAACGGGTGAAATTAAATCCGTATAAATGTCACAAAAATACGGGTTCTCCCTTTTTTTTTCCTACTACAAACTTTTACAACCAGGAAATGTCGCAGTGTCAAATTTATGGGCAATTGTTATCGCGTTGAAATCCATCGATTACGCATGTTTTTACGCACGAAATCAGAAAGATTTGATTACACTACCCCCCCTAACATCATGCATTCCAACTATTTAGTCTATTATTAGCCGCAACAAGCGTTTGCGACCGCCAGCAACAGAACACAACAGCCATATAACCATATAAAAATTTGTCCCGCAAATCTCCGAAATATCAAATACCACGAGTTTGTAAAATTAAACAAGCAGCATCCCGATCACGCTACACACTCTTTCCTCCAAAGACCAAAAACAGCAGCAGCGCCACTTTCATCGACACCTATCTCCGCGCTCGCGACGCTGCCATTTAAAGTCGTCGCCGAAAGAGACCTTTGACGCGTTAAGCGTCGCGACGCTTCTCGCCCGACGCCCACCCCCTCACGGCTCCCACCGAAAGTCGTGCTACAAGCCACGTTCTGATCACCGCTCGCGTCACCTACCAGTATCACCCTCGGCAATGCAACGCAATATCTAGCCGATTCCTAATTGGCGGGTGAATGAGGGGTGGCATCGCAATAACAGAAAAAATTGGCCCCGGCTATTTGGACAGATGCGGCGCGTATCTGCGCCGTTTGTTTTTCAGCGAAATCACGCTTTAGTAAACTGGCCGTTGCGTGCGCGCGTTAACGAAATCGTGTTTTCCTTGCCCGGGCGGGTGTACGAAATGGTCATAAACGCGCGCGTCGCCCGGCACCGAGCAGCGTCGAGTCCGGTGAAAAATAACAGCGGGAACAGGAAAAAATATCGACTCCGACTGGCTGGTCGCCGCGGCTCGAGAGCAATGTGCCATACGCACACGTTTGCTCATACCTGCCAGCGTGTACGTATTATGGAGCGGGACGTGTACGCCGCGAGCAGTCAACGCGGGCCGTTTCGTCGTATCGATCTCGGCGGGAGGGAGGGGGAGAGAGAGAGAGAGAGAGGAGATTCGGACTCGATAAACTCGTTCGAACTTCGTGACCCCTTCGGTAAAGTGTCACCCAACGAGCGCGGAATATGTCCCGCGAGGATCGTTGCGTAATACGCGTCGCTTTTCGCATCCGGCCCAGTGCCCGCCGTGTCGATTTTGGTATGAATGCGTCTTTGACTGATGCTTTTTTGGCGACGGCTGTACTGCAGTATCGCCGGCGCGGTCCGACGATTTTGTACGTGCGGTATAACGTGGGGAAGAAGGTGCGCGTTAAACGAGATTCGCGTCAGGCGGATCGCGGAGGGTAAAATGCGTGATTTAATGAAACGCTTTCTATGGGTGACCGAAAATTGTGTTTTCATTTTTATGATACCCTGTTATACGGTACTCGCTTGATTTACGATTGCACTACAGTTTTCGATCGTCAATTTATTATGCGTCATGCGATCAGTGCATCGTCGGATTTCTGGACTTTTGACATTAGTCGTTGAAGACGGCCGATAAGCCTGCAGCTGGTGTAATATTTTCAAGGACGTCGCGCGCGCCCGCCTAAGTGTCGCCCAAGAAAATACAAAGCAAACGCCTCAACTGGATCAATGACTTCCAGCCGCGATCTATCGATTGGACTGATGACGCGCGACGAATGCGCGTTGACGGAAAAAAAAACATTGTCAGCTACCACAATCTTGGTCATTATTCAGAAAAACGGCATGCGATGCTTCTTTTAACCTTCTACGCACGTGAAGCGAACCGTTCGCGTTTAAATGTGTTAACGAAACTTCTTTCACTGCAGAAAATTAAATGTTTATTTTCCGCAACACTTTTGTTTCCGGGTACAGCGAATAGCATCATCTCAAATATTTCCATATAATAATCATCGAATGCGAAATTTATTAAAATAAAATTTAACGACACGTTCAATCTATGTACCGTCGACACATGTTTTCGAGGAAATATTTGAGTCGTGCACAGAGCCTTTAACAAAAATACGAGTCAATTTGATCGATCTATCTATATCTATCGATTTAATTCACCTATTTATGTCTACTTCTGTATCCATTTAATCGCGACGATCTTGGCACCGTAATCGATTATCCATTAAATGACTTCTAAACGAACATTCGCGGTTGCAAAAGGCCAAAGAGTGTAGCAGTAAAGCTTGACGGAGTGCGCGTGAAGGATAGTCGACGCCTGACGATTGTTTGCGAACAATTTCCAGCGATGCTTGGAAGAGGCAAGAACGATCGTTACTGGAGGAGCAGATTAGCGAGAAGCGGCCGCGGTGCAATCGTAATGCTCGTTAGCCGATTGCCAGGTGAGAAACTGTTCTACGCTACCTAGAAGTACTTATAACGCTTGCTTTAACACTTTGACCGTTTCGAACCCGATCCTATGAAGCATTCAAATAATACGATCACTGCACGTGCAAATGCACACCGATTGTGCCTTATAATTTGAATATTAATTTTGATGTAATTGCTGCTCGAAATATGCATCATTATTGACTAATAGAACGCTGAATGCTACTGAATTGCAAACTTGGCCCGGGAACCAATTAGATTGTGCTATAAGGTATACTTGCGGGAAATAAGATAGCGTTTAATAAGGCCTGGGTAAAGAAAAATCACATTTACGGAAGTTTGGGCAAATTATGAATATTGAATACACGCTTTTACAAAGTAATTTTAATCATTTTCACTCAGAATTCATAGTATACGTACTAATGAAGTATATATCTACTGTTAGTGAAATGTACTTATCACTGCTACTCTACGTTCACGTAGAAGTCGTAGAGTATAAGTAGAAAGGCCTACAGTTACAAGAAATCTCAATAAATGATTGATGCCCAAGGGATATTAACAACAATAAAAACATGTTCCAACATACATGCGCAGCACGCAATGGCGCAATTATCAGAATCGTTATGCGTAATTAGCGCAGCGGCGAAAAAAAAATTGTCGTGCACTCGTGCCGTTAAAGGGTCTCTTTGAAACAGCGACTTCTGAGATATATATTCTTCGACGTAAGACTACGCAAAGGAAGGACTTTACTTTCGACGGTTCACCGAGCCAATCGATCGTTCCTCTACAACGGTTTAACAAGGTTCCGCGGATGACCCTTGAAAGTGGGACACTGCGCTTTTGGCAGTTTCCGGTTCGCATTGACCGCGAATCCGATTCTGCACGGTATCAATACGTCGCCGTGTACTCTCTATACCGCATGTTCCGATTCATGATCTCGCGTGCCGAATTCCTCGATCTGCAATTGAAGGCACTCAACGGTGTCAATATCAATTTCAAATTTATCACGTCGCCGTGAAATCGTTGGCAAGAAAGTCGCGCGGTTTGAGATTGCTTAAAATCATACAATCGTCAGCTGCGCCCGTCCTCGGCGTACAGACGGTCGCCTTATCGCGCCATTAACCCTGCGAAAGAAATATCGCCTCGCATTCGCGTTAAAGCGCACGGCGCGTACGAAGTGCGCCGCGGGTAGATGCACGGAGCGAATCGCCTGTCTCAAATCTTCCGCAGACATTTCGGTGCCCCCACCGCGCTCGGCCGGATGGGCAACCTCGAGGCAGGTCGATCTCCCTTGAGCCGAATGTTTGCCGAAGCGACGCGTTAATAAAACGAGTCGAGGTCGTCCTTAGAGCAGGCCGAAGGTCGGGGGCGGGCCTAAGGCCGACGAGGCATTCGGTAGGTAGACAGGGTCCGACCTCGAACTCTGCCATCTCCGTGGACCGAGGTCCTTCGGCCGACTTTTTCGCCCGAAAAAGAAGCGGACACCTACGGCGCGCCTCGTGCACTCCGATTGCCCGCTGCGCTCGCTGCTCTTTGTGCGCGCGCCGCATAAGAGGCGCAGTAATCGAGTCCTCGGGCTTCGGGGCATCGCTATTTGGGGCGGCTAAGGAAAAACAGCCCCATCAACCGGTTTCATACCATCAGCGCACTGATACTTCTAGTCGATCTTCGCATCTGAAACAATGTCTGCGTGATACATTTGAATTGCGTCGATAGTTGGTATTGATGCATACTGACGGCCAGAGTATCGATGCACAATGGTATCGGGGAATGAAATATCGATATTGGAAACATTGATACTGTATCACCGATCACTAGCTCGCACTACCTGTTATACTGTTATACACTTTCACGGAAGCCAAATAGATATTTAACCCCGCATCTCTCATAACGAGATCGGCGAGAAGCAATGCAATTATGAACTCATAATAGTATGCCTAAGGAGCATGGACAAAAAGCGTCCTAGCGTATTCGCGCGGAATCGACGCCGCGTCGCGAGTGTAATTAATTCCGCGCGAGCGTCGTCGTCGGTGACCGAGAAGAGTGAGGGCCGTGGCGGATAAAAAGGCGCGTGCGCGAAAACGGTCGCGGAAGAAAATGTTTCGAGTTCGCTGGGGGGTTGGGGTTGGAGGGGGTGGACGCGTTGTGCACGGGTTTGCCGCACCGTTAGCGGCTAACGAGCCGCGACAATGCGTTTCGTTGCGCGTATATAAGCGGATTTATCGGCGCTGCCGAAAGACAATGAGAGCGCCGCTGGCGTGCCGATAGGAATGCTGGCGGGCAGGGCCGCAACGAATTCCGATGCGGAAAGCTTTTAACTCGCCTCGAAGCGTCGGCGTCGGCGTCGGCGTCGGCGTCGGCGTCGTCCGGCAACGGCTGGCCTGGATGCACGTCTACGCGTGTCACGTTTACTCCGAATTGCGGCTGATTTAGCGGACGAACAAAGCGGTGTCGTGGTGTTCGCTTATTATCGTACCCGCGAGCGGCAACATTTTTGCCAGCGAGCAGGACAGCTTTCGCGGATTTGGGACGATTAATGGAACGATCGACTTTCTTCTTCCTATCGTTTACCTCCTGTACTTTCTTATTGTTTATTAACGATGCGTGGATTTTGAAAAGGATCGACCTTGTTTTTGAGACTCTTGTTCTTCATGGAGAATGATGCTGTTCTTTTTTTTTACGTCACGAGTCGCGAGGCACGCTGCACACTTTCATACTTTCATTCTTTGAAAAGGCTACACGAAGTGTGTCTAAAGAAATGCAACAAGTATCTACCGAAATTGTCGCGCACAGACTCCGCGGCAGAGAAGAACCTAACGTCGAAGAGACGCGCTGGTAGAAAAAGCGTCGGAGCATAAAAACGCCTACAATCGCGAGGAATGCAGAACACGACAAAGATCGCGACATCCGCGACATAATTTCCATCGAAAACGAAAGGTCTCTGAAAGCAGTGCCAGCGTCGCAATGACGAGAAGAGCAATTTGCACCTCTCGATGCCTGTTTCTGCTCTCCGCTCGCGCGCGCGCACACACACACACACATACACACATATACATGCATCACACGCGCGCAGCGCATGCAGAAGTAAATATGCAAATAGATGATAATTACGAGATAAAGAAAGTATGAATTACGACTCCTTCGTCGGCGCGCGAATTGGCGACGAGCGGGCGTATCGTCGAAACATTATACCGTTCGCAGAGCACAATGCCGAAAGTTTAAAAGCTCTTCAGGCTGGAATTCGGAGCCGGTCCTAGCAGCGTCCCTATCTCCGCGCTCATTGTCCTTGCTAGCGTCGATAAATCCGCGTATTCGCCGCGAAACGCGCATTGTCGCGAGTCCCCTCTGCGCGTACCGATACACACACACACACACACGCACGTACGGATACAGGGCCATACACGGAAGAAGGACGCGAGCGCGTGTGCAGGCGTATTAAGCGAACCCGTCGCCGGATTTATAAGCGGAGTCCACAGTGGGCGGCGCGGCGGCTCAAACAATGCGTGCGCTCCGAGTGCAGGAGCATTAAACGAATGCAATTTTACCTTCTCCGGGTGAAAGCCGCCTCAAATTGGCCGCCGAACGAAATGTCGTCGGCGGCGATTTTTGCGCGGGCTCTGCGAATGTATTGGAAAGCATTGGGAGAGTAATGAGAGATGGACGTGGAAAGATCACGTCGGCGGACGGACGTAGGTATCTACGCGCGCGCATGTGTCCTCCGCTCGAACGGCGGCGAACGCCATGCTTGTTTTACGAGATTTAATGTACGAAAGCATGTCGCTGCGGATCAATCTCTGCCGGGCGATATTTACGCAGACTTCCGGAAAATGTTGGAAGGGTAATGAGAGATGGACGTGGAAAGATTACGTTGTCGGACGGACGTACGTATGCGCATTCGTATATCGGCTTGCCGACGAAACGGTCTAATTGTTTCATGAGATTTGATGCACGTTTTTTTTGCATCAGCTCTTTTAAATTGGTAATAGCGTGATAAAATGGAAGAAAATGACGATCGGTGGACAGGGGAGTGTGTACGTCTGCTTCAAAGTCTCCGCTATTCTGTCGCGAAGTTTAGCGTAGGAAGGCGTGTAACTGTGGGTTAATTTATGCTGGTCTTTGTCATTATAGTAATAACCAATTTACATTTCACATATGTGACGCACGTGTAATGCTTACGCGAACGCACTATGTTGTGCCGCGTACAACAGAGTGCATTTTATCAACATACATTTACACTAATTCATATGACATATTTATCGTGATAGCGAATGTCCTCTCGTATCGTGGCGTTTGTTCATTTTCCGCATAATATATTCGCGCGTATTCGCGAATAACGGGACATTATTTCTGACATATACATTTGCATGAAGAAACATTTTAAGATACCATCGGAACGCCCCGAAAAAAGGAACGGCTTTCACTTGTACATTTTCCCGGCGAAAAAAAGAAACAGCAACAGGAATCCTGTTCGATTCTCGCCGGACTTTTCACGCCAGCCTTACGCAACCGCCTGTACAGCCAAAATTACATAACAAAAACGCGCGCGCCACTCACCTCGACGTACCGTTCTTCACCTCGTTCAAAGATTTACTTCTCATTAACGCGGGCATAAATAAATCCGTCCGTGAAATTGTCGGCCAATTGAAATTTCAGCGCGAACGTCGATGACCCATCTCCCCGGCGAGCACGCTCACAATCGGCTCGCTCAACGCGATATCGACAGGGCACACACGGTCAGCATTGGGCAACGTGCAGGCGAACGCGCGAATCGACGATATCGCGATTGTTCGCTTAAAATCGTCCGACATTTCGTCGTATTGGCGCTTAATTAGCGGCACTTTTTCCTTTTCCCTGTTTTTTTTTTTTTTTTTACCCACCTGACCTCGTTATGGAATCGTGTCGTTTACTAATCGTCGATGATAAACCAAGGAGAGAGGGGGTGAAGGACGCGAGCGACGGACCGAGATATCTCCCAGACACGGGACATGCTTACATTTAGTCAGAGGCAAATAAACGCCTGTCCGTGTATACGCGTATTTGCGAGCGAAAGTGGGTATCGGGGTAATTTCGCGAGTGCGCCTCTCTGGATGGCTCGCGGGCCTCGCGGATTCCGGCCGTTGGGAACTTTGAGTATAACGACACGTCGGATGTTTGTCGACCGTAAGCACACGCAGGCACACGTCGATCGTCTAATCCAGGGGTGTCAAACTCAATTAAAACACGGGCCATTCGGTGCAACAGGCAAGATTGACGCGGGCCACATCACATTTACAAATTTTGTTAAATTTATATTCTGAAGTGAGGATTCAGGATACTCGTCTTCTGTAGTTAAAGGGTTAACGAGGGAATTGTGTGTACGGTGTACGGTGTAACAATTTTTTCTATATTAATTTTATTTCAGAGCATCGTGGGCCACAAGAAATTACCGCGGGGGCCGCCAGTTTGACACCCCTGGTCTAATCCGATGCTTCGCGGCCGGAAAGCTAATGATTCCGATTAATCGGCCAGTCGAGTCGATCACTGGAATCGTTTCCCAATTTTTGCTCGTATTAATGCGTACTGGGAGTTGGGTCGATGGGTCGGATGAATTGGTCGGTTGTCTGGAACAGTGAATGATTTTTTATTTTCAATTCAGTTGGTTTCGGAAACTTGTACTTTTATTATATGTACTTTATATTTACGCCGATGTGGACAGCGTGTTTAACTAAAAGCAAAACGTGACGATATTATAAGCAAATGTTTGCGTTGAATGGTCGCTTTAAGATCGGACGAATTTCGAATTTATTGAACGTACCCTGGCAGCATTTTTCACTCTGTTTCATCGTCGACACCGTTGTTCCGAATAATTTGTTATTTATAACATTTATATTTTCATGTCATTTCTATAAAAGTTCGTTTGAGCCCCGAGTACGTCATATTTCCTTGACGCGCGGTGCACGTTTTCCGGTCTCCGCTTGGCGAAGCTGCGAAATTAATTTTTTGTTGCCAGTGCTTACGTCCTTTGGTACCCCATTAACTATACAAAATTACTAACTTTACCAAAATCTGTCTCCCAATACACGTAGCCTCCGTACCGGAAAATTATAAATTCGTGCACGATCGCAATGCTCTACTAAGTTCCACCTAAAAGAAGGGCAGAGAAGTGACGCGAGCGCGACGAGTCGACGTCTGAGCGTGCATATACGAGCGCGTAATCGGCCGACATATCGATCACGCTCGCGGAGAATTTCGCCGCGACGCGCCGCGACAATCGATTTTCCTCGAATTTCGTCGGCTCGCCCGACGACGTCGACAACGACAACGACCACGACGACGGTCTCGTCCCAGTTCCCATTTTCCTCGTTCGGCCGTCCCACCAGGCAGCGCGACGCGGTTTCGGCGCAGGAAACGTCATTCCGCGCATTGTTCAGTTTCCCTGCCGTAAGCAATACCTGAGTAAACAAAGAAATGTAAAGTCTGCCCGGCCCATCTCTCCTCCACCTCCTTCGGCACCCACCCGTCTTCGCCGTCCTTCTGCCTCTCGCCTCGGCGACCGAACGATGCACATGCACTCGGGTGCATCGCGCACTTGTGAATACCCCGTGACCGAATTGCAACCGATGAAAAGGAAGAACGATGCACGTCGGCCGTGTATCTGCCTCCTCTCCTTTCCCCTCCTTTCCTTCTGCGTCCTCCTCATCCTGCATGCACGCGCTCGTTCGATCCCCTTCCCCCTTCCTCTCTCGTCTTCTTTCTTTCTTTCCTTCTTTCGTTCGCGGCGTAGAAAAGAAGTCTTCGATTCACGCGAATTTAACCACGGCTCCTTGCTCAGATAACATCAACCGGGTCGTTCTTACAATAATTCATTTCTCCACGCGGCCCGCGTACTCGCGCATTCGCGTACCTCACGCACACGTACAGACGTGCGATACGTGTAAGAGCGCGTTAACTGTTGTGCAAGGCTCGTACGTAGGGCGCAGGGCATAGGGGAATAAAGATCTACTTTCGACCGTGCCACTCTTCGTGCGCTTTTTTTCCTCAATACTTTGATCTCTTCTTGTATGACGAATTGCGAGTCTGGTTCGATAATTAAGATTTCTGCTCTCGCTACCATGTGTGTATGTGTGTGTGTGTGTGTGTGTGTGTGTGTAGGCTTTGAGAAAAGAATCTGCTGGCACGCGTGCCGGGGCGGTCGAGTGATAAGCAACAATGTTGCTCGCATGCTCGTCTTGAAAACGAAAAAGAGTCGATCGTACTTTCAGGAAAGAGAGAACCATATGTACGCGTATATATTTAACGCGCGGATAGCGATGCAAGTTTATGTCGCGCATGCGTGCGTATTTGGCGAGTGTGCGGCGTGCCCGATGCGTGTACGTGTGCGCACACGTATTTGCTCGACGTGCATGCTTCTGCATTGTGTGTACGTGGGCAACCGTGCCGCTCGGGTAACACGCCTATCGCGCAGCTACAAGTTCGATCGGAATTATTTATTTATCGCTGCCTACCTACTGCGCCAGTTACCGTCTCGGCATTCCATGAACCGGCACCTACGTACGAGCTAGAGCAACGGAGAAGAGCGGCCGAAGCAGAAAGAGAGACGAGGAAGAAGAGAGCAGGGAGAGTGCGCGAAAGAGACGAAAAGGAAGTCATACGCAAGAACGTGTAGGAAAAAGTGCACGAGACATTTGAAGTTGCGCGAACTTTGAGTAACTTTGTCGGATGCAAAAATGTTGACAGTGACACTAATCGAGTATGTAGTGGTAAAAATGAGCCTTTGTTTATTCAGTGAAATTAAAGTATATAGACTAAACGACGGAATACGGTAGAGAGAAGTTGCTGAAAGGGAACAAAGCAGAGAGTCGATCATCGGACCAAAGATCAATGACATTTTTCTGTCATCTTTACATCGACGCTTTTACAATTCTTACCCGTACGATGCTTCTTCGATTCTTGATCCAGACACGATGTTACATTGCTAGCTAGCACACATTCGATCGGGGTAATCGAAAAGTGCCTAAGTACCTTTTCGCGAAAATACGTAAAATGGTGCCTATCACCGAAGTGCTGCGAATCTGACAGATTTGCGTCTCCGAGTTCATTGACGTCCGCCACTCCGACGCTTACTTACATTGTTCCGTCCGCGAACCGGCGTCGTCGTCACGTGCTCTCCGCCCTGGCGTCGTCTTCCCTCTCTCGCGTTCGACGTGTGCGCACGTGTGTGTGTCAAAAGTGCTCGCCAACTCGGCACAAGGTCAGGCACAAATTGGCACCGGTGCGCTGGCCATGAAGCCGCACCGAGAATGTCGCTTCTGTTCCGCCACCACGCATACATACAATGACGGCAGCGGTCGATGTTCCGCCGGAATCGCGCGCTCGCGCTCGCGCTCGTGAAAGCGAAAGGATGACGCGAAAATTCCGAACGCGGCCCTCTCACGCTGCGCCCGCCCTCGACACTTTTCTTCCTCACGTCTGGAGGTCTATATTTCGTCCAAGACGCGGTCTACGAGCGGGTCAGCTTTGATCATTTTTTATTCAAAGGGATTTTCAATTCTACACACGTAACGAAAGCGTTCTGAAAACTAACGAACAGCGCGAATATTCCGAACGGGGTCACTTTTGTTCGTCGCGTCTAGAGTCTATATTTCACCCAAGACGCGGTACGCGATTGGGTCAATTTTGATATTTTTTTATTTAATGGGATTTTCAGTTTTACACGCGTAATTAAGCGTTCCGATGGCTAACGAACTTACTCACTTTTCTTAATCGTTATTTAAAGAGATCTTCATTTCTATGAATGTTACGTAGCCACGCGTAATGAAAGCGAAAAACATCTCGAACATTCTTCTCTCCCGCTCTACCTGCGGTTCGAGCGATAGTAATATGTTAGGGCTGACGGAGAAGAAACATTTTTGTGCGAAAAATTCTGGAGGTACCAGCATGTTCCAGCGCGCACTGCTCAAATGCTGCGAGAATGTCGTACGTGTTCCGTGGCGCACCGTCATTCACGTCAGCATCGGACAAAGAGGTGACTTTGTACATTCTACCGATCGCGAGATGTGCGACGTTCTCCAAGGTCGGGAGATCAATATTAGCCAAGGAGAGAAGCGACGCTTCGCGGCAATCGAAAAGTCGATTCGTGAGAACGGGACGACGGGCCGGATCGGAATGCGCAATTTTGTCCAATTAACGTCCCTCGAACGTGACACAGGAATAGCGCGCTTTACACCCGTTTCGGAACGATCCACGTATAAAATTCATACATTTCAGTCTGCCTTTTTCAGCCGACACGCAAGACAAACGGCGGTAGGTACCTGCAAAGTTGACTAAAATCGGAATATTTCGTAACGAATCATATCACGGAATGGTCAGCCGTGCAAGAGATGCGGGGGCTCGACGAAACTGTAGTTCTCATTGAACACATATGAAATTACCTCACAAAATATGCCCATCTGATATGAGATACACGACGGATTAAAAGGAACGCGGAGCGCCTCGATCGTACTCCGCCGTTTATCCGGAACGGCAAAGGAGCATTATGAGACGCGAGATAGTATCAGTTCGCGATCGCAGAAAGTTAAGAGGTCGTTGCCGAGCGACGTTCGAAGAATGTCGTCGTGCCGCTAGAACGAAACGCGTGAAACTAGAGACCCTATAATCGGAGTCACCAAAGAAATGTGTCGATTTTCATTGGTTGCCGCCAAATTTGAACAAAAGTACTAGATCCAGCACGACTCTATGTGACCACTATCTATGTGTCTGTGCTACTCTGTACTCTATAGAGCTTAAATGTGATTCTGATCATATATAAGGTCTACGCGCGAAACGACCGAGGCGCGAATCTTTGTTCGTTCAATTACAATCGAAACTTCTTCGACTCTTGTTGGACATTGGCTGCGGCGGGACACTGTCGGCAAGCGCGCGGTTCTAAGCAATGACCGAACGAATACGAACGAACGGCACCCGCGTAGGCAGACCGTTGTATTATTTCAAGCGCGTGGGCGGACCGTTATGAAATTTCAGACAACGGCTCGAAATCACGTGGCGAGAGATTCCAGCCTGATTCCTGCCACGCCTGAAATCGCTACGTCTACGTGGACGATATTTGCCACGCACCTGATCTGCGCACTGCTCGCGAAACCGGGCAAGTCTTGTCCACCGGTTGCCGCGTTGGATCAATTTCGCGAACGATCGTGCTTTTGGATTCTCGGAAAGTTTGACGAGTTCGGAGTTGTGAGAGAACGTCGGTCAAGCGAAGGGAGCGATATGGGTTGGGTGGACCGTTTCGCCGACGAGTTTTCGTCGACGGGAATAAAGGATACGAATTTTTGTATGTGTTTAAGGGAAAATTGCTATGGTGCGCTACGTGTCGATGTGCGAGAGCATTCGCTGGACAATATATGGATCGCCAAATTGTTTCGCGCGAGTGAAAAAGTTGCAGGAAGAGGTTTTCAGGTGATGCCTATCTATTTGAATGTAGGAAACCGGTCGTTTTGATGGATGGATAAACGTAGAAAGGCGAGAGAGTAAACCAAATGCGGCAATTAAAATAAGGAGAGAGATAATGATAAACGACACGATGACTTCAGAGCACATCAGCAACTTAAGAACATTCAACAGATACACAACGTCAGCCACCAAACTTCTTTATTTCACCATTGATCAACCTGTTCAATCGACATAATTACAATAAGTTCGATACAAGAAGCAGTAACGTTACCCCACATCCAATTATCTCCAAACAACACCACGCCATGCGTCCATCATTAAAATCATCTCTGACCTCCCAAGTCGCGAAATCAAATATTCTTAACGAACGCAACGAAGCACGAAAGTGCAGCCTTCGAATTGGCGAAATCGAATATTCCTGATGAGCGCGGCATAGATCGATTTCACCGGCGCAACAAAAAAGCAAATCGCTCGGCCAACTGTTCCAGCCGATCGCGTGGCGCCGCTTACCTAGGTCAGGCTCGTAATAATCAACGCCAAATGCGGGCGGGCAATGCAGGCGATACGCGCGTGTGTGTGTGTATGCGCGCACGAGTGTACAGGGGGCAGTCGGTGCGGGAGGAGAGGAATCAAGGCGACAACGAAACTGGTCGTTCGGAATCCGTACGCAAAAGATACTCTCATCTAAGCTCGCCTAACTAAGAAGCCTACGCCTGCCTCACGACAACGCAGGCGGTTATCCCATGGCGCAACTATACGACCCACTAAAACTTCATCGTTGCATAATCCCGAAGCTGCACGAACCTACGCTTCGAGGATCTGCTCCTTTCCCTTCTCCTCGTGTTCGAAGTTGGTCCGTTCAGTCTGTCGCTGTCTCACCGTCTCTCGCGAGCTCTCTGTCTTTCACTCTTTTATGTCACGTATATATACGAATATGTACACTCGACGTACATATACGTGCGTCCACGTGCGCGTCTTGCAAGTATGTTTTGCACATACATGAATATATATGTAAGACGAACGTATCGTGTATGAACCGATAGACGTGTCCGGGCGCACAGGAATCATATATATATACATGTGTATGCATGAAGCACAGAGACGGCATATAAGAAAAGAGACAGGCATTCGTATACCCCTCTGGTGCAGTTTCTTTCTCTTTCTCTCTCGCTCTCTTCCTCTCTTTTTCTATCCCTCGCTCCTTCTATCTTCCCTCCTTGCGTCAGTTTAAGGCCGCAGGAACTTGAGGCATAATAGAGATCTCCACTTTCTGAGGTACGAGAGAGAAGTGCCGTGCACCTCTCCCGCCGTTACGGAACTGGATTGTAACGAGGATATGTGGGTGTTACGAGATTTGATGGTTTCGGTTACACCGGTAACGCCCGCGTGTTCGGCGGGGTAGTAAAATGTGAATCGACAAAGTTACTCGAGATACGAGGCTAAGGGCGGCGCGCGAGTTCAGGAGGGGGAGGGAGAAGAGAATGGGGGAGGAAATTATCGCTTAGCTCGTTATCTGCCTGTACTTCAGCCCCGAGTCACGTCGAAGAATGAGCATCGAAGGGTTCGCTAAAAAGACGGGAGGAGAGTCGGAAAAAGAGGCCAAATACAATTTACGTGACCGGGTGTATAAAAGATAGTTTTATCGAAGTTGTGAAATGCAACTAACGTAAGGACTTACGTTACTGACCCACTGAGCGTGCCGTATAGTACTACGTATCTACTACTACTAGCCCTTGCGCACCTGTGACGTCACATAGATGATTTTATCCTTACCTCAACGGAGTTGTCTAAGGCCGTGTCTATTAGTACATATGTTCACATACACACGTCTTACGCCGTAGGCATGCCCCTTGACGACAGCCGGATACTACGGGACGTATAAAAATCCGTAGAAATAAAAAGTGAAAAATAAAAGATTACGTGAGACGTTCGCGCATTATCGACAGGAATGGGTCATTGACTGACGTATGTTTTCCACGGTGTATCTCGATCTGGTTAGATTATTCCGAAGAGGAGAGTGGGCAGAGACCGATCAGAATTCGGGATCAAGCCGCACCGGAAACTGATAAATGACGATCGGTGTATGTAATCCTATGTGTCTTGTCGATTATATCCGGTGGATAATGGACTCAGCTTAAACTGGTCAATTAGATGTCTCGCGTCGGTCGGTTTTGGCGTAATGAAAATTTGTCGTTGTCGGACGACTGAGCGCGATCGCGGCGCATAACGAGACGGCAATCGTATAATAAATCGGTCAATACGTTCGCGCGACATCTGTCCGATCCCGATCAACGTTCACTCTGTAAGCGTGTTAAAAAAGAAAAAAGGAGTCACTTCCTCCGGACGGGGGACAAAAGGACATTAAGTATACGACGGATCGGTTTATCGGTTTGGACTGTAACACGACGGATTACGGTGAGGTTGGATCGTTCGACACTGTCTACGCGAATATTCCAATAGAAAATGCAAAAGTTACTGAACCAGTCGTGATATGTCGGCCGAAGTCACGGATCATGTTCGTATTGTTTGACCGCATATATTTTGCAAGAATCGTACAGCAAATTTCTCGATGAAATTCGATAACATGTCTGCATGCCCAGTCACTTTAAGGAGGAACTTGCTGCCAGTTGGTCGCTGATATAATCTCGTCAAAGTAACATATATTTATATATTCCTACGCGGACTGGGCATAAGGATACGACGCAAATTACAACAGGTGGCCTATATTACAAGATATTGAACTGTGGAATGTGCGAAACTCTTACGACGTCACACTCTTCACTCGCTTCTCAGCGAAAGCGACAGTCCGACGGGCAGAATTCGCCACTTGCCGATAACGTAATTATAATTAATCAGTTCCTTACAGCCCGATACCTACTTTGCGCTTGGGGTTAATTAGTTTGTTGCGAGTTAATATTTTACGGTATCCCAGGCGCTGCTCAAGTTTGTATAGGGTTTATCGCTCATAACCCATAAACACTTCACACTTATTGCCAGCGCAGCCGTAATATCGCCGGCTCAACATTAACTCGCCCGTAAGCTGATGTTCTACAATAATTCGTGCCACTACCGGGGGAGCACCTGTTCCACGGTAGCTGCACCCGATGGACGATAGCTTCAGTGGAATGAGCTCGGGCCGCTTAGCCGCCCGCGAATTTTACAATTCGCCAAAAAATTTCGTCGATCCGCTCGAATCATATCCACTCTATCTCTATCTTTCTCTATACTGTATTCGACTATTCGATCTTCGAGTAAAAATCGCACAAGCCACTTTTGCTTTCCCTCTTTTTTTTCAGTCAGTCTATATTTTGACTGAAAATTGCTTAAACCAATTTTACACACCCTCTCTCTCTTCAATCTGATTTTCGGCTGAAAATCGCACGACGGAAAAACGTCAACGTTTAGCCAGCTGCCACTCAGCGCCGCGTTTCAATCAGCGAAATCACAATTAATTACTCGCGCACGAGTTGCTCGTAAAACCATCAGTCGACCAGGTTTCGATTTCGTTACTGGACGAAGAGAGAGAAAAAGGATTGAGACACTTACGGTTTCATTTCGTCTCTGTGCGTATGCGTTTCCTATGAACGTTTGTACCCATCTACGTTTGGCTGGCATGCATGCATTGGAAAGCGTAAACGTAAACGATCGACGGCGTAAACGTTGACAGTCGTATTCGCATACAGCTACGTTCAAGTTGGCTTTACACATGTAACGCGGCACCTATGTACATAGTCCTTTCGACGCGAATGTTCAACTGAAGGAGCAGTAATTAAAGAGTTGTTCACTAACCATAACGATCCACGATGGCAGGAGCAGAGCTCACCATTGTCTCATACATACTCCCACTAATGACCCACCTAAAAGCGAGCCCTCGTAAATCGGCAATCTATCATCGTCACCGTCCGTGCCTCTTATCAGAGATCGACAAACACAGCGGGTTTCATTAACGTCAATGTTGATCCCTCCCAGAAACGCGCTCAACATTACTCCTCCGTCCGCATCAGGCGTCAACCAGGCGTCGTGCCGGAAAAACAGAGCACGTCAAATTTGAATCCGAGTGCTCCTACGCAGCCAGTCGATCGCGCCTAAGTGAATCGTCTCGAATTCTTGACAGTTCCCGCGTTACGTCAGCCGCTCGCGAACAAAGTATGTAACGAACATACAGAGATTGCGGAGAAATTTCGAAGCGTGAAGCAGACATCACGAACGATTAGTTGCCAAACGACTTGTAACCCGAGCCGGCGGGGTAATCTGCACATTCGTGTGCAAACAGGCGCGCGCGCCTGCACTCTTCATTGCCGGCGCAATATTTTTCAAGCGGACCCCGGGTGAGCTCTCGGCGTGCGAAAGGAACGTTTTCGCGGGCGAAAATTCGACGTTCCACGATGCGGTTAGAACGCGCTTGCTCTTTCCGGCACTTTCAATCTAGCCAATTTTACGGCCGCGCTCGTTGAAACTTTGCCGGAGATAGATGTGATGGCGTGAGACTTACGAAACTGTGGCCAATGCAGTACCTCACAGCTTATGAAGTGAAGCAGGGTAATATATGAATTTATCGAAGTGCGTAAGTACTTGCGAACACAGCAATCATGACACCGCTATCATTCCCATCCGCAAGTCAAACAGATTTCGACTCGTCTCTTTAAAACAGCAACAACATTTTCGATCCTCATTGTACCTTTTATTCATAAATTATGATGACAGAAGCATTGAAAGTAATTCGCCGTCGATCACCGATATCTTCAATCAGCCTCGTGAAAAAACCGTCGCTCCACGGACACAGAAATCGAAAGACGGGAGTGAGCGGGGGCCGATAGAACAGTGACAAGCACAGGTCCCGTGGCAGAGGAGTGCAAAAACGAGGGGTCGCAGAGAGCCGAGAGAGCGATTCCTTTCGGCGCTTACTACACTTCCTCCGGCCGCAAGCGGCAGAACAACACCGACGAAACGCAGAAGCACCGAGAGAGCCCCGAACAGCAGAAAGACCTGGAAGCGTAAGGGAGATCAGCGGCGAAACGACAAGGAGGAAACGGCCGAAAGGAGTAGCAGAAGGCGCGCGGGCAAGGGGGTGGGTCGGGGAGGAAAGGAGAGGAGAGGCGAGCAAGCGAACTTGTGAGCGAACTGAGCGAACGAGCATTTTCGCTGGCCTTGACGCAGCGACGGAGGGCGATGCACCTCTCCTGGCGAACACACTGCGAAACCGGGAGCGTGTCGCGAGCGGACGTACACACGCAACGTGCACGTTGCACTTACACCGGCGTCGGCTAAGAATATAGGGACACATATTCGACGCGCGTACGTACGTGCACGTACATGCGCCGCGTGCGCGTGAGTTCAATACTGCTGTGGGCCGAGAATGTGGAGACGCATATTCGACTACGTTCGTCCTGTGCATGTACGAATGCGCACCGGCACGTTTCACGCGCGCACTTACGTCGAGTGCGAATGTAGAGACACATATTTGGCTGCGGTTACGTGTACTCGTGCACGGACATTCTGCGCGCAGACTAGCGTCGTGGTAAGATTATAGAGACGTATGTGTCATTGCGTAGGTGTACGCGCGACTGTATGTGCGCACTTGACGAACGTCGGTCGAAAATGTAGGGAACATATTCGACTGCGTACGGACACGCGTGCGACGTTGAGACTGGATAATCATCAGGCGACAATGAAGAACGCATATTTGGTGGGATATGTGCGTGGGCAATGCGCACGTGCATCCGTACGATCGCGGGCCGAAAATGTAGCCGCATATTCGACCGCGCATATAGAGTACCACAAATATTTACATCATCGCTCCTAAATTTAAGTAGCACGCGAAATTATCACATCAATGTGATCGACCACATCGTCCCTGTTCACCTTATTTCGATTACCACAGCAACCTACAGAGTTTAGCAACAAGTACCTGTCTTAATTAAACAGAAGATATAGGAGTACAACAAGATCATACAACGAGTTTAACATTCCAGCGCTGCAATAAATATTTCCAGCACTGTACATACATACTAACACTAACGTGTCAACGACAAATCTGCAGAAACATATTCGGCCCCGTGCGTGCTCACGCGCCGACCGACGGCCCAGAATCTGTACACAGGCACACATTCGGCCGCGTACGTGCGAAGATGTATTGGCGCAAGCCCTCACAGAGGCCAGTCCGACGCACACCAGCGTACAGTGCATCGAGTGCAACTGCGCTCGCGTGCGCACTAATACTGGGACAGAGGCGTGCCGCCACCGGTCCAACACGACGACACGGGACCAAAGGCCCGGTCCAACCCGCGAACGCTCGACACTGACCTCTCCCAACGACCGACGACGGTGCATAGGCCCCGGCCTCCCTTTCTTCCTCTTTATTCGTGTATACACGTTTCCCTCGCTCGCTCGCTCGCTTTCGAATGCGCTCTCCTCTCGTTGTCCCTTCGTCCTGCTCTCTCTTTCTCTCTCTCTCTCTATCTCTCTCTCTCTCTCTCCTTCAATGTCTCTCGGTGCCTGGCTCTTTCCCTCCTAGGCCGGGGGTCTGTCTTCATCTCGCCCCCTTGCCTCTCACCGTACACTGCCCGCCAAAAGTCGCTGAAGAATTCGCCGTGCCTACAGTCCGCACGCGTGCGCTTTGGCGTCGAAAGTGCAGGTGCTCCGGTTCGCTGGAACTCGTTGGGAGAGTTTCGTCGGAGGAATTTGTTTGTCTGATGAATATATATATATATATATGTTCGTGGCGACGTAGAAGGTTGAGTGCTTTTTCTGCGGATTGAGTGAGGGACGTTTTGCGAGAGAGAGAGAGAGAGAGTCGGTGTGAGTAGTGGGAGTGGTGACGAGAGGAATGATTTTTGGAGAAAATGTTTCGTGGCTGGGGAATTATGAAATGTAAAAGGACGTGGAATTATGTTTGTTGTGGAAAGAGACGGTTTGTTGTCCACGTGCTAATCGACTGACGCACGGATTGCGGCTTCCAATTAATTGATTTCGTCTTCTTGGCCGTTTATTAGTCAGGCTAATTAAGGTATTGGAAAATCGCAGAGCTTTGAACGCCAAATTTCTTTTCTTCATTCAATATTTAGTCATCCCGTCCGAAGTTAACCGAACAATCCGAAATCTGTCATCCGAATATAATTGCATTCAGAAAAACACGAAGCGTTGCCAAATATAAGGTTATTCAATTCTTACGCTCCGTTTCGCGAAACAGTAGCTATATTCTGCACGTTTATCGGGAGTATTCCAACTTCGACAACTCCGTCTCAACGAAAATATATCAGCATTCCCGCCGCTCTAGTTTTTAATACTGCCCTCGTCTCACTTTGTCGTAATTCCAACAGCAAACCTAACGACAAAGAAATACATAAAAACATAAACTTGACGCCCATCTTGAAATTCTTACCATCCCAACATCGGACCTAACACCAACTTGGAAAAACCAAAGCACACGACCAGCCTGAAAATCGGTCAACAGTCGAACGGCAAGGATGCCGCAAGAAGCGAGCGAGTAGAGCGTCTTGACCAAAATCTCAGGTTCTCAGGCCATTTTGTCCGTTCACTCGGCCATACGCTGCCGGGACGTAGAGCTGCGAACGAGCGCAAAGCCCGGCAAACCTGGCGAGCGGGTCGACGAAATGACGAAAAGAAGAAGACGAAGAAGACGACGACGATGAGGACGAGGAGAAGCGCAGGAGGCGAAGAGAACGTCGGTAGACTCCACAAGAGGGAGAGAAGGCAGAAGGGAGGGGCTGGCTCAGGCTCTTGGACTGGATCCATGGGACTGGCTCTCTGGGTTTTCGGCCCAAGGGAATGCCAATGCACGGGGACGGAGGATAGGTCGGGACTTGCTTTATGGGCTCCGCGAGCAGCCTCTCTACCCCTTCGCCACCGTGCCCGCACTCTCCCTCTTCTTCCTACCACTTCGCCCTGTCGACTCTTTCTGCGATCGTTGCCCGTGTATACGTGTACGCGTCTTGTTATTAAGCCCGGTGCTCACGATCGCTCCGAACGACGAGGCAGGATCGAGTACGCGCGCGCGGAACACACACGACCGAATGAGTAAACTCGAAAGACATTGAGTGAGAGAGGGAGAGAGAGAGAGAGAGAGAGAATGAGAGAGCCCGATTGGAGATTCTTATTAACCGTACGACGACCCTGCAAACCGCGCTGCCGCGATAGCGACGCGGGGTGCATCTAAAAATCCGCCCGGTAACTTACCGCGCTTCAAGAGCTCATGCGCCGGAGCACGCGCGCGCGCCCGCGTCCCCGTATGCGGCACTTTGAGGCAGGGGGCCTATAGCCTTCGGTGAAATTACTAAATTGCGCGCGGTCACGGTTGAGTCTGATTACTCGAATTAGTTATTTTATTAGATTCCAGATAGAGAGAGAGAGACGGTCTTCTTTTCGTTACGCTGCGGTTCTTGCGAGAGTAAATAAACGATTCCGGCGAATGAGCGTTTATTTATTTCCAGACCAGACGACGGGATGACGTCGTCATGCGATCGCGGTGTAATCAGGATGACTTTATGAAACGTAATTCCTGATATGCCGGCGACGCCAAGGAGGGACGGGAAATAAATAGAATGCAATTGGCGGTATGGGATCAATTTGGCCTGCGGGCAACAAAGTCTGGGAAATGATTTTTGCCCGACCGCACGTTGCGTACAGTCTACAATAAAATTAGGACCGATTCAGGGTATTCGAGTGAGAGTGTGCGCGTTGGTAACTGAGATTTCAGGCGGTGTTCGGAGTGCGTGCGTCTCGTTCAAATTGGAGCTGTTCCCTGAAATCGTTCGAGACATAACTCTACCCGTCAATTCCATCCATCACGACGAGAGCGCGACCGGTGGAACGGATGCTTCGCGAGAACTTCCGCGCAAAGATCGTATTTTATTCGTTAAGTACAGACACCTGACACAGAAGCGGTCGGAAGCACCACCTGTCGACGCTCGCCGAATCGACAACTCTTATTATGAACTCACAAACGGCCACCCTCAAACCATGTAACTTTTTAATTAGAATCCGCATTAAAGCATCCGTTAAACCGAGGCGATGTAACGTGCAGTCAACTCGCGCTGCGCATCCCTCACTCTCTCCGTCTCTTTAATTAGATGTCTTCGGCCGGAGAACAAGCGCGCGCGCGCGCGCGCCGAAAGAGGAGGCCGCTTTAAACAAGAAATTTTTAATTACAATCTGCGCTGAAATATCCATTAAGCCTAGTCCCGGCGATGTTAAATGCAATCAACTCGTACGCTCGTCCCGTCCCCCCCTCCCACAGCATCCGCTTCTTTCCTCCAGCTCCAGTCGTTTATCATTACACTCCTGAAGGCGGATAAAGCCGGCATCCGACGCGGCGCGCACGATCTCGCCCGCTGCGATCGATTTTTAATGGACCGACGCCATATCAATCCGTCAGCGCGAGCACTTACGAGAATCTAATTAAACTTAAAGCGGATCGTAAATTCTAATGGGTCCCCTCGACTTTCGCGTCGGCCGATGTTCGATGGCGGGGCTGGCCGAGGAATCTCGCGGCGTTCGAGTATTGAGCTGTCGTTTTTGCGGATACGTGACGCGTCGGCGGCCCGTTGTGAATGGGAGATCGCCTCGGACGATCGTTTGCAACGAGCAAGCGCGCTCGTGAATCTTATCGTTTCTGATGCGGCTGCCTTGGGTCAGGGTGTGCGGGGGAACACACTTTGCATTGCGATCAATTGCAGTCGGTCCTCGTGTACGTAGGTATCCGTATCTATGCGGACACGTTGACTTGTGAGGGATGCGAGGAAATTTATGCCATGGGGCACAGCCGAAATTGGGAATGATCCATGAGATATTTATTTTAAAAGAGAATAAGATCAACATTTTTGTTCACCCCGGACATGTGCCGTTCGATGGACAGTAATTTGCGCTGAAAATCTAATCCACCAGAAACGTTCACCGGAAAGAGCGTGTGTAGCGCGCAGCACTCTTCTGACATGCCCACGTCGACCTCGGAAATGTCTCATGCGCCAGTTTCCGTTGCCTGCATCTGGCAAACGGGGCAATCGCTCGCCCACGAGAATCGGTCCGTATCAGATCGCGAAGACCTTCGACCCTTAAGGACCGCTCAGGAAGATCGTGCCGGCTGGAAAATAAGGCCGAACCTTAACGTGGCTCTCTCACGAGCCGTTTCTCGGCCACGGTACTACACGGTATCGCTATCTTCGGCCGCAGGCTAATGTAACTCTCGTGTTCGTTCGCGTGGCAGGCGATCGCGTCGACGAGAGGAACCGTTAGACGGCGTCGAGTTTATTTGGCGACTCGGTGCGCGCCGATTATAACTGAATCCGACGGTACATATACTATCTCGCTCGATGGCTTGCTTCCGCTTTTATGTAACCCAGTGTCCACGCTGAGCGAAAATCTTTACGAAGGATTTGGATCATCGATTTGATCAATCGTTTCATTCGAATCGCATTTCATTTCAAGTACAAATCGATGCGTTCTTTAACAGAACAGTGTGTCGAAGTAAACGCAGCAGAGATTCGGCCAGTTCCTTACCAAGTAATTCGCAAAGCAGTCGCGGACGGGCTCCGAAAGTGGCCGGCTGCGTCACGCTTCGTCGACATTCGAAGAAGCGCGCGACGACAGCAATTACGATTGAAGTCCCTTTGTTCCCGTGCTGTTGAAGAGCGTCTTCATTCCCGGACACTCCCACGGCCGCCGTGCGCGTCCGAAAGAAGGCGCGATGTAGTGAGAACGGGACACTTGGCAGGGTCTGGCTTACGCTCCATCTACCTACCAAAGCGTTTGCTTTTTCCCGGACACTTCCTTTCTCCAAAATCGTTTCTGGAAGGGCTCAAAGTCAGCGGCTGCCAATTCAGCTACTCCATTTTAGTCGGACTGACTGTGTAACCGAGTGAATTTTAATTTCGTGAAAAATAAAATTACTTCGCGTTCGTGATCTAATGCGAGCCTTTTTGATTTATTTCGCGAGTGTATGTAAAGTACGTGTCCCGGCGCTGTAGCGATGGTTACCGTCCACTATAGGCTCAGATGTGTTGTTGTTAGGTAGGAAGAGAGAAAGAGAAAGTGAGAGAGAGAGAGAGAGAGAGAGTCCGGTCTCCTAGGAGACAGGCAATTGAACAGCTGTGAGGCCAATGAACTTGTTTATATGTAAAGTAATGTGTTTTAAAAAGACGTACATAAAAGTAGGATTTAGCGGTTATAGCAGTCGCTCGCCAACGCTTGATATCAAATAATGCTATTTTAATTCTATATGGTGTTTCTAGATCCGCGGTCTGCTTTTATCACAAAGACCTTTTTATTATGTATGATCGCGAGATTCCATTTGTCTAGAATACAAGTGCTCTTATACATGAGGGTATGGTTACAAGGCCTTAGCTCCTTGTAACCTAGACCAATCGAAACTCCCTCAGCCGGTTTGTGGGCGGAAGAGGCAGTTGCTAGTCGTTGACCCTTTGACGTTAATATGACTCTAAATAAATGATTATGTGAAGTTTGGAAAGATCCTCGCATGCAAATCCGTCTCGGCCGAGGTTGAGGCGGGAAAGATGACTACACGTTTGGTATCTTGGAAAAAATAGAAGTTATGGTATAAGAATCAGCAATGATTCTCAAATAGGTACAGCTGACCGTTTTCTATTCTGCTGGTCGTTTTGGATATGAGCAGGTGCGTTTTCTAGAAGTTTACGTCCGGGACTCTATGCCCAATACGATGAGATCAATCGTCTCCCTCTAATGCTTTATTCACTCTATTATTTGACTTAACTCAGTCCTACCAGAATTGGTGCTGATTTCGGAATTTCATCCCCTTTTATACGGACACAGTAGTGGGGGCATTCGCGAGAAGTTAGACTCTCAGATCTTACACAGACGCTACCTACTGGTTAGCCGTGCGACCTGACATAACCCCTGAGGTGTCCCTGGTGGGGATTGCCGCCACTACTGTGTCGGAAATCCTAGCTGTGTAACCGTACGGTTACAACTGGAAAAAAACAGAGACATACATAATGGCAGTGCCAACGCACTAAATTATCGCAATACTATTTTAACAGGAAAGAAAATAGAAACAAAAAAGTGAACAATGCCTTTGCTATTGACACTCTTTTTTTAACCCCACATTTTTGTCCCAATTCCTCCAATAAGCAGGAAAAACTAAAGGGGCAGTGAAGTGTCAGCTATTGGGCGACTTATTATGCCTTAACGGCGCGCGTAACCGCGTTGCGCAATCGTCGTGACTTTACGAGCTGGCCGGCAGCGCGAGACTCCGGAGGCCTCGCCGTTCGTTTCTCGGCTATCGCGCTTATCCGTCAGCCGTTACGACTCGATTACCACGGTTAAGGGTACTTGATGGTGGCCGCGAACGATGCCACCCGCGAATACCGAACGCGCGCGCGCGCTGTGACATGTGTCGGTTAAATGTTTAGTTCTTATTGTTAGGCGTGAGCGACGGGTTAGATTGAGATTTCTGGATTTGTAGAGGTGTTTGGATTAGTCATTGCCGCATGATCAGGTTTGTTTAGGGACTCTTGCTTGGTTTCGGACTAGGTCAATTTTTCCAAAATATGTGCATGTATGAAGTTGGACAAGATTTGTGTGGAAATTTAAGTAGGATGAGGCTATCACGTATAACGTGTTATGTGTCTCGTAGTAGTACCGTTTAAGGTTACAGAGGCTACTGGTATCTAGCAATTTGCTGTATGTCACGGTGATTTACGTTTATTCACCGTATACCGTGGTGTACACGGTATTTCGGGGCGTCGATTTTATGGAAACTCACTCTACCGTGAAAGCAAACTCGACGAATCTGTAGTCTAATCATATTCTACCCGCGTAATCAGTTCAATCCCAGTAAGCCTTTCCGGCGCGTATAAGAAAAAAAAACGTTTTCTTTATTCGACTAACTTTATCGAAGTTCGTAATCGATTACGGAGATTATGCCCGCGAGTTAGAAACGTCTCATCTTGCCGGTATTGCAGCGCTGGTGGCTCGGTTTAATGAGAATTTACTTTACGCCCGGCTAATGAACAGGTGAGGCCTTTAGCGCTGCCGCGCGATCGTTGGCATTGACGAGATCGTAAGCGACGAAACGGTATGCGTTGAGAAAATGTCGGCGACCGGCGTCGTCGTTAATTCGTGATACGGCGAAGGTGAATTCTTAATTACGCCCAACTGAGCAGATGTCAACGTGCTTCTTTGTCACGGGCCAATGGTATTCACGCGACCTTCCGTGTCACGAGCATTCCGAGCGATAGGCACGAAGAACAATTACGCAGTCGAGCGTTGTTAGCGTTATTTTCATTCAACTAACAAAATTGCTTCTATTTTAACCGCTCAATTGCCTGTAGTTACGATATTCAGAGCAATAACTTTCGAACGTCGTACAACGTACAGTATCGAACTACCGGAAACGTTTGCCCGAAAAATCTGAAGCCCGCAAACTTCGGACACTCTCAACCGACATAATGCCCTGATTCACAAGCTCCGCTTACAGTTCTCTACCCTCGAGCTGCGTATCCGCGCACGGTTTTCAGCACGAACTCCATGTGAGCACAGTGCTCCCGAGATCAGTTCGATCGCCGGCGACGCTCCGCACCTGCTCTCTCCATTCGACGAATTCAATTCGTTCCTCGACTCGTACTCGCTTTGTCCGTTCTGCATTCCGCGCGCGACGTGCGCGCACACGGGCCCTCTCATTGTCGTCTCGGTCGTGCACAACTTTTAAGTGCCCCTTCCTCCGACCCTGCCGGGAAGCACTACTGCCGCGCACCCCTGTTCCGCGAACGTAAAAGGTAAATGTCTGGTAAGTGCCTGCCACCCTACCCGCCGCCATCCGTGGGTACGTCCTCGAAGGTTTGCGGTCTTCGAGGGTACCGAAAAAGGGGGACGACGAAGGTCGACGCGAACGATCGGTCTCGCGAAAGGGGTGAGAGAAAACATCTGAGAGGGTGGAGAACGGCGGGGGTATATGTATAGTGAGAGAGAGGGGGATAAAGGGGGTAGGACGAATGGAAAAGCGGCACGAAACGAGCAACGGCGGCCCTTGGCCCGTGGTGCCGGTATGAATGAATAAACAGGAGCATAAATAGGCTGCTTAAAATTAGCTATTACGGGGCAAGCGAATTGCATTTAAGATGCTATCGACCGGTCGAAGTTGCGCTACGCAGAGAGTGAGACGGGGATAGTGGGCATGAAGCGAGGTCGGAGAGGAGAAATGATGGCGTCGTTTCACGGACATTGGAGGCGGTCTTGAAAACGGTGTTGGTGATATCGATACTCGCGGTACAGCTCGAGACGTCATCGATGCTGTGAACGAACAAACGGGGCAAATCGACGTACCAGTTCCAGTCCGAAACAAAATGAACACACACGCCACTCTTGAGAACTGCGGATACCAACGCGCTAGAAGCATCGACAGGAAAATTTGGTATACCACTGGCAGCGGTCCCAATCTCGTGCGGTCAAACCTGCTCACTAATGCCAGAAAGCCGGAACTGTCAAAAATCACTCACCGACACTCTACCACTCGATTGGTAGTCGACACTTTCTGGCGTTTAATCAAAGCTTCCCGTTTTCGGTCGCCATAAATGATTAGCCCATACGCAGCAGTGCGCCAGAAGCACGGATCGGAAAACAAGGGGTACAGTAAGGAGGGCCGGTTTTTCTTCATACTGTCATGGACTGATGTGCCAGTTTCTGTTTCGTCGAATCCACGAAGGGAAACGGGGCAGCTGCGCTGCCGAGACGTCATGGTCAGCAGAGCGGCCCTCCTCGACTGGAACGTTCACTTCGCTAAGGGGGAAAACTCGGCTTTCCCGTCGAATCGGCAGGCGAACGGAGAGCACGAATAGGGGAAACCGTTGTCGGGGCCCTCCGTGTTTCTCGAGGTCAGTGATACCCTCGGCAAGGCAGCCGAGAGAAAACGCATCGCGCGCACGACACTTCGCCAACTCTAAACGCAGGCGTCGCGCTCTTTGTACACGACTCGGTCACGATTCCGAGCGTCAATACAGGGCGTTAAAGAAAAACCATTCAGTATTTCTGCAGCCCATAGAACACGATGTACCGAGTGAAAGAGTCTTAGGAGACATGGGTCGAAAGGTCAAACTTTTCTGGGATATAAGCGTATTTGTATGTCAGCATCATAATCGACTTACTGGCTTCTATCGTCGCGTGCGATGCTTACCTTAGTATTTCGACGCGGTGGATCAGTTGCAGCAACGTGCATTCTTCCACGATCAAACGTACGCAAACAGGCAGACGCGAGATCTTGTTCTTAGATTTCGGTTAGATAGCGGCGATGTTCGTATGATTGAATGAAAGTAAGCGAGACTAATGCTGAAGCGCATTATACCTACGCGGAAATGTGGAAGGGAGCGCAGCTCTGCGAGGAGAACAAGCCGAGAACGCCTTGCCAAGACATCTCGCCTCTACGCCAGCCGCCAAAGTTGCCGTTTTTTTACTCAAATATCCGCGACACGTGTATCGCACCGGCGCCGACGCAGGAGTGTGCGTGGCGAATGTAATGAGAAATTGTTTGCCCGTTAATTCCCGTAATCGCGCGCTCGTCCGCCAGGCCGCCTTACATCGGCCGACAAATATAGGCAATAATGAGACGAAAAGGGGAAACGACGTGCTCCCGGCACGACTGGCGCGGCGCGTAACGCTTAGATATTTACGACGCGAGCACGGTTACTGCGGGCATGAAAACGTGCGGAGGGTTGAGAGACGAGGGGAGGAGATAAAAGAAATTGTCTACCCAGCCTGATACATTCTGCGCTACGCCGCTCGCGCGCATGCAAAGTCACGTCCGGGCATGGCGATGCGCACGAATTAGTCAATGAGCGAGTAACTTTCGTCGTTACAACGAATCTGGCGAATTTGATGTCGTCATTAACTGTCCGCGCAAAGTGGCCGCCGGACTCGATGTGCACGTGCGCCGACGAGGTAACACACTCGGAGCCGCACGGTCATCCCTTTCATTCGAATGAACTCGTATGCCGCGAGAGTGAAAAAGAACCTGATTGTCGCCGTTGCGCTGTAGGCATTAACTCGTGCAACGCTGTTACGCTCTTGATGGTATAATTCTGTTCTCTTACATCTTATATGTCTTCTCAATTTAAAGAAAGATAAGAAATGACAATCAACGAATGGTACGTGTGTGTCTACTCACGGTTAAAATACTTATCATCTGAAATCGATTAGAAACCCTATAATCAGAGTCCCGAAATAAATGTGTCGATTTTGATATACGGCCACTATCAATGTGTCTGTACTCTGTACAACATCAATGTGATTTGCAGCTAGAATTTGCAGTATTGACTTTGTTGAAACATCGACGCGAAAAGGGTCGCGTCTAGTGTCGCTTAAAATCCATCGAGAAAATGCCGTTCACTTAATCGTAAGAAATCGTAAGGAGTCGTAAGAAAAACGAAGTTTTAGGGACTCCGGCCGAAGCCGTCACTGTCACGCTCTGCTGCCTTCTTATTTACGAGATTAGACGGGGCAGGTAATTGGTGAGGGAAATGATACGGCCCTCCGCCGCGTCTCCCCACTTCCGGTTCTAGGGCTGCGCAAAGGTACGCGCGCAGAAAATGGGCATGCGAAATGAGGAAAACAAGGCGCGGCTTTAATATGCCCCCGCCGTATGTATAATGTTAATACGCGCTAACGTGCGCGCTCGCTCGCGCATCTGCCAGCGAACGCGCTACCTACTGGCGCAAAGTTCATAATCCCGGCCATAATTAATACCCGCTGAAAGTTCCAATTAAATAATACGTCGGGTATGCCGAGCGTCGCGAGCAACGTGACACTTAAACGTTTCGCTTCCGTCAAGACGCGTAGGCGTGTCTCGCGGCGAATTTTCTGAGAATTACGAGGCCGTACGTCGCGCGCCGAAATTGTTTCGTGGCAGGTGTCGTTCTGTCGAGGTGAACGGCGATTTATCGTCGCTATAATGATAATGTCTCATTTACGCTCCTTCTGTCCGGTCTAGACATTGCGCATCGTCGGATCAGTTGGGTGATCGCAAAATTCTTGCCCAGACTGCGTCGTGCGGATGGTTTAATTCATACGGCAATTTGTACGAACAATCCAGTTTTGTTGATAACTCGATTGTGACCGCGGCAGGTTACCCGCAACATTGAATCAACGAGGGACAATGCGCGCTGGTAATGAAATCCTGGCGCGTTATACACTTTCAGTTTAGCCGTCTGTAACGACATTTTTTTTGTCTCTCGTAAAGACCTAGGTGGGCTAGGGAATAGGAAGGTGTCGCGAAAATGGAAACGTATCACTACGCTTATCACGCACTTAGTGTCTACTTGCCACGTGGATACGTCCAAATGAATGAAAACGAACAATTAGTATTTATGATATATTTTTGCAGAATAAAATGTATTCAGAGACAGTGCCCCTTTACAAATAATCAGTATTAGGATAGAAAAAGAACATTCGCTCGAAAACGTGAAAAGTGTACAAAGCTCTATATTTATATACCTACATAGGAATGGGAGAAGTTCGGTAATTCTCGTTCACGTTGAGTGCGACGAAGCTCATTAATTACCTGGCGCTCGATGCAAGGTAGCCGACATGCTCGCTGAGTCTAGGCATTTTCTCACTGACTAGCTAGCGCCACGGCGTCGCGCATTCATTCCTTCTAAATCACGCGATAGGCGCTTCCCGCGCTCGTCGAGGGCTCGATTTAAAACGTTTGCGCTGAATCCTAATGGCGACGAAGGGGAGCGCGCGCGATATTCGGAAAGATGAAATCGGAGGGACTGCGGCTGAGCGCGAGAACGTTGACCCGTTTCAGCGTGAGCTTGCAACATTCATTAACTTCGCAGGGCCCTCCATCTTCGGCGTTACTTTTTATAAATATTAATGTTTTAGGGAGAACGTTTTCTGCGCCGCCGTATGTATGTTCTAAGGCGAGCGGTGAAGAGTTTGATTGCGGATGAGAATTTGTGTGGGGTGAGATCGGCGCAGGCTTGGCGAGTGCATAGGCTTCAGTTGGCGAGCTCGCTGGTAAGATTCACTTTCTAAGGTGGCCATACGAGAGGAGTCGAGAGACACGTGCTTGCCCGCCAGATGTATTTCATACATTTTCTGTTTACTAGCGCCAAGTGTATTTGATCCGAATTTTGTCGTCGCTCGATTCCTACCCCGCAAGATATATTCTTGGAAATGAATGAACGAATACGCGTAATGTGCGTTTCCGCGGAGGCATGGCGCGACAGTCGAAAGCAAGCGTGCGCAGAGGTAAGAGGACCGGCTCGATCATCGCTTCGACCTCGCAATTTCGATCCGCGACGCGGGTCGTTGCACCGTCGTCGACACGACGTCGAAGGTAACGCACACGCACGAACGCATGTCGTGCCTTCTCTCTCATACTCACTTCTGCGTACGTCTACCTATATACAGACAAAGACAGAGAGCGAGATATATATATATATATATATTAGAGAGAGAGAGAGAGAGAGAGAGAGAGAGAGACATGTACGTGGGTACGGCGTACCTACACATCATTGCACGGTATTATGCACATAGCCACGCGTGCATCCCTTTGACGAACATAAGCCACGGTTAGGGGTGCCACGATGGAACGTAACATGGTCGCGCACACATGCTCAGGTCCGCGCTCGTAAGTATATACGCCTATGTACCTCTCATCGTGCGCACATACGCGAAAAAGTGCGTGCACGTGCACACGCAGACGCGCGCGTGTGTTCGACGTGCACCCGGGCACATTGTGCGTGCGTGCATTCGGCCGTAGGATCGATGGAAATAATTCGTTGCCTTTTTCATGATTACCATTTCAGGTCTCCCTCTCTTGCCGCTTTCTGTTTCTCATTCTCGTTCTCTTTCTGGTTCGTCGAGCGACGAGAGGGAGAGAGAGAGAAAGAGATAGATACTCTCAATCGACGGGAAACCACGAAGAGAAACGTGCAGAGGGCTCGGGACATAATAACGCGTAATGGACGCGCCTCGGACGATCGATTTACCCTTTTTTTCGTGATTTTCCGACCGGCTTTTCCGACGACGCGCGCGTCAACGTAGCAGCGTAGGGAGGACGCGCTTTTCGACCGACAGAATGTGATCGTCGGATGATTTTTCAGGGAAGCGATGGCGGAACAGGGACTAGTTCAAATACTGTCACTGTTTGATTTTGAAATTTGTTTACTTTTTAATTCCTACGATGACGCGGATGCAGACGCTTGCTGTTTGAAAGGATAAAACGGTTGTCGAGTGTCTGGTAATTTTATAGAGACAACGATGAAACTGAAAGTATAGGTCACTTTTGTTTATAAGCTGGCACAAGTACTGATTCATACGCGTTTTGGCGTAAAGCTGACGAATATTAAAGACGGAGTGAAGATAAACATGGTAGAAGATGCGTGTGCATCTATACGTGGGTCTTTTATAGTTTTTCGGCAGTGACGAACGACGGTCAGCGCGTCGTCCAATAAAAATCTCCGGCAAGTAGTCGCCGTTAAGACAAGTCATTCGAGGATTTGGTGCGCGAAGCGTCGAAAACGACGGGACGGAGCGGCGTCGCTACGCGGGAATTACGATTTCGCAATAAATCGTTTCCTCGTATATCAGTGCGCGACACTTTTACGCGTCTCGATGTTATTTCTTCGTGCCGTACGCGTCCGCGGGGTAGGCATATGCACTCAGCGCTCTCCCAGACATAAAACATCTATACAAACACACGTCTGCAGCGTGCGTAGAAACACACGTGTGTGACTACAGCGAAACTTGGTGCGCGTAAACACACTTGCAAGCGGAGATACGTAAATACAGAGAGACGACTCGCGTACGAAGCATGCGTACCCACAGACGCTCACACCGACACACAGCCTCGCTTCCTCTTCTCCGAAGCCTCTCCTTTTCGACTGCACACGCCATGCACGCACGAATGTTCACGTGTACGTAGCACGCCGTGGCAGCAACGACGAGACGCGGCACACGTGCTGATGCACATCGTGCATACGTGCATACGGTCGTACACACGCGACGGCGTCAGCGCATCGTGCATACGTACGGCACTCCGAGGCACGCACATACAGAAACGCGGGTTACGTACGTAAAAGTACGTGCACAGCGGCTACCTGGTGCCGTGGATGGACAAACGCGAGAAGCGACCCGCTGGGGAGGGGCAGGGTGACGGAGAGGACACAGTCGCCGTGGTCGTCGACAGACAAGGATGAGAGACGGGAAAGGGAATGAAAGGAGAAGGAAAGAGGGAAGAGGCAGAGAAAGAAAGACGATTTCGCGTACGAAAGAGTAGGTAGCTGAAGAAGGCAAGGACCCGTACACAATGCATGCTCCGTGAAATAAACGAGCTCTCTCGCCGTGGAAGGAGAAGTAGGCCTACCAGCGCAGACGACTAAAGGGGTATCGGGTATGGGGACACATGGCCACTGGCGGGGAAGCCGGGATAAGAGTGGGGAGGACCGGCTGGAATTTAGGATAGGTCAGGCCACCTCTTCTCCCCACTTCTCTCCCAGATGCCCAAACCCTCCATGACACGACCTACGCTACGCGACATGGGGCTATTCTCTTGCTTATGCCTCGCTTCGTCGGACTCTGTCTCATGTTCGTGAGTCTCTCTCTCTCTCTCTCTCTCTCTCTCTCTAGCTGTTACTCGCGCTCTCCCTTTCTTTCTCTGTCTGGCCCGCTTTATCGCCGTTGGCCCACGCACCCCTTTATGAGGCGTCCTAAATTCGTTTGCCCCTGAAACGCACCCATGACCATACACACCGGTGTGCCGACTCATTATATATGGGCGGGCGTCGAGGCGTGTACCGCTTCGCGTACGAATGTCTGAGTCTGGATATGCAGATATGTACTTGTGCGGATGTTAAAAATGCGCGGTCGCGCGGAAAGTTGCCGATGAAATTAGAGGAAAGATGATGAGTGGGTGCAGAATTGACTTCATTGGAGGTCGAGCTCTGCTGTCGGAAGTGATACGAATTTTAACGTCGCATACTGTAAGAAATGATGCCTCGCCAAATTGAAAACTGTAATATTGGTCATGGCAATGCTCGAAAGCGTCAAATTACTGATGATAAACTCGAATGTCGCGGACTCGATAATGGACAAACTTGCCAAGTACAAAATTCTTAATAGAACGCTTCAACATCACACAGGTACACGCGACGAACGAAAACGCGTCAACATTAGTTGCGACAAAAGTCCATAAACACTCTGATTGTCGAGACCGTTTAAGATATCAAAATCCGGAAATCTGTTAGCGAAAATTGTGTACAGATACGGTCGGTCGGCTGTCCGTTGACTCTCTATCAGCCCATACACCCCTTTATGTAGCGTCCTAAATTCGTTCGCCCCTGAAACGCACCCATGACACATCGTTGCCTATCTGTATTGCATACAAGCGAAGCATCGAGGCGTGCACCGCTTCGATACGCTTTTGGAATTTCGGACTTGCCGTGACAATGGCAGCACGTTGCCGCGCTGGGTGTGTATGTGCGTTCCCATGCACGATGGTACCTACACACACACCACACACACACACACGCCACCCGACTCACCCGACGTAAATGCGATAAAAAAACGGACAACGCCGATAGAAACTAATCCGTCGCCTAAAGGGAACGAGTGAACAATTAAAAGGCAAGCGCGAAAGATCGTGATAGACGTCGAAGATTGAAACAAAAAAAAAAAGGAAAGAGTATCTTGTCAAATGTTAGTGCTGGCGGGGAGTAGGACGGCGGGTTCGGTTGGATTAGAATCTAATGACACTGGCGAAAGGGTTAGAGAGTGACAGGGAAAAGATTAGAAATAGAAACGGTATTAGGATGACAGAAGGCACAGAAGGTATGCGGGTATGTGGTGTGAGCGGAATGGGAAGCAGGTATGAGGAGGAGTGCCTAATTCCTTAAGGAGGGGTTTTAGACGCGATGGTCGACGGCGAGTTTGGAATGGCCACCAAAAATTGCCCTTCCTCCGATCCAGCCTCTACTACCATACTGTTTTTTTTGGGGGGGGGGGGGGGGCGGTCAACAAGTTAATTTATGACGGACATTAACGATCGCACACGGCCTGCAAAATTAAAATCTTGAAAAAATGTAGTAAAACAAGATTTTTGCAATCCGACCAAATTCTTAAGTCCAGATGAGACATCAATTATTACATGTCATTTGACTAATTGGGAAGAAACAAATAAAGTGTAGGCAGGTACAATGAATATATTAATTTCAGATCTTATTCAATATCACTTTTTACTGCAATTTACATTTATTTATTATAACACAGAAGCCCGCCTCCCCGCCCTTCGTCGCTTTTATGCTCCCACTGGCCCCTACTAAATTCAGTTGCGTGCAAATACACGTAATTGTGTTTTCGGCAGCTGTTATGCCGCGAGACAAAACGGATATCACCTATTTATCCGCCCCTCTCTCAACAACGCCGTTTAAACATTTGCACGATGCAATGAGTCGAACTATCGTGCGCGCTATATAGGTACCCAGACATTTTTCACGAAAGAAAGTTCCCCTCCGATTCCCCGGCGCGGACAATAATTGCACCCGCAACGTCGACGACATCAAAGCGCTGCCAGCGAAACAGTCCGCAATTTTTCAGATCCCGATCCCGCCGAGCGGGATCACCTTCGCAACGTAACGACCAACAATTGCTCTCAATATCCAAGTGATTCGACACTTATTTAATTGGATCGGAGCCGGGCGCAATACGGACTTTGATCTTACTACGCCGTTCTCGTTTCCTGTGTCTTGTTCCTGTACCGGGACACGGCTGCATTTTCGTCGGGCGAGTCGAAACGAAACTCGCAGGTTTCAGCTGCAGTTACACGTTTGTTACCTGAGACGACGGAACGCGAATGAAAATTGGCCGACGATCAACTTCGTGTTTAAGTAAAGAGGCAGACCGTCGGAGTGAAATGGTCAATGAATAAGAGCTAAGACATCAGTAGAGAGAGAGAGAGAGAGAGAGAAAGAGAGAAGGGTCTTCGGGCGAAGTAAGTGAATCCGCAAGAACGCAAACGGCGCACACACGTACGATCGTGAGAATAAGAAGCGACGTGTCCCTTCTCCCTGAAACGAAATCGTGAAACGTTAAAAATGTCACGTTCGTCACGTGAGTCTCTCGCGCAGAGCCAGCAAGCGGCGGCCGTCCCCTTCTGATTTCGTTCCGAACATTGACACCCGCTCGGGAGTGAGGAGGACAAAGCACGAAGGGGGAAAGAGTGGCGAGCGACGGTTCGATGGACGACGACGATGCCGTTTCGATCGAGAAAACTTTGCGGCTTGTAGGGTCTGCAATGTGCGTGGAACCTTGGAGAGGGACGAACGAACTCACTCGGTCGTTCCATCTCTCCTACCAGAGAGTCCCTCTCTCGCCCCGTCTCTCCTCACGGCTCGGCGTAGAAAGAGACCATTACGTCGTTCGTCCGAGAGAGAGAGAGAGACCGACGAATGGTGGCAGAGACCGACAGGAGAGAGAAACGATGACGCCGGGCACGCAGAGAAGAGTAAGAGGAGGCGGCGGAGGGGGAAGGGGTGAAGAAGCAGGAGGAGGAGGGGTACCGGTGCGCCAACTCAATTTCTCCTCTTTTGGTACCCAACTTGAGGCTCACAACCAGAGTTCCCCACCACCTCGACACGGCCCCTCGCTGGAACGATGGGCCCTCCCTGCTCGCCGGTCCCTCTTCTACCCGCCCGCACCCCACCCCGGCCGGTTTGCTTCGTAGCCAGGAGGGTCCTACGGCCATTGATCCCGACCTTCACGCGCCGAACGAACGCGATTGCCAACGAAAGCCGACTTGCCGAACCCGAACCTGCCGCAACGTGCTTTTGCTGCCCCTCCTGTGCCCCCCCCCCCCCTTCACCCGCCCCTCTGTCCCTCCGTCATCCCCCTGCACCTCATGCCCCGCTCGTTTCCTTGATCCTTCCGCCCCTTCACGACCTACCTCCTCGTCCTACATCGGTTCTGTCTCTTTCTCTGTCTTTTCTTTCTTCTCTCTCTCTCTCTCTCTCTCTCTCTTGATATGTCTCTCTTTCGCAAACGCGAGTCTCTCCTTTCATCCTCGTGCTCCCCTAACTTTCCTAACCGCGCTGCACACGACTCGGACTCTCGTTCTCTTCCTTCCATCACGTGCCGCTTGATTCGCGAGGGACCACGGTTAAAGGCGAGTGGGAAGGGGCGTGGGGGGGCAACGGGACGGAGGGGAGACGACAGGATGGCTGAGAGGTACGGCCATGCCGTTTAAAAATAACCTTCCTGGAAGGTGCGAGTAAGAATTTTCCCTCTCGGTGTTCCCTTTTTTTTTTCTTCTTTCGTTTTTCCTTGATTAGTCCCGGGAGCGGCTAACCCAATCATGATCATTCGCGCTGATAGTTCGGCTGTCCCTCTATGGCCAGTTTCGCAGTCGACGGTTTCGACGCGATGCGTGGCTAAGCCGCGTGGCGCACGCTTCAGAATGCCAAGCGACGAATCGCCGGATTACGCACGATTATACTGATTTCGTTGTTTTGCGACACTCGCGAACGAGTTCGACGCGGTGGGAAGATGAGGAGGAAAAATAAATTGAACACGAACGCAAATAAACGATGAAGGGAGAATATTGATATATATTGTGGTTAATGTAGACATCGTGTACACGAATGTAGTTAGCACTGTAATCGAATTAATTTATTCCGACAGTTGTAATTGTAAAATAAATATGTAAGTGATATTCTCGTCGACGTTCACAGATGCTTAATTTTGATTATCACTCGCATTACGCCTGAATTGCGCATCACGATACGTAACGATCTCCTGTGCAAACGTCGCAGGAATCGTCTCTTCGATGTTAAGAAAGTACGGATTAACGAGGACACGTAAAATTTCATTTTCAGACGGATTCAGCGACGAACAATGCCGATGCTAATGAAGCGACCGCAAACGTCCACACATGAGTACCGGTATGTCGGATGTTTGAAGGAAAATTCGACGGGAATTTGGGTTAGCAGGCCGAGCGGTATAATTGAGTGGTAATCGTCATCGAACTTCACTTCCAACGCACCGCTAACGAATTTCACGTCAAGCATATTCGTTAGCAGGTAAGTTTTTCTACTTGTTGACGTTTAGCGCTTAAATTTGACAAAAACTTGATTAGTGTGTCGAGAGTAGCTTACGGAAAACGTATTAATATGTGTGCGGACGAACATGTGTTAACACGGCACGGTTGAAAGCCGCACATGAGACACGGCACGGCGTCCAGGTTTCTGCTCGAGGCAACGATGTAAACGCGCACGCGAATTTATCACTCCGATTTGGCGTCAAAACGCAAAGACCGCGCGAGTCCATGCCGGATGTAGACCGAGACGTTCCCTTGCGCGCGCGCGGTCACTGGTATTAATCTCGTAATTGGTACGATGCCGAGGACGTTTATTCTTCGCGGAGCCAGTGAAATTGAGTCGCGGAAAAGCGGAAACGCGGTTAAAGTCGTTAAATACGCGTAAATAATAAAAATCGGTCATTAAGACACACAGCGTCTCTTACAACATAATCTAAACACCTAATTAAAATCCCAGCCTAAAGAACGCAAGCCTAACAAATATTCATTACAATTTACAAAGAAAAGAGAACCAGTTTCAAAGATGACGAATTTTGAACATTACAACTACATACATCAACACGTGCAAATTAAACACCGTTTAAAGAACATGAGACGTCGATCGACGTCATCCCATCGGTCTGGCTGGCAATCCAAGCGTAATGCAGTTTTCACTGCGCTCGCGATGACCGACACACTTAATCCAGCATCGACGTAACATTCGGCCGGTTTACGTCGGCGCATTAATAAAGCAGCCTCCCAGCCGGTCGACTCGAAAGAGTCGAAAGTCGTCTTCGCCGATCGCCATAAATACGCGAGTGCGCTCGCGCGGTAGGCGTACGCGGCGCAGACGTAAACGTTGCCTTACCTTGAATGCACTCATCACGCTCGCCGATTCAGCACAGTTCGACAGCCGAGCGCGATGTCCCGTCACGCGCGGGAGGTTTCGCGTGCGTTTTGGTTGTTACTCCCACAGGCTCGTATCCGCGGCTGGACTGCTATCTGCGGCGGCGGCTTAATAACGTTTTGAGCGACGACGCACGCAGATTCCACGGACAATGGCGGCGCGAACGCGTGTGTCCCCTCGGCCTGTACTTTACTTGCCCGTATCTGGCCATACGTAAGTTCGTTCGTCGCTGCTCGTCGCGCAGGTTCCCAGAATGCGGCCACGAAAAGATTGCGCTGCGCCTTGGTGCGCGCGGAAGGGGGCGAAAAAAAGGCATATGCGTGCACCCACCGTGAAGCCTGTGTACGGCGCGCTGCACGCTCGAATGCCACATTTAAATCCGGAGGCCACGCCGGCAATGCGTGTGTAAGCGATACAAATTACGGACGCGGACCACCGTATCGCCCGTCGCCGGCGGCCGGAGTTTCGTCGGATTTCTCGTGTGTCGCATGAACTGTAGCTGGTTTTTGAATTTCTACAAGATTCCTTACCGTGAATCATTCGCACGCTTTTGTGTTGCTACGGCCTTCACGTAAAATCGGTGTATTAAATGGTGTTAAATCGATATCGTAAAATGATCTGAACCCTACTTACGATACTGTACTCCCGTTTAATTTGATCATGCCCACAACATGAGCCTATCCTTCGGTCACTTTGCAGCAGAAATCATCTCCCATGACCGATACGGGAGAAAATAAAAAAAGCATTGCTAGCAAATGCAGAGCAATTTCGAAAACATCGAACGGCTCTCAGTAAGAGGAGAAAGCTTCGCAATCGTACTGCCGTCGACGCGATGCGTTAATTGCCGTACTTTCTCCTTCCGTTTTACATTGGGCAGACGTGGAAATTGACGCGGAACGCGCGGCGGGGTGGCCGGAGGCTCTCTCGGCGCGCACAATGTTGCGCTTTATATAATTTCGGGCGAGGGCATGATTGATCGGCGCACGCACGGCTCACGTGTCCGTGAACGCGCGGCGCACACGCGTGGTAAATAATCGTTGCCGTGGCTACCGGTAAACCGACGATGAAATTATAGTACTAACCAACCGACACTTCGGCAACTGCGAGCGCGATATGCAACACCGACGAAGGCACGCACGGACGTGCGTATACAGGTATCATTGGCGTCAACTGCGACCGCGAGAGTTTGTAGATACGCTTCTAGGATCGTGTTACCAGAATCCCGCAACGCGCGCATTTTCCGTCCCTCTCTTTCTCACGCTCGTCTTTCCTCTCTCTCTCTCTCTCTCTCTCTCTCTCTCTTTCCACCTTTGCCCCCTGTCTTTTTCTGTCTCGCACACGCGCGCCCCCGTATCACGTGCATACAACATGTATCCCAACGCAGACGGTGTGAACTCACGTTAATCGTAGATTTCAAGACAACGCGCCGGCACGCTGCGCGCCGCCTGATATCGGAGCGGGTCGATCGTGTATGTATATCAATTTTCCCCGCAGCAGACAATTTGATTATTCGATAATAACGGCGATAATGTTTCGGCCGAGCGATTACGCGTAAAGCGACGCTGTCCCGTGAATCCTGCGTATTTCGTGCACATGCATACGTACGACTGTACGTCCGTCCGCGCGTGAGACATATGTACACGGGACAGACACGGCCGAGTGTTCGGACTCCCCGCGTGTGCGTGTGCGTGTACTTTCTGACGACTGCGCCGTTTAAATGACCAGACACACTCCTGGACCTAGACGTCTTCATACTCATTGTCAGTTACATAGGACTGCACGGATTTGCAGGCGCATAGATAAATATCTCCAACCGCGCCCATCCGAATCTCTATCCCGTCCCGGGCGCTGCGTATCTATGCATAATGAACGCGACGCGGCAAAGCACAACGTGGCTCAGTGTGCTTACATGCACAGCTGCCGGTAATTCCCAACGAACGAACGTAATCTCGTAATCATTTCGCCGTCGTGCAGCGCTCCGCGGCGATAAAGCGTCGGTTAAACGACGGCACCAATTAACCGACGTTTTGACTAAGGCCCTGTCATGCCGGTGGCCTGAGTGCTTCAGATTCCATGAGTTTCCATGAATTCCGGCGAAAACGCTCTCCTCGCGCGCATTTATTGAGACCATATCGACGGAGTCGCGATTTCACGAACAGAGTTCTTGTTCTTCTTCTTCTTCTCCTGCTTCTTCGTCGTCGTCGTCGTCGTCGTCGTCTTCTTCTTCTAGGATCGCGTTACCAGAATCCCGCAACGCACACGCGCGCGCCATGCTTCGACGTTCCAACACGTGCTGGTCCGTGTCCCGTCAGTCTATACAGGGTGGGTCGCATTAAGTGGTACGAGTCGACATTTTTGAAAGTAGTCATTGTGTGCTGATTTTTCGATGATAATGTAAGTGACTGACTTTCGCAATTATAGAGGATTGGAACAGTGTGTGGTAAGTTGGAAAATAGATTGACGAGGATTCTTTTTAAGTACCTATATGGCTGTTTTATTATGCAGGATCATTTTGCAATTCTTTCCGCGCGACGTTATTGAAAGGAGTACAGTGTGACCAGAAAAAGAAGCATGCGCTTCTGCTGGGAAATTGCCAATATCCTGAACCTAGGTTCACGAATTTCGATCAATGCAGTGATATCATTGATCAGATAACTACACCTTAATTCACATTTAACGAATTCGTCCTGCTTCACATTCTCCGCAATAAACCTAGAGTCTGCCCATAACTCATGCGCGTTCCTTATAGCAAGAGTCGATCCAAAAATGTGCCCCCCCCCTTCCAATTGCCCACATTTCTTCTGCACGCTTATCCACCCTGTATAGCAAGCGCACCGAATGCAGCGAGGTGTGCGCGCGTGTGCACCGGCGTTAAGTCCGAGAGGAAAGCAGATATAGTTCGGCTCACTATAGCCACGGCGTTACGTGAGTAAGATGATTCGAAACAAGGTTATTGGCTCTGCGAGTGCAGCTGCCGCCTGCTGCTGCTGTTGCTGCTGCTCCTGCTGCCTGCGCCTGTGCCCGTGCTGATGGTGCTGGCTGCTGCGGCCGAGTACACGTCTCCTTGTCCCGTCGCCTTGCTTTTACTTTATCTATCCTTTCGGCCAAGTCGCTCCTTTCGCCGTGCCCGTCCTCGTCCTCCGCCCTTTTCGTGCCATCCTCATTTCGCTCTCGAAGATGCGTCGCCTCGCGACGTAGGGCGCGTCTGCCGCGGGACCGAGGACGAATTTTCTCCTGTTCGACTTCGGAGCGAGCTAGATGTCCGCGCAGCTGATGTTCGGAACTTTGTTCTTGCTGATTTTTTCGTTTGGTTTTTGCGAGAGATGTCTATGGGATCTTTCATGGGATGTATAGTAATAGACGGTTATAGACAATTGCGTCGAGGCAAGGATAAAGTCGTCTATGCGGCGTCACGTGTGGGCAAAGAAATTTTGAATGTAGCTGCTTGTGTATAGACAGAGCGTATTTCATGTAGTATGGGTCATTTGAAATTATCTTTTGCCCACACGTGACATCACACAGATGATTTTGTCATATGGTCCAAGGGATAGATGGGTGAGTAGAGTGAAGATAGGGTGGAACGAGTGTGAAGGAATCGTTCAATCTGTGCGGAATAGCTGACACAGTGGAAATTGCGTACGAATTTGGAGATCGCGAGATTCGTTCGCAGAATCCTCGCTCCGACTGATCGCGTATTAGATATCACCGCGAGGCCGTATTACGAAACCGTCGGATGTGTCGTTGGTCGGTTCGACGCTGAAGCGGAGAATTCCTCGAATTCGGAGGACGACGCATCGTGAGGCCGTCTTCTTCAGCAGCGGCGTCTTCATCTACTCAGCTTGCGGCAGTGACTGTACCCGAAGTTTGCGGGCCCGCCGAAGTGAGGTGTGTGCCTACCTGCCAGGTACTCTCTCCCTCTCTCCCGCTCCCTGTTCCTCCCGCGGTTGGCAGTCGTGGTAGGTCAGTATACCCTGAGCAAAAGTATTCGAAGGAGCAACGTTCAACGTCCAACCGAGCGAGCAGCCAACCAGCCGGCGCGCCGAGGGACAAAGAGCGGCCGGCGGCCGAAAAGAATAAATAAATGAGCGAGCGAGAGGGACGCGGTGAGGAGAAGGGTTAGGAGGAAGACGAACGGCAGGAGAGAAAGAAAGGAAGAGGAGGAGGGTTCGCGAGGAGGGAGAAGGACTAAAGCGAACGAGAGAGAGAGAGAGAGAGAGAGAGAGAAGCGAAGAAAGAAAAAGAGAAAGGGAGAGGGAACGATGGAGGGAATAAAGTGGTACCAGCCCAACTGGCCGCCATCAGTGCCAAGGACACCGACCGAAATCCAAGGGTAGAGCCAAGGCCGACGGAGGGCCCGGCCCACGCGGCTGCAAATTTACCTCGCCTCTCCTTCGCAGGTCGGCATGCGCCCGTACTTGCGTGCGCCCGCCGCCGCAAGTGAAGAAACTGCGAAACCGGGCGCGCCGCTCTGCCTGGCCGGCGCCGAAGACACTGACCGAAATGCAAGGGCGCCACGAAGGCCAATGGCGAGGAGCCAAGGAAGATCGCGATACAGCGCTTTACGAGCGCCCGCACTCACCGAGTTCGTTGCCTCGGACGAGCGCGGATCGAGATCGAGTGGCGACGCTTTCGTCCGGCGCGGGGAGGAATTTTCCAATTAGCCGAACGCCAATTATCGAGCTGTCGCACTGTACGCGGAGGACTGTGTCAGTGTGCTGCGTTTTCATGGTTCAGAGTTGGCTCAAGCGTTCGGCGGACGGATTAGACGCGATTTTCAGGTTAAAGGGTTCGTCTTCGAAGAATCAGGAACATTGTCACTTGCAACAATTGTGGAGGACTGGAATATGGTATGTAAGGGTCGATTAATTGGTTTTTTGTACGAGTAGGGGGGTAATCGAGAGAATCCGCGCGCAGCTTCGAAGGATGAGAGTCAAACTCCTGTGGTGGTGACTCTCTCGGCGCCGAGTTTCTCACGTTCCTTTCAGTTGTGCACAGCTCGGCGCATATAGTTAAGAGTCGGCGGAACGGCAACGGTCAGATTTATAGCCTGCTTCTCAAAAACGCTTTAGGCTCGTTTAGCTAAAGTATCTATAAAATGATCGTGGAAACGGCTCTCAACATCCGAACGGAGGTAATAAACAGGTGTTTAGCCTGCAACCGGTAGCAATTAAGGAACAAAACGAAAGGAGTTTGCGAGCGTTTTGTGGCGAGCGCGCGAGGAAGACCGCGAGTGAGAGGACGACCGAAAGTTCCCTGCGAGCGATTCGATCGGGAGGGAACCGCGCGGCATCGAAATTTGTTATGCAAACTGTCCGGTGATTGCGTCGAGCCGCGTATCGACTTTAAAAGGAAGAACGCGCGTTAATGCACTTGGTACACTCGACGTAACGATCGCTCGAACGGCTCTATTATTTTTCATCGACGTCGCGCGTCGCTCGCCAGCACGAAGAATGTCGTGGGTAATGTTATTCGTTATAGATGCTTTTAATTAACACCTGTCGCCTAAACGGTAGGCGAGAATCGCGACACGGAGAGACAATAGTCACTGTTTAGTATGGTCAACAAATTATTTCATTTTCGTCTTCAACAACAAGGGATAATAATAATCATACGCGTTATCTTGCAAATTGAAGTCAAGCGGCTGTATCGGAAAAAAACGTACAAAGTGTGGATGGAGCGATGGCTCAGTCTTAATGACCGTGTTCTCATCACCGAACTCTTGTCTCATCGAAGCAACTTCGCCGAACGCCAGGCACGATTTCGGCCGTCCCGGGAATTATGAAATCGCGCGTACCACGCGGTTCCGTGCTTAGCGGATCCGGAATCGTGCAGAGCGCGGGGGGAGGGGTTGGCCGACAAAAGAGCAGCCGCAGAACTGGTCCAGAACCCGGCTCGCGCAGTCTCGCTCCGCGAGACGTTCAGCCGTCCCGGGCATTATCCTAATTACTTCGACCGCGAGTCTTTCAGTTCCTACTCGCCGGTCGTCGCCATTGACTGCCCTTTTCCCTCCCAACCTCCTCCGGGCTTGCCCTTCCTCGCTCTTTGCACTGTTAATTGCCAGCGATGAAGACTCCCCCAACCAGACTCCCCCGTTGCCCGCACTCTCCACCTACTCGCCCTACCCACTGGCCGTCATTAAAAGAGCGAGGGCCGCGCCAGGCCGGCGGTTTCGAGTTTTGAGCCGGTAGACTAGGTGGATGACCGCAGATCGCTCGCCGAGGGTTGATGACTTGCCAAGAAAAAATCCGGAAAAGGGGGATGAAAGGGGGCTGACGCGCGAAAGGGTGCGAGCGTGCGTGCACACACGCAGACAGAGACAATTGACGGCGTCCGTGTACCGTGCTCACGGCTTGGTGCACACATGTGTACACGTCCGCACAACAGTGGCATACATATATATATGTATGTGTATAAATATATACATATACACGTACACTGTACCTACATACGCATACCCCACGACGCGTCGCGCACGAGACTCTTTTTCCCTCAACCCTCTCTTTCCGCTTCCTTCTCGCTCTCACCAACCCCCCTCGCTGCGACCCTCTCTCTCGCGCTCACGCTCGCTCTCTCGCTACGCTTTTTTTCATCCCCCAGAAGGATGAGCCTCCACGGGGTGGAGCCACCCACGCCCACGTAGGCCAGGCCTAGGCCTACCCTAACGTAACTCGCAGTGCGTATACCTACCCTTTAGGCCGGCAGCCACCCCCAATCCAGACGACGTGTAGGGGGCGTGTACGTGCCCCTGCTGCACGGCAGGGCTAGGCCAGCGGGGTCTGCCAGGGCTGGCAGGCAGGCAGGCAGGCAGGCAGGCATGCAGGCAGGCAGGCAGGCAGGCATGCAAGCAAGGCAGACTGGTAGCACGTGCATGTTTTTATGGGGGAGTGCATTTCGACGTCGAGGGTGGAAAGCCATCGGGCACACGAGTACCGGCACAGAGGAAGAGAGAGGGAGGAGGGAGGGGGCGCGGGCATTGAGAGGGAAAAAGGCTTGATCTCAGTGGGCCACCGATTGGAAATCAACCCTGTGCCACGACTGACATCCTTCACGGCCTCCCGTATGTGTATACTTTGCTTCGAGCCCAATGGGGAAGGGGATCTCGGGAACTGTGCTGCCAAGGACGTTGCAGGAAGCGGTGGTACTGTATTAGTTTGTTGCCGTGGCATGGGCGAAACGTGCGAGCGTACTCCTGTAGGCATACGAGTGAACACGTACTTCGGCATTGTGGGGATATTTATGGTACACGATTTTGTATAGATTTATCAGCGCGTAGGTATCGGCGGCGCATGTGTAATAAAGAGAATAAAATCAAGACTGCCGGGTTGAGATAGAGGACGGAGGAATCTTTTGTCGGATAGGAGCTAAATACACTTTTCCTTGGATACTAGATGTATATTTTCAATACTCGCGTGTACAATACGGGGTCTCTCGCCGAACTGTCGAGAGTCCGTCTTCCCCGAATCGCCTCATCCGTGAGGACAACTCAGAGGTCATCCGCTCAATGTTGCGGAACGAACGCCGTTATCATTTCAAAACCTTACAGCTCGGCCTTTCCTGATAAATCGTCCGTCCCGGACGCTATACGGGTGTCACTTTTCGCTCCCAGCGCTCGGCATTCTCTCTCATAAGGTCGCGGACCCTTCGTAGGTACACCAGGGTCTGATATTCGCGGCTTCCCAGGTACCACTATACGGCCGCTGCGTGAGTTGGTGTCCCTCCACGTCCGTGACGACATACCGGTCGTTCCGAAGGACCTTGCTTATACGGTACGGGCCCTTAAATCGCGGGATTATCTTGTGCGGCGCGCCGGGCGTGCTCTCGAAGTTTTTAATCATCACGTAATCGTCAGTTTGATATTTGCGTGCCTCTTTACGCTTGTTGTCAAAATAAGTCTGGTTATATTCTTGTGATTTTCGCATCTTCAGAGCCGCCTGCTCACGCATCTTATCCAAATTACGCGCTTCCGGCATACCGTTAGCCCTAACATAGCTCTCAATCGCGTCAGGTACCTTTCCGCGCTGGTTCACGCCAAATAATAATCTTGCGGGCGTCTCACCCGTGGACTTACTTACAGAATTATTTAGCGCAAATTCAGCGTCACCCAGGACCTTATACCAGTACCGACCAGATGTACTATCGGTTAGTTTCCCTAACATGGGCCCGAGCACCCGATTCACGCGTTCGACCTGTCCGTTGGCTTTGGGTGAGGCCGTCGCTACCTGCACGTGTCGCACGTTGTTTTCCTTAAGAAACTCGTCGAATTCGCGCGATGTAAAACTAGTACCCCGATCCGATACGACGCATTCCGGACGGCTATAGTCTATAAAAAAACGCTGCATACAATCAATCGTCTCGAGAGACGCGGTCGTCTTTGTCGCATACAATTTAGTAAATTTAGTAAAGGAGTCGATCACGACTAAAATGTATCGCTTCGTCAGGCGCTGCTTTTCGATCGGCCCATAGTGGTCAATGTGTATGGTTGAAAAGGGGACGTCACCCTTCGGGAGGCTGTGTAAAAAGCCCTCGGCTCTTCCCGTGACTGGATTATAAGCAATGCATTTTAGACAGTCCCGAATGTAACTCTTGACCCTTTCCGCCATACTAGGGAACCAATATGTGGACTTAATCGCCCCGCACGTCTTTTCGACCGCCAAGTGCCCCATCTCATCGTGATACTTCCTTATGACATGTGCTACCATGCCCTCCGGTACATAAAATAATAATCCTAACTTATCTTTTCTATAAACCAGGCCGTTTCGCATCTCGAACATACGGTGCTCTGATTCTTCCAGCAACTCTCTAATATTCTTGATCGCGGGGTCACGATATTGACTTATCGAGAGGTTAACCTCGAAGGGATTATCCTCGACAACTAACACGTTACTGGCGCGACTAAGGGCATCTACATGTTGCATCCTGTTCCCCGCACGATGCTCTACCTCGTAATCAAAATTCTCAAGTTCCAACGCCCACCTCGCTATCCGGTGATTGATCTCCCTTTTATTTAGAGTCATCTTTAACGAGTTGCAGTCCGTTATGATCTTAAATTTAATTCCATGCAAATATATTCTAAATCTTCGCAGCGCATATATAATTGCCATTGTCTCGAGCTCAAAGCTGTGGTATTTGCTCTCCGCCTCGCTCGTAAGCTTCGAGAAATAAAATACCGGGTGAAGCTTGCGATCGGCTTTTCGTTGGAGGAGAATGCTTCCGTAGCCCTGCGAGCTCCCATCGCAGTGTAGCTCCGTTTCATCGCGCGGATTATATATGGCCAAAATCGGGGCCCCAGTGAGTTTCTCCTTCAACGACTCGAACGCTTTCGACTCCGTCTCGCCAAATCTAAATGATACGTCCTTCTTACAAAGTTCATATAAGGGCTTCGCGGTGACCGAAAATCCTTCGATGAACTTCCGGAAATAGGAGCACATTCCGAGGAAACGTCTTACGCCCCGCACATCCCGAGGTGCGGGATACATCTTAATCGCCGTTATCCCCTCGGCCGCTGGGCGAATCCCCTCTCGTGAAATCCTATATCCTAGATAGTCGATATCGGTGAATAAAAACTTACATTTATCGATACGCAGCTCCGCTCGGTTCGCCACGAGTGTCGTAAGGACCGCCTCGAGCACGCGCAGATTCTGTTCGGCGGTTTCCGTCGCGATCATAAAGTCATCAAAATACGCAACAACGTCGCCCCGATCGATAAAGTCCTTTAAGACTTGATTCACCCATCCTTGGAACTTCGTCGGCGCACCCTTTAGTCCGAACGGCATCTTCACGTATTCATATTGTCCTATGGGGGTGACAAATGCCGTATATTTAATCGAGGCCTCAGCCATCGCCACGTGGTGAAAACCGTCTCTCAGATCTAGTACTGTGAAGTACCGTTTGCCCTGCAAAACGTCTAACTGGTCCTCTATAAGAGGAAGAGGATAGTTATCGCGGAGGGTCAGCTTGTTTAGCGTACGGTAGTCAACGCACATTCGAGTCTCGCCGCTTTTCTTTCTCACGAGCACGATCGGCGAGGCGTACTCCGATTCACTGGGTCTAATAATGCCCTTCTCCAGCAGGCCTTCGATTATTTTGCGGACGCGCTCCTTCTCCACGTACGATAATCTTCGCGGCGCGAAGCGAAACGGTTGGCTTTCGGTTAATTTTAAATGCAGCTCTGCTTTTACCCGGGGTTCCTCTGGACGAACAGGCTTTAGATATTTTTCCCGAAACGCTTGCTGCACCCGTTTTTGCGTCTCAATCGCTACCGCACTATTTATCACGAGCCCGTCTGCTCCATCCTCATCCGGAGAGGAGGTGTCAATTCTCGCCATGCATAATACTTCTTCATCGTAGGCGTTCGATGAGTCCCTCAGAGCCAAACTGAACCTTTTTAAGACGTCGCGACCCAAAACTACGCTCGACACCATCGTGTAATCCGGTACTACCCTTAGCCGCGATTGTCCACGATATCTCCCGTCCATCCGAATGTCGAGGTCGACCGTTCCGAGGATGACTAGGCTGCTATTGTTAATGCCTTGGAATTTATCGCAGTGATCGTCCGCGCGCGCGATTGCTTCTCCCGGAACATGACATAACTTAATAAAACTAATTGGGCTTCCGGTATCTAACAAAGTCGTAAGCTCGCATTCGTGTTCCCTGCCGTCCGAATACATTTTGTACGAGACGCGCTTAACATATTCATTGTCTTCTATCGGGGCCGGACAGACGTTATGAACCTGTGCCGGTCTTTTAGGGCAATCTCTCGAATAATGACCCGGTTCGTTGCACGCAAAACAGGTGACAGTTGTCTTCGGTCGCTGGGGGCACTGCGATTTTATGTGCCCTTCCATGTTGCAGCGGAAACATCTCCTCTCTGGGCGCTTAGTCGCTGCAACCCCGCTCGTGGTCCCATTCGGGCTACTCGACGACGAAGACTGCTTCGCATGAATGTGCCTTCCTCGGTTCGTCCCCCCTTCCTTCGTCGATCGAAGTGTAATTTTTCCAAAAGCTGTCAGCAGTGACGCCTTGTTGATAAACAGCTGCATTCGGGCCTGGTCTCGTAGGTGGTGGTCCGGAATCCCGTCGATTAAATAGTCCACTATTTCATCTTCCGGCACGGCAACACGATTGGCTAATATGACCTTGTCATGGTAATATTCATTAAAACTCTCGTTTTGCTTCCATTGTCTGCCCTCAAATTGTTGGCGGAGAGCGACTTTGTTTGGCCGCTGGTCAAACATCGTTTGCATTTCGGCCAATAGTTCGTTGAGCCCCAACTCAACATGCTCAGGTTTCGAGTGAAACCAGTCAAGCGCACAGCCTTTTAATTTCAAACCCGCCAGTATCCTGGTCGAGTTGTCGTCCATGCTGTACGAATTTTGCAAAAGCCTTAGTTGCTTCTCCCACCTCCAGAATGCGTCCTGTGTTCCGCTAAAATCGCTGAGGAGATCCGACAAAACTCTTATATTCGTCTGCTGAGGCGGCCTGCTCGCTATCGACGAAGGAGTCGCACGCTCCAGCTCGAGTTCCTTCCGCGCCACCGCTAGTTCTCGCCGCATCAGCTCCGTCTCCCTTCTTAAAAAGTCGATCTCTCGCTGTGCCTCGTTTGCAGGTGCACAGGACGAGGATTGCTCAGTGTGTTGGCGTTCCCTGTTTGCCAGTTGTTGTGGCACTTCTTCCCTGAAGGTGAGCAGATCTACCGTCCATTCTCCCGTCGGATCGGCCTCGTGAAGTCGAGCAATTAGCTCGAGTTTCGTTCCCGAGGAGGGAAGGTTGCGTTCCTGTAGCTTTACCTTCAATTGGGCGACAGTAAAATCGGTCGGCTCCCTCATTTTCGTGATATCTGTATCACTCGTCGGTACACGCGGTCGCGTAAATGTCGACACGCACACTCACACGCACACAAGTTCGACACGAGCAGTCCGGTCACCAAACATATGCCGTTTCTGTCCACGTTCACGCGTTGGCGCTCTTCCTCACCGTCCGTCTCACTCTTTCAGACGTCGCGATTCGCGACCGTTTCGGGCCGTCCGCACCACGCACAAAGCGCCACTGTGGCGTTACGTACCTCACGTCCCGTACACGTCACAGATCACGCAATTCAAACGGGCCGTTACCCCACGACTCGCGAAGCCTTCACGTAGACACGGTTTTTCCCCCTTTTCGTCAACGCCTATCTACATATATGCACAAGCGTCCTGCTCCAAACGTTCTGTTCCCAGCCTCCGGCCCACACGACCCCGCTGCAAAACGCTTTCGTACGTCCTATTCTTCCACTCCGAATCTCACTCTATCGCCAGTCCTGACCGCTCTCTCGCGATATCTGAGTCTTGGAAAGAAGAGCGAAAGACGCGTTCGAGAGTCACACCTGCTCGGTGATCGCGACGTAGATCATACGCGAATCCACAAGCCCGTGTACTTGCTTCGCTATGCCACTCGCGATACCACACCCGCGCGCAACGGTTACGAATTTCGAACACTGTCTTCCGGCTTTCACTGGTCACACGAGTTCGACACTGTCTCCCAGAGACCCGACTATATCTTTCGGTTGCTTTAAACACTCCTCAAATGTAGGGCTTATGTTGTAGATATCCCACTTCTGAGATTGTAATAAAGAGAATAAAATCAAGACTGCCGGGTTGAGATAGAGGACGGAGGAATCTTTTGTCGGATAGGAGCTAAATACACTTTTCCTTGGATACTAGATGTATATTTTCAATACTCGCGTGTACAATACGGGGTCTCTCGCCGAACTGTCGAGAGTCCGTCTTCCCCGAATCGCCTCATCCGTGAGGACAACTCAGAGGTCATCCGCTCAATGTTGCGGAACGAACGCCGTTATCATTTCAAAACCTTACACATGATAGATGTAAAAGGGAGTTTCATGCCATTCAGCTTTGTGCGATGAAGGGAACTCGATTTATTCGAGATTTTGCGTTGGTGGCCTTTCGCGCGGTGCCGCTGACGCAGGTATCGGCATGCGTTTATTGGGGAGAGGTGGGAGGGGAGGGGGGAGGGGGCTTTTATGTGATGTTTGTTTCGTAGATTAATGCGTGAATATTGAGGCTGTGGCGGAACGTTCGGACGAAGTGCGGAAGAAGTTTGATTTTTCTCTCGAAGCGCGGATCAAATATTACTCTCGCACCCTCGCTCGGCGAAAGTTACGCGTTTGTTTGCCGATCGCGGGCAAAAGCTAATTCGAGATTTATTCCGGAGACAAGGCGCGGTCCACCCCCGCTTCATAATCAAATGCCGCCTCTGCGCGCCCGGCCATTTATAACATTCGTATTATGACAACAATATTTCGTCGGTTCGCATACGTGGAAAACTCAATTATCCGCTATCTCATTATCCTTATCATCTCTTTAATAATATCGTTTATTAATTTCCGATTAAAATGTTGGAGCGCGCGCTTCTCCTGATTACGCCAATATTCTCGCCGTTGTTAATAATAATACCTACTCCCTGTTGCGCCCGTTCGAGTGCCCCGCACGAAGAATTTATTAATCCGATGTCACTAGAGATTATTGCCTTGTCGGGCGGCGAAACTAATTATAAGAGGGCGAGTCTGATCGGTTGGTAAAAATCGTCCGACGGGGAGCGATTTAATTCTGACCTAGACGTCTGAATTGCTCCTTTCGCGCCCCGAGATTATCCGCTCTCAGACAATAGATACCGAGAGCGGTGACTTTTCACTTTTTCGAGATTTCACTCGGTCGGCCATGCGAATGAGATTCTGCACGTACAAATTAATCACACTCCAATGTGCAATCGATACATAGTTTCCTAATAAATGTCTCGCACTGCTCACGATCAGCACAAGCAGGCTTCTTGTAGGCAGAGTTTTGTTTTCTGGAAGCAATCGTTTTGTGTTTCACACCCTATATTGTGTCGACTAATCCGTGAAGCGTGCTATGCTGAATTTACGAAAGTCGATAACCCACGAATGTCAAACTGCTCGTGAACGTCAAACACATCTTTCCAGAATAGGTACGAGCAAGGTAGAATTTTGCTTAATGCTCCCGCGTCATTGTCGTTATCAGTTGCTCGCAGTGCCCATTGTCGTTGATCGGGTCGACCCTGTTGGTCCGTTCAGCAAAGCTTTCGGATTCGACGGCTACGATTTCAAAGACTCCGAATGCATTCGAGCACTTACGCTGGTCGTGTAACTGGATATACTCGCGATTACGGTGTCTCGCTGCAATTCAGTTTAGTATGTTAAGGTACACTTAGATTAGAATATGTGAACAATTTTTCTTTGTTTCTTTTTAAAGAAGTTAGCAACGTGTTCCTACGTGTCATACGTGTTCTATAGCCCAAGCTGAAAAGATTCTACGTCAGTGCAATCAATCGCGATACATTGATTTCTACGCCAATGCATCATACTTTACTGCATACCTAACAAAAATAGAATCAAAAATAATGCCGCCGCCTATCGGATAGCTACAATCGCATCAACGAATGCCGGGAAATGTGACTATGAGAATTTGCGCTAAAGGAAACGATCTCGACGCACAGGACATGACCATAAATATGAGAATGCAGGAGACCCGTGTAAACGTCGCGTGGATGTAATTTCGCAGGCTAACTTTGCCGTTGATTTTCGTTCTGGCCGCGGTACAGCGTCCGCGCGTACTACATCGGCGGAAATACTTGTGACGAGTTGCGCGAAAGCCGCCTTCAAAATGAAAACGTTAATATTCGCCGTGCTTTTAACGATGTCCATTACGTTAATTTTTCCTTTTCCCCTCTACTCTCGCTCTCGTGACTCGACGCCGTAATCTGCGTAATTTCAGCGATAACAATGCCCGTCCTCTCTCCTGCGGATTTTCAAATATCTCTTAAGAGATTGAAGAACTGATAATAATAATTTTCATGCGTAAGCGGTGCGTAGGAGATATGAGACGCGTCTCTTTTTCTAGTTGTGACCATTTTGATGTTTGAGGGGTGGAGTGGTCCTTGGAATATTAAAACTTGGTGGCGTGGCAGACACCGACTTGTTTCTTCATATCCTACGAGTGATTTAGAACCGCGAAAGAGTGACGAGCTGTGATCGAAGCGCAGTCGTGCACAGTGTAAACCCGGGGTAGACGAAAAAAATTCATAAGAACGTTGAGAGTGTTCAAGAAAAATTGTACGTAAAGGAAATGAATAGTAGTACTGTATTATGAGCAAATCGGGACACGACTTCAGATGTCGTCGCGAGACAATTCCGGGAAGTTCTATACGCGCCATCATTTGCTCCCTTCTTCTCGATCTCGTCGGGTCGATCAGTCGCACAAAAATCGGCGAGAAATCGAATATACGGCTTTTTGCACCCGCGCATACACGATAGTCCGCAATATTGCGCTCTTCATAAACATCCAGATTGAATTCTACGTCACTTTTCTTCTCCAATTCGTATCGCACCAAACCCTAGCGACGCAGAATCCTCACATACATTTCATCGGCAGCTCCCAGAAATCGTACCATCCAATACGTCCGAATAACCGTAACCAACGCCACTGAAAATTGCTCAGAACGCACACTTCTTAAACGTACACGAAACCTCAAGTCTACAAACATCTATCCGAAGTTCAACATCCTCCATCACCGTTCCGCATCCTTCCCGTTCCTCCCGACTTTCCCACCTCACCCTGAAACGTAGCCCATCACCCCCCCAAATTTCAAACCCGTCACACTCTTCGAAACGCGACCACTCCGTTGCGTTCGCCTCCTAAGTTTTCTCCGTCTACATTTCCTGTCGCGTTGCCTCTCTCTCTCGCGCGTCTGCCATTATGAACGAAAGGCCGCGAGCGGGAGAGGAACAGGTGCCAACCGGTTCGTGAAAGCTTCGCCCTGACCAGTAAGTAAGTAAGTAAGTGCGCTCGCCCTTTCCGTCGAATGCGCTTCACGGGACAGGTGCTGCGCCCGTTTCGCGTCCTTCGGCTCCTTCTTTTCGTTCACCGACTTTCGAGCTGAGACGGTGGCGAGCGTGAACGTGTGCAAGGGCTGAGGGAGGAGGAGGAGGGGGTTGCCGTGGCGAGAGGAGGAGGGAATATTAAGGGCAACGTCGGGAGGAAGTTGACCCTGCGGTGGCGAATTACTGCCCAGCCACTGCCACCTGGTTTTTTTTTTCTTTCTCTCTCTCTCTCTCTCTCTCTCTCTCCTCTCCCTCGTAGCCTGAGAATCGGCATTGTCGCCGGCACACTGTGCGCGCCAGGATACTGTGTCAGCCGGCGCCGCGTGCTCCGGTGCTCGCCCTTTTGGCGCGTAACGCTTCGTGCGACCTCTTTTCTGGGTCTTTTCGTTGTTTTTTCATTTTTTTGTACTTTGTTTTTATGACTGGGTGGGAGGAAATTGTCGGTGGAGAATGCGACGTATGAGTGCTGCTTTTAGGTGCGTGCGTAAGGTCGCGTGAGATGATTTTGCGGACGTGAGACTTCTTTTGTCTTCTGGCATCTGTTAAAACGCCGTTCGAAAATGTCGTTTCGATCCAAATGTTTGAGAATTGTATTGTTTCAGAGGGGCAATGAATGGGACAAAGGAAAAGGGGGAGGGGGTGAGAAAGTCATTTGGTGGTGAATGTTATGTTTGCATGTGGTTTGCACAATTTTGGCATAAAAGAGTCCAAGTGGCAGGCCGTATCATCGAAAACAATTAGATCCATCCAAACTTTTGACCTCTTCTTCGCCAACTTACGATACGTCCCGTTGCTGCGCTCGCGTCTCACAAAACGACGCTGTTAGACACTGTCAAGCACCTACATCGACGACGACGATCGAAAGGTTTAATGTCACGCGCAGCTGTTGACGCTGCCGGACTAGTATCCCGACCGCAGTGCGGAATTTAATTTTTTTCGCTTCCGCGTCATCAATTCCGCGGCCGGGACCTGCGCCGACGAATTTCGTAACACACCGAACACACGTAATTCGCCGCTGGAAAGTATGGAACCGTGGCCCGTTACCGGTGCGCAGCGTGTAATTGAGCAATGTTCATATGCTAAATTTGCCACGGGACATTGCCGGAAACGATACCGCTGTCGCGCTAATAATAAATACTAGCGACGGACTAAACGCGCGGCCGACACTGGGCTAGCTAATGAGTGTGAAGACACGCTGCATTGTCAATGCGATATGGTAATGGATTCTCATATAAATGTTCGAACAATCCGCGCTGTCGGATAACTCGTACATATTCGTGTCGAGGCGTGTTCGACACGGACGCGTCCCGTGTGCAACGGTAAATATGGCGAATAAAAATGATGATCGTTGCAGTGGGATCGACACAGTGCAGATCAATATGTGCGAGCGCGACGAACGTACGGTATGATCTCGTTTCGACAGTCGCTGTCTTTCTGTGCGGTCCAACGATCGTATACTTGGGTCTGGAAAAAATGTTCGATGTAGAGCAAAGGTTAAACGACGATTTTAGCGTACTGTGTGGATAGTATAACATTGTCGCTCGTTACAGCGGACGCATTGATGATTCTTAATTTACGAACAGACGCCGACCTGGAAGAACGTACAAAAAAATCACAGTCGGCCGGTGGTTTTCAAATATCCGAATCGACGCAAGTTTAAATTGCTCGAAATTATTATATAAACCCGGATGAAACTCCAATTCCGGGAGCGTTAAAATAAAATGCATCGCGGCGTCGAGGTGGCTAACAGCAGATACAATTCCAATTAAACGAAAACCCCGCCCGACCGGCACCACAAAACGCCGCATCACCGTAAAAAGCTCGCAATTTGACTACTTATAACGACAGCGAAAAAATGTGGAACAGCCGCGGGGGTTGACATGACGGAACGCGATAAATCGGCTGCCGAGCGTTGGTTGTGCCAGTCATTATGAGAGTGATCTAAGTTAAAAATCGAAACATCACAATTTCTCTCAATAATACTTGAAAATTGTACCATAAATCGACGCGACACAGAATGCGATGTTCCTTGACAGTTCTCATTCACAATTAGACGACAACATTCATAATCATCGACTGAATTACATCAGCCCGACATTACGGATCCGTTCCCTAGACGGCGGCGTGGGCCTAGGCATTAGCGAGGGAAGGAACAAAATGGTTCCTCTGGCCAGAAGAGAGGCAGACGAAGGCAGCGGGAAGAAATTTTTGTACACACACGTCCGTAAGCGGCCCTCTCACATAACACACGCTCCGCACGCACACGCATTCCTTCTTTCACTCTCTCCCTCTCTCTCTCGCCCAGCATCTTTCTCTTCTCATTCTTCTCTCCAGTTCATCTTACCCTTCCGTCCCATGCCTCCCACCCTGGACTCCTTCTTTTCCCTCACTCTCACTCTCTTTCACTCTCATCTCTGGGCTTCTTCGTTCCAGCTCCCCCCTCTCTCTCTCTCTCTCACCCGTTTTCTCGTCATCGTCGTCGTCGCTGCATCGGGCGCGCGGAGCGAAACGGAGCAAGTACGACGACAATCGGGCGTGCAACAAGGACAAAGTGCGATTCCGGGGGAGCGAGGGAGAGGAAAGGATCGACGACGCGGCACGAGCGAGGGGGATGAACGTAGCCGTTATTTTTATAGCGTTACGGTAGGTTAGAGCCGCATCCGACCAACCAACGCTCCAGGCCCAACCTAACCCAGGTTAGTCAGGGCTCTACCTGTTTCTCTCTAACAGTTTCTTCTCTTCCTCCCTCTCCTTCTTCTCCTATCGTCCAACACACCCCTCTCTCTTTCCACCCGATTCTTCCCCTCTCTCTCTCTCTCACACTCCCGCAAAGCTGTGCGCATTTATAATGCACGCAAAATTTCATGCAGAGGCGCTTCGCCGGGCTTCCAATCCTTTGATAACACGCCGGTTGTGTGTACGGGGAAGCTCGTCGCGCGCGCACCTACGATCGCACACAATACGAGCTCCGTGTGCCTATATTTAAAAGTTCCCAGCCCAGAGAGTGCCTTCCCTCTCTGTCTCTCACCCCTCGTCTCAAGCTCTCTCTCTCTCTCTCTCTCTCTCATTCGCGCGCGCACATGTGCTCGGAGCAAAGAGAGCCACGCAAACCGATTTTCTCACTCTCTCTCTCTCTCCTTTTATCTCGCTCTCGTCCACGGAGATGGGCAGTACGCGACAACTTCCGGTGGCCGGGCACCAGCACGCTTCCACGACCGAGATGCGTCTCTCACTCTAGTATGGGGTGGCTTCTCGAAAAAAATATCCCTCTCGTGTGCGCGCAAACACACCGCCCGCCTTACGTTTTCTCTCCTCCCCATACGTCTCTGCTTTTCCTCCCCTCCGCGGCGAACGGGCGTACACGTATGCACGCGTACACATACGACACGACGACGCGGCACTCGCGCACGCACACGTTCCGCTCCTTTTCCAACGGCGTTTTGTAATCTTTTTATAGACGATAACGCCGCGAGTTAACCTCGCTCCATGCGATAAACAGGACGCCGGCGAATTAGAGTCTTAGGAAAGGGTTTATTTTTGCATCGTCGTTTCGTCATGCGCCCCGACACCGTTGCACCTCCACGGACTTTGCAGGCCGAGAGGGTTGCGGAACGAGAGTGCGGCCCGTTCATCGTTTATGTGCCGCTGATGCGGCGCGCGGATCATTATGTTCCGGCCCGTTGACGAAAATGTATTTATGTAGTTTCTAGTGTCGCGATGTGGTCGACGGGGTTTCTCTCTTTTTTTTTTGTCTCACCCTGCGTATTCGGTGACTACGCATGTTACCGACGTAAGTGCCATGACGAGGGATGAGTTTCGTCGAGTTGCAATGGTCGTTAATACGACAGTTCGCGTTTTCTTTATATAGCAAAAAATTGATTATAATTAGCATAAGCAGAAAACTCGAATTATTACTAGCAGTGATCACCAACAGCTTATAAAAAGAACTGCCCTTAAACTACTGTCCATAGACTTCCTTTCTCGACGAACTACATACCTACGTAATTTACAATCTATATTTTCGATAAGTCCCTGATAAGCGTTCCATACCTAATAGACTTACACACAAACCGCGTTCCTGGTTGCGGCGGCCGCGCCATCTCAATTATCCATCTATTTGGTCTCTGAACGGGCCAGTACGATTCGTGAGAACGACAAATACGGGGTATAAGGTGTTCCAGGGGTGAAGTACTTCGGATAAGATCAAGAAGCGCGTTTCGGAGAAGACAGCGTACCGACTCTCAGAAGCAGGATGCAGAGCTCGATGGATCCAAGAGGCGCACTGACGTTGCTTGGATTCTGAATATATACGCTCCAAGGGAACGGAGAGACTAGCGTGTAGTACTACTGGCAAGATAATACGCGCGAAAGGCACTTCAACGCTCATAATTATGCCGCATCAACGACGTACCGGGTCGATTGACTGAGTGGCGAACTTTGATTTTGATATTATGAGTATAGGTTTTACTTCTTATATAATACTGATTATGAGTGAATATATTTGGTAACGAATATTTTGTTAAATACAGGGAACTTTTTGGCTTTTCAAATAGAATGATGTTTGGTACGAACTATTGAAGAAAGTAATTGGCAATTTAAAATTAATTACAACGACACTTAGTTGAAGGCACGTCTGAATGTAAGGCCATACTACGAAGTATTTGAAAAAGTTAGTTAAATGACACGTTATTCGATGATGCTAGAGTCTCTTCTCTACCGATATTCTCCCATTCATTCTCTTTTTTCCATTTTTCACTTTTTCTCCCCTTATTTCACGTTTACTAGCAGACCTTTCTCACGTCATCGAGCTGTTTCACTTTTCATACGTTTACTACATCGCGCTTTGCCTTAGTTTCCGTTGCTTTTCGACTCTCTATCGTTGAGCATCTCTTTCCTTGTCGCTCGTGTTCGTCTCTCCTTCGCTTTACGTCTCTTTCTTTTCCCTCTGATGTCCATCACCGATGCCTGATTGACAGTTGTCTATTTTGGGTTACATGCACGGTGCAGGCCGAAACTCCGTCGTGAAACAAAACTGAATGAATATCGGAAATGGCTTATTAATACTGTACCTCGTCACCGGCATCCGGTTAATGGAGAGCATTGAAAAACGACGGACAAGGGTCCAATCAGGTATAAATAATGTGCTTCAAATAAGCTTTAAATTTAGATCGCGATACGAAATTGACACGAAATTCAATCTGTCGTACGATACTCCTGAACTATCAGATAAATGTCCGAATAACGATACTTCGTTATCCTTGATAATGGTACATGCTGTGAAGAGAGAGATTACGAACGTAACATTTTGTACATCTAACATATTTCGTATATACATTACGTATGAGTAACAAGCACTGACTAATTTAGCGATTCACACCTCTGATCATTATTGACTGTTTCCCCTGCATCGCACTACATTATTCCGTTCCGTTTCCATACTCACCAATGTTACCATCCTCAATTATTTTCATTTATCAACATCGACAGACTTCAAATATCATCGCGATTCTATCAATACAAATAAAAAAAAATAAAAAATATATCGTTCTCGCCAAGTAATGAAAAACGACTTTGCCAGTGCCGCACAACTTTTTACTACCAAACCCCTTACTCTACACACTCGCATTAGATATCGATGTCCACCCACTACCGCCCCGAGCTATCATATTTTCTTAACATCAGCGAAGTTCACGCAGTGTGCGAGTAAAACATCGATCGATCGCGATGCAAAAATGAAGAACCACTTTCACCACTGTCCCGCTTGCTTTTCCTCAAGCTATCGGACAACTCATTGTCAGTCGGGTTGCCTTACACTTACACGCTTCCTCGCCGATCGCTTACCCTCCAGCCTCCGTCGTCCCAATTCATCCTAACCGGGGGTGTAGATGCGATTGGCCGGCATCGCACACAGACTCGCCCGGAAACGAGACCACACCCGTACAACCGCAACAGCCCGGCCGCAGAAATGTACGGAACGAACACGGGACGACGTCGGCGGCCGGGGCTAATTAAACGGGAGCTCGTCTTAACGCGATTACCAGTGTAACGGCTTTTAATTATTCGCGCCGCCTCGTCGGCGCACAAATCCCGCGCATTTTCGGTGATGAGCCCGAGGAGGACCGAGCGAGTAGGTTGGTGCTAATTGAGTGGCTCACCGGCCCTAAATTGCTCCCCTCTCAATTATTCGCGTACCTTCTGCCCTCCCTCGACTGCACTCCCTGTCAGTCTCATTTTCATTTCCACGACCGTTGGCGAGAGCCACTTTCTCTGTCTTCTCTCTCTCTCTCTTTCTTTTTCTCTTTTCTATGTTCTTGCTCCCATCATTTTTATCCTCGCATCTACCACTGCCCCTCGCCGTCTTGCTTGCTTTCTCTCTCTCTCTCTCTCTTTCTCTTTCTATCGCTCTGTCAGAATTGAAGTACCCACCACCACCTACCCGACGAACGGCCTACCTCCATTATGCATCGGCCTCGACTATGACTACGACTACGAGGACGACTACGACGGTGACGAGAGGACCTCAATGCAAACCGCGCCGACATTTAATTCAGTTCAGCGCAGTATTTCGCGCGGCTCGTGATGTTCCATTAAAACCCGAGACAATAACCTGACAGCTCTGATCGGCACGTCTCTACCGGGCCGCCGTAGCCACACACTTCTGCAGCCTCTGTTCCAGTCCTATACAAGAGAAGAGAGAGATGAGAGAGAGAGAGAGAGAGAGAGAAAGCTACTGCTGTCTACCGAGAAACCGACTTCCGGCCTATGCTACCGCGCACACGCTTACCGCGACGCGTATCGCGGATTAAGAGATGCCACCGATGCTGACGTTCGAAACATTTTCGAGTGCAGACTACCGCCGCCTGTCGCCGTCGGACGTTCTCGACTCTGTATTCAGTTGCGTATACACCTTGGCATCGCGCTGCCAGACGTTTATCGACTTCTTGGGAGACTTTCGATCAGGCTTTATTGTTAACTCTCACGGTGCCAATGTCGCACGTCTCTTAGCATCGCTATCGATCCCCTACAAAAACGTGCGGCTGTCGATATTTTGATGAAAGCGAACTGATAATATTTCGAATTCGAATATTTGTTATTTAGGTAATTGTTAAGAGAGCGGATGTTAGTCGATGAGTTTTTACTAAATTAATGTGTTAGTACTGTACCGGAGATAGGTTTCAATCGTTATGTCGAATGCATGTTCGATGAATTTACGAAGCTATTGGGTTCGAGCGCGGGATTAGCTGTCAACACATGCACAAGTATATATACTCTTAAGACCGTACAATTTAGACAACGGACCTATAGCCGCGCGTCGTTCTCATTTCGCTTCGAAGAACCAGCCTGTCTCCCAGAAATGACACAAATCGATTTCTGCGCCTCCATTGTGCCCGTAATCGCTGTGTCGAGATTATCGTGTCAAAACATTGAGAATCATTGTCTTCGCGGGTTCAACAACTCCGTTCGCGAAGCACAACGCCGCGGCCGAGGGGCACCTGCGGCTAATTATCGATCAAAGAGTGTGATCGCCAAAGTTACTCATACCCGCGCAAAAATCCAAGCTGCCGCCGTCCGCGTACGTGTCTACGCGCGAACTTCGTGTGCTCGGTATATCGTAAATAAATGTGCACCTCACGACGGCCAATACGATCCCGTCATATCTCAATTCCAAGGACGGAAGGCACTCGCCTCTGCTTACCGAGGAATATTGCGGAATTCGAGGAGACCTTTGTCACAGTCGAACGGAATTTTTCAGATGGCGCACGATTTCTCAGACGACCGAAGCGAGCAGTGCGCGGCGACGATACGATCGGAGTGGGCGAAAAAATGAAGTGTACAAAAAAACTGCCTCGAGAGTCGAGAGCAAAGGACGCGAACGAGCCATTTCCTTTCGTTCTTTTTTTCTCTCTCTCTTTCTCTTTCTCAGCTCATCCGGCCATCGATCGAGGGTGGATTATGTGCATGCCGGACGTGTGCGTCTCGTTGGTGGCCTGACGTCGTCTGAGCGTCACGTTTTGCGAACGACTGTTTGGGTAAGACGGAAGGGTCCTGGCACGTGTGCGAGATGCTTCAACACTTTGGACGGAGGGACAATTCATTTTCTACTCTTCACTTGCCGCCGAAATGGCTAGAAATAATGTTGATTTATTTGATATGCGCGGTTCGAGAGAAGGTCGTCTGACAGTTCCTTCTGCCGCCACCACCTCAAATATTCTTTCGTCCAAATTCTATCCAGTCATATGCATATCAAACTCAGCTGTACACACCTACATCTTCTATTAGCATAAGGCAAACGCTTGCTACAACAATCCGAAGCTATCCAAAATGAAGTTCCCATTAACACAAAAGGCTTTCGTCGTCTCTCTTCGAATGCAATCTTGCAAAAACTAATAAGTTAAAAATACGTTGCATGTGCGTTTCCTCGAAGATAGAGACACAGCAAAACAAAAAGAAGAAAAAACAGATAGAGAGAGAGAGAGAAGGGTTCGTGAAAGGAAATTCAGGGTCTAGTAGTAGGCACGTCTCGCATTTACATACGACGCATGTGGGTCACAGAGTCCCGCTGCCTGGATCTCGCTCCCCCAACATCCTCATCATCCTCTTCATCCGCCGCCTCCTTCTCTCTGTTCTACTCGCGAGACCCTCATAGGACGAGGCAGCAGCTTTTCTCGGCGAAATAATTTCCCGGAAAATTAACGTCTCCGTGTAACGTGCACGTGTAACACGCGCATGCACGCATCCCCGCATGCTACACGCATGAGGTGAGCTGTGTAGATAAATAGGAAGGAGTGCACGGCGTAGGTAGAGAGGCACAAGAGAGGACGGCGCTAGGCGACAGGGGTAGGCCAGCGGCGGAGTAAGAAGAAAAAATGAGAGACAGAAGTAGAGAAATCGGCTGGGAGAGAGCGAGAGGAGGGGAGGGGGTAAAAAAAAGCGAGGGTGCGGAAGAAGATGAACGGAGAGACGGGAGGGTGGGCGAAGAAGAGACGCGGAGGAATGGCAAGGAGGGGAGGGCGAAACGCGTAAGCGGACAGCGGAGCGCTAGAGATGAGTAGTGAAAGGAACGGGGATAAGGAGGAACGGAGAGGTGTGTATGGAAGAGACGCGGAGGAACATAGAATAGGTGGAGAGAGCGGCACATAGGTACGGAGAGTGAAAGAGAATGGTAAACGAGAAAGAGAGAGAGAGTGGAAATGGAGAAGAAGAGAGATGGGGAAAGAGTTAGAGAGTCCAAGAGAGTGGGAGATAGTGCGAGCGGTAGAGAGAAAGGAAGAGTAAAGAGAGAAGAGAGGGAAAGAGGGAGACAGAGAGAGAGAAAGAGAGAGGGAGAGAGAGAGACAGTGACTGAACGAGGAGACAACGGGGGCCACACAGCGTTATAAGATCGATAGCTGATGTGATACCGACCCAACCCAAGCCGACCCAACTGAACCCAGTCCGACCCTCGGTTCGTTCACCCCCGCGGCACATTCGCGCCATTATCTGTTCCAAATGTCGTCAGCGGCATCGTTTCGTTTACGGTGCAGCACATCCACCTTCCACCTTCCACCCTCCCCCATCCCCCACCCACCGCATCTCTCTCTCTCTCTCTCTCTCTCTCTCGCTCTCCGTGTCTCTGTCTCTCTCTCAGCCCTCGTCACCTCCTGCACCGCCTTCCACCCCTCGTTTCAACCGTGTTCTACGTCCACCCTTTGCGCGGAACTACCCTTAACCCCCGCGCTACCTCGCGAAGCCCATGGTACGAGCCAACCAAGCCCGGAGCCTTGCCTCGTCGCCTCCTTCCTCCTCCTCCCCCTCCCCCTCCCCCTCCTTCTTCGCCTCGTCTCCGTCTTCCAAAGCACCCCTCCCCCGCGGTCCCCCGCCACCCTCTTGTTTTTAAGGTTATGTGTTCGCCGCGCATTACGACCCATTCCGGTGCTACGCTACGCCGTTTTACGAATCCCTGATTCCGCCCTTTCGTTGCCCTCCGTCTCAGGCCGCGATCTTCCTTCCTCGCCACTCTTCGAGGGTCGCCCTTCCTACCTCGCCCGGATAGTTCCGTTTTCTTACCGTTTCATACCGGTTTGCCCTGGGAAACTGGGTGGTTTCCCTCGGTTCGCTCGATTCCCTTTCTTTCTTTCTTTCTTTCTTTCTTTCTCCGCCGCTCACCTTTCGTACCGTCTTCATTCCGTCGGCGCGTCGCTGCGTCGAAACGCTCGCGGTCGAATGGCTGAATTTGTCGGGGGGGGGGATCGTTCCGGCGCGCATCCACGTCGAATCGTCTTTATTTCCGTGATTCTATCAGTCCTTCTTACTTGCGACCCTCCCGTTTGATGGCCCGATTGACTTAAGGCCGATACAGTTATGTGACGCTCTTCAGCCCGATGCGGCCGAGATTGTTACAGATTTCGCATGAATACGAATTTTCGTTGTGCGATCGCATCGCTTCACTGATCCGCTTCGGTTCGGATAAGTAGATTTCGTCAGGGGAAACACGCGAAAGTAAGTATCGTCGCAAATACTGAATATCAATGACCACCGCCGATCAGCGTCGACTGATCGTCTGCAATCCCAATACCGGCTGCATACGACATAAAGAAAGAATTACCAAGTCGAAGAGCGCGCGTTGATGTACTCGGCATTATTCCTCGACGACCGACGTCGGGCCTCGTGTCCTTGAACAAAGAGACTCGGACAAGTGGACCGAAAATTCGCCGTACGCCGAGAAAAAAAGAAGCGCGAACCGGTCGCGGGCCAAGGCCGCTCTCACAGACGCCTCTTAAATTCGGCCACTTCCGCGCTCACCTGTCCATGTTAGAAGGACGCGCAACACGTGCGTGCATGCGCAACGGCGAGGCGGAGCATTCGGACAGCAGCTGCCCGTCAAAAACTATCGGCTCGACTCTGCACCCGGTGCACATTGCGCCTGGATGAAAGACAAAGTGCGATTCATCTTGTAACGGCGAAATCGTTCGAACAGTCTAACAACGTATGTGTGATATTCGTTAAGCACTTTGCTAACAATAAGACACCGAGGGGAGCAGTTCGCTACTACCGTTAAGTACCGATTAGATTCTGGTGAGATTTTGATCGGACTTCAGCTAAATATACGTCTGCCACTTCGGAAAAAAGATCTCGTCACAAAATCCTTCAGACAAATTACAATATCGGACGATGAAAAATGAATTAAAATCAGGCAATCACTTGAATAGTCCTCCAACCCTCTATCATCCTTCCCTCCAATCTCCAATCCTCCTCTGCAGTTAATCTGCGCAAAACAATTGACGCCTCAACCGGTTGCCTACTCCACTGCAAAGTCACGCGCTCACCTCGTATCCGTTTAACAGAGCCAACAGATTGCCACCGCGCGCGGAATTTTCCTCAAGCACTGAAGCGGAAGCGTGAAGCCAGAAAAGTTTGGGAACCATCGTGGCAGATTTTTCCCGAACAGGTACACAGCGCGCGCGACTGATGCAACCGACCACGGCCACATATTGAAATAATTATGATTTACTTAAAACGCACTGTCCCAAGGAGCAAGGGGTCGCATTAACGATCGCCGGCTCCGGCTTATGCGGCGAGCGCATTACGTTAACGCGGCACCGGCTCACAAAGACTGCGAGAAGAGTGGGCTCATTGTCCCGGCAGTAGAATTCCAAACGCGTACGCCGGAATAGATCTGCATTGTCCGGACAAGGTTGCGTTTCCTCGTAATAATAATAATGATAATAATAGCACAGCGTCTAAGTTTATTGCCGAGTTACACTGCCCTCTAATCTACTGGCGAACGAACAAAGGCTAGCTCGGCACGAAAACACGACCGCGGACGTTTGAATCGCGCGTGTGCACGAGTGCGCGCGCGTGTGCGCGCGGGCGAATACGCGAGAATACAAAACCGCGCGAAGGGCCGCGAGGGAAAGAGAGAGAGAGAGAGAGAGAGGGTGAGTGAGTGAAGAAAGAGGAGAGAGGGAAGAAGAACGGTGAGAAGGGGAGGGAGAGGAACGGCGAAAGAGACGCGCGAAATGAGACAGGCCTGAAAAGAGAACGTTAGGACGGTTAGGAAGAAACGAAACGTGCGTCGGGGAATGGGGTGGGGAGGGAAAGGGGGAGAAGTGAGGAGCACGTTCAGAAGTGGCTCGTGCAGCATCACGGGAAATTCGAGTCCGACCATTACCATAATGCGATTGGTCGTCGATGACGGTAACAGATTGTAAAATTGGAGCCGGCCGAGAGGAAGTTACACGTGGGATACTGCGCGGCGAACGGTGTTGGCTGACAATGAGATCGTGAGATTGTAAGTTAGGCCGATCGCACGCGGCCGAAACGGTCGCCGACGAACCAAAGGAATAAGCGAAAGAGGAGCGCGAGACATCTTCCGGCAATGGACAGTGGTAACAGACGTTTGAAACGTGACACCGCGTGCCTTGCTATGTACGCACGTACTTCACTGCTAGACTCTTTCGAAAGTTTCCGCAGTGGTGGGTCGCTGTTCGACGACAGACGAGTTTTCACCCTATGTATTGGAATTATGAGGCCGGCTGATCGTAAGGTCCCGACGTCGAATTGCGTATTAATGAATTTTAGTGGCGAGGACGCTTCGGGTCGCTGGCTTGTAATGATGGATGAAGGTTGGAAAGTGTACGATTGAACATTTCCGTTTTTTCTCTAACAATATGTATGCAATACTTTATCATTTTTGTCTCATATTTTAAAATATCCTGAATTCAATTAATTTAAAACAATTCAATATTCTGTTATTACGTTTTATATTGACCAGTTTCAGTGTATACTGTGTATTGTTACTGTACATCGCATAGTTATGACGGAAGCTTGTACGAATGATATGCTCAGGCATCGCAGACGCAACAGTCGCAAAATTCACCCGGTAGTCAAGGTGTTGACTTCTGTCCACTCGATGGCTGCGCGTTCTGGGTTCCACTTGTAACATCGTGCGCGTACCTGATCGCGACATGAAAATACCTTCGGGATGTACGAGCGAATACGATTTGTTCGTTCCGCCACTGCCTCGAATTCGTTTCAGAACATAAAGTGAGATGCCGCGGTCGTAAAGTGAACTCAAGGAGACACTCCGGTCCGCACGCACGAAATCGGGAGAAGGCAATGTCTTGCTACGAAATACGTCGAAGACCTCGGGCGTGTCCGCCCAGCTGACCGAAGAATATACTTCACTTGTTGGGCGCGATGCATCTGTATCCGCAAGTTACGTGAATCTGTGTCTGGGATGAAGAAAGTTTCGCAAAAATTGAGGGACTTAACAAAATTGTTTAAATTTCGCATTTTCTACATTTTTGTACTTACTTTTATCCGTCATCTGAGTGCAGTGGAATATGCACGGCACGGTTATTATATTTCACTGTCAGTAGGTCAGAAGCGCTATTAACGACATAGTACTTTCTATCGATTATTTATTATACACAGAAAAAAATGTTGAATATAAGACATATTCATTCATCAACTTATAACGGTATCAGGAGATTACAATGAGAATTTTCAAGTCAATCTTTGACACGACGTTCGATCGAATGGCCAAAATCGCTTATTTTTTAAAAACGATCTATACCATAAGCCCTGGCGAGCCAATACTCCAAAGGCCGTAGAAACAAAATTTCACCCCGATTACTCCTGAAGTCCCGACGATCAATTTTGCGCCCGCTTAGACAGGGGCGACGAGCGCGAAACGTTCGGACAATTAAGCGTTAACTAATTGAGCTCAGTGTCGTTTGATACCGATGTCACTTATTCAACTGTCACACGAGTCCCGACGGATGCTGCTCGATTTTCCCCGCATTCGAACGTTATCCACGCCGTGCTCGACTTCCGGCGGATACCTAAATTTAGTGGCCCGAGCCGTGGAACGTTCTGACAGGTGCGTGCATTGTTGATAGAGTATCGATGAAACGGCCAAGAGTCATCCGTCTCATCCATCATGGAAGAAGGTGACGCGCCCGAGTGGGGAGAATGATCGAGAGAAGATGGTCGAATTATATCTCGTCTGGGCATCTACAGGAAGTGGCCTGCGCGCGCGCTGCTATTACCGAGAACTTCTTTCATTTCCCGCTCGTTGTACTTTCATCTCAATTTGCGCGATCCTTAAACGCGCCCAGACAAAGGCACGCCCTCTTCCTTCATGGCTAATTATTAACGTTTCTTGAACGTGTGGAACGGTTATATCGTGCGCGAGATATGTCGCGATCTTCCTTGCCCGACATTCAAGATGTACTAAATTCATTGCTAGTAAAATTGACGATTAATCGGAGAGGCACGTGAGCGAGCAAGCGTCAAAACCGAGAACCCGTTACGCGCACGTCGACAGATACATTCGAAGCGTAGTTAGAGAGACCGAACGTTGAAGAAGTGGCGAAGGTTCGCAGCGGGTCGCAAGTCGACGCGCATTAAACTTTCAGATTGATCTTAATCGAAGGAACCACCGCGCGACACGACTTCCCTGCGTGCCGGTCGTGTTCAGCGACGATCGTCCTCCCAGCGCGAGGTCGTGCTTCCCACCCTTCCGTCCGCCACCCCTCCCTTATGCTCAGCTTATCTCTCCTCGTGATCGGGCCCGGTGCCCGGTGCACGGAACCTCCTCCGGTACGCGCACTTCCGGCGGACGCCTAAATTTAGGCCTCGCGCAACCCCGCGCTACGTAGTCCAATCCCGTGCACATTGTAGTCAGGCAAGGCAACTCAAGGTACCTACGTACAATGTGTGTGCGAGAGAATGGGCGATGGAGCGACGCGAGTGAAAGAGAGTGAAAGAGAGAAAGAGAGTGTGTGAGTACGTGCGGTAGAATGAGCGATCGAGTAAGAGAGAGAGCGAGAGAGTGTACGTGCGGCGATCGGCCGTCCGGCCGGCTGGCAGGTTTACAAGGAAGGCAGGCGAGGAGTGCAAGGCAAGGCGAGGCATGGCAAGGTAGGCACAGGCAGGCAAGAGAGGCAACCTTCCCCGGGCCGAGGAGGCCTACGGCACACACCGTCACGCATTCACCCTCGTCCGATCCCAGACCTGCCTGAACTCTTTTTCCCTTGGTCCCTTCTCTGGCCCTCCTCCCTTTCCTCTCTCCCCTAACCAGCCAACTTGGCTGGCTGGCTGGCTGGTTGCCTCTACCACCACCATTACCGCTTCAACCACCACCACCAGCAGCAGCGGCAGCGGCAGCGGCAGCGGCAGCAGCAGCAGCACCACCGGCAACCACCACCATCACCTTTCTCCTCATCCACCTTCTCGACCCTTCGTACTCGTTCCCCCATCCCCCACCCACCGCGCGTCCCTCTCACGCAGCGGCTCAGGGCTTTCCGGAATCCCCTCGCCTCGCCTGCCTCAGTCGTTGCTTGCACGGCGAGCCGTACGTGCCGTCTGGCCCCTCTTCCCCTTCTCATCTACCTCTTCCTTCTCGTCGTTTCTCCCTCTTCCACCGACTCGACCGACTCGCCTTCTCATCCTACTAGCCGATTCCTCTTCCCCACCCCCACCCCCTCCCCCCTTTGTACCTCTCTTCCCGACCGTCCTCGCCACTCCTCTCGCGCGGCCCTGCGCCCAGGGGTGAACGAACCTACTAAATGACGGCCATGAAAACAGCCGAAGCTCGGCCACGAAGGATGAAGGAAGGCACACGGACCGAAGACGCGGGGGGATCCCTGCCTCCTGCCTCCTGCCTCCTGCCACCTTCCACCTTCCACCAGTCTCATCCTCCTCCTCCTCCTCCTCCTCCTACTCGGCCACCTCTCGCGACCGCTTCTTCCGTCCTTCGTCTCTCTTTGGTCCCTCCGACTCGTCCTCGCCTTCTTCGTGGCTCCTCTCGCTTGCCTAGACGAAGCCTGCGTCCTCTCCCCCCTCTGACCCTTCCGCTCCCTCCCCTCGTCCTACCCCCTCCTCTGGCCGCCGACCGACTGGCCCTTTCGTTCTTACGTCGCGCTGCCTTCTGCGCGCGACAGCCTTTCGGCAGTCATCGACCACGGCGATCGGGATGATTTCTGAGAGCCGACGAGCACTGACTGACACGACTCGTCGTCGTCGATGCCGCCTGGGGAGACAGGTCGGCAGGGCGGGACGAAGGAACTACCTGCGGCCGGCCGCCGGGAATGGCTAATGAGGTGAGCAGCGGCCGGAAAAAATGGCGAGAGTTTCGGACGCTTCCAGAGCCGTGCACTTCGATCGCACTCGCAATCGGCGGATCGCCTCATGTAACCTGCCCGCCGCGTGTCGATCGGAAAGAATTTGCGCTCCGACTGCCGCGCGGATTAATTAATGCTTCTATTAAGAGTTGTGTATTTTTCCGTCGCTTCCACTCTTTGTCTGTCGTTTGTAGAGCACGCGTCGGATATGCTGGATTTGGCTCTCGCGAGGAAAGTCCGTGAGATCTCTAGGCTTTCGACAATGAATCCGAGAGACGCGGAGGTGGATGTATTACTAATGAAACGCGCTGGCAAAAAGGGGAATACAGTCGCGTTGTGGGGAATTGTAAGCAAGAGGCGGGTGAAGCAATGCTAGAGAGAATGGAAAAAAGAGGGATTGGCTAGTAACCGGGCGAGGAGAGACAGAAAGAGAGAGGATGACCTTTTCGATTTGACTCTTCCTTTTTGTCCGCCTCCTCTGACTTCATTATTCCGCGCACGTGGGTGATACTCATACCTCGTCCTGTCCTATCATAGGCCAGCGCACTAACGTGAATTATAATGTGCGTCAAGACGAAAAGTCGGAATGTACGGCGGCGTGATTGCGCCCGACAGACGGACAGGCAATTTATTCGAACTTATGTACACGCGGTGCAAAGTGATTCTATAGGAGAAAAATGTGTGCCAATAATATCGTCGCTGGCATTGAAAATAGTTGGATCGGGGCAACAGACCACGCGACCAACTGTCGCAACTTATCTACGGAAATTGGGGATAGACGAGAAACGCTCTGGGAACAGTTTTTAGTTGACGAATCCTTGAAAAGCACGGCTTTGCACGACAGTGCGACTGTCTTAGTCTCATCCGCGGTTTAGAACTTCCGCGTGGAAATCCTTCGGAGCACTTTACGAGACTGCTTGACCTTGACACCGAACAGTAGACACCAGAAACCTACATACTTCGCGACGGCGTTCAGCAGCTCGTATCGAGAAACAGCAGAGAGAAAGACAGAGAGAGAGACTTCAGTCGCAACGAGAGTAGGGAGACTCACGCACTCACAGACGATCGATATCACGCGCTCAACATAAACTATCGTTATCGATTAATCGACGATCACGGCGCATGTCGGAAGAAACGTTCAAAGCGATTTCTATCGCGAGGTCTGATAGCGGCTTACGTTAGAAAGTTTATCCGTTGACGATAAATCGATATCGTACGTCTCGTAAGCGTTCCCGGTCAAATAACCGATCCACTGTCCCGACGCTAAGTGGACGATAAAAGTGTTCGCGCGCATGGCTCGTAATTCACGTTGCTCAATCAAGAGCACATTTCGCACTTGCGACAGAAGAATCAAAGCACCCATTAACTGAAACCCTGTTCTTTAATTTTCCGTCGATACAAGCAACATTTCTAAAGTTCGATTCGGAAATAAGACGTTGTCCTCGCAAGTCCGACTCTGACGGAACCGTGTGAGAATAGAAGAATTAGCACAATCAGAACCGGGCGGAGGCAGCTGGCGCTACGTATAGTCGTAAACGACGGAGCATGTGTGTTGATCGTCGCTGACGAGTGACGAGTCGCATGATCTCTCGGCGACTCCGTTCGAACGGTCTCGGCGGAGCGTGGTCGTGCCGGAAGAAGTTACCGGCGGAAGTTCGATTCTTAGGATCAATTCCGTATGCCGTCGGGCGTCGCGGGTGCGTGCGCGTCTCAGCAACGGGACGACGACGGAAGGAACGCGACCAGCGTTTTACGAGGCAGGCGCCCCCGAGACAGGGCCGTCGGAACGGACACTTTTCGTCCCTGTCCGACATAAGACGTGACCACTAATTAGGTGCTTGCGGTTGGGATCTGCTTTTTGCGAAGTCAGAAACTTAGTGTGTACGATTTATGCAGCAGTTTGTTGTGCTTGACGTTTTTACATTTTGATGCTCTTTGTTTCTTGTGAATTTGCTTTATAGAGATTGTGAGCTTTCTTGTATATACTATCGGTTCATCGTAATCGTGCATTGTTTTCGAAGACGCGTGTTTCGTCGTTATTCATGTTGCAGTACGTGGAGTAAGTTTCGGGACAAGCTATTGACGTCATCTACCGCGTTCTCTTTCCTTTTCTGGTGTATTTTTAATGCGGCTATTATGTGGTACGCCCGGAGCGAAGTGCTCGCTTTTTCTATGCCTTAAAATAACCGACATTAATATCCGTGATAAGACTCTCCGCTGTGCACCGGGGCGATAGATAGTCAAAGTCGCCAAATAACAAACGACGAGTATGTTGCGTCACAAATGCCTCGTCCTACGTCGAAGGTGCTCCATCCATGATATCCCTTCGAACGTTCGACACGAAGTTACGTCAACATAAAAATACTCCGACTCCGGGTAGCGCGTGACGGAAGGCAACATCGCGAGGGCCACAATTGGAAGAGTACATTGTCATTATGTACTCCTACGCGTGCCGCCTTCGTTTAGTGTTCAATAAACGCGCAAACCCGAATTTCTGCGAGTTGAAATAATCCGGCGAAATAATAAAATTATCCGCCTTTGAGTTCGGCATTGTCCCGTCGCGACGGTGAGATTTTTCGACGAATGATTCTGAATTTATTATGTACGCTTACCTATGTGTGTTTTTATGATTAATTACAGTCTTCTCAATTATACGATATTCGCCGCGCTTCATACACATTACTTTGGCCAAAATGCAAGGATCGTATTTTTTTAAGAAACGGCGCTCGAGGAACGCGACGTGAAAGCTTCGCTACCCAATTCGGCCGAAGCCTCACTTCAACAATCAAATTATCCTTTCACCCTCCCCGAGGAACATTACGCACTCGGAACGACCGCTGGTCGATGCTCAAAGGAGTATCGACGGAACGCGAGCATGGCACACCAGCGATAAGGTATTCTATCAGAAAAGCGCGCTTTTTAATCAGCGGAACACGACGCCAGGCCAACGACCTTTACTTAACGAACCCGCAGTCATCGTCGACTCGACGATATCGAGCGTGTGGCGCAACGACGCCGTCGTCCATCCAGGTTCCTAAGAGTGAAACAGAGAGAGAGTCATGCGTACGTCGATGTCGTGTGCTCACGTTTTAAGTTTGTTTAGACTCGCGAACACGCACCGGACTCAATTGGAAAAAAATCGCGCCAAGTTATTGTAGCCGACCGGCATACCTATAGCCTGAGTTCCGAGAGACGACGACGAGGCTTCGGGTTTCGAGTCGTAAAACCAGACCAGCCTCCCTCCGACCACTGCCTCCAACCCTTCCTCGCGCAATATATCGCTCCCTCCTTCTCACTCCCTCCCTCTCTCTCTCTCTCACTCTCTCTGTCTTTTCGTCTCTTTTAGCTGGCTCCACTCTTTCGCTCATTCTCAAGTGTACACGGTTTTTCATCTCTCTCTCTCTCTCTCTCTCTCTCTCTTTCGTATGTACGTACATGTAAGCACACGCATTTTCATCTCTATTTCCCTTAGACGCGTATACGTGGGTATACGATTTTTCGTCTTCCTTTCGTCTACGCCCGTATGTAGGTACACGCATTTTCATCTTTCTTTCGCTTGAGCATTTACGTGTCGGTACACGACTCTTCGTTTTTCTTCCCCTCACCTTGCGTACATGCACGTACGTACACCCTGTCTCCTCTCTCTCTCTTTCTCATGCACACATGCGCGCCTGCATGCATGTACACCCTTTTTCGTTCACTCTCTTCCACTCGCCCTCTATTCCTACCTCCCCTGCGTCCACACGTATGCTCATACGCGCACTCGTTTTCGTACATACATTTTCCCTTTCACGAACGTACGCCCCACGTCTCCACCTCTGTTCATATCCGCGCCGCGCGTGTGTACTCGTACACATTTCAACGTTTCCGTCTCATTTTCTCCCTATCTCTCCGTTCTTCGCGTTCTCCTCTCCACTCACGGCCTCCCCCCCCCCCCCCCCCCCCCGCCCCTTCTTTACTAGCACGCATTCGCGTACACGACGACTGAACATTTTTCGTGCGTCGCTCTCACGCCCAGTTTCTTAGCCTCTTCCTTCGTCCTCGTTTTCCTCAGGACTCCCTTGCTTTTATCACCCTCTCGCTCTGCTTCTTTTGTTCGCTTCCCTCGCGAGGGCCTCTCGCTTCCCGTTCTACCGATTGTTTTCGAATCGGGCAGTCACGGGAGTTATTGTCGGTAGTCGGAGGAGAGAAGGTATGACAGTGGCGCGCGGACCACTAGAGTAGAGCATCGTCGGTTCCCCGCTCCGATTACGGGAGAAATACGGAACAGAAGAGACTGGGAGAAACGGCGCGTGTAACGAAGTATCAGCAAATTATTGGATTGTTTTTTTTAGACAAAGTGTTGCACGCATCGAGCTGTCGTTTAATATGTTCGGCAATATTTACGCAAAACGTGGACTTTGAAAGATTTAGCACACAAGATGTTCGTATGAATGAACAGATTAAATTCAGTATATGTTTAGCTCCCGCGTTTCGATTCGATGTCTTCGAAAGAGTGTGACATAACAGCTGATGGTAGTTCGCGGGTGTTAGGGGTGACAGGATCACCCAATATAGCGGGTACCTTGATATTAACGAGACGTACACCGACCCCGGACCATTTCAATTGAATAGTTCAATTTCAGTTTTAATCCCAATCTATCTGACGTACGATATTTCTATCAGGCTGCAAATGGCATCGAAAGTGCACAGACTCCGCTTGCACCTTCCATCTCTCCTAATATAACCGTTCCCCACTCACACAAGAAGATAACCTTCTTTTAATACATTTTCGTTCATTCGTTAAATCCTTCAATCGGTCGCGGGCGAAATGAGACTGCAGAAAAATTGACATTATCGATTCGCCGAGAAAATTTGTCTGAAAGCTTTCCTTCGGCAGAATAGCACTCGACGAGCTTCGGCGGATTGACAAAATTCGAAAACGAATTGAGCACGCCTGACGTAAATGATAATTTGTAAATGGATTCGGAAGACAGACACGAATAGTATACTTTACCCTGCGCAATATAACCGTGCTCTACTTACACGAAGAACTATTCTTCGGCCGATGCATGTCATTCGAATACATCTGCAAGAATCATCAGCAATCGTCGATTATTATTTCTGATCATCGTGAGGTACAAGTGACACGTCACTCCAAATCACAATTACCTGCAGCCATAGCTACATAGATACTACATCTCGCCTGCACTCGTATTCTCGTCACCACATTACCCAACCCTTACATAAATCTTCCCGATTCCTCGAATACTCGCATGCCCCTCGCCAGTCCCGACGAGGCAATTAAAAATAAAACAAAACAAACCCAAAAGAAGTACCCAATATCGATTTCCCCCCGCAAAAGTTCGCGCTGAAAGCCGTCCACGCCACGAGCCCCGGAAACGACAAGTCTCAACGACCGTCTCGCGCCAAATTCCGAAAGCTGAATTCTCGCGCGCGCGTGAGATAAACGACAACCGTGCGCGCCACTTATACATCCGTCCCCCTCCGTCGTCCAAGTCCTCCGTCCCCCGCATCCGGGCCCACGAACATCCCCTTTCGTCGCCCCATCCTACCCTTCCGAGCCACCCACGCTCCTCGCTCCTCCGTCATCCACCAGCAGCCATATCCACACATATGTACGTACGTACGTCGCGCACACGTCCTCGACGTTCCCTACGCGCACTCGAGTTCGTCAACAACGATTTTCCGTCGTCGCATTCGCACGAGAAGAGCCCCTCCTCGATGGCGTCTGCGGGTTAAAAAAAAGAGAACGGAGAAGGGATGACGGCTCGCTGCGGGGGGTGGTAGGTGGAGAAGAGAGAGAGAAAGAGGGAGAGAGACGGGAAAGGGGTGCGAGGGCGAAGACGAAACCGAGCGGTGGCGAAGAGGGGGGGGGGGGGGGTGGAAAATGAAAATGAGACTCGGCGCTTTTTGCGCCGAGCTCTAGATTTAATTACGAAAGTTACGAGAAAGTGGCGCACTCCGGCGCACCCCCGGGAGGATAAAAGGCCAGCGCCGCCAGGTTGGCTTCGAGTCGGAGGGCTGCTGAGGACATCGCGGAGTCCGCGCGAGTCTTCGGCGAAGGTGTGCGACACGCCATGGTTATCGATTTCGCCCGCTTCTTATACCAGACTTCCACTTCCGATGCGGACGATTAAGCGGCGGCAAGTGTGCCGGTGCGGAGGATGAAGACAAGGGGTAAACATTTATTAGTAGGGTTGGTCGCTGGGTCGTTGCGAGCGGCGGCAACGACTATGGCAACGTGCTGATGCGAGGGAAAGAACGAAGATTTCGCAGCTTTGTCACCTCAACGCAGCGCATACGCGAACGGTTCTTCGAGTCAATACGTCTCTAGCCTCGTTCTGCATTTCGTTTCGTATAACGCATTTATATCAGCCTAGATAATTCAGGCTACACCCGGCGTAGACACACACACACACTCCGTGAGCAATTTTGGCCGGAGGACATGAAATCGGCGGCGTCAAGGGATTAACGAGGCGACACATCTGAGGGCGACTCCTTGGCCTCATTCCAAGATTGGACCTTCCGTCTGACACTAGCAAGGGTGGCTGGACCCTCTCCATCCGGCGTCTCTCTCCCCCGTCCTCTCCACCCTCGCAGCCTCCATTACCTTCGCGGGGTATGTGGACAGGATGGGCTCCTTCGAGTCGAGTGGCACCTACGTTATTAGCGTGCACGCGCGGTCAAACGCGCCATTGTCTCATTGATGCCGACCCTCGAAAGCGTACGCTCACACACAAAGCTCTCTCTCTCTCTCTCTCTCTCTCCCTCCCTCTCGCAGACTCAGTGTGCCGGTCGTGGACTCCCTCTCGACCCGTCTGTGCAGCCACTAGCCCCGTGCCCCGCCACCCTCTCCTTGCCCCGTCACGAAGCCACCCCCTCGGCAGTAAGGAAGGTGCGATAACAAGCTGCCAACCCTCCCGCCGACCGTAGACATCGTCGCTTCTGCTGTAGGACCACTCGAGACGGAAAGTGTGCCTGCTGCTTTCGACGACGCGGGAGAAGAAACGCAGGCGGGACGCGTGGCCAGGGGATGGGGGAGGGGAAGGGGAAGAAGCTTGATGATGGGGATGAGGGGGTGGCGGCGGGAAATAGGCCAGTTTCGCGCGGACGCGAGGCTGCCGTTCGCGTTAGGACGGAAAAACGGTGTCAGCGACGCTTGGCGTTCGATCGGTTGAGTCTGGCGCGCCGTTTAAAGACGAAAGATCAATGGCAGTCGGGGGAAGCTTTGACAGGGCTGCGACCGTGGACCATCCGCTGATTCTGCTGTGCCTTCCTTGTGCCGAGAGGATGCTGAAAATATGACGGGTGAACGAAATTATGAAGCGATTTTCTTTGAAGCGCGAATCAGCGTAATTCGTTGTTGGGGTGTCGTTTTATGTGCCCGTCTACTTTCGACGGTTAAAGTCGCAGCCCAGGCGCCGGCGTTGCGTCTGTTACGCTAGCGATGCTTCTTACACGGTCAACGGCTCGTGCCGTTTGATCGATACGCCTCCGTCGCACGTCGGCGAACGAAATAAGCGAAAGTCCCTTTGAGGTAAATGCACGTGTAAGCGCGCCGCGCCGGGCTTAAAGAGGCGGTGCTCAAATAAACTGAATTTCGGCTAGAGTGCCACTTCAGAAGAGAGGGATGAAGAGGAGGAGTACTAGTAGGCGGCTGGAGAAAGGGAAGAGAACAAGAGATGGGAAAGGTAGCGAGAGTGAGAGCATGAGAGAGAGGCCGAAAAGCGTGAACGGTTACCGCTATAGATAGCAGGGAAACGTTTGAGGCTTCAAAAAGCCGTGCTAAACGACACCGGAGAAGCGCTCGGAGAAAGTGGAAACAACCCTCTCATCCTACTCGATCCACCCCCCTCTTTAGTTTAGGCAGCCAATTCTTTTGCTCAGTCGCGCGCGTCGCTGCTATTAATTATTATTAGATCGGCTGTCGATTAAGCTGCGTCGAGGCTCAGTCTTGCGTGGCGCAGACTTTGAACTTATTATGTAAGGGGCGGATTTTTGGGGCTAGTCCGCTCCGATGGGACCTGATTGAACGGAGAGGAGGAAAAAAGTAGAGAGAGAGAGACATGTAGACGACCACCGCGACGAGGATCGTCGACGGCTGGGAGCATTTGACGCTTCAGAAAGCCCTTTTGACCCTGCGACACACTCTAACACACTTTGCGCGACAATGAAATTCGCCCGTGACACGAAGGCCACGGTATTAGGTCTGGGTTACTTTTTTAAAGAAGAGGGCAAGTGACGAATTTTCGAATGCCGAAATGTCAGTGGATATTGCCTTTGTGCCGGGGTGCATGGAGGAGGGTGAGGGAAGATTCTGCACGCGCCCTGTGATTTTTAAAAGTTCAAAGCTCTTCGGTAACCTTGTAGCGTAGTTGCACACCATTGTAGCGATATCGCAATATTGCGTTGTGCTCTACAGGAAGACAGTAACATATATAGTTCAGTTTGTAAGAAGAATGACGTGGAACAGTAATGATGTTCTTACCTTCAAAAGAAAAGTTCCTCAAATATCAACATATACGACAGGACTATGTTAGGCACATGTTAAACTGACATCACATAACGATCACTAATAAGGAAACTAATTACAATCACACGTCCATATGAACATCAATCGAAACTAATGAAATAAATAATAATTTTGCCAGATCACTCGCTTAAAAATTCACCGACAAACGTGTACCGAGGAAAAAAAAAAAGAAGAAATCATACCAAGTCCTTTCTCGCGAACTGCATTACCCTAAGGAGCTGAGGAGCGTTGGGAACATATCGGAGTCCGCGGACACTGGGTCGAGGCGGCGGCAGCTGGAATTTAATCGAGAAGAGCGAAGCGGAACTTCTTACTCCGACTGTCGCCGACAGCATCCCAGTACCCAGCATCGGTTTCTCTCGGTTATCAGGCACACCTAGATCCCTTATCCTTTCTCCCCTTCGGTTAATCGGAGCCACGGCTTCCTTGCTCCGTCCTCCGTCACGCCATCTGCCTCCCTCCCCTTCCTCATTTTCCACTCTCGATGATCGGGCTCATAGAGTAAGTCCAAGTACGGCAATCATTGCTTCCCCGCATAAAGTACCCACCGGCTAATCTATTACCGGTTTCGAGGCGGTACCTCATCGTCGAGGCTGAACTCTCGCGCCATTATAACACGCGAGCCGAAGACCGATCGCTCGTTCCGTCCGATCGCCAGCATCCGCGAGCGAAGATTTCGCGGATTACTGCGAACGTCCGTGTCGAGCTGCCGTTTTAATAGCCCACCGGCGGCACGAGAATACGCGAAAGTTTACGCGATTGGGTGTAAGTGGGGCCACGTCGTTCTGCGATAACGGGTGGAATATGTATGAGCGAGAAAATGAGGTAGCGTGATACGAAGGTCGGTGGCTTTCATTGATTGTCGGTGACTTTGTCGAAAATTATTTCCAAGACATTGTTCTGCGTATTCTTCCGTTTTTGCTCGTTGTCAGTGTCTTTCTAGGTATGTGTGTATGAACGTATGCGGTGTGTAATGCTTTGCGTACTACTGTTTCGTGCCCGCGTAAGTGACGGCACTTGTGAAAAATGTTGTGTCACGATTTTAATTTATCGCCGTGCGTTTGAAAAGCGTAGGTTAAATTAGGTGTATTCAATTTACGGCGCAAGCATCCCGGGTTCTCATATGCTTTTATGACAGACAGACTCCTAATGAGCCTATTACGCTAGCGGTATAGCGTAACAGTGTTCCCCTTACTTCGTTTAATGAAATATGTTTGCTACTCCGGTACTTCTTTGCGTAACTACGCAATGGTGTCATATGAGACTAACCGACCAATTCCCCCGTGTCATAATCTGAGTCGAAGTTTATCTGGTCCGAGACATTCTGCGGCAGATTAAATTATCGAAAACAAATCGAACTAATCTCACACTGTTCTCGCTTGCGAACAACTGCACCAAATAAATTCGCACGTCAAGTCACCTATAACGTACCCGTCCGTGCATAGACTGCCTACAATTTCATCTCTCCCAATAAAAAACAAACCTACCCTCATATTCACACTATCAAGCATTTAGGTACCAAAAAACAAAAAACGAAACTGGCACGGCTCTCGCCTAGCAGAAAAAAGATCGCGCGAACGAAATTCGCAGACATCAGCTTACCTGTAATCGACTTATGTCGCGCAGATCGTTACGTGTCGGTAGGTAGTGCCTAGCATTTGACCTCGCGAGGCTGAACAAGAATAAGAGGAAGCGTAGGAAGAAGCAGAAGAAGAAGAAGCGGAGACGGAAGAAGAAGTAGTAGCAACGATCGAGCAGAGGAAGAGGAAGAGGGTCGTGACTCTGGTAGCCTACATCCAAAGGCTGCCTATCTCTTTCCCTGACGTCCCTCTCTTCCTATCCTTACGCTTTACCGCCGTACTCGTGGGCACACTCGCACGCTTATGCCGGTGTTAACGGCTCTTAACCATACCTTACTCTCTCTGCCTTAACCTTACTGCGGGGCGACACGCCTGGAAAAGCATTGGCACCAGGCGCTGTCAAAGTGGCAGTAAACAGCCTCGTCCTCCTCGTCGTCGTCGTCGTCGTCGTCGTCGTCGTGGCGGGAATTATTTTTCTCCCACTCGGCGAGCGAAATTAAAAGTGTAGCCATTCGCGTCGAGTGCGTTTGCCTAAGACGCGCGCGGACCCATTTTTCCTACCCTCTTCGTGCCCGCAGCCGGCGATAAATTAGTCGCTTTGTTTAGCTCCTCTCCGACACGGTCATTTCGTCGTCAGCCTCCGCGGCGCTGCTAACGGCTGGTCTTTCCTTTTATAACGCCCCGCGTGCGATCATTGCGAACGTTACATCGAGCCTCATGCCTTTGTCATTCTTCGTTAGTTTACGTCTCAACGTCGTCTTTCGTAGCGACCGCTGCTGTACGCGTGCGACGGGAAAATACTGGACTAAATGGTGGCAGAAAATTGTGGTAATCATAAATTATCGCCTGGTAGTATGAAATTGTTTTATCTAGGCTTCTGCTAAGTTGTCCTTATACTCTTTACTTTTGGACCAAATGACTACAGAATATTGTGATAATCATAAACTATCGCCTGGACCTTTGCCAAGCAGTATTTTACTTTTTTGCCAGTTGACATGTTCACCGGTTACTTGTCGCCGTGACGGCATAGGTGCTGGCTAAGTAGATGAAAGAAGATGAAACAATCGGTACGTCGTTATCTGCCTAACGTGCATCCACCTAACCGTCCTAACCCGACATATTAATGACCGTTGCAACATTATCAATGACATGACTCACCTTCGCCCCGCAGGACTTCGGACCGGAGAAATAATTATCCTGTCGTCGGCAGGACACGCTGATTTCATTAGCCACGATTTGCGCGCTCGCCAAGAAGGCCGCGACAGCGCCACACATTGTTTTGCAAGAAACAAGATGAGAGAGCGTAATTGATATTAACCAACACTCTATAACCAGTGTTAAAACGACAGTTGTATGTCACATTGCAATTGCGCGGCGCGCTCAATTATTCATGAAGTTATTGCTGGACAGCCGGGGAGTACAGTCCCGGACAATAAGAATTTCGCACTCGTCTGCACTTTATCGATCCTTGGACGCGAGAGATCCCCCTCCACGGAGTGCGCTATCTCTCTCTCTCTCTCTCTCTGTCGCCGCAAAGTTCCACCTTTTCGACTCTTTTTCGCCTCGCAGTACCCGCTTTTGTCGTCGACGACGAAAACGGGCGAAAGCGGAGGGGTCGCGAGAATTTGATTGTACGATTTTTCGCGTTAATTGCCTCGGCACGCCCGCTCGCGAAAGCCGGTCGTTTATTTCGCAAATCGAAATGTTTCATAACACGATAACACTATGCTCGTGCGCGAATTTAAAATAACCGGTTACGGTCAGAGGACCGCGGCGCCGATGAGGCAAATTTCGGTGGAAAATGTAACATTGCCGGCGCGTTAAATATCGCGTACGCATACTTGCGGGTTCATTCACGATTCTGAATTTACATATATGTTATAATAAAAAGCGCGCACACGTAGCGTGGGATGGGCGAAAAATCGAGCGGGAGAAGCGCAGCCGACGAAATTTCGCGTGCGTGTGCCTGGCGCGCAATAAAGTGCTTGATTAAAATTCGACGCGGCGGAGGCGCGCGGCGTTAAAAATCGACCTATTCAATTGTACATCGACACCTCGCCCCAAAGCACCCGCCGAACCATTTAATATTTGCCATACTTCGACGGCCAACAATCGCGCGGTTGATTAAACTTCAGACGAGTAATTATCACGTTGAAGACCGACGCGCGGAAAATTCCATCTTCACCCCGCCGCCGTCCGGGACGTCAAGTACACGTACTCGAAATTTCCATGTGCCACGGAAACTTCGTGAAGAAGCGTGAAAAAACAAGCGCGCGCAGAGCGAGATCACTCGGCGCGGTCGGAAAATTGACAAGAGTTAATTGTACCTTCACGCCATTCCGAAGATATTAGCCGCGGAGGCAATCAATTAAAAGAATACACGGAGCGTTAGCGGCGGGCCGATTGAAAATCGCTTTTCTGCCCGTAGCAATTTTCCTAAAAGGGTCGTCTCAATTACAATCGAGTAGGGAATCGTGTATGACCCTTTCGTTTATCGCTCGCACAACGCTATCCAATTATTGGTCGCGCGACACCAGTTATCAGTAACGCCACGACACATTATACCAGAATATTATACATTGTGCGTTGATGGAGAGTCTACGTCGACGACGTTTCGCCGCTAATAACGAAGACGTGCGTCGAGACGTCGAACGGCGTGCACGAAAATCAGACGCATCGTCCAATGTCGAGGCATAACGCCAATCGTGTATTCGCACGGAACGTTTTTACGTGTCACGTGCCAGATTCAGCACCTTTTCCGCGCTCGGTGGGTTCGTCATCGGGTATGTTTGAAGTGTACTTTTTCTTTTGCGGATAAGAATAGTCGTGTTCTTGGTCTTCTGTTTTGTCTTTCAAATGGAAAGTGGTTGGTTGTGAAACGCAGAGCAGGGTAACTGTTTGACGGTTGAATTCGCTTATTGTTAGATTGTTTCGACTAACGGCGCTCGCGAGTGCTGGTTAAGGAGCTTTATGAAACGATATTGTCACGGTGTAAGAGAAACATTTCTTTGTGAAATGTACATACTGACGTGCAACGTGTAGCTCCTTTTTTCGTCCGATGTTTTACGTTTCGTTCAATGACAATTTAAACGCCTAATCAATAATCCCATTATCATTCATACGCAGCAACACGTATTACCATGATAAGAGTAAACTGTTGCAGTATGGAACAGCGAACTATGGAAGTAAGAAAATATTCTGTCGCTTCTAATGAAGTTCCGTGCGATCGCCACTTGCCGGAACTTCTTTTCGAACATCACCTTTGACCATTGCCCGCGCTCTAAGTGCTGCTATAACTCAAGGTCTACAAAACTTTTCCGGCAACATTGCAGTGACTCGCCGAGCCAGAAACGAAGGAAAACGAGTAACAGAGTAACATCGCATCATGTGAGAGTCACGTAAGCGTATCAACATCGACAACCGTATCAACTTCTACTTTTCATTTTGCAAGAATTACCTTCGCGTTGCGTGGGACAAAAGGCCGACGGCGGGACTCGTGCTCGGTCGACGTCACGTGTTTGCTGCCACGTACATATGTACCTCGAGCCGCGCATCTGCACAAAAAGAAAGAAGTAATAATCAGCCGACGCAACGATTGACAATTCGTTCGCACTCGTGAATTTCCGCTTTCGCGCACCAGGCGCTGTAATTTTCAGCGCTGCACTCCCGAACATCGCTACTGCCCACTTTCCAAAGTTTCCTTTTCGTCAGACTTCCTACTTCCGAATCTGATAGTCCCAAAATATATCAAATTCCAATTCAACGCCTGTCGACTCTGCATATCTCAAGATTAATCGCTACCGCCAAAAAATCAAAGCCTTAAACGCAGTTACAATAATTCGAACAAATAAATGAATAACAAAATAGATCCTTTTTGGAAATTGACTAAAAACGAATCCATCACTTTTCGAAAAGCACATCCTGCAAAGTCTTGCTGCGTATCCTTCAAGCAACCCGCGCATAGCGTCGCGTTGACCTTCTCCGCTCGAATATCCAGCGTCTGTCAAGTAGAAAAAGGCATTCAGGCGCGGACGTGAGAGAGCGGCAGAAAAATGGCGCGATTTGCGTAGCTGTAGCTCCTCGCGATCGTGCAATTCACAATATGCGCCTCTCGATTGCGTAACACGCACTCGGCATCGCGGAGGAGAGAACGTCTGTCTCCGGCACGGCAAGTGATCCGCGCGAATGTTAATTAGTCAGCCCTTGACCCAGCATTCTCGTCGTCGAGCGCGCGCGCACGCCGCATCCAACGAGAAGACTCCTTCCAATGTCGAAAACTTCCGAACGATTCAGACAGCGCGCTGAGACTACGAGGCGCGTTTGAGGCTGTCAAAGGCAAAGCTGGTGGACTCCAATTTTGGATCATTGGGAAATGTGATTATTGAAGCACGCGACTAGAGCAAATGTACGAATCGTGCCGAATTTAAGAACGAGGCTTAATTTGAGTGCTACCTTAAGGACATATATTGGGAACAGTGAATATACGTATATGTGGCGTGTAAAAAAATCTAAACAATCGCGTTAATTGACATTGCAATATAAGGGAAAAATTGTTTTTCTTTCCGATTTCTTACAACTATTTTCATAAATAACGGCAGATATTGACCCGGTCTAAATGATCAGTCGTAGAAAAGTAGCTGAAGACAGAATTTACCCATTCCGATGGTAGATAATCGACGTCTTTCGACGAAAGGCATCGTCGTCTATACGTCCTCGTCATGGGAACACGACCATTCCTATTTGCATTTCCGGCGAACACGGCTGGCTTCGCATCAGCGACAATTACGAAGTTTCGCTCGCGGTAGTCGGAAAGAGTTGATTAAAGACAGTTACGCGCGCGCCCGCGCGCGCTTTCACATAAAGACTGATCGATTTATCGTGCACGGAACGCACGTGTTGTTGGAGAATGTTCCTCCCGGCGCACACAAGTAGCTGCTTAATACTTTCTCGTTTTTATGGCACGTGGTTTATAAGTTATTGTTGCATGCTTCGATCGTCGGGCGAGTGTGCGTAATTTTGCGTTTGAATACCGAGTGGAAAGAAGAGTAGCGAAAGCAATGGGAGTGTTGTTTGTTAAACGTATTACGAAGCAGTAAAGCGTACCATAGTTCTTCCGATAGGCCACTGTTAAATTTTCATATCTGTTCCTTAAACAGAAGACGCATTCGAAAACAGTAGTGATAACGTGCACGCATGGTCAGGCAAAGCCTCGTCTCTATGTTTCTGTTTACTGCTTAGAATTATGTAATTCGATAATGTATGAAGAAATGACTGTACTTCGTTGAATCGTAAGTCATAAATAACTCAAGTTAGAATCGGCCGCGAAGCGTGCGCGACTAAACTGGATAATACGAAAAGTGCAAGGACGCGGACATATTCTAAAACGTCGAACCGCACAAACTGGTGGTCGCTTCATCGAAGAAAATGAGTTTTCGGCAACGCTTCGCTCGACGATCGTCATAATTGGCGCGCGGCGATGCCTCGCTCGCGATATTAAATCGTCGTTAAAGTCTGTGCCGCCGACGGTTAACGTAAGAATTAAGTGACGAAGCTGGGCTCCGGCGCTCCACGCTCAGCGGTTACCATGCATGCATCGTGCGTTTACACACACCAGCACGCACTGCACACACTCGCCGCGCCACTCGATTCTTCTGAGCTCGAACTCGGGCTGGAACTTCGGCTGGCCTACTACAGAGTGAGAGAGCGAGAGAGAGAGAGAGAGAGAGAGAGAAAACGAAGTCTCATACATATGACGTATCGCGTGCCCTCCAGCGCGCACACATTCATTGCGCTGCGCTACACGCGTAAACGCGAGTACGTGCGCGCGTTCGCACTCCACATCGAGACGAGCCGATGCGCATTGAGGCACGTGCGCGCGCGCGCGCACCCGCCTGTGCCATACGTGCGTGCACGTGTGTGAAAGCCGGACGAGCGCGAACGGACAGACGGACGAACGGACGGACGGACAGACGGAGCACGTAGGACGTGCGTGGCACGCAGGGTGTTGGTGTAGGTCCAGGGCCCGGCTCGGCCAATGAGGGGCCGGGAATTCGTGGCAGAGCGCCGTCGAGGGCGGCCAATCGCGGGGCCCCGCTCTAGCGGGGTTACTGACCTGGCCAACGCGTTAAATATCCCATCCTGAAAAATATCGTCGGCCTCTCTCTTTCCCTCCCACCCTCCCTCCCTCCCCCTCCCACACCGAGCCGCTGTCTCTCTCTTTCGCCCGCTCCCTCCTTCGGGGTAGAGGAGGACACGGAGGGAGAGGAGTGAAAAAGTGTGCGGGAGAAAGAGAGAGAGAGAGAGAGACAGAGAGAAAGAGAAAGAAATGCGGGCGCATACCCCCTTTGTTTGCACGGCCACGTTCGAGCTTGGCCTCTCTCTGTGCACGCATATTTCCTGCGCCCCGTAGCTTCGTATTTCATTGATTAGTATTGCCCATTAAAAGGGCGCCTTTATTTCGCCGCTCTTCCATTCACTCCGATTGGACGGCTCTCCGCGACTACGTAACGAAGCCCCAGAAGCGGCGCGCGGCCGGACTCGTTTCGGTTAGCGGCGAGGCGTTAACCTGAAAGTATGTAAAAACCGACCCCGTGGCGTCGGCGTCGGCGTCGGCGTCGACGTCGGGAGCGAAGCTCGCGGTGGGCGCGGGCCGCGAGCCGCTTTCAATTAAGAGGCCTTTCTTCTGTCGAGCCTCGAACCGAATACGCGGCCGTAAGGTGCACGTCTTTCAGCTGGGGGCGAGGATCGTTCGGAGGGAACGACTTGTGTCGCTCGTACGACGTCGTTTCCAGCTTGATAACGACCGAAGGCAATAGCCTTTACGGGGACGTTTGATGTTGACGTAAGATTGGAAGGATTTCGCGATGAAGCGTGATTTATCAAGAATCTCTCTCTCTCTCTCTCTCTCTCTCTCTCTCTCTCTCTCTCTCTCTCTCTCTCTCTTCTAACTTTCGTTCGCGCCTTGCACTTTGCGTCGCGGTGCAAAGCATCGTAACAATGAATTAACTTACAATTAGTCGTCAAATATAGCTGTTTCCGTACTTCAATCTAGATTCTAGACAAACACGTGCGATAATCAGACAGTTATCCGTGTGTTGTATCTTAGATACTTTGCCACGGCAGCTGTAAGCTTTCAAGTTACTCCCTGTCTCATAATCAGATCGCTACTTAAATACATCGAGAGACAATTAAAACCGTCGATAACGTCAATGATGCACTACAACGCTGCTCGACAACGATACAGCGGCTCCTCAACCCAGCCTCTCGACACGCTAAATCGATCAACTCCAACTGTCGCTAATTTCTTTCATCAGAAATCTAAGAAACTTTGAGAAAATCGTCATCTTCAGCGTCAGCGCCAACTAGATTGCTAGAGACGCTCTTATTACGGCTTTTTTTCGGCACACCCGGTATGCAGCTCCGGAAAGCACGACTCTGGGTATGATGCACGAGCGAGTAAGAGGAAGGGGCCGGTGGGGTACTCGGGAAGGGCAGCATACGTCACTGCGGGCACATATTGTCGCTCGTGCGCCCAATTGCGGGTTCGACGTGAAAGTTGCTCGGCGCAAGAGCGTCGTAATAACTGCGACAACGTCGTTAATGAATAAGAGGACGCGACGTGCCGACGTGAGCGCGCGCTCTTTCTTTCTTCCAGGAAGCGTACTCCTCGTACTTCGCTTAAACTTCCAGCCAAGTCGAAGGAAATTCCTTCTTTTCTTTTCTTCCCTTTATTTTTTCTTTTTTTCGCGAAAAGTAAGCGGGGGCGCGCACGATTACCGTCGGCGAGAGATGCCCGTTTAAACGGTCAGGTCGACTTTTAACCCGGTGTCTCGGGACTTTTCTCTCGTGGCTGTGCGTGTGCCGGAGTCGAGTATTTTAATGATTAAGCGACGTGCCGAGCACTGGTAATAACGAGGCAGTATGATTGTTACACAGGACGATCTTGATTCGTCGGAACGAGAAGAAGGGGTTGGAATGTACTTGACAACGCTTTCGGTTTAGGAGTTTAGGCGAACGTTCACTTTGTACGGAAATCTCATTAATAATCGATCACTACATTCGTATCAATCTACCTCGTGGTAAAATGAAGCGAACGTCGCGAAGAAATTTGGATTCCTTCGACGGTCCTGCTCGGAGTGTGGCGTGCGCAAGTAATAATCGTCGAGTATGAAAAGAAACAGTTTCCGCGTTGACTGACGAAGGCATGGTCGGACGGACAAGGGGCTCCGAAACGAGAGGAACGACGAAGAGTTCAGCGTCGGCTTTTCGGATGCCTGTCAAAGGGATAGGCGACAACAAAGGCCGATCACGGACGGTCGCTAATCAAAATGACGCAACAGTTGGTTACAGAAATTGGCCCGCTCGCATTGTTCGCCGGCCTGAAATTGCATAAATTAGCGGAGGAGCGGCAGAAGTGAGGCGAGGTTGTGCAATCGTCGATTGCACGATTGCCTGGCGTGGAAGAGGCTAGAGTTTAAGGGCAGCGCACTCGGCTTCTTAAGTTTTCGGGACGTGCTCGCGTGGAGAGAGCGCGATACCGACGGAAACGTGCAAGAGGCAGAATGAGCAACCACCGGTCGTTTCGAGGAAAGTTTCCGAAGCGCTTCTAAGTGTCGCTGGAATATAAGCAAGGATCGAACTTCGAACATCATTACCTTCCATTTTTACTCGATCCAAGACGCGGACAACAGCTACCGCTCATTGCAAAAGCTTTTAACAACGCACACACAAGTGCTCATTAACATGTGAATCAAAATAGAACCGAGCGTCCTGTACCGAAGTACTTCAAACGATTAAAGCACGACATCATGAAATACAGGACTCCAGAATCTCCGGACTCGGGAAACATCAGAAAGATCGGGATAAAGTAATGGACAAATGAGTGGCAAGTACACGGAAAATGAGAAACGCGATGGCCGGTAATCCCTATTTCGACGCATTTTCGAGTTGCACTCTTTGCCGTCTGCAATTGCACTCGGCGAGCCCGGTCGACTGCACGCTTGGGTGTGCATAATGCCGGGGCCACTAAGGCGGCCCAGCCCTTGTGGACTTTTGTATCGATTACCCATCGGTTGGGCGAGGTTTCGCCCCGGCGTCGTCGGGCAGCCGTAATTTTAGCGCAAATATTCTCGCTTTAATTGGAGCGATCGGACGCGATCGGCGATTATCACGTGTCGCGTATGCAAAATAATTTCATGCCGTGCTGTCGCCAGCCGAGACGCCAGCCGGACTTCCCTGCCTCGCGCCGCTCCGACTGCCCATGCATCTATATTATTTCTTCAGCTTCCTTATGCGTCGAGTTGAAAAATCGAACCGGCCGAACGACGCAAACAAATTGACTGAACAACCGAAAGTCTTCAAAACAAATTACTACGCAAAGTTCTATTTATAGTGATACATTCGGCGAACACCCTCTATAGGTGGATACACTGCATATGTATACAGTGTGAATAATTATTTATACCATATGTTGTACTGTAAGTGAGAGATAACATGTTAACAAAGACGCGCCCGGAAATTGGCCGTATCATGTGCATAGATGCTTTTAAAAGAATGCAGCGAAACTATTACAGATGCTTCGCTGCATGCATTTACATTTTAGTGGCCCGTTGTACTAAACCGTTGTTCTTTATCTGCCGACGATACGCGGTGTCGCCAGCTTGCAATAAACCTGTACTACGTACAACCTAAAACGTTTCGTTCCGCCGGAAGCACTCGGAATCGACTTCAGCTCGAAGACCACCTCAGAGGAAACCGTTTGAAACGGCCGCACTTAACACATTAATTGGAGCGAGCGAACGATCGACGTTTATCATGCACGCCGTATATGCGGAATACTGTCGTTTTTCATACTGTTCTAGACTCGTAATGCCACTTTTTTTTCTCGTTGATCCTTTCCGGATTTTTCCTGTTATCATTACGCACCATCCGTACGCGTTACACATTACGCGTGGCAAGTGGATCAATTAAGTAACAATTTACGATTACATATTCGCGTCTAATATCAATAGTGTAGCACATGCCTCTTATTAAGCAAACAATGACAAGTGTAGATGAAAGCGTTATTTAAAACAAGCCCTTCATTTGTAATCCACGTCCACGAAATCGCATTTTTATTAGCGTATCGAGATGATAGAATGTTCGTTTGCGTGCAGAATAAGTAACGGGATCCGATTTTCGGTGGATATCGTTGACGGACAATCGAAGACGGCACTTGAGACCCTTCCGGCTCGGGAAGACTGCACTGAGATTAACCCTCTCAAACGTCGTCGCCGCCCTCTTCGCAATCCTGACTCGCCGATGACAAAACGAACCGCGAGCAATACAGACAGGTATACTCGTAAAAATAAGCGGCGCATAAAGCGAGCACTTTTACCATTTCAGATTCGGCGTCCAATTTAAAAGTCAAACGGCCAGGCTCAAAGGCTTACTTTCGTCCGACCGACGAGGACACGAGTGGCCGGAAGAAGGAGAAGACGAAGGAAACGGAGGCGAGGATGGGAGAGAAGAAGAGAGAGAGAGAGAGAGAGGCCGTAAAAGTGTGCGGAGACAATTTGCATTGGAGTAAGAGCTCTGCTCCTCGATAGCCAACTTCTCGATAAACGATCGTCTGCTTGGTACCCCTTCTCTAAAGAATATAATAATCTTGGCTGGCACAGGGTAGGTGGGGCACAGACGTACTCCGAAACTATATCCTTCCATCTCGCCCACGCGAGTTTATTAACACGTTACTTTGTAAGCTAACAACGAGACTTGCGCGAGACGCACGGATTATTCGTCGTACAATTTCATTACACATTCGTGCCTTTGCATAAACAAGTACCTATGAAAAATGCGTTACGATCAGCTTGTCGATCAAATTTCACGCCACATTTTTCGCCGCTCGCCGAATGCCACACAATAAATAAATTGATCGACGCAATGAAAATAATTGGTCCCACGGACGGCTCTCGAGCGTATTTTCGCGAGCGTACACGAGAGACGTATCGCAGAGAGACGAACGCGCGTGCCCCGACATGACGTCGGCCTTTCTTTGGGTCGGCGAGCGTGCACTCTGGATATCGTGTTCCGCCGACGTTCGAGCGACGAACGATGACGGGCGAGATAAGCGTCGGATCCAACGGCGGAAAGAAATCCGATCTTATCGCGGGGGAGCGCGCCTTGAAATGCCTACCCGGCCCAGAATTTGCAGTCGTCGATGATGCGCGCGTTTGCCTCTGCCGACGCGCCACGGCCTCGGTCGGATCACGTACCTGTTGCACTCACTTTTGGCAGTCGAGGGCTGGGCGGTCGGGATGACGCTGGCGCGATAACGATCGATTTTCTGCTCTCGCGCCGGCGGAGGATGTCGTTCGCTTACGTCGATGCACGTACGCCTTGTTGATAGACTGCTCGGCGATATTTATGCAAGTTCAACGTGTGCAGCCGTCGACGTTTCGTCGCTTTGCTTCGCGTATAGGTTGGAATGTTTGAGAGGCGTTTATTCGAAAACGTAAGCGCTGGCTCATTTGGTAACTGTCCGGAATAAACGAGGACCGTATTTTTAACGTGAAGTGAGCCGAACGTTTTTAAACTTCCGGAAAACTTTGATTTTTTAACAGAAACGTTAAGTAGTATGTCCTGAGTGAAATAAAAAGTTGGCACAATTTGCGATATTCGTGTACATTTTGTCAGAAAATAAAATGATTTAACAGTAAGAACAGACTGTATTATCTTAAATGAACAAGCTAAGGAATAAGTTAAAAATAGGAAGGATGGGGCAAAAGAACAAAAAGTAATAATGTTTGAGAGATTGATGAGAAAATGAGAATATAGTTTGTAATGTTTAATGATCGTCTGCTATTTCGTATGAGTTATGCGAATTAAAGGGCTAGATGAAGGTATACCGTATTTTTATTATTACATATTACCTGTTCACTCAAAATATATGTTTAATTGAGAAAGTGTATGGCGAACGTGGGTATAAGACCGTAAAACTTTAGCAGGAATAATTTCTCAGATGCGTTCTACATAGCCATTCGTCCTTTGGGAATTCTTCGGAATTCGTGCATCGTGAAATTTCACGGTACGACAGCGGTGGAACAAGCATGTAAATCGACAGTCGTAATACACGCGACAAGTTACGACGCCCGGTGGACCAACCAGTTTCACTTACTTGAAACTTCTAAGGAACATCCGGAGCACCGATGCTCCCACTCTCCGTCCCGGCCCCGAAGTAGTCACGAATCGGTATAAATGAAATTCACGAGAGCCAGTGCGGAAGGCGGAAGAGACAGAAACCTAAAGCACGTGATACGCAGGGAATTCAAATCAATTCAACGCATTGGCAGATACTTTCGTAATAATCTATACATTATTATAACATTTTCATACAGATCCATGATAAACGAGGGCTACGCCTACCCTAATAAATTGTCAGTGACAGTCACTTAAAAGTCGCTTTAAGATTAACCGGCCCGATTGAAAGTGTAATCAGTAAAAATGATTATACTCATCTAGAACAAATCGGTCCGCACAGCAACGTTTTACGGGCATTTTATACTGCTCATCTGACGCAAACCAGCATTACCGAGATATTTGCAACGTAAGGCATCAAAAACCGCCGACCAGTGTGCACGAGTACTTCAGGCATAACGTGCATAAAGTAGAGCTAAAAAGGTGCCGTCTCGTCATACTCGGCACTTTTCCGTCGATACTCGTCGTCGGAAGCAATAAACAATGTATTCATTACTGCCATTACCTGCCGCGATACGCTTTAGTGGTAGTAATAACGCCTGTCTGACGATAATAACTAACGATATCGATTAACAGTTTAATCAGCGCCGTAAGTCTCATCTTCGCGTACGTAGATGCCTACATATGAACGTTCGCGCGCGTCTGTGCTGTATTATACATTAGCGCGCCGCAAGCAAGACGGGCGGAAAGATAATGAGTATGTGCGCAATCTATTTTTTTATTCACAATAACAGCGCGTCGTGTCGAACGTGCCGCACAGTGTCTGTATACACGTTGCAACTATGTGCATCGGTTAATGCGCTAGGCAGCTGCTTTCTTATGCCTGCGTTTGTAGATTTAAAGTTATTTGCCTATCGTGGTGTCGGCGCAAACGTATGTATGCGGGAGCATACGATTACACGCATTTCTGCATAGGCATGTGTCAATTTTCTCCCGTCCTCCCCCTTTCTTCCCTCCTCGCTCTCCACCTTCCTTTAAAGTAATTTACCAACGCACGTGTCCGTACGCGTACATCTATGCAGAACCGTACGCCCAACGTATTTCCATCCGAACAGCCGCCAATTGTCTCTCCCCTCTCCTCTCGCACTTCCGCACTTATCCCGCTTTTCATTCTTCTCCTTTCTCTAAACTTATTTACCCATCGCGCGCATCCGTACAAATACATCTGCGCGTAACGACGCGTCCAAAAGCCATAAGTCAATTTTCTCTTGTCCTCCCTTCTTCTTCCGTCTCTTCTTACTCTCGCCCACTCTCACTGTCTTTCTCCTCCTTTCCCTCATCCGCGTTCCCAACTTGCGTCCGTAACCAGCGATACCCACAAACGCGCGCGTGTGTGTTATTGCGTCTGTCGAACGAGTATACGTGCACGCGCACATGGCACCGTCATTAACGAGCGAACCTTCGGCATTAACAGTCGCGGCTAATGACAGTCAGTGCAGTGGCAGTGAGTGCGCTGACGGTGGTAGCCAGGGAACGATGCAAGTATACACTAACTGCAGGCGGTGGTACCTATAGCCCAGCGCATCCGCTGCAAGTGGGCTGCCCGGCAGGCAGCCTGGGTAAGCCGATTATCCACCTAAATACGAAGCCAGAGCGATGCATGTGGCTTAAATTGATGTTGTTTCTTCCTCTCCTTACGTTTTAGCCTCCACACGTCGGCGTCGGCGTCGGTCGCCTTGGCGCGGCCAGCACGTCGATACGCGACCACGGACGATATTAACCTTGGCTGGCTGGTCTTCAGAGGTTCAGAGTTAAGGAGGGCGTGCGTTTTTGATCCGTTCGCAGGTCCGCGTGTATTTTCGGTTTAAGGTTTAAGTCAAGGTATAGCCTCGATATCGGGTTAAGGGAACAGAACAGTATTGGGATTGTACTGATTAAAGTGTTAATGTCGAGGATTGGTGTAGGTATTCATGTTTGTAATTTATCGAATTAGTCGGGAGTAGTGGAACTGATTCGAATTTGATGTCGAGGTGGACAATACTGTAAAACCCGGAACGTCTAGCTGATAACATTTTATTCAATTCACATTTCCGAACGTCTCAATATCTCGTTCGACATATTCATTTCAATGTTCAATTAAAACTGAGTTTGTGCAGAAATCATAAATACCCCTCGAGGAAATTTTCTTCCTTTTTCCTTAAATACCATCAAAGCAACATTGATCGCAGCATGCACTTTCGACGGCGAGCGTCGCAGCGGACAGAAAGCTCGCACAGCGAAAGGGTTAAGGTTAAGGCCTCGATGACTGCGAATAAAAAAAGAAAGCCACAACGCGGAACAATGCGGAAGGACTGGGCTTCGAAGTTGGACGGACGCGAAGCGGCGAGTTCACCAGGAAGATTTAAGCGTCGTCGAGAGGGCGAAGCGGGGAGCATGGAATGGCGAAAGAAGCAGCAAACGGAGGATCTCGGGAGAAAGCAAGAGACGCGAGAGACGAACGGACGAGGGAAGCGAGGCAGAAAGGTGGGTGTCGTTAAGTCGGGAAGGCCGCGACGAAAAGTTGGCCGATGCCACGGCGCGAATCGAGGATTTACGACCGCGGCCTCTCCCGAGGCTGCCGAGTGCGGGAGAGGTGCGCTGGCAAGGGGCAGAGCTCGGCACGAGAAGACGAAAGGGGGGAGGGTCCGATTTTTCCGTGGGCGGGATTTTGAAACCTGTTTGAGCGCTTTGAAATCTATAGAGAAATAGAGGAGCGAGGAGCCAAAGCGGAGCGAGTGCGATCGGTCGCGGGCGCGAGGAAAAGGGACGAGGCGAACAGTGAAAGAGAGAGAGAGGGCTCGCAGCGACAGGTCGGCGGATGGCGAAGGAGACGGAGTATAGGAGGCGAGAAGGCAGGAATAACACGAAGGATGGCCCGACAGACCGGGACGAACGCAGGAGGAGAGAGCGCTCGCAAAAAGTAGTTCGTCGATCGTGTACGCACCGCAGCCGATTCTCTCGTCCCCTCTGCCTTCCCTGCTGCTTCCTTCACTCGCCGTGCCGTTCGTCGGCCTCGGTAACGTCGTCGCGAACTATGTGCTTTAACCGTGGAGTCGTAGACAGTCAATGTGTGCGACACCCGCATCAAGAGCACGGCCGTTTCGAATTTTGCGCGCCGCGCGCGCTGCTTCGCGAGAAAGCGAACTCGCTCGGTTCGAGCGTGTATTTTAGGAGTTTTTCTGCGAAACACTGTTGTAATATGGTTAGAGTTCGATGTGTTTCGTAGATTCGAGCGATACTGTAACGACGCTGAATTATTGATACGTTGGCATAGGTTGTACTTTGATACGTGTGGAAAATATGATTTTACAGTAAAAGTGTCGGCTCGGACAGGAGGAATTGCGTAAGACAGATTTCGTTTGCACTGATCTTAATTTACTGCCCTGCTATAATAATGGACGATTATATATCTGACGCGGTATATCGAGTTTGCCGACTTTGTCCGAGCGACGACGGCGTGAATTTCGATCGAACTATCTCGTGAATCTTTATCGCCTGAATATCATTACGCCCGTCGTATGCAGGCTCTTTACGACAAATTTAGCTGAATCGCATTTCAGCTGTGAGACATCGTATTAACATATATACGATTCCAGAACGTGGCGCATCAACGATCTCAGTGAGTCGAGACGGACTCACTCGAGCAAATGTAATTCCACGTCTGCACGGTCAGCCCGATTGACCATGTTTTTATGCGCACACGTGAACATGTCGACAGTTGCATATGGCTCTATAAGGATCTTAAAGTCCTCCATTAACACATTCAATGTACAGATGCCGGCGTTTAGAACAACAATTCGTTACACGCACGTATCATCGCACTTGCTACATTTTTATTCTTTAAATTCCATTTTACTGCTGGGGAAGATGAAATTCCAGCTCTGCAACTGCGCAAGGACCGTAGAGTCACTCATTAACACACAGAACTGTGCACGATACGTAGAGTGAGGGTGAGATTCGATAATATACCGTTGCACTTGTTAGATTTTTCTTCCTCCAGTCTGACTTCAATGCAGGTTAATTAACAGCTTTCTTGCGATCCTTAGATTGCAGACTTTCGGTCAAACTTGAGAAACCTTTGAGGAATCCAGCTGGAAACGATCCGCGGCGAGGGCAAGACTGACTTTTAATAACGATCGGCGAACTCGAAATAGTTGCCTGCCATCGTGAAGAGGTAAGGTACACGACATTGGCATAATCAGCGGGCTCAATGGCGTCAACGGTTTACCTTCCGCTCCGTTTTTCCCTCGATGCCGAGAACGATCGCCTCGTTGCTGTCTCGATAGTTCAGTCGCGCCACAAATAGCCCCAGCGTTGATGCTCCCGATGACAAGCGTCGACGCTTTTACAGCTCACGGTGCAGTTTAAGTGCCGATCGGGATGCGCTAATAATGACGGATAGTCGAGTCATCGAATTGTTAAGCGACGCACACCTTGCGCCCGACATTGAGACACAGATTTCTAGGGCGATAAGAGACAAGTTGATAATTGTTACGTGAACGATCGATCAGCATAAAATGAACACGAAGATTCATTAAGCTACGAGCATCTATTCCTGCGCCAATACGTCAAATCTTACGATGTTTTTGGATGAAGAAAAATTCGCAACGCTTCCTTATATCGAAGACGCGTAATATCTACGTGCCTTCGAGCGTCAGCATCAGATCAATCAAGGCGCACCAAATACATCTCCCCCCCCGACGAAAATACTCACACGTCACCCATCAGTTTTGCGCGACACGTCGCCAACCGTCACGCATCGTCCGTGCGCAAAAGCGTGAAAAAGTTCGGCCTCGGTATGCATTCGGTGCTGTCGTGACGGAGTTCGAATGAAATTTCGCGTCTTTTTATTAGCCTCAAGCGCGCGTTGCCCCGGATCTCGCCTCCTTCTTCCCTCGCCCGCTCCCTTTCATGGACGACATTCGTCACTCGCATCATGGCGAACTTTCGCCGGGGAAAAGCATTACTTGCCACTGGCGCTCAAAAGGTCCTTCCAGTATCACCATAGAGACGGCCGCCCGTAAGGTCGTAAAAGGTTGCGCGCGAGCGGCATAAAGCGTTTAATGCGCAACTCTTGAAATTCTATTTGCACCGACGATGCCACTTCTGCGGCCTTTGCGTAGGAAGTTTTCGCAGGTGGCGCCAGCTGACGCAACGGAAACAATGCTCCTTTCGGGCGTCGTCGACACCCATTGACAGGAGGTGCTAACTTCCGTCGGCGCGATCAGAGAGAACGAGGGAACTCACTAATTCTCTGGCCACTCTGACACACGTCCTCGACAGCGTTCGGAGTAACGAGTGTAACGACCGATGTATTCTGCTTTTCGTCGGACGGTCGACTAGACGATAAGTGTCCGGCGTACACGTACGCTCTTTCAAGTCTGGGTTTCTCCCTCTTTACTGAGGGCAGTGGAATCTTCTAGGGTCTGGATCGAAATTCTGAGGAATGGTTTTCCATCGTCCATCATTGAACCATCGTCATTATAGTCTTATTCTAACGAAAACGATATTTCACATTACGTCACTAGCAATGAGTACAGGACTGGAATCGTACGAAAGGAAAACTTTCAAGCAGGTTAAATAGTGACACTTCTTGCCACACGCTGGCCCGATATATTTGGCAAAGAATTAATACGAGGCTCCTGAACGAGCAACCTGGCGAACTGTTTTTCGGGTACACGTAACACACGTTTTACGTGGCACAGTGAGACACTGAACTTCCCGACGAAAAGTAGCTCCAGTGATCGATCGAAACGGCACGACACGACGCGACGCCGGGTTCGTCCTAAGAAGTACGTGTATAACGTACGCACACAAGGAAGCCGGCAGTGTCGGCACCGCGAAAGGAGTGTAAGGTATGAGACTGCGAAAAAGCGAAAAAGCGACGGAGAGGAAGAAGACGAGCGAGTTTGGCGAGCGATAAAAGATGGCAATAGCGTGCGATTTCACGTTCGCCGAGACGCGAACGATTGGCGCGGAAAACCGCCAGTAAAATTTCGAGACTTTCGTTTTTCGTCATACCGTGTGCATATGCGCGTGTATGCACACGCACGGACACAGAGAAGCGCGCATGCACGCCACTGTCGTCTGTCGCTGCTCTGTGACCCCGTTCATTTATCACTTGTCTCGTTATGCTGGTAATAAATTGATGCGGGAATCGTGTTTGCGATCGTACGAATAATACCTCGCAAATATTATGTATGCTCAGCTGCAGTTTACGGCGCACATCAGGAACGCGCCGCGACTTTCGTACTTTTCCATATTCAAACGCAGTGCGTCCCGGTCTAACGGGGCTGACTCGCTTTAATCCACGCGTTTCAGGGGGATGGAAAGGGTAGAGCGAGCATCGCGATAAGGTTCGTAGAGAAGTGGTGGGATGTTCCGGTGTTTTGGAAGGATGCGAGAATGACGAATCTGTGGCCTGAAGCGAATAGAAGAGTGTGCAGTTCGACGAACAGATTGTGATACGCGATGAATTGAAAGATGAACTCAAAGTGATATGAGCTCGTGTGCACCGAAGCAAGAATGAACATTTCTAATTCTGCCATCATAGACAACGTTCAAAATTCAAGCAACAACAGTTCTAATCTACCTGTTTTTCTTTTCACACACATTCCACATTACGAACTTATCTCTGCCTTCGACAACGACACACGTTAGGCAAACCAAATTCTTATTTAAGTACGTATTACATCAACATAATTGAAAGAGTTCGGTCCCCGTTACCGTAATATACAAAAATATCCATTACTCCTTATTCTGACCTCGTTGCTGCGTACGATAGGAACAGAAAAAAGAGAGAGAAGAGTAGAAACGAGGGCAGCGACGAGCGGAATCCTTCGCATTCCGCGAGCACTAATGACCGAACTCACGAGAATCAGGCAGGTCAGTGCCGAAATGCACAATTTCGCAAGAATGCCGAACGCGGATACGCCGCCATTAATTCTATCCCTCTCGGTCGCCCGTCCGTCGCTCTCTCGCTCGCGTCTCTGTGCTCCCTTTTCAGTCCGGCGCATTCTTTCTCTCCTCTTTCGCTTTGGGACCTGGCTGCCGACCATGTTGCTTTAGGTCAGTGCCGTCTCTCCCTCTTCCCTGATCTTCCCCTTCGTCAGTCCCTCTTCGCCGCACCTGCGTGCGCGAAAGTAAGACGAACAGAAAGGCGAACGTAGCAGAGAAAGTGAGAGAGTGTAGGACAAGGAGTGAGAGAGAAAAAGAGATAGCAAGCAAGAGAGAGATAGAGAGAGAGAGAGAGTGAGCAAGAAGCAACGATCGAGCACAAGAGACGAGGAAGAAGGCTCGAGAGGAGAAAGAGGGATGACAGAGGAAAGGGCCGGAAGGGAGTGCGGGAGGAGGACGGCGAGAGACGGGTAACGAGTGGTTTAGGGAGGGGCAAGAAAACCGCCGTCGGTCCTTGGTCGGTCCTGGAGTTCTTCGACTCTTGCTAGACTTTTTGGGACAACCTGCCCTTCTGCCTCCCCGTCGCACTCTCCTCGCCAGCCACACTCCGTACAGCCTATGAACCAAATACTAGGCCTGCTTCCCTCATTGCTGCTTCCGGCGTGCGACTGCGTAATCGAGAAACGTCGTGCGCGTCTACACATTTTTTGCCAAAGAATCGATTATCGAATCGATTCTCTGAAGCAATCGGAACCAAAGAATCGAGTTCAGGTGCAAGAACTATGAAACGCTGCGGAATGTTTTAAAAAATGCAAATAAAAAAAATCGATATTTTGGGGAGAAGAATCGAATCGGAATGGAACATCCCTACTACACGCACGTCTTCTCATCTTTTTGATTCATTCTGTACGATAGATCGCTAGGCTACGTCTCGAGCTGTCGTTCCTTGGCTCTTCTCCGGCACGCTGCCTCCGAACCGTCTTCAAAGGATCATCCACCTGGCGCCCTCTCTTGTCCCGATCGTCTTAAGGACCCCGAGCCCCGAGAGCGAGAAGCATCATCCTCAGCCGTTCTCTTCTCGCCCCAGGCCCGACTGCACTCCGCGCACAGCAGATTGCACGGCCGATTGGGCGCCGAGTGTGTTTCGTGCGGCAGAGCGAGTCCGCGGAATTCGCGCGCGTCCCGCTGCCGCTATCGCGCCGACGCGATAAGGAACACGCCGTACTTTCGATCTCGTCCGTCGTCTCTCATCTCAGTATCCTCCATCGCCGCGCGCTGCTCCTTCTTCGCGTTCTCTTTGCCGGGACTACCGAAGAATTACCCGCTATCTCATATTGAACACAATAGGCTTGCGAGAGGTCGCATAATGCTCTTCGCACTCCGTCTCAATGCACTGCGATGCGAGCGTGCGTCTGCGCGATGTACGCTGAGTCATTATGAAGAAGGCCCGAAAGTGAAATATGTTTTATGAGGGAAATCGGAAATTCCGTGTGTGACTGATCATCTGTGATAAGATGACGAGAGTATGAGTTTTCAGTGTACGTTGGGTAGGTTGGAAGCAAGCGCGTGGTTTGAATCACTGCCAAAAATCCATGTAAACGAAACTCATTGAGGAGCTAGTTCGGTGAAAGAATTCCAACGGCAACGATAATATAAGACGATACGGAACGGAATAAATGATTGACTCGATTTTTATATACTCAGCGCTCAGAATCAGGCCAGTTTCATAAAACGCGTGGAGTATCGCTTCCGACCGACAATGTGGAACGATACGCAAACATATGGCGAATCGCGGCAGATTAGCAATCAATGGAAAAAGAAATAGAAAAAGGACGAGGCCCAAATTGCTCGCTCTCTCTCAGGGTGGATTTTAAACGCGCTGCGGCGCACACAATTCGATACGCGTCGAGCCGAGTTTCATGATACGGCTAACAGCGGGGGATCTCGATTAATCTGCCGGCGCCTTGAATTATGTATAAATATACGCGGCTAGGATTGCCCGCCTCTAGTCAGGATATCTTTACGATGCATTTCGCTTGTTGCCTTAATTGAGAACAGACGCTGGGGATTATCTTGCCGGTGAGCGCGCGCTGCGTCTTAGCAATAATTACACAGCTCACAGACTCGCCGTCGAAATAGGAACGAAAAAGTGATCGCCGCTGATAATGCTCAATTTGCACGGATTGAGTAAACGGCGAATTATTAGACCGACCCGTCGATCCGATTCCATCGGCGAGATAGGTTATATTTATTGTATTACACTTTTACGATAACCTCTTGCGCCGCGCAGATTGCATAGAAAACGTTTTGTTCCCTCGCAAGGAACCTGATGCACGTTACCGACTGTGACTAACGTTAGCACTTATTCTTATCTTGACGCTACCGTTTTGGGATAAGCCGATGAGCGCGTCGAAAGTATTTTAAGTGGATACAACGTCATCGCGCGGGTTGAGAACAATTTTCTTTCACGGAAAGAAGCATCCTGTCGCAATAATCAATGCTGTCATACTGCAATCGAACGTATCCCACTGGCCAAGAAAGTGTCAAAACCAGCCGTCCGACGCAGTAAAATTCGACGCAGCTGACCAGAAGACGACCGAAAATAAAAACGTTAAAAAGGACAACGGGTGGACGATTTAGGACGGATCTCGAGCCCGCCTCGTCCCGCGTGCCCTGCCAATGGAATATTTAGAACCGCGTGAACGAGATGCGGGCGCGCCCCGTGGCAGGAAAGTGCTGGTTTCTAACCCCTTTCAAACGTGCTCGGCTCGTCCGGCAGGGCTCGTTGGCGATTTTAAAAAATTCAGACGCCCCTCTGCGGCTCGACGACGGCCGGGGGGAGTTGGAAGGAAAAGACGACGTCGAATCGCCGCACGATTCGATACCGTTTCATTTCAATTCATTTCCACGCCGCGCTGTCGAAGGGTCCCACTCCTCGCAAACCCCCCTCACCCGCGATTCTATGATTAGACCGCCGTCGCAACTCACGCTAATACCTGACCCCGACACCGCGCACTTCGGAAGCCTGCAACTAACTCGCGTCGCTGATAGGTCACACAATTTCTACCCCCCTTTCTTCGACTCGCTGCCAGCCGACTCGCTACCGTCGGTTCGCAACTTCTGTTCCGCGTTTCGATCGTCGCGAATTCGCTGATTCTATTAACTACGCGATAGGCGTGTATTATCTTACGGGTGCTATTAGCGTTGCGCACAGTACGCAGGATGCGTTTTGAGTATTTTCTTCGAAGCAATGTGCAATCGCGGCGGTTAGCAAAGGGTATGCGTGAAAAGTTCGAAATGGCCGTTGCGTGATGGGTGGTATGAGTGAGGCGGAGTACGACTATAATAATCGGTAGAACGGCTAAGGAGCGTATGTGTAAGAGGAACGACCATCACCTTACCGTACTAACAGGAAGTGTCACAATAATCGATCAAGAACAGTCACGATCACTGACAAAACTCTCACACACACACACACACACACACACCTCAATACCTCTCCCTCAACAATGAGAATCCGTGAAAAAACACGTCTGCCATAAATTGTCTCGTAAAGGCACATCCGCACACGCCGGACACTCCGGAGAGCCTAAAGCCTAAACGAAAAATACATACTCCGCGCTCCTCCAAACTCTCGTCCCGCGAATAATGAAAAGGTACAGGACCAGCGACGGTGTATCATTTGCGTCGATAAGAAATCTGTGGCCGCTATGACAAAAGCTACGTCGTCGTTCCCGCTCTCAAGGGGTCACCCCTCCACGTACCCTCGCCACGATCTCATGATTAGACGGTCGCGCGCTCGCAGTATCCATTGCAGCACTCGGCCGTCTCGCGCACTTTAGCGACCCGAGAACTTGCTCCTCGCCCGCTCCAATTTCGTGACTCGACCTCCTCCACTTCCTCTCGCCGCCCCCCCCCCCCCGCCCTTCATTCCAGTCCCCGACCACCCTTCCATCCTCCTTCGCCCATCTCCCCAGCCCACCCCTTCATCGGTCTACCCGTGAAACGCTTTGCCAAGGGTGTTATGAAGGTCCCTCTTCCATTACACGACGTCGAAACGACGCTAAATTACAGTCTCGAAACCGTGAAGCCTCCGCCGTGCGGCCGCAGAGGGAAAAAAGTGTAAAGAGCTCCTCACGCGGTCGGCACATCTGTTGAGAGAGTACTTTGTGGCGCACAGCGCTTGCCGATGTCCAGCCCCGACGCTGAAGGCTGACGGTTACGACGGTATCGACGAAAATTAACGTCGCCGCGATGTATTAATGAGACGGCCGCGTACGTGTGCAATCGTATCCTTTGTCCCGAGAGAAGAAACGGTGGACGCAGGCTGGATGTTGGAATTAAAGCCTTTGCCGACGTGGTGCGTATGTAATTAACAGTGAAAATCGCTCGAAACGTGTGTTCCGGTAAAAGCGGGACTTATGAAAGAATCGAGCAATACTAGCTTATAAATGAATCCGACGAATGACGTATTGATGCGCTGCAGATATTTTTACTTGCCGAACGAGTCTGGTGTAATCTGAAATGGCTCTGTAATAAAGGATTTATCGAAATGTCACTCTTCTTTTTTCTCATTCAGAGTAATATGTTATGTTTTCATCTTTTTGTACTAAAAAACATTCTGTGCAACTTGGATTTGTCTTTTTTTTTAAATTGTGTGCCTGAAAGAGTTAAAAAGCGTCACCTGCAGACTGATTTAGAAGCACACAAAACGACAACCGTCATCGAGCCACTTTACCATCGACCACATATATATTATTTCTCCCGCAAAAGCATAGAACGCGACCGGCTGAATGAAGCGAGCGACGGACGAGGATGAGGCGTCCCTGGGAGGAGAAGTTTTGCGCTTCTCCGCTATCTTCGGCGGTCCGCGCGAGGCCTATCTGCGAATCCGCTCGGCCGGTGGTGGTGGCCATCGCGCGGTCGTATCGCAGGTTAGTGGCGGTAATAGTTGTCGTCGACGGTGACGGTGACGGTGACGGTGGCGTATGGCGGTAGCAGCTGTCGTTACCCAGCGGCGAGCTTGCTCGTGACTAATCCTGCATGCCGATTCACAGTAACCTGGCCCTACGATTCTACCCCTATATAGGCGCGATTAACGCGCCGGGGTTACCCCAGGTTGTCATCCGGCAGCGAGGAAACCGAATCGATAGCGCGCGTGGCACGCGTCACCGACCCACTAACGGACTCGATTTTCTATCAGAAAGCTCGATAGCAGAGATAACGGTCGCGTCGGCCGGAAACGAGTGTTTGTTCGCCAAACGAGTCCAATCCCGCTCGATTCTCTGCAAAAAAAAAAACAAGAACGGACGGTGTGAGTGGGCCCGCGCGATGCGTTTTTTCGTGCAAATATTTTTTGGGGGTCTTCGAGAATGCGAGCGATGCTTGTGATGCAAACGGATCAACGGCGGAGAATATTGGTGCGGTGTGAATCGAATTTTGGTTCTTTATGCTACGTTTTAAGTGGTTCGATGCGCTCGTTCTTCTCTGTTTCGTTTGACGGTACATATTCTGTTACCGGGCGGTGTTTTAATGGTTTGGACTGTTGAGCGAGGCAGAAGTTAAATGCGTAGGCTTTTAGCGTGACGTGATAATTTAGCGCTTACTGGACGTAAGTCGCAGACGTCGTTTGCGTGGTTGAAATGGGAAAGCCGTTTTATAATAGAAGCGAGAGATAAATGTTTTTTGAGGAATGTTCTGAAGCGAAGGCTTCGGTTTAAAAGGACGTAGTGACTTTTCGATATGCGTCGTGAGAATCTATAAGAATTATTGAAATAAAGCAAAGCAAAACGGTATTTTCGTACATATTTTCCTGTTCCAGTCAATTACTTAAGGGGTTACATGCAATTAACGTGCCTGAATAGAGGTCGAAATAAATTAATTTTTATTGCGGATAAAATTAAGTTGTGCGAGAAAATGCAAACTTATGTCTCGTAGATCAGGCTTTTGGGGATATTTCCCTAAAATTTTATTCTTCAACCTCAACTTTTAATACTTTTTAATGAAATTTTAAAATATAACTCAATTTCACCCACAATAAACATTACTTCATTTCGGCCGCTTTTCAGGCATGTCAAAGGTATGTAACCCGTTAAGAAATCCGTTTTGCGCGTATTTCCAGGTTCTTTACCGCAAACAAAAACATGAAACCCAACAAATCCAAATTTCTAACCATTGCCAACGGCACCCCTTTACCGTATCCACATAGAAACGCAGAAACACCCTTAAAGACTCGTAGCCAGCGCGCGCACATTTAAAAGGGCCTTTTCCAAGGAACAATCAGAGAACGCCGAGATGAGCGTAAATACAAATTACAGCGTTCCGCGATAGTGGAATAACGCGACATGTTCGACAAATAATTCTTGCCCGCTTTCAACAGGCCATGACAGACTGGCGCACGAGCCAGTTAGGTAATATGAGCCAACAATAAGCCGAATGGGCGAGAAGGAGCAAGAGGGCCGTGACTCGTTCGATTACGTGCTTAACGCATCTATTCAGTTGATACTTCGCGCACGACGTAAATACGCCGCATTCGTATTACATCCACCTCTCCCGACTCTTCCGACCCTTCCGACAAGCATTCCACCCCCACACACCAATCCCTCCCGCTCTCTTGGCCTCCGGACTGTTCGTAACGTAATTCGTTTTAATGCAACATGGACGGAGAAATGTTTTTTTCGGCAGCCAACAAACGCGTGCTGTAAGAGTGCTATATAGATACAGAATCCAGGATCTTCCCCGTTCGCTTTGTCCATACCCAGCCCCTGCCTGACCCCTCAGCCGTTCCGTCCTCAGCGACGACAACGACAACGGCGTCGGGCGGCTAATATCGTTGTACGATGTAACGCAATATTTTCATTGCACTCTCTTGCCCGCGGGCACGCGAATGAATATCGTCTCGGTGCCGATATTAAAGTCAAATCAGCGAGAAAACGACAGGCTAATATTTCCGTCCCCAACGGACCGTTATATGATGAAGAAGGAAAAAGAGAAACGGTGCGAGAGAGGATGGGCAAAAGGAAGCGGGGTGCGCAATGATGAGGAGAGAGAGAGAGAGAGAGGGGAGAAAGAATAAGAGAAAAGACTGCCTCGCGCTGAAGAGAGCGCGCTTCGAGAGTTCTCTCCCTTTTTCCACTTCTTTCGAGAACGATTCGCAGAGGGAAGAAATTAAACGCCGCGAAAAGGCAAAACTCTCCCCGTCCTTCCTCTCATCGACTCTCTCTCTCTCTCTGTCTCTCTCCCTCCCCCTCTTTCCGTCCGACTCGTCTCCTTCTCTCTCCGCCAATTTTCTTCTTTTCAAAGTACAACCGGTGCTCCCGGCGTGCACCGTAATTGTGTACTTTGTGCTCTTCGATCAACGTTCTGTAACGAGTTGTCATAGGACGTAAAAACGTGGATCGATAACGTGTACATTGCCGGCGTACGTGTGCCCCGTATGCGCGTCTGTATGCATGTACGTGTGCGCGTGTGCGCTTGTGTACTTCGAGCGCGTGCGCGCCGTACGTGTGCATGTACCTCGTACGTACATCCAGCCTTGCCGGCGTGTGTCACAGGTGACAGTGTGTAGGCCCGTCGTTCTCTCCGTGAGCAGACACGTGTGTAGGTGGTCAGAGCGCGCACAAGTGTAAGCATGCGACTGAATTTCGTGGAGCGATAAGCTTTCGGTGAAGCGAGTGTTTATTTGCAACCCACCCCTCGCTCCCCCTTTTGTGCTACTCTTTCAACTTTCATACCTGTACACGTATATACTTTTCCCTCCTCTGAGCGTGTGGCCTTCATGATTTATGCCCGCTTTCGGCTTACAGCCGCGACGCTTCAAACGGCCGCTCGTCAGCGCGCAAAACGTTCGCGCGAACCGCGCCCGATTTCCAGTTTTTTTTTACCGAAACTTACTTTACGCCCTCCGGGTGAGATCGTCGCGTAATCGATTCGATCCTTCGAACTGCGGCAATTACGGTATGTTAAGAGAGAGTGAGAGAGAGAGAGAGAGAGAGAGAAGTAGGCGGAGGGTACACTGAAAATAAAATGTATCTCGCGTCATTATTATTCGTATCATGACCCTTGTTGAACTTTTGCCCGACTGTTCGAAAAACGAGATCATTGCACCCTTAGCTCACGCAAATTGTACCGATCGGCACACAAAATACCGTCGATTTTGAATTCAGCGATGCAGCCTGTTCGAGCAGCGCCTGGAATCGGTGAATTCAAACGCGATTTGCCGAGTGAAATATTGCAAACGATCGCGTCCGTGTCGTGTTTCAGTGACGTTAACGAGATGACAAGAGAACGCGGGCAGCGTCAATCTTTACTTAGCACTCCCTTCACTATTCGCCGAGACCTTTCGAGGATATCAAAGTCATCCGACGAGAACCCTTTCACGCATCGGCAACACTTCGCACGAGAGACGGAGTCGATCTCTCAGTGGACGATGAGCGAGCGTCGTTTGAAGCGTCACGCTTATAAGACAGTAGTCAAGCTTCGCCGCGATCATATTTTAGAGCTCAACTCTTAACACCTGAGGCGTTTTACGTACGCATCCGTTGGTGGTGGTGGCCAAACTTTGCTGACTTTGCCGAAGGATCGATGATAGAGGATTTACGGCCACCGTCTGTGCAATCGTTATACTCGATTTTCATAAGTATAGTTCAGGAACCAAACTGCTCAGCACCATGAAATAAAAAAATAATGAAAAATTCAGATTTTTTCGAATATTAAACACTAATTATAAGGTACTCAAAATGAGAAGTTAAAAGAAACACTGTGATCGATCAGTTCGACGTCCGGCGAGGTCATGCGACCGTCGTTGCAAGCGTAAAAAACAGCGAATGATCCATGACCCGCGGATAAAGTGCTAAACATACACATCGTCGGTTCTCAACAACGTTATCACCATTGGCAGGCAGTGGTCTCGAGTCCCGGCATAATACATACCTACATGCACGCGCGCGCGCCGCACGAAATTTCGCTTCTTCACTATTCATTAGATCGGGGACCGCAGAAACTGTCGACGGGGGCGCACACGAGGCCGGAGTCGAACTTTCGCGGCAACGGCAGCAACAATGTTCGTTCCCCTCTTTTCTATTTTTTTCGCTCGCGCGCGCCGAACGTCAGGCCTTTGTGCTCGACGGATTATCGATCCAGGACGAAAGAAATTCCTTTTTTTTCCACGCGCCTCGTTTGGACCCGAACGCTGGGACAAAGCTGAGCGTCATTGTGCGCGATTCGCCTCTTTCGCTTTGCTACTCGAACGTGGGAGAGCGAAAGAGAGAGGGGGCGAAGTATGAGAAAGAGAGATATGGGAAGGGAAGAATAGATGTAACGTGATACGCCGAACCACACGTACGGCCGTAATAAATTAGTTCGTATTTGACTGGTATTCGATAAATGGCAAAAACGTTCGGAAACAAGGTAGCCAGCAATTCGTCCTTAATACTTGGACGAATAAACATGACAAACTGTGCGATCTACGTAACGAACTGCTGCAAAGTGCTTTTAATTGAATTTATTCAGCGAACCACTGTAAAGATGCTCGAAAGGCACATACCCGCTGATTAGTCCTTACGACTGAATTTTCGTTTTTCAACGAACGAGACGTCACGTACGTGCCGCGTGGCAGTGCCAAAGGTTACAAATCGAATGAAGCGAAACGCGAGACCCGCCATTCCGCAGACGTACGCGGCACGAAATTTCTTTTTATCACTTTTCGCCGGATTTCGAGCGTGAATGACCGAGTCGGCGAACCGTCCCCGTAAATGCATGTACAGGAACATGCATCCGCGACGAAGCGGGCGCATTGACACGCGCCACGGTTCTTAGGTTCCCGGTATTTTCGCATTCCTCGTCACGATCAAAGCAAAAGTTCCTTTTAGCGCAGCGCCTTTGTCTAACCGAACCGTCGTGTAACCATTCTGCGAAAACGCGAAAGCGACCAACACACTTTGGACCCCAACACACACGAGCCACTCAGAAGCCAAGCTTATCAGCTCAACTTCCCGAGCCAGCGGATTCGGTGAACTCAACTTTTCCCTACTTTCCTCTCCTAGATCCGACGAATCGACCATCTCAGACGTATGATTCCCCCAGCACATGGAACCTCGGATTGATTGGCAGAACGCCAAGTGCCTTCCGCTGTTCCGTGCGAGAGCCTCGGCCGCGTCGTCCGAAGCAACTTACGCGGAACATCATTATTACGCCAGTATTAGTGGCGCGTGCGTCGACAAAACTTTCCCAGCCAAATTCCGTCTCTCTCTCGTTCGCTCCCTCGCCTCTCTCGTCATCGTAACCCTTCTCGTACAGCGCAGAGCACACACGCACACGCACACACACACACACACACACACCATGCACGGGCACTCACACGTGCAGTGGAGCCTCGTCGCCAACTATCGTCATCTCTCTCGATTCGATCCACCTATCCCTATATATCCCTCGTCCCTACCGACCTTCCAACCGCCCTACCCTCTCTCGTCCCCCTTTCAGGCGGGGTGAGTGCCGCGTGCGTTTCGTTGAGACTCGAGCGAGACAGGACCTACCCCAAATGCCCCGTTAGGCCTTTCGGGAGCGCGCGAGCCTCGCCGACCGCGGCAAAACTTTCCCCGGTCCGCCTCGGTCGGCCCTTACCTTCCTCACCGGAGACGACGTTGCGAACGCCGCCCGCCGCTCGCCGTCGTGCCCGGCGAATTATTGTCCCACACGTCGCCGCGGGTACAGTCCGCGAAAAAATGCTAAGCCCCCCCCTGGCCGCCGCCGCATCGCGCCGCGCCGCCGACCGACCGTCTGTCGGTCTCGAAAAAATGACGCCGATGATGTTCCACGAGCGACGTCGTCGCAGGTCGTAAGCGTGTGTGCATTCGAAAAAGCTCCAAGCGCCGCGCCGTTCGCATCGATTCGCAGTTACCACGCGGCGGGGTCCGCTGTTTTCAGCACAGCCTGCCCCTCACGACGAAGAATCCGAGGCGGACTCTCGTGAGTGTGGTCCGGTCCTTTTCTGTTTCCGTGGAACGTTGAAAATTGATTCTACGCGAGCCGTACTTAGGTACATTGAGTTGGTAGCGAAAGAGAAGAAAAGGTTGCTGTAAAAAAACAATACTTGAGACAGTTTAAGTCCGATCTCTTTCGTTTTAATAGGAAGAATATTGTCATCTTCTTGGTACGGAGTTATTTAATAATGCCAAGAGGCATTGGTGAAATTTGCAAGTTGAACGTGAACACAGAGGTTCCCCATGTTTAACAGGACCAGAAGAGACCTCGCAAAACGGAAACTTCTGGGAATGAGATACCTTAAAGATTTATTTATTTAGGTTTGTTATCATGCAATCTCTCTCTCTCTCTCTCTCTCTCTCTCTCTCTCTCTCTCTCTCTCTCTCTCTTTCTCTGTCTCTCTACATTTTTCATTGTTCTAATGGATGTGGACCCGTCCATGATAGCAAATAAATAAATAAATAAAAATAAAGATCAGCCTTCAGCATAGCAAAATTTGACTACTCCGTACTTCTAGCCTGGAAAAAGCTTGGATAATTATGCGGTTCAGGGGACCCACCTCCGATTTCGACGGACTTGGAGTATGTTATATATTTCGACATTCTGAACAACTTTTTCCTCTACATTTATGTGCGCTTGACCTTCGTTTCGGAGTTATTAGCGAAAAACTTTTGTTATAAGTACGCTTCGTTTTACTGTAAGCGGCTGTGGTATGCTGTTGATGTCCGGCTTACCTAGCGTACAACAACAACACTTGGTGGGGGGGAGTTAATGTTAATTCCAATTTCCAAGTCATATGAAAAAGAAAATAGAGTGACGCCTGTACTTTTAACTGGAATCGTTGTTGCAATGAGAGGGTTGTTATATATTTATCCGCGCCGAAGGCGCGTCAAGCGTTGCAGATGAACGTTGACGTTCGGCACGGAAAACATAAACATGATCTTACCGTGGAGCAATTCTGACTTTCAATTACAATTATACAGCATTGCCCACTCCTGCCCCTCCCCCCTAACTGTCCAACCACACCAACAGCCAAAACATACTCTGAAACTACCTACAATCTTACATAGATGAGTCTCCAATATTGAACATGTTTTCGCTAATAACTCCGAAACGAAGGTCAAGCGCGCATAAATGTAAAGGAAAAAGTTGTTCAGAATGTCGAAATATATAACATACTCCAAGGCCGACCAAATCGGAGGTGGGTCCCCTGCACCGCATATTTACCAAAGCTTGTAAAGGCCGGGTACAATGCTACTTGACGCGGAGCCCTCGACGAACGTTCGCACGAATTCTCTCACTTCGCGAGTATTAATTTCAGCCTGACCCGTGGCACTATCACCGAGCATTGAATCTCCAAAGTTGACGATAGCGGGCGAGTAAGCCGCAATATCCTTTGCCTTTCGTCGACGCCGACGGAGGTTGGCGTCGCGTGGACGACGTTGCCGTTGCACGAGCGCGCCGGGCACGTTTCGTGTTAGCCTCGTTCGGCCGCATTCTGCGCGCGCCCGATGCACGCCGCGCGGCCCGCTAGATTCGCGCTGATGCCGTAAACGTTTTTACGAGGCGATACGGTAACGCGTTACGGCGTTGCGCTTACGTGGCCGATTATCGTTGCTCCGATATCTGCTCGTGTTCCGGCTTGCCGGCGGCAGGAGAGAGAGAGAGAGAAGAAAAGAAGAAAATCTTGAATCTCTCACGGCGCGCGCGCGCGCGCGCCTTAGCCGGCCGTAAATCGCAGCCTCCGCGGGCTCGCGCTCGAAATTGTACATTTCGATGGGATTCATGGCGACGGCGATGCCAGATGCGACGCGAGCGCGCGAGAGACGATAACTCGGCCGTTCGTTGCGCTCGAAGCTGAGAATGTGATAGGCGAGCGAACAGTAGACGTAGACGATTCGAACTTTTTCCATGCGTCTGCGAAGCCTCGACGCGATAGCAGTAGAAGAGTCCACTCTCGTTCCGTCTGACGAGCTCGTAAAGACGTGCGACTCACAGCGACGACGTACTTATACAGGAAACAAAGTGCTTCTCGCAATAAGCGAGTGCAGTCTAATTAGAACACTTTTATACGAACGATTTGCCGGCGCATCGGCGGGGGCAGTGAAAACTCAGTCGATCGAAGCGCGCCTCGGGCGTCGACGCTAATCGAAAGTCAATCAGTCGCCGCGACGGCAACCGAGCGAGACCGCGTAGATTTGTTTAAAACCTTATGAGTTTTTTACGCCAGCGCAAACGGCACCTTCCGCCTCGGCGAGCGCGCGGTCCAGCGGGCAGCGTGCGTTCTCGATCGCGCTTCCGATTAATAGCGCGCGGCCGCGGCGGAGGTGATTAAAAGTGAGCGTCCGATAACTCGATGAAATCGTCCCGATCGTCTCCGCCCGGCCGCCATTAATGAGCCGCCGGGAGATCGGCGCATAATAATGCACACACGCGTGCGCTCATATTTTCTTTCCGCGTCTGCTCGTCTCGTATCGCGTGTCCAGACAATACACCCGATTATTATCGTCGTCATTCGACTCCGAGCGTCCCTCGTCCCTCACCCCTCGCCTACGTCGTGTCTTCCCCTCTACCCCCCCCCCCCCCCCCCCGCACACACACACGTCTCCCCCGCCGCCCACCGATCCGGCTCCTTGCCTGGCCACCCTTCCTCTCAACGAGCTAGCCTCGGGTCAGTCCCCTCGCGGCGTCTGCTTTTTTTCCCTCCTCTCTCTCTCTCTTTTTTGCGAACTTTCGTCGCAAGCCTCTCTCGCCGCTGAATCCGATTAACCCGGCCTCTCGCGTAAAAGCGTAGAAGAAGCCACCGGCGCTTATTAACGCCGTCGACGACGCACGGCGGGGTGTGCAGGCTGAAAACACCGTTGGAAAACCGTAACGAGCGGCGAGCGCGACTAAATCTACGATGATACTCGCGCGCTCGCGTAACCGGCGGAGCCGAGGCAAGAGTGAAGCGCGGTACCGTTAAACTTTCCCACACTTAACAATAATAATCGTAAACGAGCCCGTACCGACGGCGCTTAACGGGCGCGCGCGCGCGCGCAAGAACTCGATTAAATCGATCGATCGTGCCTCGGCACGCGACCGCTCGAGAGATGGAGATGGGCGGATGGATCGAGTGGGAAGACGAGAAGTGGGATCGATTGATCAGCCGTGGAAATGATTAACGTTTCGCTTTCCGCCGTCGTGGCCCCAGCGGCGCATTAGAAGGAAGGATGTTTCGAGATCTTAATACGCGGTATTGACCTGCATTTTGCTGGCTTTATTCTGGCCGAATGGACGTGTCGAATCTCAGGCACGTCGATCGTGGATGCATTCCTTTCTGCTTGCAGGAGATAGTTTACTGAGGTGCCAGAAGTAATTACGATGCATGAAAGAGGCCTGTTACAATAAGATGAAGCCGGACGTCCGCACAAGCGCGGCGATGAAAAAGAAAATTAGATAAACATATGTCTGTGGCCCGGTTTCACCAACGACTGATAAATCTCTAAATAGTTATTCGGCCAATAAAATTGATTTGTCAGTTAACGAGAGTGTCGAGACCAATCATTTTGTCGAATAAGCGCTAACTGAAGTTGGTGAAACGAAAAACATCGATTTTAACCGACAAATAACTTTATTCTACGAATAACCACTTATTCGTCGTTGGTGAAATCGGCCCTATGTAAAATAAAAATGTTTCGCAAAAACAACTGACCCGTCTGACGTGGATGCATTCACGGCGCGTACCGTTAAACAGAGAATCTACGACAGGGAACGACTCAATTTTGATGCACCCGGTAATAGCACGGCAGAAGAATCGCAGATTAAACTGCTATGCCGTACGTTTGGCCGTGGCGAACGCGAAAAAAGAACGACGTGTCACCGTGGCCGTTTTGAATAATGAAGAGCAGATAAACGGCGCGAAACGGTGTCAGGACGCTGTTAGCTCACAGCCCGCCGTCCGAATTTCCCATATTTACGTCGCTATCCGCGGTCGACGCCGGTAATTCTAAACCGCCAGCCGCGAAGTTGGCGGACTTTCATCGGCCGCGGATGCGTTTCCGAACGGGCACAATTGGCTGGTGCGAGAGTCGGTATGGATATCGAGCTTGCCGGTCCGATGGTCGATCTCGACGGTAACGAGCGTTAATGGCGAATCGCGCAAAGAACATCGAGAGCCAATCGCCGCCCGCCGAGATTCGAGGCTTTTCATATCGCGGAACGCATTATAATTCACCGCCTGCACATTTGAGCCGGTGCATACGCATGTGTATACCGCAAGGTCATTGACGCGGTACACTTTTATCGTTAAGTATGGTCGACGATGAGTGGTTTGCACGCGGTTGAGCCTCGCTCCTTTTTTTTTCTTCGCTTCTCCTCATCCTCCTCTCTCTCTCTCTCTCTCTCTCGCTCGCTCTCGCCCTCGCCCTCGCCCTCACCCTCACCCTCGCCCACCCTCCCGTCGTCCTCGTTCATCGTACATGCGTAATGTACGTACATCCCGTGTCGGAATTGAATCACTCTGCCTCAATGCACGCGGATCGTCGAATTCTGCGCGTTCCAACCGACTGCCCTGAGACTCTTCGCTCTCGCCCGTGATATGGAAAGGATTCGGGGTCAAGCGGCAATTAACGGCGATGACAATTAGCGCTCCCTATTTCACGTGTATTTAAATACACGCGTGCGTCCGAGGGCGAAACTTCTCCGCGGTCACTGACACCGGCCGTCGCCAGGGTCAATGAATTGCGATTATGAAATCGGCCTAATTGAAAGTGGATATGGAATAAAAAAAAATGGAACCTTTCACCTGTTTTGTATTGCATCGATTTATGTTACACGAGACATCATTACTCTTACTTACACTTCGTTTTCCGGAACACGGATTTTTGACGTGACAACGCGCGCCACACACGTGTCTAATGCATCTTCAAAACCGTGAGCTATGAGAAGAGAATGATTCACAAAATTTCGCGAGGGACTAATAATGTTACGTGACAAGACACGAATGACGAATATAGGACGATGAACATTTGACTCGGGTGCTTTGTTGCACGCCAACTCCCGAAGGGGCTTACTTTGCCACCGTCCAATGAGACATTTAGCGGTGCCAACGACTTCGCTGCGTTTATCGTTAATTGCAAGGCGAGAACGCGGACCATTGACTCTCGTTCGCGTCCCTGTCGAATCTAATTTGGTCGCATGCACGGTCGTGCAGGTGTGCCCTATAATTACCGATCCACAGCGAGGAGATGCGTGCGTGACGCAAACGCGCGCGCTCGTTCCGAACTTCCGAGTTGACTCGTAAATTATCGTACGCCGGCGAGCGATAAAATTCAGCCGACGATCTTTGCGCAACAAATACTTCTTTTTTACGCCATCTAATTGAATTACCTACATATGCGGTGGACGTGGGAGGGCTTTAAATGTAACGGCTGCTGGTGTAATCGGTGCGACGTTAATGCGGAATGTGGACAAGTGCCTTGCAATTAAACTCTGATGAACGACTGAATTGTTTGCATGGAGAAAGAAACAACGACGAGGAGATTGGTGATATGGTGTCGATGATATTCTCACGATGCGCCGCGGATATTCTTATCTCTGTCGCATCTTCGCCAGGCGGACGTTTAGTTTAGTAGCACTAAATTACCGACATCATAGCTGCGCTGGATTATAATCGTAATCCGTGCTGCATACTTATCGATACGCGGGAAAGATTCGCGCGGAATGTAGACAGTCGTTCGGAAGCCCCGATCGTGGATTGTTTAAATAAAAGTAAATTGATGGGTATCCAGAGGTGATATTCTCACGAGCTCGTTCCATCTTTCTCTGTCTCTCCTACTCCCTCGAACCCACTCGCTTACCCCTATCAAACGCCAATTATTCTTTTGACGAACGTCTATCTATTTCTTGATGTTAGTGTTGTACGAATGACAGACAGTGATCGAGACATGGTCGACAAACGGTGAATAACATTCAACGTCTCTATCAACGCCTCGCCCCGTAGCATCAACGCAGAAGGGTAAAGAAGACATAGAAAAGCGACGAACAAAACGGCAGAAAGTGGCGCGACAATAAAGACGAGGGAAAGCGATAAAAGCGCGACACAGATTTAACGTTCTCGCGGGGAGCGAAATGTGTCGCATCCTAAGTTGCGTCTAAGTACCGGCGTACTTATGTGACGGGGAACATTGTTCGACCCTACGATAAGGTCGACCCCAGGCGAGCGGGGCATAACAGTTGGGAAGTTCCGGTCGAGCGACGCGAAACGCGCCAATGACGGCTGCGATAAGGATCGCTCGCGACGACGGCGACGTGCCGCGTCGAGGCGCACATTCTCTCCACGAAAATTTCGCCACTCTCCTCGGCATTTGACCGTCGCGCTCGCCGGAGCCCCGCGATAGCCGCACGTGGACCAATAACGAGATAGTGCCGGCGGAAAGTCGTTTGGCCAATAGCAAGGCCGGTTTCGCGAGGAGGACGACGCTCGTGGTTCACTCATATTCGGTGAGTGACCTGCAACCACGTCTCAACGACCGGCAACGCCAAACATTTATATGCCTACTGCCCGGCCTGAAAATATCGCCTGCGACGTGCAGACGCCGGGCCCTGACCCTCCTCAAACGAGACGAGCGTATTCGTACCCTCGTTCGTGTGGCGTGCATCGCAGAAATTGGGCGTGACCGTGAGTGCGTGTGCGTGTGTGTGTGTGTGTGTGTGTGTGTGGATGGTTATGTGGGCGCGCTGCGCGAGCCAGAGAATTCGATCGCACTGGAAAAAGTCGACGCCGCTCACTGAGACGGTCAACATCGTTGCCTTATTACGTAGTTAGTGGCGATTTACGTATATGTTAATAATGTTTTTAACCGCGTGTCGATTGTAACTCATTTTTTTTGTAGCGCGAGGAGGTTGTGGAGAGTAGATTGTTGGTGGGAAGTAGTGACAGTTGTTGACGGTAGGACCTTGGACGTTCTGGTTGCCTTAAGAGTTTCCTGTGATTCTTGGCTAATTAGAGAAGTATGATGCATGTAGGACACTTCGTCAAATGTGTATGCGAGACCTCGAAACGTAACTCGCGGCGACAACAGGTTGCCGGAGCCGGAACGCAAATAACTGGAAAAGTCTAATGTGCACTGCGTCGGCCGATCATTTGTCATTCGATCGACAAGTTGTAATCAATACGAGCGGCACACTGCAATCACGGGAGATCAGGGTGTCTGTGACCTTACATTGAAATCGGCATAGAATATTCAGGATGAAAACAGTTAAAATGCTTCGATCGCTAGGTCTAATTGCAGCGCGTCATTCAATCTCACGACATTCGATCGACGTTCCATAGTCTACATGACAACCGCACTGGAACCGTAATAAACCAAGGCGGCTGCGAGTCTGCTCTACGCGAAGTATCGTCAGTTGAGAACGATCGAATTATATATATATAGTATGCTAAACACGATCATCTCATTCCGCTGGCCATCTTCAGCCTTTTCTCTGCAACAATCATCAAAAGATGAAACATACATATATATATATATATTCGAATAGTGACGTCAAGGTTGGCGCTGGCCCCTTCGCTGGTTAAGGTACAATTTCTGATGTTCCCCACCTCACCCCTGTCAGGGTGGATCGTTATATTGTGGCAGCTGTATCACGACAAAGTTTACCGTTTGTTACGAAACGGCGGCGAGCATGCGATAGAGGGCCAGAAAGTTTGCCCCCGCAGGCAGAAAAATACGACAGCGCGCGCATATTCCGGATTCATTTTTTATTAGGGCGAGTTAAGAAGGGTAGAAATAGGGTTAGAATACGCGACTATAAACAAGACGTCCCTTATTAATTATTCGCCGACACTTTTTGCCAGGCGCCTTATCGACGCGTGGTGCGTCGTTGTCGGAATAAAGAACGTTTCATCCTTCGAACTGTCTTAAACTGAAATATGTTTATACAATTTATCCGTTTGTGTGTCGTTTGATTTAGAGTTTGGTTACTATCGTTATTTTTTGACTTTCACTTATTTCATATTCCTTCCATTCACATTCTTTCTCGACCACTTTCATAACCATACTTCAACGTTTATCATATAATGCAGTGTCCGAATTAAAATAATGATTAATGAGATACTAAAAAATCACTAAATGGGCTAGTCGCGATTATCTCAATTACTGTTCGCAGTGTCGTTTGTCCAATTCGTCAAGCAATTTTATCGTAGTTGTCGTTAGAGCGCGGTTCGTAAGCGATTGAACTTTTTCGAACGGGTCGATGCGGAGGCGGGAGAAGAGGAACAGCAGGAAAAGAAATGACGTGAAGGGAGAGCGGGGGGGGGGGGGCGATTATGATGGCGATGGTGCACAAGAAGGCGAAGGAGGAGCGGATGACCTCGATGTTTCGCGTCCGTCCATCGGCGAAGTCTGTGATTTGGCCAAACCACTGTGACGCTCCCACTCGATGCTAAAATATTTTTTTTTTACTGTGTTCGTAACGAGCGTATGTGCATCGAATATTATACATATGTTTCGCTATGTCGCCATGTCATAAAAATTATTCAAGAGGCGTTCGTGAAATTAGAATATAATATTTCTACGAAAAATGAATTAGACATCAAATCGAATGCGATACAGTCCGGCACGCTGGAAACTTTACTTTTATATCGAACGGCTTGCAATTTCGGAATAGCATTACCACATTTTTGTCCACAATTTTTGCACTATTCGAATATAATTCGGCAGAGAAAACCGAACCGACGATCGGCTCCATACCTCTTTGCATCATTTTCGTTGTATACTCATCCGCGAATATACGAAAGCGCGACACTCACGATGCACAGGTGTGAGTCCAGCTAGTTTGGGTCGCGACCACTTATAACGTCCGCATCGCGTCGTCCTCAAACATTTCGTTGATGCCACTTAAGTATGCGTAATCACCGCATTGGCGTATCTACTTAGCCGTACAAAGCATTCGACGCCGGCCGTATTTTCATCCGAACACTGACCCGCAAAGTTGCACACGGCTTAATGAACCGTCAACGAAAAGAGGTATTGAAGGTTAATGCACGGCAAAGCGTACGCCGGAATCAGGCCGCTAGAGTAAATATACCGAATTCCCAGCCACTGTGAGGCTGCACTTTCAAATATCCCCCGAGCAAATAACGTCGCTATGACCGACTGAAAATCGGGAAAAACGTAAACGCACGTCTGAACCGGCAGCGCGGGAAGGGAGGAGGGATACAAAAAAAAAAGATAAAATTCGGCTGTCGAGTTCCCCAGTGTCACATCGTTCCCGTCGCGTGTGCACGCGTATGTGTGCGCGCGCTTTCTCTGCACAACTGCACACGCGCGCGTACGTATG